>JAHRBC010000006.1:0-1200000 GCA_022702545.1 Phycomyces nitens | reverse complement strand
GACCTCGGTCTTGTGGAGCTTTACGTCGTTCATGGAAAAGACAACATAGGGATCACTGGTACCCGAACGATCGACACCCTTGAGGTTGGTGGCCTTGATGGCAGTAACGGTAAGGTTACCTTGGTCTAAATTACAAACCCCGATTAATATTGGTCCTCACATTTGGTCTGATTATACAGCAACTTACTCTCAAGACTCTCGCTAGGGTCCAGGGTGAACTGGACTACGGGAACAAAGTCAAAGCTGAGACGAATGGTTCCACCATTAGAATCGAGCAGCTTGTAGTCCCGGCCCTCATCACTCTTGGCATCACCATTGGCACGGCTGGTCTGTATGTCACGAACCAGGTCACGGACTGAGCTGACCCAGTAGCCAGCATTGGAATCGTCCTTGTCTTCTTTGATGGGCTTGACACGGACGGTGATACGGGAAAAGTCCATTTCCTTTACAAACACATCACCAGTCTCGTTGATAGACAACCTGGAACCCTTGGCTTGGGCAGTACGGAACTGAGGATCATTAGAATCGACCAAGATGTCAATGGTAGCATTGATCTTTTCGGTTAGGCTGGCAGAGTGAACGGTAACCTTGAGAATACCAGATTCATAAGCCAACAAGTTGATCTGAGACTTGTCATCGGTATATTTGATGAGCTCTCCATGAACATCCTTTTCGGGGTGGGTATCAACCACAGGCGCAGGTTCTTTGGGAGCAGCAGCTTCTTCTTCTTCAGCAGCAGCAGTTTCGCCCTCGACAGGCTCCTTGGGCTCCTCTTCAACGACCTCGGCAATCTTGGCAAGTTCAAGAGTAGGGTAAAAGGATGCAGCAAAATGCAAGGTACCCTTGGTCTGCTTGCGGTCCATAGCCAACAAGTTGGCCCATCTGTTGTTGGTCGACCATAGAGATTAATATATGTGTTTAATTTTAATTTAAAAAAATGCTCAAGAAACTTGCCTGTCAACTGGCTCGAGTGCTTCGTACACGACCTGCTTGTTTTCGGTAGTAACCTCCTTGACAAGGTCCTTGAGCTTAATCTCGGCAAGACCAAGGAATTTGTCCTTTTGAATGTCGTTAAAGTCCATGACCTCGAGAACAAGGTCCTCACGAATGGAATGGACTGGTACGTAGAGAGCAGTATTCCACACCGGGTTCAACTCGTCCTCAATGTATTCGGTCTGGCCGCGAACCTGAGTACCAGACATGATACGGACATAGGGATCAGACTTGCCACCGGTCAAGGCCTCGACATTCTTGATCTCCTCTGCACCAAACACATTGATGCGTACAACACCAACGGGCTCGCCTGAAAAAAATAATAATTAAATATGTTGGCTATCCATATCCTGACAAAACAAAAGGATTTTTACTTACGGTAAGAACCGTGACCAAGACCACCGTCAAAACCAGTCATGGCAACAGGCTTCCAGATGGCACCCAAGTGAATCTTGCCAGTACCGTCCTTGAGCTGCCACCAATCTTGACTGTTGGTGAGGATCTGCTCTTCCATGTCAACCAGACGCGACTCAAAGCGACCGATGCACTCATCATCCGAGAACTCCTTGGAGTTCATGACATGCACAGACAGATCAAGCTTGGTCTTGTCGGCCACAAAGATCTCGACCCATTTGAACCAGCGAGGGTTGACACTACGCTTAAAGACCATTGTACGCAACTTCTCGACACCATTGACCTTGAAGACTGCATAAGCATCAGTGTCTGAACCACCGACCAAAGGAAGACCAAAGCCACCCTTCTTTTCAGAACCAAGTTCTTTGCATTCGTGCACCATGAAACGCAAGACACCGCTGTTGGATTCGGCTGGAGGTGTGACGGTGCCATCTTCGAGTTTTTCGGGGAGCGAGATTGGGAAGTGTCGCAAATCGCACTTGATTTCACCGACAGGCTTGCCACCTCGTGTGACGACAAGAGAAAGACCCTCTGCCTGGGAATCAGCCTCGAGCTGCTTGAGATCAAAGGTGGCAATACCAACAACGGTATCCTTGCGACCAGCGTTGCGGTCCATGACCTGCAAGAAGAGGGGCTCGGTAAGGGTGTTGAGGAGCAAGAAGTAGGTCTCGTCCCATTTGGGGTTAGAGGTGTCTTCGTGAGCGGAAGACCGGCCGACTTCAGTGTTGAGGACGTTGCCGATATGGAAGGTGACATACGGATCCAGACTGCCAAACATATCGGATCCCTTTAGGTTAATGGCCGAGTACAAGGTCAAGCCGAGGACGCCATTGGCCGAGTCTAATTGGAATAAGAGCGAGATACACAAGGTTAGAGATTTCATCATGCCATGATGTTATAGTCCAAAAAAAAAAGAAAAGAGGACCCATTCCACTTTATTTTTGGTTGTTGCTGGAAACAGGCCTTACCTAAATCAACGCCGCCTGCCATCATTCCTGCGACATCGAGCAAATACGCGTTGGGGGCATACATCATCGGTCCGAGTGTAGCATGGACTTGGTCCTGGACAAAGGACTGCAGACCGGGAATACTGTTGATGTCAAAACCAAGGGTTTCGCCACCGACTGGCTTGAGTACATAGTCAAACATTGGCTTCTCGAGGAAGGAGGCCTCGAGAGTCTTTACGTGTGGGAATTCGTTGAACAGCTTGAACTTGAGGCGAAGAGTGCCGCTGAATGCAAGATCTTCAAGCAAGACTGGCATCTCTACACCAACCATGCCCTTTCCTACACGAATGGACAAGACGATCTTGGGGTTGACCTTTGACTGGGCCTCGCGTTTGGAGAGATCGAGAATGTCATTGGGAACAAAGGAGAGTTTCCAGTCCATGCACTGCACAACAGTTTAGAAGATCAAAGCCAATAAAATACATATATATTTATATTTACCACAACATTGGGCTCGGTCTTTGGGTAGGTCTTTATGCTCTCGATACGAGGGGCCTTTGTACCAAGGGTGAATGTGCTGAGACGGATAGAATCCAGGAACGATGGAGTGCTTTCGATCAAAATGGCGTCGGCAGTACCAATAATCTGGGCTGACAGGACAGGTTCATAGATAAGCCAGAAACGGGCCAAGAAGTGATTGATCCAATCTGCTGATTCGGCATCTGTCTCGAGACGATTGACCATCATTTCACGGTTGATGTCGTCTCGTACGTTGCGCCGAAGACGACGGATAGATGTCTGATGGTAGGTAGCTATTCGATTTAAAAAATAAAGGTCAGTTCATCTTTGGCAGCCTTCGTCCTCCTCCTCCTGTGCTTGTTCCATGCAGCCATATTGCCCAAAATAGACCTTTTCACGTTCATCTCTTCTCTTTGATGTACTCAAAACTCCTTTTCAAATATGATAATGATAATAATAATTTTTTTAAAAAAGAAGATCTTCTTACCAAGAAAGGCTCCAATGACCAGACAGGCCATCAAACCTCCACCGAATCGAGTGATCAGCCAGGTAAAGAAGACGGTGAACAGCATGACGGCTGTATTGTGGTACCATTCGCCGTAGTATGCTTCACTAAGGAATTGAGACACCAGATCTTCCTGGTTTGCCTCACTAAACATAGGGCGGCCAGGGCTATTGAACAAGGCAGCCAATGCCTCTGGACCAAAACTAGATGGGATCTTTGACATGGCCTCCTCGTCGCCTGGGTTGGGTAGGTTAGAAAACGCAGTCCAGCCAACACGATACCAGTCTGGAAGGCCTTTGGGCTGGCCAGAATAGCTTCCGGGGGGCTCCATGCGCTCCTGGACCTCTTTTGACTGGGCAGTCTGGATGGCATCCATCACATCAGAAGTCTTGGTGGTTTTGAGGTCTGTCTGGAGCTGGGTGGTAGGCAGACTGGGTAAAGGGGTGACATTTGCCCTGGATTCGGCCTCGGCCTGTTTTTGTGAGGGCGTAGGTTCGGATTGCACATTGATTGCTGGGACACTCTGGGGAGAGTCAGGAGCAGACATACTGGGGGAGAATATATTAAAATATAATAAATGTAAATATGTATAAGAAAGAAAAGAGTGAAAGAAGGGTAAGAAATAAAGAAGTGATTGAAATCGGCTCTTTAAAGAAAGCCAAGAGAAAAAGAAGAAAAAAAAATTGCACAAAAAGACGTGTTTTATTTTATTTTATTTATATATTTTATTTTATGTATATATATATATATATAATATTCTTATTCTTATTCTTATTACTATTATGATGATTATTATGATGATTATTATGATGATGATGATGATTATTATTATTATGATTATGGTGCTTTCATAAATAATAGCTTGTGGTCAATGATCATCCACTCTAAACAATCGATACTGTTCTGTAGCTCTTTCAGGTATAGATTAGCACGTACAAGAGCCTCTTCCTGAGTGGCCGGCTGGTCGACACTAGCTACCGGGTGGTTAATGAGGCTAGGCGCAAACAGGATAGCGAGATTGTTGGCCGTCATGCAATTGACGTCTGAATGATCGGCTACTTCCCCAAGAAAACAGAGGATATAATGTAGCACATTGCGCTCGTATCGAGGCAGACGCCTAATAACCCCTTGCATTTGTCCCACCCGTTCTTGCCTAACCGTGTCTGATAGCCGAATCAGCAATCTCTCCCACTTTATGCGCCGACCCATTAATTATTATTACCTTTCAGGCCCTGGATGTCGCTCAGGTCAAGTAGTGGCACCGGCAGTTCTTTGATAAAGCACTTTACGAGGTTGGTGGTCACGTGAATGTCATGGTTCTCAAGCACGACCGGAAGACCTAAAAGTGTTTGTTAAAGAGGTGCTTCAAGTGTAAGTCCACCTACGTTTGTTCAGGGCATGTTTCACCTCTTTAAACTCAACACTCGAGGGAGATTTGCGAAATATGCCTTCTTTGTCCATGCCATGTTTTCGAATGTGCTCAACCATCAAATAGAGCACAGAGGGTATATAGTCTTCTCCGGTACTAGCTCCTGTCCTGTCGATCTCTGCAAGATCATCAAGGGTCCTTCCGAATGCCATTGACACCTCCCATGTCGCACTTAAACCATATTTCGATGAATGGCGCCCTTTTTTCTTGTTGGTTTTGGTAGCCAGGCCTGTCGATGGTAGCTGCAACTCATAGTCAATGACTGGTTGAGGCAAGTTCAGGTTCCCGAGGGGAAGAATTGGATCAAGTGTCTCGAGATGGGAGATGTAAAAGAGCTTCTCTGCAAACTTTGGACTGCACAGAGCTTTATTTAGTTGTCTGGACATCCTCGTCAATTATTATTATTATTATTATTATTATTTTACCTCATCAGCCGATTGGCAAAGTCAAAAATATAACGAAAGGCACCTTCCAAATGAACCACATATAGCGCCTTTAGGTTCTTCTTGTACCTACATGGCACAAATATAGCAGTTGATGATCAACCATCCACACACACACACACCCCTCCCTCCTTGTTTTTTTCTTTTTTTTAAAATCTTTGGGTTTCTGAATTACTTTCGATCAAGAGCTCGATAAACCTTGAGGAGCCACATCCAGGATGGTCGATAGTAGGCAGGCGATGCAAAGAATGCAAGCACATACTCTGATTCAGTCAGAGTGTCTCTGATATTATCCACCTGGTCAATACAAAGGTCTATAACAAACATCCAACTCACAGTTTGGTCAGGACATGCCTTGCAGAACCAAAGGATTAGGATACAGAGCAGCAAATACAACACATAAATATGGGTCCACTTACGCCAGTACGGTATCATAATCTATCACATCTGGATTAGGCAGTTGACATGCGCAAAGGACAATTACTGGTCGACCATGGTCATCCAACCCTGTTCATGTGTACATGACTCAACACATTAGGACATTGTGGCATCAAGAGACAACTGTTTACCAGCTTCGTAAACGACATTGAGTTTGGCTATTGCTGCAAATGCAGAAGTATCTTGTTGGACGTTCATTAAAGCCTATTCTTTATTATTTCTTTAATTCTCTTTCTTTCTCTCTTCTCTCTTCTCTCTCTATCTCTATATCTCACTGAGAGTAATTTTCGAGGGAAATCCCAAAAAGAGGTACCCCGAAATACAGTCACGACGGATGAAAAAAGTGATATGTCGAGTGAATCGATGGTGCGACCCGGGAATGTTCTGGACGTACAGCAATTGCCTTGTTAATTTCTTTTTTAGGGCTCAAGACACAAGCACTATCTTTATATTTGAGTGAGGTACAGGCTACTTTTTATACAAGTTTTTTCTTTTCTTTTAAAACAAAAAGGTTATAAAGCAACAAAACTTGTGGAATTGTGGGATCAATTAAAAGGTCTGGTGGTTATATGGCATCCATTCCATGTCCTCGAGGACAATGGTCTGTAATGGAGACCTTGGGAGATTAGTTGTGCCATTAGATTGACCCGAATAAAGGATCCTGATATAATTATTGGCACTGATAGATTAGCAATGATTATTATTATTATTATTATTATTTTGTGGCACTGATAAAAACCATCATGGTCTTGGCAGCTTTGTGATGAAGAACCAATGATAACTATACAAAGTGTAACTCTGGTATATTAGATTAAAAATGCTCTTGTAAGATTCCATTGTTTCCATGTTGTTGTTTTTGTACAACAAGAGTTTAAGCATATAAGGGAGACATATGGAATTGAATAAAGCCAATAAAACCATTAAAACCGATTGAAGCACAAGGTAGCCATTTACATAACTGTCTACAATTTTAGTATCTCCCTCATTGTCCAAATGCAATTGTTTTTAGGTCTACCATTGACCATTGTACTCCCTCTTTAATATATACCATCAAGGGTACAACAAAACAGGAATTGGTCAAAAAAGAAGCTTTTTTTTATAGCATGTCCAGATTCAAGCCTATATCTTATTTGCTCGGGTCATTAGAAAATATATAGGGAAAAGGAGTATACAATATCGATCTTTTTCAAACATTAAAAAGTCGCGAGTTTTATATCATCAAGAAATATAGCCATATTTATCTAGAGAACACCAACATATTTTTGGCTCTTTAAGAAAAAAGTACCTTTTTTTGCTACGTTGCTCTGAAAGGGGCCAAATGTTTCTAATCAGGATTAGAACCAGGGCTTTCTTTACGCCTTTTTTTTGTTACTATACTTTGTCCAATGCCGAGTTGACCTCTTGTTGCAGCTTGTCATTTTGAACATTAAAGAGACTTTTGGAACAATTAGGTTACTCTTTATGGGGACATATCTTGAGGAAACTATACTTGTTTATTCTACAAGATTCATTAATGTTTTCAGATATAATGCACCATACATCATTTAGGATTTCCTTTGTATCTTTTATTAGGTTGCTGATAGGCATGTCTGACAAATGATAATCATAATGCCTTTTTTATTATTATTATTTATTCCTGATACACATAAAGTGGGAGCTTTTGTCGGGTATGGAGTATGAAAAAAAAAGACCAACTATGTAAATATGCGTTTTTGTATTTCTGTTATTAGAGGCAACGTTATAAAGGTGAAGATTCTTGATAACAGTTGGAGTCAATTCAACTTTCAGTCTTTTGTTGTATAGGGTGGCTAGGACCACTATGCGATTAGGGACAAATGCTATATATAATATATGCGAATACACCGAGTGTGACAAAAATACGCGACTTTTTTTTTATAGTTGGTCAAGCTTTAATAATAATTATACTTTTCTAATGCTAAATAAAATATAAATATGATCAAAGCTTGGTCAACTATGAAAGGCTGTGGACTTCTCTCACACTCGGTGTTTTATCTGAATCATTATCAAGGCAGTTGAAAACGACTAGATCAACCCTATATATATATATTTCATGCATATGACTCTAGCAATTATCCTTGGTATGCGACATTTTGCTCTAATGATCTTTTACTCTATGTTGGCAGACGTGAAATAAACCTTTTCTCTTTCCTTTGGAGTCTTGAGATAAAAACGTATCTGCAATTGAGTTGTTTAATTTGAGCTTGTGAGGCAATATCCAATAATGTGAGTGATACAAAAATTAAACATTCACACAACCAAATCACAAGGGTTTATAAATGCGTAATTTAATTACAAGACTAGTGTGCTGCTTTAAAGCGCGTTCTATATTCTATTCAGATTTGTTCCCGTAATGACTAAAATAATCCGCGATACTCTTTTATTTGATATAATTGTATAGGCTAGATCAATAAGCGTCATATCACAATAATCTTTCACTGGCTTGGCGTGGTAGTTAACGAGAGAACTTTGGTGATTTGGTGATTTGAATATATATATTTTTTGCAGATTCTTCAATAACAGGATTACCACAATAATAGCCTAAAGGGTGATTATCAAAATCTATTATTATTATTATCATGGATTGATTGATCAACAGGATATTGATATTGATATTGATTTATATTTGTATTTACCATCTATAAACCGATATTTTGATTGATTTTTTGCTATTTTAGCAAATACCATTTAATAACCCAAAGAAACTGTTTATATCCTTTATGATTTCAAACCATCTTTGCCATGCTTACCGATACTCTTTAGTTCTGTGAATAAAAGAGACTTATAAGAAAAGTCAATATCGAATCTCGTAAATGGATTCCAATCGTACTATTTATGAAACTTTCTTGATATCCAACATGACTCTTCTTCTTTTCTTTTTCTTTTCTTTTTTCTCTCGACTCGCCAAACCTAGTCCTGTTTTCTTTACCTGAAACACAACATTGCTTTGCAAACTCCCAAAGGCGTATCTCTTCTAGTCACTGATTCTGGACGTCAATTCACTTTTTTTAACCCCTTAAAACACCCTCTTTTGTTTTTTGTTTTTTGGTCTGTGCTCCAATGGAACACTCGGCATACTTTGACCTCGTCCTCCACCCGTACAGTATATTGATTGGTACATGTCTATTAGCTCTTGTTTCCATTGACCTAGTCATTAGTGTAAAAAAGTGACCATCTTTCAAAGACTCTTTTTAAATAGCTAGATAAATAAAATAGAATGATGGCTACGCTAAAGACTAATCCATATATACATACAAACAAACAAATATATATTTATATATATATATCTTATAAACTATTAAGTCGCAATTTTATTTGTATCGATTGCTTTTTCTATGGAATCAACAACAACAACAAAAAGACACCATTCTTTGGTCTTTAATTATATATCTTACAGGGCCAAAAAAGAAGAAGGAGAAGGAGAAAACCGAGGGGGGGGGGGGGGGGGCTGGAGGGATCTGGGAGGGATATTAAACCGACATTATACTGCTGGCTTGTTCTAAAGAGGAATCATTGGTTTCTTGTTCGATTGCTTGATTATCATCAAAAGGATTATTAAGGAGGGCCGTATTTGATTTGTTTTGGTTGTGTAGGACAACTGCCGCCAAGGCTTCCTTGAGACCATCGCTTGCCTCTCGTAACTCGATATGGGGCTCAAATGAACCGTACAGACCCACTCGAAGGCCATGAAAAAGATACATGGCATCTCTTTCACTCTGAGATAACCGTTCTTCGCTTTCGAGACACCTTGAAAGTACTGCCTGGGCCTCTTGAAGAAAGGTATCTGTGGCCTCGTCATGATGATCTCCGGAAGGAACAGAATGTCGATGACGGCTCAGCGAATTAGGCTGGCTACGCAACAGAGCGTAGCGCACTGCAAATAAGGTTTCTCGTGCACCAGGATTATCATTGGATAGTCGCCTTGTCAAGTGGATCGTTTCGTCGTAAAGAGGCGAGGAAGATGGAAAGACAAACAAGAGACAATTTAGGGTGTAGAGACGATGTGTGACTAGCTCCCAAAATGCATCTATGTTTTGTTCTTCTTGGAGCCTCATGGTTGTGTCTGAACAGGAAGCCTTTGGGAGGACACCCGAGGGCGATTGAACCGAATGGGTGCGGTTGCGAAGAGGAGTCTTTAGGGCACCGGAAACAAGTGGCCATAGTGTGTGTTTGAGACGGGCAGCCATAAAGAATGCTCGGTTCTGGCATCGTCGGTCGGTGTAAAAGAATGCGTCGAATACATCGGCATATTTCCCGTTCTGGGCTTCTTTGGATACAATCTTTAGAGTGTCTGCAAAGCTAGTGACGTTTGTAGGCGATGTGGGACTATAGACGTCGTGTGGAATGGTGGGACTTTGCGGGGGTGATTTGGTACAAGGGCTTGTTGGGGTTCTGGACTTTCGATGGACGAATTGCTTGAGCTGGAGAGACTTGAACCGGGTGAGTTTTGAGGATAGAGATGAAGGCATTATTGTGTCGAGGAAAGAAGTAGAGGAAGAAGAAGATGGTTGTTGTTGGTGCTTTTTTTTTTGGTTGGTAAATGATATGCTTTTCAGTCATTACCGGAAGAGGAAGTTTTCATTTCATCATTACTTGTTTTTAATTACGATCCCGCAGAGATACACACACAAATGATACGCTTGGGTTGAGCTTGAATGGATAATATATAGTATGAAGAAATTGGCTGTTTATTGAATGGGGAAAAAGAAAGGATGACTTAGATGACAGCAGCAAAGAAACCGAGTTTCTGCACTGGTTCGCCTCTTTTTCGCTTCTCCAGCACCTGGTTCTCTTCCTCTGCTAGTTTGGCGTCCAATTGCTGTATCAGTGGACCTGCCAATGTGGTTGCTGTCTATAGAGATCGATAATGTTAATATATTTTTCTTTTTTTCATAAACACATCTATCCTCCTCCTACTTGCCTGGATCATTTCAGTCAATAGACTTGGGTCAATGCTTCCAGACCCTCCCTTTTGTACACCACACACCTGGCCTGCCTTGTTGACACCAACAGACAGTGTGACCTGAGAGCAGAGTTCTTCTAGAATGGTAGGATCCAGAATATAGCGCTCTCCAATCTACATCATCATCATCATTTCACCCCTTATTTTCTCAGTCTCCAAGACAATATTCACAATCTCCTTTTTTTCTTCTTCTTCTTTTTACCTTGTAGAGTGTAACAGACATTGGCAGATTCTCCCAGCCCTCAATTGCCTCTGCGTCCTCTATATCATCCATCACCTCAAATTCAAATTCGCCATCTCCCAGGTCTTGAATTTCTGTCTTTGGAATCCGTGTGTTGAATAATGCCGCACGGGTTGTCATGACAATGCAATCAAACAGGTTTCCAGCACAGTCCATGACCTAAACACACACACATTGTCAACAAGCCATCCATCTCTAACCTTGGATCTTACCATGGCATCCACATGGATAACCCAGCACTGTTGGCCAGGAATAATACACAGTTTATCGAGATCCAATCCACTCTGGGGTCCATTCAATAATCGCTCAAGGGACAAGGTCAATGTGTTGTTTATATCGTCAGCACCACGGCCCTCGAATTGCTGAGAGGCACTTGGCGAACTAATAAAGTATTGAGTACTTGCCCAAAAAGAAAGAAAGAAAGAAGCATTAAAGCGGCTGTAGCCTACCTACCATTCGACATTACAGGACACTCGACCCTGGTTGGGCTGATCTTGCTCAATCTCTCCAATTTCAACCTTGATGCCCACCAAGACATCACTGTTGCCCAGACGGCAGCGAGCACTCCCGCTTGCCTGGGACAAAAGGCCGGTTTCAAGTACGAGATGGCGGTATTCAAGACGTCCACGACCATCGGCACGGCAATCGGTTTCGACACCTTGTTCGATATAGCTCTTTTCGGCAGGGGAGATGAGGGGAATTGGCATTGAATCGATTGATCTATAGAGCACAGACTTTAAAAGAAGAACATGCAAGTAATGGCCAGCGAACGCGACTGTGATTCAGGTGGCTTGGGAAGCTAATCACCAAAGTACCCCCGCTCAGTTGCATTATCTTTTTTTCTTTTTGTTGGCGTTTCTTGCCTGTATGCACTTTCCGTGCTCATAAAACATTGATTACAACCATATTCTAGCCAGAGATTAGAGCAGTTTGGACGAGCAAATAAGTAATAAAGCTATTATACACATGTAATCACATGTATGTATATGTATGTGTATATATATTTGTATGTATGTATAAAATGTGTGTGTGTGTGTGTGGTCAAGAATAGTAAGATATAAAGTGATTGCCAGACAGTTTTGTGTATCGTCCCTTTGTGATATATCTAGGTATGTTCATATGTACAAGATAGTTATTTAGAAGGACCTGGTTCATCAACGTCCTTCATTGGAATCACTTCGTATCGTCTCGATTTACTCTTCTTCTTTGTGACCCTACTGGTTCCCTGCAAAATGGCCTTTTTGGCCTTGTCCATAACCGTCGTAAGGGATCCTTCTTCGGCTGGCTCCAGTAGATTGTGTGCGTCGGATACCTTGCGTTTATTCTGCTTGGATATCACATGGATCCATTCGGAGCCTTCCTCTTGTCCATCTTCATTGTCTTCGGAATCATTACTGTCATCGTCATTTGTATTTTGTGGAATGTTCGATGAAGAGGATGCTGCTGCTGATGGTGCTGCTGCTGCTGTTGATGAAGATGATGTTTGTGGTTTCTTTGGTTTGGCGGTCATCATAATTGGTTCCATTTCCCGGCGCATGCATGCCCATTCGCCTCCCAGGGTCATTATAAGGGCATGAATGACCTGCAATGCCCACCACACCCCACCTGTTGGTATCTGCTTTCTATATATCCACACTGCCACGAGATGAATGCCGTGCATTGTCAGGACAAAATCGAGAATAAGTTTGGCTCGCTGAATAATCAAGACTAAAAGAGGGATTGCGAGAAAGGCATGGAGGAACCAGACGAGAGCCAATGTCCATCCGGAAACAGCATCCATCCTGATTTCCTCGTCGCTGAGAATGGCATCGAGAGTTATTTCTGAGCCAGTGAGGGCAAGGGCAATAAGAAGAGCAAGACTGACGAGGAGATACGAGAGAGACTGGAGAGAGATGATCTATTGGGCGTGTTAGCGGCGAGTAGGACGTTTTGAGGCTTTGTTGACCTGTGCGATAATTAGTAGAGGATCCCAAGTGGTTGTCCTAAAGGACGACTTTGCCATTATGGAAACAGTCGAGACACTGAAAACAAAAAAGGTGGAAAAAAAAAGAATAAGGTGGAAAAGATAGGAGGAGGAGGAGTGATGTGACTGTTGGATCATGCCACATTCCAGCATTATATATAGTATTTGTAACAGCTCACAATCATTATTGTTTGATTTGTACACAAGACTTTATGTCATAGACTTTTTTGTTGTTGTTGGGTAATAAAAAAAAGGTCCTTATGAGGAGCATAGAGCATGGAGGAAAGAGATAGAGAGAGAGAGGTGGGTAAGATGAAAAGAAAGGAATAATACAGGTATGAGCATACATTACATACAAGAAAAAGGGTATTGCACTAATACAAACTGAAATAAAAATATAAAATATAAAAAAGAAAAAGAAATCTGGTTATCAAAGAGGTATCTGAGGTGCTACGATGGATAATTTGTGATTTTCGAAACTTAAAGAGGAAGGGAAGAGGGGGGGCTTGAAGGACTATGATGCAAGAAACAAATTGTCGACATTGTCCATAGAACCAGCATAGGACGGATAGACAAGAAAAGGTGAGTCATGCTTATCGTCGCACGAACACACGGACAGGACTGAGTCGGTGGATGAAGATGACGATGACGATGACGCTAGAAAGGGTGTGTGCATCGACAGTGAGCAGCGGTTGGACTTCTTGCCGAGGGAGTTGTACATGAAACGTCTCTTGTAGGATAGGTTAAGAGAGGGCGTTGGGCAATGGCGTTCTGAGGTTGGGCGATAGTTGTGATGTGTAAAGGTGCTCTTTGATGCCTCGTTTTCCTCACAGGCTCCAGAACAAAAGCTTAGGTTCTAAGGAAAGCATTAGAGAGCGTATTGCTTAAGGGTTTGCCATATACATACGTCATCATCAAGACGCTTCTCACAGTAAAGGCAGATGTTCATTTCCATGGCTGTAGATTGGCTTAAGAAGGGGGGCAATAAGGCTCGTCTTGGAGGGAAAAAGGAGGAGGCAAGGCCAAGTGCATAAAGGACCCGATATTTATACATTTATTATGCTGACTTGGGTGCGAGTCAGTTTCATTTGACATCGTGACCTTTCGTACACACGGCTAGAGCCACAGAATATAAATATTTATTTTTATTATTATTATTTAATTTATATATATTATATATTATGATTATATAAATCTATATGTATATGATGGATATTTATATCCATTCACACATACACGTCCAAAATGCTGTTCTTCCAGCCCATTTAGACAGTGGAATTATTGCTCGCCCGTGTCACCAGCATAGCTTGCCAAAAAGCCATATTAAACCATGACCGTGCTAATCAACAGAAATGCGCTCTGTCTGACCTGCCCGTTTCTTATGCGTAGCACATGGCACAACTGGCTGGATTGGTTGCATGCCTTTTTTTACGAACGTGGGGCACTGTACGACAATCTAGTTGCTGATTGGTGGGTGTGCCAAAATTGAGACCTCCAGGTCCTTCATATTTCCTGCCCTCTTAAAAGGTGGCGTGTTTTTAAACGTGGCGGTAAAGAAAGGGTTCGTCATGAACCGCACCGCTCGGGGTTCATTTGCAGGCCTGCTGATCCTCTTGATTTCTCCATGAATGGTCAGGTCCACTAGGCTTTCTTCTTGCCCACGAGCGCCCAGAAGCCAAACCATTCCTTCAAGACACAACAATAAATGTAGCACATTCATAGCCAAACATGGCATATCTTTATTTCTATTTTACACACGATCCCACAAATATCATAGCACATGTACACTTCTTGCAAGCCATTCATCTCAAGACCCAAATGCTCCAAAAAGTGATACGCATGTGCCTGATGCCCTTCCTCTCTTTCCAACGAGGCACTTGTATTTTTAATCTTCTCGTAGCACATCACCATGGAGACGCGACAGTAACAAGCTCTTCCCTATACTTGGCCTCCCATCCAAAAAAAAATCTATATCACTCCACTAGACATTAAAGAATACCAACATTTGTCTTGTTGATCTGGTTCCTTGCCAAAAAGCCTGCTTATCTTTGAGATAGCACGCCAAGGTCACCTTATTCCCGCTCGTGGTTCCTTCATCTAATTGAAACCTCCTTTTTAAGAATAGTTCCGTATCTTTCTTTGAATTGGGGATTGTCATTGGTATTGTGCTGGCAAAGTGAGTCAACCTTGCCCTTGGTTTTTTCTTGGTTTTGTAGGGCCATGGATATTTTTGGCTTGCTGTAAATATATTTATATATATATAAATGTCTATACTATTCGGTTCAAGCCGATTCTCATTACATGATTCTGAATGACAACGAATGGGCCACCTTGTATCAGAATAAGGCCTCATTTGGTTGGGTGGAATCTAAATATTGAGAATATCCATATATTATTTACTATTAATATTAATATTCTTCTTTACACTATTTTGCCCTGTGTAATTATTCTCTTTCTCTTTCTCTCTATTATTTTATTTTAGTTGGCCTATCTTTAAGATAGGATTAATTTGAAGTTCAGTTTTAACCAAATTCAGCAATCAATCTTCACCTGGCAAATCAAAAAATTCACGTTCCACACCACGTTGATTAAATAAGTATACAAAAGAAACTAGCCACCTACATATGGACGCGACACTTTTGGTCATGACCACCAATAATACCACACACGTACACACACACCCACACACACACACGTCTTTTCTTCTTTTTGTGATAATATCTGACTGTCAAAATAAATTTGAATGTTCAAAGTAATTTCCAAAAAAGGAAAATATATATATATACCCAGTTGCTGAAATGCAAAGTTGCATAGAAATAAAAAGTTATCTTTTAAAAAACAACAACAAGAGTCTGGAAGCTTCTTATACACCATTAGCACCAGGAAATAATAAATTCAATTTGGCCAAAATCGTGTCTTTAATTGGGTCTCCAGGTGCAAGGAACTGACAGCCAGTCAGTTGCCATGGTTTTTTTTTACTGGGCCAAATACTAATAAAGGAACCAACATTCTCAAGTACCTCCTTTTTTTTCAATAATCAACTCTAGATATCGTTATTAGACAACGTAATTGTCTGGCTGTTGCAAACACAATTCAACTGAATCAAACTGGTACAATATTCAGAAACTATGTCCTGAAATATATATATAAACATATATATTACTGTTATCCTTCCAAATCTCGGTTCACCGATACTCTTCCTATTTACAAGGTAGTGCTTCAATGTGCAGTCAGTCACCCACCGGATGCCTTGGTCGAATACAGAATCATGAGAGCAACAAACGATATAACGGATATTCATACTCTTGCCAGAAATTGATTTAATACAACCACATATGAGCAGGTACATATCAAACAAACAGGTGCACTTTTAAATATAATAAACAAGACAAGACTGACGTTTGTATCTATTGCACTAAATGTCAAGCCAGCCGATTTACAAAAAAAAAAAGAGAGAAATGGGTTTCCCTAGAGCCATTATAAAATCCTCTGTTTATTAGCCAACAGGTATTGCAATATGCAAATGAGCGATCAACCACACCAAGAGAGTATCAAATACATATAAAGATTTGCACACTGTTGATTATTATTATTATTATTATTGTATGCGTATACAAACATTCTTGATATACTTTTAATAATCTAGGTCTATTTAGGGGCTTATAGGCACAAGCAAACGAAACAATCGCAACAATCGCAACTAAAGAGGCATGCCTATCAAAATTCTCCAGGTATTCGAGTTTCATCCTTGTCGATACAAAAGGATATATAGATATATATATTCAGAAGAACAATAGTAAATACACTCGGGGGAGTATACTTGGCAAACGATGGATAGATGTCTAAATATTTGGAAGTAGCGGTAATCTCGGACCAAACAGCATATATTTGCAGCCTACAAGCACACAGGAGACCCTGTTAATGTAATGATTTCGACAACGATCTATTGGGAATGAAAAAAAAAACGATCGGTAGTTCCAAAGAAATTAATTATACGGTCGAGATTGATACAAAACAAATAAACCAATCTATATACTATTTTTATTTATTTTAATATAAATTGACATTTATACATGATTTCATTATCCGATCTATATTTTGAATCCAATTCAATTGGTTGAATGGTTGTACTCGAAAACTATATATATATATATTGTAAGAGGTCTTGGGCGCATGTGAAGGACAAACTAGAAAACAAGACCCACATGCACTTCCCGACCGACCCGAACTTGACAAGTCAAACGTTTATTTTTGTATCATATTTCTGGGCCCCATTTGAGGATTGTAAAAAATGAGAGAGAAAAAAAATCGATTCTCACTCTTTTGCGTGTGTCTGTGCTGTCTGTCCCATTGGCTGGGTTACCATGGTGATTTATGGAAATTAATTGCAGATCTTGATAATCTGCAGAAAGAAACATCAATACAGAGAATCCACGATGCGCCAATTACAGCAACAACAACAACAAAAAAGAACTACATATAATATTCGATATTCTGTACATCCTATCAGATCCAGACAGCTTTCTTAAAACATTATATTATATATTATACTATAATTACAGGGTCCGTGCATTTACTTTTTGATTTTTAAAGCCATGATATATATATATAAATGATACATCCCAAAACAACAACAACGACAAAAAAAAAGAAATGCCTCATAAAGTATCATTCTATCTCCAATTGGAGCATTTGTCCATTGAAATGCCAGTAGCAATTGACTGCTCTGAGAAGCACACAAAACCATGATAGACGTGCGGCCAATCGTTTATCCACCTCTGATATTTCTAGACGTTTATTTTTGGTTGCAAAGGCCGGAATGATAGGTAATATAATCTTTTGCTCTCTTGCTCTCTTTCTTATTCCGAAAGCTTCTTTGTTAAACTCTACTGACAGGGAAAAGCATGCGAACTTCTTGACTGAGAATTCACCTGTACTTTGTCTTGGAAATCTATTGGCAATAGTACTCGAAATGATCACTAATTGGTTCCAGCCATTCTCGTTTTTCATCATTAATTATATATATATATATATTACTTTATTACTTTACCACAGACTATTGATATCTTTAAATAAAAGAATGAGAATTTCTTGTGCACTAGAGTACAAGAAAAAAAAGGACTCTGGATGTTCAACAGGGGTAAGATGATGACTGTTGCTGCAAGATAAATGATAGTGGGGAATAGAGCCAAACAACAGAAGCACAGTCTTCAATGACACTCTTTTTTTTTTATCTTGTCCAATTATTGTTGGGTTTCCCTATCTTGATTGCTATCAAATAAAGGTACCGGAAGTTTTGGGTACACTACCTCGAACAGGGTCTTGTTACCTATCGATACCAAAAGACTAAACCCCTTGCTGATTTCTATTGTTGCAGAGTTGGGGGCTTTACTTTTTAGCTGATACAATGTCCAATACAGCAACAACAACAACAAAAAATACATATTATTCCTGCTATAAAAAAAAAGAAAAAGAAATAAGCCTAAACCTTGATAAGATGCAAAAGATAACATGATTTAAAGGGCATTATTTTTACAGGCCTGCTTGAATGATTAAAGGTTTCTACCATGACTTGCCATGAGAACAGGGCTGCATCTACTAGGTCAACATCCTATTCAGAAAATGGTAATATTTTATTTTACAGGCCATGTAAACAACCAAACATAAAATGAGTCATGGAACCGTCAATTGTAGAACAGCTTCTTGATACACATCTCGTTGTCCTTATCCCATTGGTTTCTTTTTTTCTGTAAAACCTCTAAAGAAGAATAGCCAAAATAAAGTAAAGTAAAAATCTGATTCTCATGAATTGTACCCAATAAACCTTTTTTTTCTTCTTTCTTTCTTTCTTCTAACATTATTTACAAAAGAACAAGGTTTGTTGATTCCAATAAACAATGATCATATTCACACGCACACCGTGATAGATAAATAATAATTAGGGGAACACAAGGACAATATGGATCAGAACGGTTACTGGACTTTGGATACTTGGAAAGGTAGATTCCATACCCTAGATGAATGTATCGGAAATGGCCAAAACAGATTTGTAGATTATTATTATTATTAAAAAGAAAGACAATTGCTTCAAGTTGGAATTGGCAGGATCGAATAATAATGGTATATATGTTTTGAATACATTAGCTCTGTAGAACAGCAGACTATATTGATCATCAACTCAGATTTCATATTCTCAAAAGACTGCTTGATTCAAGAGACTCTCTTTAACCAAGAATCATTAGGATTGTCATCAAGCCATTTGGCATACACATTGCAATGTTTTGAAAACATACCGATAATCATAATCCAATTCGATGTATCATGATGTAGCTTCAAATAAGATATCCAAAAGATGACCATTGGCAAATAGACATAATATACTTGGATTGACCAGATATGAAGTAAAAAAAAAAAGTATCAATACAATTTGTATATATATATTTCATCGTCTTTTTTCTCATAACCAGACACATTTATTAATCTGCTTGGCGTTTTATTGCATAGGAGCTTTTGTATTAACAATTCCAAGTTCAATAGATGGATACACAAGAGGTTTTGCCATTGCCCTCTTTTGATCTTTATTTTATATATATGACAGTGCTCACGCTGCAAAACAAAATCTCTCTCTTTCTTTTTCATTTATCGAATTTTGTTTTGGTAAAATGGGAAACTAACTCTGGGGGGTGTAGCCATTGTATTCCATTATTGCAATAAAGCCCACTTTCTCATGGCAGAACAACATTCTTAAAATGCCTTGGATAATTATACATTCTTTTATTTCTCACCTTTTTATAGATTTCAAAGCTACTATATGGATCCAAGTAACTAGAATATTAGAAACCATCTTGTTAAATTAACTGCCAAAAAGACGCTCTTTATCAACCAGAATCATAAAGTGTATATATATATATAACATGCGTTGTTTCTGGAATATTTATTTGCATGCCATGGCCAACAGTTTGGCGCCTTCAAAGGGTCAGTACATCTTGTACAAATTCTGTGACGTTTATACTTGTGAAACATTCCAATGCAGGATATGAATCACATTTACAATCTCCTCTTAAAATTGTACGCGTATTGTTGGTGGTCAATACGCGTCCAGTGAAGAATGAATACAACCTCTTTTCAATTCAACAACCTTTTTTTAAAAAAAAGAATGAGAATACACAACCGTACATTGATTGCTTATCCAATCACTCAAAGCTAGACAGCTCTCCGTCAAAGAAAAAAGAAAGGAACATACAAGCATCTTGACACTGAGTCTCTTACTGATCCTGAATTCAAACACGAGTTTCGCTTTACTTTTGCAAAAGTAATATTACTAGCCTTCCTATTTTGCTCTAACGAAAAGTATTGACAACCGTCTTTCTCTTTCCAAACTAAATTGAGAGAATGTGCATCGCAATGAACCTACCAAAGACGATGAGTTTCAAGCGTGAGAAAGGGTACGATCTGCACGTACCAAGAGAGTATGCTTTTGCTTTGGTAATCTACCGATACGCTTTCCCACGGCGTTATCTCTTGATGGAAGATATGTGGGGAATGAATGCAAGGAGCTTGACTCCTATTGTGAGCCAGTTCTCACGCATTCTACTGAACGAGTTTAAGCATGGGCTAGAGTTTGACACTCGTCAATTCTCGCCTGAGAACTGTGAAAGGTTTGCCCAGGCAATCTATCAGAAAAGTAATATCATTGCTTATTGGTTTTACATGCTAATTTTATCTAAACTATTGCAGGCCACTTCTTTCCAAATGTTGTTGGTTTTATTGACGGCACAATACAAAAAGCCTGCCGTCCAACAGACAATGAGTACCAGAGGTGTGTGTACAATGGGTGGAAGGTAATGTAATGTGCTTTTAAAAAACATATAAATATATGTATTCAACATTTTCTATCCTAAATTAGCGTGCACACTGCCTCAAGTACCAGGCAATTGCCACGCCTGATGGAATCACAAGTAGTCTTGTCGGCCCATTCGTAGGATCAGCCCATGATGCCAAGATCTTTGATGAATCAAAATACATTGGATAGGCTGATCCTACACCTTGATCTTCCCTTTGCTGTGTATGGAGATCAGGCCATGAGATTGGTGGCAATGGCAAGTTATATTACTATTACTATTATAATTTATACTTGGTTTCTAACACTTTATATATATATATATATATACTTAGCTTTGAAAGTTGCCATCAACAGAAGTATGGCAAAGGTGAGGGTGCAGGTGGAAATGGAGTTTGGCAAGGTAAGCCAATACTTCAAGTATTGTAAATACGAGAATGCAATGAAAATCAGAGGCACCACAAAGCCTGCAACAGTTTACATCCTTTGTACACTGTTCAAAAACTTCCATACTTGCATAAATGGCTCTGCAACCACGGCAATGTTTGGGTTAGAACCTCCAATCTCACCAGCTCCCAATAAAACATTGCCTTGATATAAAATATTTATTATATTATTAATCAGATATTATGTGCATCTGTGAAATTTAAACCAATATAATACTTTTTGGTTTCATTTCTTTAGTATTTCTACTACTTGCTCAAGTGTTGTAGCTATCATTTCAAGACTGTTGGAAATTCTTTCAGAATTATTAGCAATCTTTTTAAGACTTGCAGCTATATCTCTAGTTTCAGAAGCCTTGTCATTTCTAGCCTTGTCATTATCCAAATATTTTAATTCCATCTTGAGTATATCCAAGATCTTTTGTGTCAAGGTGTCTTTGGCTCCTTCAGATTCCTCTTCAGAGTCCACGGTATTTTCGGACGGACTTTTGGTGCTTTCTCCAAGCTGTCCTCTATATAGTGCCAGTGACATGGCCTCTTCACGATTATCTCTGATACTGTAACGCCTTCTTCCTACTAGCTTGTCTTCCTTGTATTCTTCTTCCTTTGGATAGAATTGGTTTTTTTTTTGCTTTAGTACCCTCTCTCTCTCTCTTTTGTTTTTGTTTTCATCACTATGTACCGAATTACTCACTTCTTGCATTGCTAAAAAAGTGGCCACTCCAACCTTTGTTGGAATCTTTTCCTTTATGCTCATCAGGCTCTCGCCGCGATGCTTTTCAAATTCAGGGCTGATCTGAGCAAAGAGGGTATCCTTCTTTCGTTTGATACCATTCAGGGTAAGAGGTGCCAAGATATCTCCATGGACACTATTGACGGCATCCAACACTCTGTTCCATGCCTTGGCCGTCTGTCCATAGCGCGCACCAAAAGGCTGAAATTTGGCGTATGCCTCCATGAGGACCAGCTTTCTTTCCTCGTCCCACTCTCCTCTAGAGTGCCCTTTATAACATTCCAAAAAAAAAGATACTTTGAATTAAAACACTGCAGCATGTTATTTGGAAAGATTTGTTATAAACATAATAATATTACTTTGTCTCTTTGTTGCAGCCGATGGCGAGGGAGATGAAGTGTGGCTCATGTTTTATATATATTTATATATATTTTCATATATATATATACAAAGATGCCTCGTTGTTATTATTTGTAAAAAATTGGATAGAAAATTTTATAAAACTGTGTAAATTCTCAATGATTTTATACAGGTTTAATTGAAGTCTTTGTTGTTTAATTATTATTCGACAGCAAAATTAAGGTTTCTAATTAATCTTTTCCTTATTTTAAAAAAAAAGAAAGGCAGTGTGAGACCCGATTTCTGTTACACATGATTATTCTGACGTCCAAATACTAAAGTCACGCATTGCTGACGAGCTATATAATGAAAGTTGCGCAAGATGATCATATACTCTATACTCTCTTCTTCACCTCACATACACTCTCTAGTTGTCTAAAGAAAAATAACAAGCCTTCATACAGAAACCAGCCCCATAACATGGGGGTTCAAAGAATGCCGCCCTTTAGGAGTGCATGGTTTTATGCCTGTCAAAAATAAAATAAAATAGTCAGTACTCTTAAAAGAACATGCCAAACGTTTTCCACTTGTCTCAAAAAAGCCAACACAGACAAGCATTGGCACAGATCATCAGTAATTAGTGGATTCCCAATGATCCGCCGTTGAGCCATGATAGATGCTGCAAAGTGATATAGAGTACAATAAAGGTACCTTGAATTCAGCAGTTGCATCTCTTTCTGGTGTGCAAACAGAAGCAGATATCAAGTAGAACCGTATATAATATTCTCAAGGTATATTTAATCTCCAACTTGTATTTTTAATCATTTTAGACCACATATAAAAAGCTTCATGATAATGTTTTCTTTATGATTACTTGCATCTTGAGATTTCTGGAAACTCTTTATTCTTCTTCTTTTTACATATATTTCTGACAACATTCTATACATAAATTAGTAACTCGTCACTTTTATAGTGAGATATCCGAGTCTCGATTTTAAAGATGGTCTTTGTAACAGAAAAAACAAGCCCTTTTCTTATTTAGATGTGTCTGGAAATATTAGACACCGTACGTTAATCTTGGCAATCAAACTAGATACTAAAGCAAAAGAAAGAAAGAAAGAAAGAAAGAAAGACTAACATTACTATTATTATTAAAATAGAGCAACAATAAAGAAATGGAAACAAGTATTGATATTCTTGATCGTGCTGAGTTGGATGATCCCACACCTTTAGCAGGGAAAAATAACTTGTGGTAGATATCTGTAATACCTTGCAAGTAAAAAGTAGTAGAATCTCAGACACAGTACTCATTTGTTTTTAGGATCGACTATATATATATATATATAGCAGTAATGGACTTGATCTTATATACAAAAAGTCTGAATTTGGTTACAGATCGTACTTGTTTGACAACTTTATAAAGTTCACGACAAAAGTACCTGGATAGTCAACATCACAACGCCTCTTTCTTTCCGGGGGAGAAATTGAAATTGATTCGATGACTAGCCAGTTAAAGCAAAAAGGAATCAATGATCGACGATTCAAGTACAATGCTGACGGTATCATCAAAGCCAATGTGTGTGTGTGTGTGTGTTTTTTATTTTGCTGCAGAAATGCTCTTGACAAAAAGTATCTTTTGGATCCAATTCGAATGACAAAGGAAAATCAAGCTTTGACCATTACAAGGCTATGTTTGGAATGCTGGCCATAATCAGAACATTGGTCCAGCTATATAGCAAAGCATCTTTTGATGTCTTTTCAATGATCAAAATTCATTACTTGGTCGCCCAAGGTTAGTAGCTAACTTGAACTAAACCATGTTTATATATGTTTTCAAAATTTGACCACATTTCATCTAGACAGCACCATCAGACATTGGACAATGTCAACACAAGCTCCTTGGGTCAATGTCATGAACAAGGAGCAAAGAGTCGAGGTTCCCGCGACGTTTTCGCAAAACGACATTATATTGTAGCCTTGAGGCTAGAATACATTCATAATTCGTCTAGTAAAAGTCAAGCACGAAAACAGCATAACGGATCAGGGCCCACTTGGTGAGCCCAGCACTTCCTAGTTCAAATTAATAAAAGACAAATATCTCAAGACATCATTATTAGAAAAGACGCGTCAAATAGCTTTCGTGTTTTTCTTTTTCCTTTTTGGTTTCCTTGTTAACTTATATATAGCACCAATTTCAATCTACATTCCTAGTTAAACTTGTAAAGTAAGGTCTATGGCTCTAATAATTCCTCGTGGCATTGTTTATATATATATAATTTCAACAAAAAAAAAGTCGCGGCAATCATCCACTTTACTCTAGTTATTCTCTAGAATAACCCTCGATTTCTTGCAAACACTGAGCCTTTTAGTAATATATCTCTAGCTTGTATCAAGGGCTTTCTAGAGATATCTTTTGTTGTTGTTGTTGACGTTGTATTTCTATTTCTTGTATCATAAACCGTTCAAAATAAAACAAAGACCGTGTTCATTGGTATATATGTATGTATATATAGTTTTTTATTATTTTATAAATGAAACCAGAAAATGTGAAATGTGTAGATTGTTACCAATGTTGTCATTGAATGTGGGAACTCGGATTAGTGGAATACCAATAAGATTGGTCTAGATGGTCATCTTCATTGTAATCAGCATTGTTTTGCATTTCTAGATTACAAGAAGAAAAGAACTTATTAGCCATCAGTACATTCAAGAAGAAGAAGAAAAGAGGTCGCTTTCCCACTCCCGGCTGGGACAGCAAATGCAAAAAAGCAATTTACCGATCAAGGCCAGAATATTTCTCCGCGCAGGGCAGGGTTCATATGTAGACTTATCACCATGTTTTTTCTTCTATTGCAACTTTCTTCATTTGAACACTTAGCTTTTTGTATTTTGGGACAAGAGAGAAAGAGAAAGAGAGCGCATAAAAAAGATGCGTTGTGTTTCTTATTATTACAATTTCATTTCCTGTCCGGCAAGGTCCGGCGAGGTCCGGCGATATTGAATACATTTAGTTCCGGGAATTGGTATTTTATTTTAATGTTTAAATGAAAACGTCCCCCTCCCCTTTGGATACTATATCCTCTAAACTACCCCTCAACTGGCATTGCTTATATTACAAGCCATCTCGCCAATTTAACTGCCAAAAAAACACACACTGCAGTTACAAGAAGCTCTTCATTGATTAGAATCACAAATGAGCAGCTTAGTGCTGTAGCAGCTGCATGCATAATGGCCAACAGTTTGGTCTCTTATAACAAGATCAGTGCACCTTGGCAATCATTTTTAACTAGCATGGATTGGTTTATATTTTTTGAGAATACTAAAACAAAAGTCAGCGCTCAACGCATTGAATAATCATGCAGCCGCTTTATCCAAAGAGAATGTGAACCCATAGAGCTCAAAGGGTACCATGAATACTACTTGATATCATGCATTGTGAGCGGTACATATTCATGACCAAATTGACCTATAGACTTGTTTGAAAAAGTGCCATGGAAAAAAAGCAAGTGGTTGATACAGAAAGAAAGAAAGAAAGAAAGAAAGAAAGAAAGAAAAGTAGAGACAACGACAGCAGCCAGGCTGATAGACAAGCTAGACAATAATGACCAGTTGACTGATCAATCAATCACAAGAATAATAGAGAACCACTTTTATAAATAAAAAGGTGATTGGTTAATAACACTTGGCCTTTTTTTTTCTTTATTGCTATAATTTATCCAGTGAAATATATAGAGGTTAATTACATTGACAATTTGGCTGCAAAGACTATAATTGGGCTCTTGGATATCAGGTATAAATAATCTTCTTTCTTAAAATATATATTTTAAATATATATATATATATTGTACAAAGCGATAAGGGTGGGTGGGCTGGGAGGGTTGTACTTGTTTTGTAGTACCATACATTAATATATTCAAAGAGTCAGTGCAAACCAGAAACTATATTTCTGTATGATTTTGTGTTGGACACCTCTACAATCTATATATTTATTGATTTAACTTGCGACAATTTCAGCCCTAGCGCCTGTTTATTTACATTTAACATCCGCCTAATATTTCTTGCGGATGTGGCGTTTACATTATCTCCATTCAATTCCAAGATATATACATTGCACAACTACAAAAAAATAAACAACCGTTTATTACTAACCAACACCAAGAGCCACTGTCTCTGTTGGAATCAATAATTTTCAATTGAGAGATGGCAAGTATTTATATGGACAAGTAAAAATATCATTGAATAAAAATTATAGTTTTAGTGTACTCCGTCTTAATATCATGAATTTAAATCACAGGAAAAAACGTCGAGTATTATAGTGTACATATAAACGGTTATTTTTTCCAAATGCAAAAAGAATATCAAATTTGTCCTTTTTATATATATATATATATTAAAAGAAGCAGTAGACGTCTCTTAACCCAAAGAGAGCTCTGTATATATATATGTATATATATATGTATATATAAATATTAAAGAGGGACTATATAGATTTGTAGATTTGGTGTACAACGATACACGAGATTGCGAGTTGCTGGGCTCATTATCATTTTATCAATCTGATGTTGGTGTAAAGAGTTTACAGCTGTATGTGGCGCACACACCATATTACGTTCAAATTACGGTTTATTATAATCTACTCACTCTAGAAATACACATATTTAATCATTTATGAGATTCTTGGCAATTAGGTGTCAAGATGGATGGTCCATTGATCGACATAATCTCGGCTACAAATAAAACAAGAGGCCCCAAAGAATGATTGACCATTGGTAGTTTGTACTCTTGGGGGGGTTGTATATGCAAATCGACCTGATCTCTAAAGATCTGAAATCATTGATTGAATTATGAGTATCATTAGCCATTGGGTGCGATTCTACAAGGGAGAACAATGTCCAGCTAGACTTGGGAGACAGGATCATGTCTTTGGAAAGGGGACCTAGAATGTGGTTGAGTACAAAGGGTGGTAGTTGTTTACCTTGTGAGGTACAGGAAGCATCTAAGCCTCTTCAATAGGCTTTTATCTGTTCAGCCAAAGCCATTGATTTCACCTAAGACTGAGCCCTTGATAGTCCATGCCTTGGGTCCTGTAGTTGTCTTGAAGACAATGTAATTCGAGTATCCATTATATATATATTTATATACAAAAGAATAGTGTACAATACGAATACCGGTTTGGAATATTCATCTATATAGTTTATTCATAAAAAGGTTAAGTTTTTTTTGTGTGTTGGTGTAATCTTGCTCTTTTTGTACCACTTTAAGAATCTTAAATTTTATATAAGATACATGTATACGCCTCTTTTGAGACTTCCCTGAAGGTCAATGATTCTATTTATCTTTATTTTATTTTAAATTGTTCCTGTTGGGTTGCACTGCAGCAGGGCCAAAATAACTTGCAAATTCTCGGGTGGTTTTTTTATTGTTATTAATATCATCAAGAGTGACAATAGACTAGGAACCAAAATAGATGTATAAACATATTTGAAAACACCCTCTCGAGGCTTGTTTCTTGCCATTGAATGGCTGGCACGCAAAAAGGGATAAGCGTGCGGGACTTTAATAAGTTTTAATTTCCCGCGATTATTTTATATACATATAAATATAAAAATACATTTATATATGCTCTGTCTGTGTATTTATACAATAGTTTTCTAAAAATAAATAATAAAATAAAATAATAAAAAAAATAAAAATAAAAAAGATCAAAAAGGCGGAGCTCTTTTTATATGCACTCAAAGCTTTCACCTCTTTGTTTTATTCTAGACACAAAATTATGGGTAAAGAGTCATTCTGACAAAGAAATAAAAGAAAAGAAACAAAATGTAAAGAGGTCTTGTTGCTCATTTACCCCCCCCCTCCCCAAAAGGCCTTCAATCATTAGAGGCATTTATGCCACTCAAGTACCTTTCTCTTCTCACGCTTGTCGTGCAGAACAGTGCGCTCATTCTAGTGATGCGATACACCCGTGCCAGTGTCCCGGAAGACAAACGCTATCTGGCATCAACAGCAGTTGTGATGAGTGAAGTTGCGAAATCTCTTGCTTGTCTGATTGTCCTCTACCTCGCCCCACAATCCCATCAGCGTTCGACTTCAAGATTATTCAAAATGCTCCATCGCGAACTGATCGTCAACTGGAGAGAAAGTGCAAAGCTCGCGTTCCCAGCCGTACTTTATTTGATTCAAGTAAGCTAATTTTGCAAGCCGAGAAATCCAAATATTATATTTACATTTATATTTATTGTGCAATAGAATAACCTTCAATATGTTGCTGCCACAAATCTCGATGCTGCCACCTTTCAAGTGACCTATCAGCTCAAGATCCTCACCACTGCCTTTTTCAGCGTTGTGATCCTTCACCGAAGCCTCAGCAAAACCAAATGGATCGCACTTGGCCTGCTTACTCTCGGTATCGGGCTCGTTGTCTTGCCCAAGGACGCTTCTCTTGCCGTGCTTTCCTATCTTTATCCCGAGAAATACGCCGAAAGCAGTGTTTCTAGTGGTGGTGATAATAATAATAATAATGATGGTGATGATATTGGCAACCAATCCAACATTGAGGGATTTACTGCGGTCCTGATGGCATGTGTTCTCTCGGGTCTCGCTGGTGTCTACTTTGAAAAGATCCTCAAGGCACCTGTCAAGCCAGCCTCGGTGGTCGAGGACGAAGAGAACAAGGTTATGGTAGATGATGATGACAGCAAGAGTTCAAGACGGTCCTCAATGACAATCGCAGACGATAGCTCGATTGCTGCCCAGAACTTGCTGTGGATCAGAAACATCCAAATGTCGTTCTTCTCGGTCATCCTGGGTCTCTTGTTTGTCGTGCTTCTCCAGGATGGTGCAACTATTGCTGAAAAGGGATTTTATGTCAACTACACTGGACTCACATGGTTGGTGATTGGTATCCAGGCATTTGGAGGTCTTGTTGTAGCCGTGGTAGTAAAGTATGCCGACAATATCCTAAAGGGATTTGCCACCAGTATTTCCATCATTCTGTCGAGTATTGTCAGTGTCTGGCTCTTTAGCTTCTCCATTTCTCTGTCGTTTATCTTGGGAGCTGCTCTGGTGATCTACGCTACTTATCTATATGGCCTCTAGAATTTCTTTATTTCACATAACACATCTATCCTTCATTTTGTTTTACTGTTTTCATCATTATTATTATTATTATTATTATTTTCAAAGCTAGTCTTTAACTCTTTTTACTTGTCCATAAAGTATACAAATATATTATCATTACAATATTTGGATAATAATAGAAAGTCTGGATAAGAGTAAAAACAAAAGTTATTATACTTATTATTATAACAATGCTTTATTTAGCTCAATTGCCTTGCCTAGATAATTCATGTGTTGGGAACACAAAGGGGTATTAAAATATTTTTTTTGTAATGATATTTATGTAGTGAGCCAAGGTTAACCAACTCAGCAGAATCTACGGTTATTTCTAGAATTGACTTGATCCGCAAAAGATTAATATATGTGTATGTGTATGTATATATATATATCTTTTTTTTAAATAGCTAAAGATGGACAAAATGCCCAATCTAAACACTATCTTAAATACACCAAAACGAGTAAATTACAGGCTGTCAAATCCAATGGTTGGATTGGAAACATATAGTATTATTAGTAAATCATTAATCGTATATTTTACAGGTATTATCCGTGAGCCTGACCCTGACAACCAACCAACCAAACAGTCAGTCCGCTTGCTCAAAGCTATATGTATTATTCATTGTCTTGTATATATATATCCCAACCCAGTTTTTAATCAATTTCATTTGGCTTTTGGGATAGAGGTTCGTCTTCAACCAGCTGCTTCTCGCTGTCATTTGAATCAGCACAATTGGGCTTGATAACATCCCCAGTGTATACTGCTCCGGCTGGATGATGATGATGATGATCTTGGCTTGGGTCATAGGAATTGACCAAGTGTTTGGTGGTTCTTGCTGGCTCATCCGTGAGACTGACTCTGTAGCCCTCCAGAGTAGGTGATGGTTGGCTATTATCGCTCATGACCTGGTGTGGAGGACTGGTGTGGAATTGGGGGCTATCGATGGTACCAAAATCTGGGTATTTGGGCGGCACAAGTCGTCTAGGGCTCTCGAGCGCCAGCTTTGATGAGCTTTCGGGATTTATACGAATAGTAGCCAGTGGTGGGCTTATGTCATAGGCAGTATTGTCCTGAGAATCAAAAAATTGGGCTTCCTTGTTGATCGGCTTGTCCTTTCTTAGTCCACGGCGTCTCAACCATGTAAAGAATGCACCTAACAAAACGAGGCCAACTAGGGACACACACAAAAAAGTTAATTTTTCCCTCTGTTAATAATAATAATAATAATTGAAATCTAAGAATTTATATCTTTAATTACTTACCAACACCACCAACCACAGACCCTACAATGACACTCGTATGGTTGGTTTGATTAGATGGAAAGTAAATGGTATTGTCGTCGGCAGCATCAGTTGGAGTTGGTGACACTATACTACTATAGTTAGTAACTCCTAGGGATGATGTGGGTGCAAGTGATGCAGTTGAGCTGAATATATTTGGTCTATAAAGCGTACTTGAACTGTAGCTGGGACTGACAAGAATTGAAGCTCCTGAGCTTTCTGTTGGGACTGGAATAGATGGAGTTGGAGTTGGAGTTGGATATGGGGTTGCTATGGTTTCCAAAGTCTGTTCCGATGGTGTTGAAAGGGCAGTTGAAGATTCGAATGGTTGTGCTGTTGGTTCTAAAGAGGTTGAAAAGGCAGTTGGAGTTTCCAATGGCTGTGCTGTTGGTTCTGAAGAGGCCGGAAGGTCAGCGGAAGTCTCCAGTGGTTCTGCTGTTGGTTCTGACGAGGTTGGAAAGGGTCCATCAACAGAAGAAGAAAGGGTGGTTGGGATTGGCAGACCTGGATCGATGCTTGGCAACTTGGTATCAGAAGCCTCGTTCTCTGTGTCACTGTTATTGCCTAATATTGTTTATTGTTGTGAGATTTAGAAGATCGTTATAATTGCTGGTGTGACTATTGGAGATAGCCTTGTTTATTGTTGTAATCATTGATAGACTGAGCTTACCATCTGCTGCTATTGGGTCAGTGGCTGGATCCTGTGATCTGACGACGCCCAGGAAGAAAGCAAACAATAATGGGGCTTTGGTTAAAGATGTCATGGTTTTTAGAGAGAGTGAAAAAAGAGAGAGCGAGTGAAAAAAATATTTAATAATAAAAAATATTTAAAATTCTATATAAAACACTGCTTGAAACATGTCTTACAAGTGCATTTGAGGCACTGTGGTTGGTTGGTAAGCGAACAATGGCAATTGCTCCGATTACTTGGGCAGCAAGTAGAAAGCCAAAATTCAAGAACATGAATTATAAGCAGTCAGCATTAGTTTCAAAAAAGAAAAAGAAAAATATCCAAAGATTTATTAAACATTAGTTTCTGGGTGCACCCTAGACTACACGCGAATTGTGTGACAGGAATGCCGATCTCCAAACGGCTGGATTTTGTCTTTACCGATTTGGCCATCTCTTTTTTTTTAAGCAAGATATAATTAAAATGTCTGGTTTTATATATATATATATGTTGTCAATGGCAACCCATGTTATTTAATATCGAATTCTCAATACACAAAAAGAGAAAGATAAAAATAAATGGCGTTTCTATTCTGGCAATTTGTGTGGAAAATTTAAATGGATTCCAATTAAATAATATCCGATCTGGAAATACACCAAAATATGGGTCTGTGCTGGTATCTTTTTTTTAAAAATCAAATAGGTGAATGAGCTGATTTTAATACCCATAAATACATTATTGGATCTATATTCATACCCCCAGCATTAGATGTCTTGTAGAAATAATGTCTGGCCATCGTTGGCTGGATTGGTCAAATCGGGTATGTTTCGCCAGACCAACATTGGTATTATTGGATCGAACCAGAAGAAAGGTGGACTGGGCCATATTGGTCATTTGAGTCATTTGAGTCATTTGAGTCTTGTTCGGCTAGAAGGTCAAGACGATGGGTACAAGAACAATGGATCTTCTGGCAAGTAAAATGCTATTTGTAGCCCTTTAATGGATTCTAGTCCATCAGACTTTTGTATAATTTCATTTGCTTGATAAAATGAGGCCATAATCCCAAACACTTTTGGACCAGACTTTTAGGTCAGATACTAAAGCTCCTTGTAGACCAATATTTACTTTGCAAAACATAAGCATCTTTCTTTATTATTGGATGTGCGCCCAAAGACAAACTGGTTCATGGATTTGATTCTTGGGATGTCGGGTTGCTTTTCCGGTAACCGGGCATCTGGGTATGTGCCTGACAGTAGCAAACTACCTTTTTTTTTGTTTCCATGGAGATAATCCCTTGCAAAGAGGACACAATTGGCAGATTTACTCTTGATTTTTCAAGGAATCTAGAATTGGTACAATTGCTTGGTCGTGTGGGATCTTCTTTTCTTTCTTTCTTTGAAAACTACCCTTGATATTCTCCATGTACGGTTTTATGGGCAAGTGTGGCCCACAATTGACCTTTTGAATAAAAACAAGCCAGATCAAAAGACTGTGGAGTAGAATGAGAATGGCTTGTACGACGAATACACAGAATTTAAAGCAAACCTTTGTCAGCAACAAAAGATCGCCGCAAGAAACAATTGTATCCAATTGGCTGTTATCTTTTATACCATTGGACTTTGTAGGTGAGCAAGTTGCCTTTGGACCCTTTACGAGATGATTTTTATACACCAAATGGCTCTAATAGATTCGTAGAATTGAAGATCCATTGGCTTTGAAAGATGGCTACACCAAAATATGAATTACACGATGTTTTATGAAATTTGGTAAAAGGTTGAAAATCTTTCTAGACACAAGAATTTCTCACACTCACTCCCACACACACATAATTATAAATGAGTATGTATTTGGGTTACACTTGCGAGCTTAAAACATTAATCTTTACTGAGAAGCAAAAAAAAATACATCGACAAAATACATCTATTTTTTTTTTGTTTGCATCTCTGTTTAGTCGTCACGCTTTCCTTTCCTTTCCTTTCCTTTTAACCATGGCTCCAACACAATCCTGGAAGACTTGGGCGATTCAGGCTGGCCTGTTCACCCTGGCTGTCCTGCCCAACCAAGCCAACGCACAATGCAACCCTGGTCCAACCAATCGATCTGATTTCTCCGCTGTATTTCTCAACGACGCTGTCTATGTAGTAGGAGGCTCAAAAGTAAGGTTCCCACCCCCTGGCTGGAGTTATAGAATACCAACCCTTCCCTAGTCATCTCTAGATGTCATGGCCCTCGACCTCTCCAGTGGTCTCGATATTTCGTGTCCCAACTGGAAATCACCATCGAGTCCCATCACACCAACCGGAGGATTCCAGCCATTTACTCATGGCGTGGCATTTGCTGCCCAGAGTGGTCTTATTTATGCCCAGTCTGGTGACTCTGGTACTTCACAGACAAGTTCAGTAGTGGCCTACAATACAACCGGCCAATGGTCTACAGGTATTTATAGAAACACTAATTAATCAAATACGAATATCATTTTGGATTAATGATGTGATCTTTTTTTTTATATGTGTGTTTAAATTCTATAGCCATCATTTCTGGAAAGCCTCTCGAGGAAAGAGCAGAAATGACGGCAACAACAGATCCTAGTCTGCAGAATGCATTCTACTATGGTGGCCGCACTCCAAGTGATGTTACTCTTGTAAGAAGTCATTTATACCAAAAGAAACAACAACAAAAACAATACTAAGTATGTTTCTTAGGGTGGCTACAATGATCTGTATTCCTTGCGTATTTCTGATTTGAGCTGGATTCAATACAATCTGATTTACCCCTATGGCACCCGTCCCAGTCGATATGCCCATACGGCCACTATGGTGTAAGTTGTGGGAGGACTGGCTAATGAAAGACCAAAGTTTATTCATCATGCTTCATGCTTTAATGACCTTAGGCACAGCAAACTGTTTGTTATGGGTGGAATCATTGTGCCCACCGAGAATGAAAGCCAAACAGACTCGCTTGCCGACTTTAGAAGTGTCTTGGGTAAGTACCAACCGGAATTAATTACAAGCCAAATTAAATTTACCGACTCTTTGCCATCAGTAATCGATCCATATTCATCTCAATCCTTGTCCATTGCTACCTTTGGCGATATACCTCCTCCTCAACTATAGTAAGCATACTAGATTCTACCAAACACATTTATTTATTAATCAATCTCTCTCTCTCTTGTACCATTAGCTACTCTGCTGTCCTGGGTAACAAATCTAACAATCTATAGAATTCAATAATATAGACTGTTATTAATAATGGTCTACAATTTAGGTCCTGATGGTCATTCTATTGTTGTGTTTGGTGGCAGAAGCAGCTACTCAAATTCAGACTTTACCCATAGCCAAGATGTATATGTGCTCGATACCTGCAACCTCAAATGGACCAAGCCTTCTGTGAGTGGCAATGCACCCACTGGCCGTGCTGGTCATGAAGCTGTTGCTTACAACCAATACATGATTGTCATGCTAGGCAAGTATTGTTTATTAAAAATGTGTTTAGAACAATTTTCTAAACCAATTGGATGCGCCATCAACAGGTTATAGCAGTGAAGAGACCACTGCAGAATCAGCTACATACACCAACGATGTTGGTATCCTCGACATGTCTTCCTGGAAATGGGTCAACAAGATCTCCAAACAGGACACCACCACCACCACCAGTGCCTCATCCACACCAACCTGCTGGTTTAGTTTCCCTTCCTTCCCCCTTTCCAGCCAAACCAATGGCACCGCACCTCTGCCATACGATAGCTCTGTGATATTGAACCCATTCTTGCAAGAGAAAAAGGCTGAAAAGGTTGAGGAAAAGAAAAAGGGCTTTGGAATCTCCTTTGGTCTCGTTGCCTTTTTGCTTGTCCTGGGAGGTGGAATCTACTATCTGCGTCGCCAGCGACGAAAGGCCCGGACACTGAACCCCAGATGGTTGCCTGGAGGTGTTGCGAATTCGAGAGCAACAGGCTTTGAAGAGAGACGAAACGATTACCCATTGTTTGTCTATGGCAACAGGGTCGAGAAGGGTAGTGATAATGATGTGGCTAGTACTACGGCCATTCCTCCTTCTACAACAGGTGTCCGGACCTATACTGCATCTGATAATGATGAATGGGAGCGATCTCTTGGTAATGACCAGGGACATCCAGTCGATAATCAGCCATTGCCCCGCCATGTGGATATCTGGGACCGTATGGAGAATTTGAACAAGGAGAGAAAATAAGCCATATTCGCATTCGCATTCGCATTTCAGATGGGGGATACAATGCAAAATGGCATTTATTTTATTTATTTATTTATCTAATTAATTAATTATATATATATATATATACTATCAGTGTTTATTCCATTCTACAGATATTTATTTATATATTCTTTAAACGTCAATTCCATTCATTTCAACGATAATCATCATTACATTCAATGCCGTCTCCAATGGCAGATTAAAATACCAAACAATCGACCTGCAAAACCCCATAATTTTCATATGCAAAAATCAATACTAGGTGGCCACAAATTACTCTAGCGGGCCATGGTTGCACAAATATGCGAAGACGAGAATACAGTAAGGCAATCTGTTGGTTGACCTTTAGATTAAAGAGAAATATATATATATACGGATTTCTAAAGGATAAACATCCCAAGGTAGACGCTACAAATTTACAAAAGAATTATATATAGCAATGCTTTTACAAGAATACAATCTTTGGAAATAATAAAATAAAATAAAAATGCCTTCTTTTTTTTTAAAAATGATTTGGTGGTACATTACTAAAGCTTTAGAGTTGAATTGCCCATTACATATTCTGGCTACTTTAGCAGGAAACCTAATTTTGAAATCGTCCTGGATCATCTAGAACAATTATCCTGAAATTGAAATGGCTTTTCCTTGGGATAAGCGCATTATCCATATAGACGAATTACCCAATCTGATGGTTAACAGTAGAGCAATATACAATATACAATATACAATATATATATATATATATAAACTAGTTGATTTCATTACAGACACTGGAATATATGTATAACACATTAATAATTAGCTGAACCCACCAATGCCTTTCATAAACCCAAAAAACAAACATATTACAAACTCGCAACAATATATCCCCAATTGTGATGATATACCCCCCATTTTCAATGTATAATATAAAGTATATATTTGACAATGTATGATTTATTATGTACCTTGTCAGTATTCATAGAACACCAAAAAACACAGGTTATATCCACGTCTCAAAACTTAGAAGAGATCAACGTTGGCAGGGAACTCAAAGACAACGTTCTTGCCGGTGAGCTTCTTGTAGACAGAAGAGAAGGTGTCGAGCTTGTACTCGAGGGAGGTGGCATCCTTGGGGTCGAGGAAGACCTTGATGGTCTTGGAACCGTCAACAGCAACACGGGTGCGCTTACCGACGATCTCGGTGGGGTAGACGAGGTCCTCGAGGACAGCCTCGTGGACAGCCTTGATGGTGCGGGAACGGGGGCGGGGCTGCTTGGGGTTCTGGCGACGGGTAGGCTTGGAGAGGATGCGACGCTGGGCAACGAAGACGACGTGACGGTCAGAGAACTTCTTCTCGAGCTCACGGGTAAGTCTAGCCTGGACCTTGTGGAAGGCCTTCTGGGCAGGAACGGGGACAAAGATGACAATGGCCTTCTTGCCACCACCGAGCTCGACCTAAATGAGGCATGAGAACAAAGTCCCTCTTGCCCAATGTGATATTGAGATTTGGGCGCAAAAAGTTCATACCTCCTTGGCACCAGTGATCTGAAGACCGGACAAGTCCTTCTTCAACTCAGGAACGTTGTTCTGCAAGTCCAAAAGGGCCTGAGCGACAGAGAGCTCGAATTCATCAGCAGGCGAGGCTCCGGAGAGCTTTGCAATCTTGTGAGAAGCCATAGTGACAGCTATAAGAACAAGATACAAATCAGTTTGAGGAGGGGGTTTTTTCTTTTTTTTCTTTTTCAATTCATTGATTCATCCATTCATCCATCCATCTAATGGTGGACTCTTATCGTCTAATAGTCCATCCTTGATGTTGCATGGATCATAGGTAATGAGACGGATACATACATGATTGGAAAGGAAGGAGTCTCGGTAGGCCAGACGGGGCCAATTTTTACCCCTCAGCTCTTGCCTCTCTCACGCCAACTCTTCCGGGCCTTGTCGACTCCGACCCGCAGAAGTGCGGCGGTTGATGAATAGCAAATAATAAATATTAAAAAAAAAAAACAATAAAAAATTGAAATTTACATGATAAATTGCATTTATTTAATCCTTTTTAACAGACACACTACTACTACTACTGAGCCGTCCAGTAGTTGCGCCCGCAGCAGCCGCACCATAAAACACTCCAGCACCTCTCAACAGAAATTCAAGTCCTTTGTATAGGGTAGACAGCCTCAAAGAAGTGTTTGGAGGAGGAGGTGCAAAGAATAGTCGATGGCGTGTATTTGGCCCCAACAACGCTTTGGTCAAAAGCACACTCGAGCCAAGCACACCACACACTGAGCCTACACCCGACGGAGACGCAGCTGAACAATAGTTTGTTTTTTTTAGACAACCAAAACATCCATTTATATACATATATACATATATGTATATATGTATATATTCTACCAAAGCTTAAAGACCAACCTGGAGCTTGGTGGCTAATGAGCTGGCTCACTTTGTGGTCGACGGTCTCAAATACGGCCGACCAAGTAAGGTAGCCCACTGGTGCGCCCACAAGTATAAAGGGCAGTACGACAGCCATTGAAAGATGTTCAAGTGAAAGAAAGAGAATTATATGTGTATATACTACTGCCCTGAGGCCATGACTTGCTTTTTTTTGTTTGTATATATTTATATATACATATTTATATACATATTTATATATTTTGGTTGGATCTTTCATGGTTCAATTGAAAGTATTAACAATCCTGACAACTCCTTTGAAAGCACAAAGGAATCTTGAGGCTAAAAAATAGTAATTAACATATGGTTTCAATAATATTCTTGGTTGGATATCTTGACACCATAACAATATATACTCGCCAATTCAAACATTCATTAATCTAGGCAGCCGGTGCTGCATGGCTCAAGACCCCTATTGAGAGCCCAAGACATCTAGGGCTTCCATCGTTTGCCCAAAACTCGCTTCTATGAGGACCAGCCTCTTGGAAGGTGCGCAACAAGAGATTATATCGTATTCCTGATTTCTGGCAGCCAGCCTATGCAGAAAAACAAAACAGAAAGCAAGTTTATAAAAAAGATACATAAAAGATGGTCATTGAGGACTTACAAGCGTTGCTCGTTCGTACCATGCAATTGCCTGGCTAAAGTCAACAGAAGTACCCAGTCCAATCTCATAGCATTGGCCAAGATAATACTGGGCCTTTACGAGTCCTTGCTTGGCTGCCTTTACAAAATATTCAAAGGCCAGCCTCGAGTTCCTCCTGACCCCCCTGCCACTCAACAGATGGACGCCATACTTCCATTGTGCACGCGCATTTCCTTGGTGGGCCGACTTTGAGTACCAGTAAACAGCCATATTCTGATCTGGCTTGTCAAATCCAAGGCCATTTGAATAGCAATAGCCAATATTACACTGAGACACTGGGTAGTTTTGCTGGGCCGCCTTCAAGTACCATTCGACAGCCCTCTTCATATCCCTGTGAACACAGAGGCCTTTTTCATATGCAAACCCAATAAAGTTCTGTGCAGTCGCACTTCCTAGATTGGCAGCACGATGGAAGCACTTTATGGCCTCCTTGGTGTCTCGCTCGACACCAATACCTTCACCATAGCAGAATCCAAGCGAAACCAGTCCGGGAGGATAATCAAGCTCGGCACAACACTTGTACCAATGCACTGCCTTTAGGGCATCTACACCAAATCCAATTCCATTCTCGTAACAGTAGCCAAGTGAATGAAAGGCGGCTACATTGTCTTGGGCTGCTGCCCGGCTATACCATCTGATGGCTTTTGTTGGGTTCTTGGGGACCCCGAGGCCATTCTGATAGCAGAAGCCGAGGTTGTGTTGTGCCATGGACTGCCCCTGGGTAGCTGCCTTTTTATACCAGTGAACAGCCATTGCTTTATCGATACCAACTCCAGACCCCTTTTGATAGCAGATTCCAAGGTAAAACTGAGCCCATGCATATCCCTGCTCTGCTGAAAGACTGAACCATCTGAAGCCAAGCTCTTGGTCTCTCTCGACGCCAATTCCGTTGATGTAGCAGCTACCGATTGCACTCTGAGCTAGTGTATAATCCAATTCTGCTGCCCTTTTAAACCACTTGAATGCCATTTGTGGATCCAGAGGTACCCCAATACCGTTGGAATAACAACAACCAACACTGTAGATTGCTTCTGGGTCGCCCTGGACTACTGCTAGCTGATACCATGCCATGCTTTTTCGACAGTCCTTTTGGGTAGCAAAGCCTTCTTTGTAACAATGGCCCAGGACAACTTGGGCCCGTGAAAGTCCTTGGCGAGCACTTTTGCTGTACCACTTGAAAGCCTTTTCGGGATTCTTGGAGACAGCTATTCCATCGTGGTAGGATTCCCCCAGACAAAACTGACTTGCAGCACAGTTGTATTTCTCTGCAGTTCGTAGCAGCCAACTCAAGGCACATCCTTTTTTAATATTCATTTGTGCCGATAGCTGAGAGATCTCTCGGTGCTTCTTGGTTGTTCCTCGGTGTTTGTGCTTTAGGACAGAGACGAGTCGAAGGGTTGCCAGCATAAGGATACAAGTGTCAGAATTATGGTGTGCGTTTCGAATCGATTTCTGATAGCATTCTTCAGCAATCCCAAGCTCTTTTTTGCATCCTATTCCAAACTCGAAACAAAAGCCAAGTAGGGCCTGTGCTTCAGGGTAGTTGACAGCGGCTGCTTGTTGGATCAATAGAAATGCCTGTCGACTATTGACCGGATAATCATCGAGACCCCATAGGTTCTTTTCGGCCAGCAAGAATAGGTTTTGGGGTGTGGAGGTGAGGGTGTCTAGAGACATGTTTTGATTTATATATATATATATATATATTTGCTTTTTGAAAGAGAAAGAGAAGGAGAGAAAGAGAAAGAGAAAAAGAGGAGTTTAAAGAGCATGAGCAAGAGATTCCAACTCTTTCTTTCTATATATATATATATATATATATGTATATAATATTATACAATCAACCCTTGAAGAGCTCAATGGAAGATCAAGCCGTTATTGTTCGACAGACCAATAGTATTCTTTGTTGGACTCCAAATAACAATAATAATAACACTATTTTCTAACCTCGATTCTGTTCTTGCAAGACGCAAGACATTTGTCTCGAGACAACCACCACTCTTTCGTCTGCGTTGAAACTGACAATAAGCTTAATTATGACCGTGCATTCTATCAAAGAAAAATGGCCTGTATTACCATGTTGTTTCCGAAACCCGTAGAGAGCACCTGTGTAGCTTTTGGTGCACCTTGACAATTGGTCAAGAATAACCTATAGAGAATAAAGAAACAGGTCCAAACTATTAAAAACCTCCTTGCAAATATCCAACACAATTTTATTCTTTTATTTCTTGTTCTTCTTATTCTTTGGAATCTCTGGCCTCTGCACCACAAAGACAAGCTGTTTTTTTATTATTAAACAAGTCTTGGTACCACTTTCGGATGCTTGACCCGCTCAGGCCGAATAAAGTCAGAGGTACGTTGTTGATCGGCACAACATCGGATTAGCTGTTAGCCTCCCCCCTTCCTAGAGGCCCTCGAGAGTCAATAGAAGAAAGACATTATGTGGCCATCATAGTTACCAAGGCCATTTAAAGTATTTCATAGTAATAAAAAAAAATCCATATCTTTTATATTTCTGTCAAGAGTTTGGCAACAGTCACAGGAACGCGACAGACGAAGCATCCATTGTTTTCAAGCGTCTTGATTTTTTTTAAAGATTTGTAAATATAGAAATCCTACAAATGACAATTCGGTTGGTTCCATTGGGTGCAGGTATGCACACACACACACACACACACACACACACACAACATCAAGGTCTTTAAAGAAGCTTAACGGGACCAACAATAGGCCAGGATGTGGGTAGAAGCTGTATTGTGGTCACGATTGGTGGAAAGAACATCATGTTTGATTGCGGTAAAAAAAAACCCCCTCCCTCCAAAATCTTGATTCCTCGGGCCCACAAACACTTATACAATCAAGACAGGAATGCACATGGGATTCAATGACGAGAGGAGATTTCCAGACTTTAGTTACATTTCAAAAACAGCTGAATTTACAGAAGTGTTGGATGCAGTGATCATTAGTCATTTCCACCTTGACCACTGTGGTGCACTTCCCCATTTCACTGAAATGTGTGGCTATGATGGCCCAATCTACATGACCCATCCCACCAAAGCCATCTGTCCTATCCTATTAGAAGACTATCGCAAGATTGCAGTAGAGAAAAAGGGCGAAACCAACTTCTTTACTTCTGACATGATCAAACAGTGCATGAAAAAAGTGACACCAATTAGTCTGCACCAAACAATCCAGGTCGATGCTGATATAGAGATCAAGGCATACTATGCCGGGCATGTCCTGGGTGCGGCCATGTTCTATGTCCGAGTAGGCGAAGAATCGGTCGTCTATACAGGTGATTACAACATGACCCCCGATCGACATCTTGGTTCGGCCTGGATCGATAAGGTCAGACCGGATGTTCTGATTACTGAGAGTACATATGGCACCACAATTCGCGATTCAAAGCGATCTCGTGAGAGAGATTTTCTCAAAAAGGTCCATGCGTGTGTTCTCAAGGGTGGAAAGGTCCTCATTCCCGTGTTTGCGCTTGGTCGTGCTCAGGAACTGTGTATCTTGATCGATGCCTATTGGGAACGTATGGGTCTCAAGGTCCCAATATATTTTTCTGCTGGTCTGACAGAGAGAGCAACCCAGTACTATAAGCTATTTATCAACTGGACAAACCAAAAGATCAAGAGCACATTTGTGGAGCGTAACATGTTTGAATTCAAGCATATCGAGCCATGGGACCGCCAGTTTGTGAGTAACAAGGGTGCCATGGTCTTGTTTGCTACCCCAGGCATGTTGCATCAAGGCACGTCTCTTGAGGTCTTTAAGAAATGGGGACCAGATCCTCTCAATATGGTGGTCATGCCAGGTTTCTGTGTCGCAGGCACCATTGGCCACCAGGTTCTCCAGGGCCGAAAGAACATTGAGATTGACCGATTTACAAAGGTTGAAGTCAATCTCCAGGTCAGCAACCTCTCCTTTAGTGCCCATGCAGACGCCAAGGGAATCATGCAACTCATTCGTCACTGTGAACCGCGCAATGTGGTGCTTGTCCATGGCGAACGACAGGCAATGGAGTTTCTCAAGAGCAAGATTGTCAGTGAATTTGGAATCGAATGCTACAACCCACCCAACGGTGTGACGATCAGTATCCCTACCAACCATACCATGTCTGCCAAGATCAGCTCTGCATATCTCAAGACCCTCTTGGCACAGCCCTCAGAGCAGTCGACACCTCCACAGCCTCGCCAGAACATTCCGTTCCATGGTCTTGCTCGGGTTACCCAGGGCACAGACAAGAACGAACCTCTCAAGATCGAAATCATTGATCCCAAACACGAGAAAAAGGAAGCCCAGCACGAACTCTGGTTCCATGTTCAAAAGAAGTGGCGCTGCACAGATACCCTTGGTCCTGCAGAGGTACTCGAGAGACTATACTCCAAGATCACACACATACTCGAGTCAGCAGTGGTTGTTGAACGTACCCAGGAAAAGATCATTGCACGGACGGTCAGTGTGGGGGTCGATCGGGCCAATATTGTCATTAGATGGGAATCAGTCGACGAGAGCCTTGCAAACATGGTTCTGGGTGCTATCAACATGGAACTCCACACAGAGCTAGAGAACAGCTAAGTGTAGGAATATTGCGACAAGGCATTATATATATATATATACTTATATATATATGTATGATTGTCTCGTAAATATTTGTTAATCTATATATCCAGTCAAAAATTATTATTTTTTGGTTTCTATAGTGACATGTTTAAATATGTCTTGACACTTAGAATATCCAAAGTACTGCCTTGAAACAAACATTAAAACAAACAACGGACTCCTTTATTCCCTTTTTAAAAAGAGTGGGGGTATAATCTATCAAACAAATAAAAAAAACAAAAAATAAAAGCAAATAAACAAATAATATAAAGAACAAGAAAGAAAGAAAGATAACGAAGAAGAAAAAACAGGGCTTGCAATGCAGAATACAACTTCTTTTTTGATATAGATATAGATATATATATATTTTCTGTGACTAGTCAAAGGACCATCCGGGTGAGGCCAAGATGTATACCATGTCTGTTTCCTTTAGAATCAGAGACGGGACAGGATTGGCATACACAAACGGCAACTCGTTTCCAAATACTTCGTCTGTGGCACGCAAGAGACCCATTGGTAGTACGCCATGGTCAAGCAAGAGAGTTTCAAACAGAGACACGAATGGCTTGCCGATAAACATCTCGGGAAGAAGAATGCTGGTCAGGAATTGGGTCTTGATATCTGAATTATTGACTATCTGGCCCGGAGAAGAATCAAAATTGACACTCGGCATGCCACACAAACTCTTCAGGACAGACACAATGTCGGGTTTGTAGTATGTCTGGCTAAGAAGAACATTGCTGATCAAACTGTCGGCCACAACGTCGCCAGCAGCATATGCTGGGGTATAGAACACATCGATTTCTTCAGCAACGTCTTTTCCTTGTAGGAGATGCATGTATTTTATATTTGATTTTTCGACTGCAAAAAAAAAGAAAACTCGAGGTTAGGGACAAGATTACTACTACTAATGATGGTCATGAAACTTACTCAGGTTTACAATTGTATACGAATCCTTGGGTCTTTCTTGTAGCAAGAGATCAAGAATATGGCTTGTCATTCTATATAGAGGAGCCTTTTAGCGATTGTATAAATATAATCAATCAAAACTTACACTGCCGGACTATCAGAATTCCTTTCGTACTGATCAAGACATTCCTTTTCACTGCCAAGCAGTTAGAATATACGACTTATTTTTTTTTCAAGATGGCTGTCTCTATTTACCTCATCACGACAACCTGTTTTGCTCTCTTGACACCAGCACGCAAAAGATCATCCGGATGTCTGCAGTTTCCCTTTAAGAATGGCTTAGTTTTTGGGGGGTCAATATAGAAGATCAAGAACTTACGACCATGAAGAATACGCGGGGAAACATGCTGATCAGATCGAATGTTTTGGGTTTGGGCGGTTTTTGACACAGAAACACAATGTCCTGCAAATCCTCTGGGTTTATGGTGGGAGATCTTTAAAGTTAGATTGTGTTGAGGTACACAGAAACCTACCTCATATTGTAGACAAACTTGAAGATATTGATGACTTCGCGGTGGAGACAGACAAGGACATGGTTGTTGATGGTGTTTGTGTCGGTGATCATTACATCTTTTTGCTGTGCGTACTCATCCAGGAGATAGCACTGGGGCAGAGATGTGTCTTCGGTAGGACTAGTTGATGTGTGACCCAGTCTGGCAATCATTGCTCGCCGCCCAGTGATCATGGCGTGTCTGGAGGGAGGGAGTTTGAGGATGCGGTAGTTTTGCTGGGTAGTCCCGGCAGTCCATTGGTAGGAACTAAAGGAGTCAAATGATGGGGTTGATCGTTGGGTCATCGATGGACGGGCAGGAAGTGTAGGCAGCTTCATGGGAAACGAAAATTCTCCAGGCTGGAGTGTATTTGATGAGCAGTTTGTCTTTTCTTTAATACCATCAGCAGGCGATAGATTGTCGGCACTTTGAGCGAAATCCTTATTTCGGTTAAGCTTCAGGGCGCTAATGACCTTGTCGACATACTCTGGACGCTAGAGATATTTTTGTTGGTTTACAATTAAACAAAAAAAAAGGGGGCTTGGCAGACCATTTTGGACTTACAAGATACTTGATATCGGCTACTTCCTTGGGACTCTCGGCTATATAGACACAGATATCGTCGTGTTTGATTATATAGTTGTTGCAAGGGTTCAAGATAATTTCACAATCATCACTCTCTTCAACGCGTGTCTTTATAGCAAACAGTATGATCTGGCATTCTTTAAAGAGCAACTATTGATAATACTGGGATAAGTTTGCTATTGAAATCAACTGTACTTTACCCAAGCGACATGCCCAAAGTTCCGGCCTATAAAGCAGTCGATTGGAGACTCCATATAAATCTCATTACATGAGCCATCATCTACATATGAAAAAAAAGAAGAAGAAATTGTTGAGAACATTGGGCCCATCTTATTGTGTATTTACCAAACTGAGCCTGCCATGGTTCATCATAGACATTCATAGGCTCTCGTTGATGAAGTAGGTTGGTCATGAGGGTAGATGCGCCACGGCAACGGCAGTTCATAGCCAGCAAATGCTGCTTAAATTCACGTACACAAATGACCTCTTTGGCTACTTTCTGGTATACTGCGGTACTGGGCGACAGATTATAGGTATAGATGGGAACATTGTTGCTGACGGTGTAGCAAAAGATGGACCATAGTCGTACCGTGTTTCTTTCGTCCTCCTTTCCCGGATCAGTAGCATGTTGATCTAAGGGGGAGCTGATATGAGTTATCAAGAAAAGATTGAAAAAAAAAGGTCTCGGCTAGACCTCTGTTTAGGAATTTTACCAGATACAGTGAAGATAGCCTTTGCATACCGGGCTTGCTATAAATAATATTAGCAATTTGCGTGTACACCGCCAATAATAAACTTACTACTCTCTTCAGAGTATCGTCGCTCTACATACATAGAAAGGGTTAAGTATGATTGTTTAACAACAACAAAAACAATTGTACAATACCAAGACAGATCCATGTAAAAACTGGACACGATGGCCCCACATGGAATTTCTTTCCATAAGCTTGAGTTCTTCCGTGGGCGGGTTATTATCCAGAAATATGACACTGAGATGGGACTCTGCGTTCTCCTATCAGAAATTTTTGTTAATATCTAGTTTTCGTATCTACAAACCAGCTACTTACCACATTGAGAAATCCATCGAGAATCGCAATGGCCTGCTCGGTCGTAAAGGAGCCAACAATAAGAATAAAAGGAATTGCGCCTCTCCCAACATGGCCGCCCCCGTCTAGTGAAGAGATTAGATTAGATGGATAATATTGATCGGTTGGTGATGCCTTACCGCTCTGTTTGCGAAGAGTGTCCAATACCCCAGCAATGAGACTAGGAAGGACTGCAAGGGATATGACGATGAGGGCCATCATGATGATACGGCTGGCCTGAGTGTTTGGTGTAATATCTATGGCAACCATGGAGTTTAATATACTACTATTGTTACCCATGCCTAATCTAGAAATAATGCTTCATACCGCCATATCCAACCGTGGACAAGGTAACCATGACGACGTATCTATTATTATTATTGAATTTTTTAGAAACCTTCTTTTCTTTTTGTTTTCTTGTAATTAATTATTGCTTACAATGATTCAAGAATCGTATAATTGTTTGCTCCAAATGTCACTTCACAATACTGAAAGGCAGACATGCCGTTGTACAGGAGTACAACCAGAGTACCAATCAAATGTATGAGCTTTGTATTGAGGGGGTCTACGGGCTTGTCTATTGAACAATACGAGTGAATCATGTGCAGTGAGGGATTTTTTTTTATTTTTTTATTTTTATTTTTATTTTTTATTTTAATTATTTTAATTATTATTATTTACCTGTCATTTGTAAATTGGTCCTGATCTTCATGGCACTTTTTATGCGCAATAGAAGCACCCAGCTTCTGAGAAAATAGGGAACTATTTTACTAGGGTTAAAAGTACAATCTCGACAATAAAGTTGGTTAGACTGACCATACAAGAATTGGCCATATTCCATAAAATTTGATACTAGGAACGGAAATGTCGTGGTTACTTCAATACAGGCCCGGAAACTAAAAAAGACAGACAGCGGGTGGCCAGTCATAAAGAAGCCTATAAATATGTGTTAATGATGGCCCAAACACGAATAACAAAGCTACTTGCGTATGCCAAAAGAACACATGTTCCACATTGTAAGAATCTGACAAAAGAACCTAGATAACATGTGCAATGCTTTAATAAATAAAAAAAAGAACCATGCCATTCAGACGCTTTAAATACCACAAATCATAGGATCTCCATTTGTAGAGCCAGTATGGATCCAGACTGATATCTGATTCCTGCTTCATCTCGACAAGATAGGCCATGCAGAACATCAGATCTACCATTAAATCTAGCCAGACCTACCAAAAGGTTGATTAGCTAGCTGCTGGTTTTAAAGCCTAATTTATAACGTACAAATAGCACAATGGTTTGATTGGCCAAGAAAAAGTCCTTGATTGCCGATATATAGGCATTGTAATTAAAGCACTGTCTGACACGCAGCTCGATATTCTGAATGATGCTAAGTACTTCAGTCTTTTCGTCACTGGAGAAACAAAGTTAGAGGGGTTTCTGGAACAATATGTCTCTTATTACCGAACAAGTCTTCTGCTCTTTCGATATTTTTGTCTGACTGTGCTTAGGTTGATATTCGAGCGTCTCATGAACAACTGTTCGAGAGGACTCGAGAGACTGATGGCTTCAATGACCTCTTGGGCTCTAAATAGATTAATAATAATAAATAATCATAATCATAATCATAATTAATTAATTAATTGACTAATTAAAATAAAGTGTGAATTACTTTGGATCTAATGCCGGCAAGACGAGATCTGAATTAGATGCTTCATTAGAACTGCTGCCTGGAATCACACTCGACAATCTTGATATTTGGTGCGGAGAGTGTCGTTGTTGAAGTCTATCTTTCTTTCTGCGCGTGGCTCTGCTGGGTTCGTCGGCATCGCTGTTGGCCTTTAGAGAGCCACTTTCGTCGCTAGAGGCCGTGCTGGAGGATAGGTGGGAGGGTGGGCGTTGGACTGAGCCATAGGTCGGTTGGTCGATCCCAAGACTACTTTCTTCGTCCGAGTGTTTATTTGGTTTCGATCGTATGGGCATTTCATAAGGAAGAAAGGAGACAAAGAGGCTCGGACGTCTTTTATATATATATATATATATATATATGTATATGTATCCTATTTATGATAAAAGGGGCAGGTGTCACATATATATATACAACGGATCCATTTCACATTTTATAGATCTATTGCTCATGTACAACCCTTGTTTGAGTTTCCGGAATACGGTCATTTCAACCGCTTCCTTGTGTCTTATCTTTCGGAGGAGTGCTTTCCTTGGCATCAGAGTATGACAAATTAAAAAAAATTAAAAGATGATGATCATATACCAAAGAGCTCTTGAGGGATTTTATGGACCCCTTTGGGCAGAATAAGCACTGATTACTAATATCTCTGGCAAAATGCCTCAAAATTCCAAAAACAATCAAGGGGTCTTGGTCAGATTGACCAGAGTTTAACAGAATTATTATTGTTGTTTTTTTATAGCAAGAAGCATGTCCTTGCTTTTATTTTTTTTCTTAATACCAACAATTCCAACACAGAGATCAATATCAAAAGAATTGCCTTTTTGTTTACAAGCAGTCCTAATCATAAATACAAGAGCGCCTTTTTGTTTATATTCGTCAACCACCCCTTGATACCATTGATACCCTGCGTCAATTGCTTGATTCTGTAATATTTATCTACATTGATACAAACATACAACACGTTCTACACATATGCCATTCCTCCCATAAACATCAGCTCACCCTGCTCTCTTTTTTTTTTCTCATTTCTCATTTCTTGGCCACCGATTTAGCGGTCACAACTAACTTTTATCTTATTGGACAAATACAACGCAGTCATGCTTATTCACTCCGACCAAACAGAAAAAAACAGTTAAATAGGCCACCAAACTTGCCATTTTTTTGGGCTTCAACTACGGGCATGAGCAGAGTCGTAGCTTGTGCAAGACTTACACAATAGGCCCTGCTGCGCTACTCATCCCCACGATAAACCAAACAGTCCAGTCCTTGTGGCTGGCTGGTGCTTTGGATATCAGTCGCTCATCGTCTACGGAATTTATTTCGTCTAGCCTTGAATGCTAATCCAATCTGCACAGACATATATTTATATTACATATTTATATTTATAAAAGAAAAAAGAAAATGACAATCAATAAAATAATATTTCGCCATTATTTTTACCCCCAAAATCATATGTGGTACTATAACATAATCAAAGACAATCAAGCAATTAATTATAGTAACAGTAGTAGTAATAATGATAATAGTAATAATAGGTTTTTATAAAGTGGGTTTATTGAGACAATAAAATGAGTGTTTACTCTTCGTCAGAAGCAGCCTCGGCCTGAGCCTCGGGCTTCTTCTCGTCACCAGTAGCACGGGTGTAGATAACCTGGGCGTGGTGGCGGGACAAGGGCTTGATCAAACCCTGGGCCTCGAGCTCACGGATGGCAATACGGGCCAAGGAACCGTTGAGTCTGAGACGATCGACGAGGACGGACTGGGAGATGAGCTTGTAGGTAGGAACCTCCTTGAACAAACGCTCGTGGGTGGGCTTGTCGAGGACAACCAAGTTGTTGGACTTGTCCTTGACCTTCTTAGCGGACCACTTCTTCTTAGCCTTCTTGCCTCCGGAAGAGGAGGAGGGTTTGGCAGCAACGTCCTTCTTGGCCTTTAATAAAAAAGAAATCGGTTATTTCTCAAGGCCAAACCAAGTAATTTGTATATAAAATGTGCGCGCAAGTGTGTGTGTGTGTGTAGGTAGGTAGGTAGGTAGGTATGGTTGCATATTTTATCACGGATGAAATATTATACACTGAAAAAAACAAGAAAGTTGGATGATCAATGCGTATCGTCTATTTTCCAGTGATGGGAAAACTGAAAGGTGATGGATGGATCGTTAAAGACGTCTGGTTCCTCTGCCAGTAGTCTATCGTTGACGGATTAAAGTGTTTTTTTGAATGGATAAAGGTCTTTGGTGGTGTCAGTGATTCTCATTGTCCAGGTTCCGTCGCATCGTCATAGGATTCGTCTCTGTCACTTTATATTTCCATCCATCGGTGTCTTTTTTGGAGCCATCCAGCTCATACACACACACACAAACGCGCACAGATGCATATCATATCATTAATCTATGGATGCACACTCACCATGATGGAGTTAGAGAAAGAGCTTATCTTACCACGTCTCCTGGGTCTTGTAAACCACCACCCTCTCTGCCTGTCTCCAGTGTTCGGGACTGTTACGAAAACGAGTCACTTTGTCCGGACCGCAACATACACACACAAACGTACGTGCACTTTTGCCATTGTGAATTTACGTGTATGGCTGTTGCCAAGGAGCAACAATAGTGATAATATTTGATATTACAATCAATAATTGTTTTATAAACTGCCATTATATTTATACCAGCCCTAGTTACCATTTATAATAAACTCTTGGGATTTTTTATTTTCTTAAATTGAATTGAATTGAATCTTGGTGATAAAAAAAAAGGTGGTTTGGAATAGGATCCTAGGACACCATGATATATACTCTCATGGTCTAATAGGCAATAAAGCACCTCAAATCCGTATAATCCTGCCAACCTATTTGTTTCAATAATTATAATAAAATAATAATAAAAAAGAGCAGTAATTTGCAATTATTACTGAATTCGATTCTTGAATGTTTCAAAAATTGAAATCCATTATATATATATAATATTTTATCAATAACATTGATCCAATTCGGTATTATCTTTGTAAACCAAATAAAAGAATATAAAAAGAAAGAAAGATGAAACGAGCATCAAATACGAATCGCCAGCATGACAATGCACAGAATGCATTCAATAATCAAATACCACCAAGTTTAGTAAAGTAATAGATGCCTTGCGATCGATCGATTAGATGAATTGACTCTTGTATACATGTATATACATATTTTTTTAATCTAGTAAAAAGGCACGTCATCCAGCACATCAACAGAATTCATTTGGATTGTCTTTTACAGGAACACCCAAGCACATGTAAGAAGATTCCGTCTGCTTTTCATCGTCTTGGTCATTGCTGAAACATTATTATTATTAATAATAATAACCAACAGGCAACCGCCATCTGCAATATCAATGAATCGAGAGCAATTCGGACCACCTATAAACAATATCCATAATGAACTCGGTGGAAAATCGAATGACGAGGCAAGTGGCTGATCTAGAAGAAGCTGATCTAGAGACATATTATATCAACCAACATTGTCTGCTAGGTCTTGAGAAAACACACAGAGGATTACAATATGAGACAGGCCATGAAGACAGTATTGAAGCAGGCTCAATCGGTCTCTTATGGCTTTTATATTGCCAAACAGTCAAAGAGTAACAATATTCTTGTGCCTGCCATTCCACGAAAGAGAGTGGATGTTTAGATTTGCAGAATAGAGAAATGTTAATGCACGAGCTCTGTTTTTACTTAAAGAAAAAAAGATGCCATTTTAGAACACTATTATTATTATTATTACTATGCTGTTGTCGTTTGCCTCTTTTCTATAGAAATCACAGGCTGGCTGATGATTGCCATGATTGCCATGATATATATGTGTGTGTGTCGATTAGCCCAGATATGGGGATCTAATGTGCTAGTGAATCGACAATTCACATGCCAAGACATGTATATGAATATCATCTTATTTTTCCACAAAGCACCAAAGACCTCGAGCTTCTTATGAAAGACCACTCGCTAAATGATTTATGGGATTGTTTCCATTGGCAGACTATACTACATTATCAAACAATCTCTACTGTTTATTCTCATGGTTTATGAACCTGCCGTATAAAAATAAATCGTCTCCCAGAATGGTCGATAGTCGTTGACGGCAGCTATACAAACCAACCAACCAATCAGTCTACATCTACAAAAACCACATATTGTGATTTTGGCTTACCTGCCAGTATTGACACAATTGGCCGGTGTTCTGTCTGGTTACAAAACGAGTCCAGGACAGGTTGAGTGAATGTTGTATAGAAAGGTTTCCTCAAAAAGTAGTAGAGTAACAAGTAGTCTCTGCGACGCCTCTCATCCTTTTCTAGGGGAGTCATGGTCTGTTGACGGGTTGCCGTACGTGCCAAGAGATCCAATCCAAGAGAAACCACCCAAGATACCCACCCACTCTTTTCCTCTTCATCCTCTTCTTCCCCTTCTTCCCTTTCCTCTTCTTCTTCTTTTGTGATGCCTTTGTTCTTGGATTGTTCTCGCATTACCAACAGCACTATAGAGGTTTAAGATTGCTACCAATACCAAAACATTTGTCCTACCATAAACCAATGGACGCAGAATCCAAACAATCTCTCCAACCACTGCCCATCCTCTTCGTGGCCTGGTCACTGCAGCATCCTTGGAATGGATCAGATCAGGGTTAGATGTAGAAGGAGTGCCTACACGGGGATCAAGTGTAGTAAGCTCAAATTTATCTGTACTCGATGCCTCCAAGGTAGATGGATCTATGTTGCGCACCAGATGTGTGGGGTGTAGGACCATCCGCTGCTTTGTTCGAAAAAACAAATACAAGCGTAGTACAGCCCTAGAGACAAAGTGTGAGTTTGGTCTACTATAGTATCACACGTCTCTTGGTAGTTTAGGTTACTTTAAGCCCTCTAGGAAAGACAGCCATCTCCACTGGCCTTGCCTAGAACACCGGCGCCGTATCAGCATCTCCAGGACAACTTCGGTGTAGGACAGGACACTGAGAGACATGGCTACTGTTCGCGTAGCCCATCGCGTGTATTGCTCTTCAATATTACGGTTGAAGGCCAGACGGGGCTGACCTGGTTTGTCTCTGGTGTCCAGCTGGAATTTGGAACTAGCAGCACGGACAAGTAGTTTGGTGTGGTGGAGAGAAAAGAGATTGAGGATAGAGAGGACTGAGGAAATACAGGTTTGAGATTGGGGTGGTGGTGGTTCTAGTAGACAAGGTTACTTGCTTGTCTGCGAGCACAGTTCTGCATCTTCAAATCGACCTGTTTATAATGAATGAGTTAAAAGACGAATACTTTTGGATGAAATAGGCTTACCTGGCAATAAAAGAGAAGCAGCCCGGATGAAATCCTCTACAGATTCTATCCTCGAGGCATATTCAAGGGTGTAAGGACGATTGGTCTTGAAGCGCAAAAGAGTAAGAGGAAGCATGAATACAAAAAAAAATTAGGTGTGAATAAGATATATACGTGACACTGGCGAGAATGCCAGTGATTTTTAGTCATCCAATAAGCTCCGTGCCAATAAGACTGTATATATATATAAAAAGAAGAAGTAATTATAAAATACTTGACAGTTTGAGACGATGTTTATTGTGTTTATAGAAATGAATGTATTGTACTTGATAATTATATATATATATATATATGTATATAATATAATTTAAAGTCGGATGGCTATGTACAGATGAAGGGATGGTTATTTATTGTCTTTGGCCACTGACCATTCCAAGTGGCCTGAGACTCTTCGCAAGGCTAAAGCGTTGCTTGTCATTGCACCCTGGAATTGATCCTTTTGGAGTCGACCGGGAGTTGATGTACTTGTTCTTGTCAACAATTCTTCCAATCTGGTGTGCACTATTGGGATTGCGCAAGAGAGTGTTGGCTATTGTGCAAAAGGCAACCACTGATCGTGCAGTGGTTACGATGCCCAAAGGTGCCTTTGTGGCCTTTCTTCGTGCCTTTTCTTCCTTCGCTCGCTTCTTCTTGCGCTGCTTTTCTTCACACTTTTCGACACAATCAGCAAACTTTTCCATAATCTTTTCTTCAGAGTAACCGCACACCTTCCACATCACATAATGAGTGTGCCATTTATCGAGTACATATGATTTGGTTTCCAGAACCGTTGTGTTGGTTGGGCACTCCTTGAGATTGTCCTCGTATTCTCCACAGGTAGTCTCGTCATCAGAACCACAAGAGTCCTTGTAATCTTCCTGGAGATTGACCATCATACCAAACCATTCCTCAGGGTTCAATTGGCCACCATTGCAGAATGTGGCCTTTGGACTAAACGGATTGTCATCTTGGAGTGAATATGGAAATGAATCGGCCAAATAGGCCGCATAGTTGAGTGTAAAGGTATGGTGCATAACAATAGACATGAGAGCAGGGGCAAGGAGTGGGTATGCTCGTATGAGTTCGGTATCATTTTCTTGTGCGGGCATAAGCCTATTCTTTTCGTTTATGTTGCGGAAGAAATCAAAGTCTGGAATGACGGTATAGGATAGATAGGTGGAGTTTGAGAGAAGGTTGTCAAATGGACCAAAGTCATAGAGTGAATCAAAGTCAAGGCGAAGAATATCGGTAGGACCTGCCATGTTGTTGGTTGCCTGTATGGGTGAATTATGGCTATCGGAAGACAGTGAGGATGGGGGACTAGCAAGAGATGGGATGCTCATGACACCCTGTCTCCACTGCTGGAGTTCTTGAAAGAGTTCAGTGTTTGCCTCTGTCAGTCGCCGGTTCTCTTCTCTTAGTTGTCGCATGGCAGTTTCCTGGTTACTGATCTTTTCTTCCAACTCGCCAATGTACTCTATTATAATATTGGAGAGACCCAAAGATTAGCACAAGATGCAAAAATGCAAAAATGCAAAAATGCAAAACTCACCCTTTCTCCTGACACGGAAATTGCGGGCAGATATCTTGTTGCGCAATTGACGGCGTTCTTTGGGCGACAGATGCTTGGTACGTGCACGAATGTCGTCTTCATCCATGGCTTCGTCGTCGTCATCGTCATCATCATTATCAGGCCTGTTTGAGTCTTCAGCCATATCTGATCCATCACAAGACCTCTTTGATTTCCTAGAGCCCTTTTTCTTCTTGTAAGCATTCTGGGGAGACTCGGTGACAAAGATTGGTTCCTTGTACTTCTTGGCTCCAAAAAGCTTTTGGTCAGCAAAACTAACGGATTTCTCGGGGACAAATTTAGGCGTATCATTGATCCACTCTTGCTGAGGAGCATTATACGATGGAGCAATTGGGATATCAAACACAATATCTGGCTGGGGATAATCGCTGGTACCACACAAATTGCTGGCAAGAGAAATGAAATCCTGGTCTGCTTCCTGGGTCGATGGCTGTACCTGATTGGGTGGAAAAAGATAACTCATGAGATCCGTGTCCTCTGCACTAAACAAGGCTGTCTGGGTGACGATCTTGGAGTCAAAGTCCAATGAATGTGGAGGTGGAGGCGGGGATGGATCATTGGCTGTGATTGGTAGGTTATCGAGCCAGGCAAAGTCAATGGTCCTTTCCATGATGTGTAGAGAAAGAGGAAGAGATACGATGGATTGGAATAGAGCAGAATTTGGACTATCAATAAGAAAGAAAAAATAACCAGCACTTGTTCTATGAGTTTAAGCCCAGATCATTGTCTATAATAGGAAATAAACAAGGAAAAAATATTAGCAGGAACAGCAGAATTAGGTTCCTTAAATGAGTGACAGTGGATTCTATGATGGTGAATTCCAAAACGGGATGAGGGACGCGTCAACTCCAATCCCAAAACAGAATAATAGGAGTTTCAAGTGATGGGATTCTCACTGCAGCAAATATCAATCGCATGTTTATGACTTGTAAGGTAAGCAGTCAAGACAAGAGACACACAGACACACAGAGAGAGATGTTATATATCCATAAGCTTATTGGCTTGGATATAAATATATACTTTTATATTAATATATATATAAATATATATTTATATATATGTGTGTGTTGCTATGATTTGGACAGGCCATTCAATATGTATCATGGAGTATCCAACGCAGACTAAATGTAGCAATAGCTTATATATATATATAATAATTATAATAAAAAAAGAAGAAAAGAAGAGAAGAGAAGAGAAGAGAAAGAGGCAAATATGTGTAAAAAGAAAAAAATGGCAAAAGGAATACAGTGCTTGTGTCACCCAAATTCACCATTGTCTGTATAATACAATATTACATGTTTCAATCTCCAGTGGCCAATTCACCAGATAGTGAAATCTAATGGCAAAGTATTTATTGTATTGTATTAGGGAACTGCAGTAAAAGTACAATCCAAGACTGATATTATTTGATTGTTGCAAGACTCTCGGCCTTGTTGTCAGTGCTGATTACTACCCAGGTAATTCCAGGCCCAAAAGTCTGCCAGCCCAACTTTCTGAATAGGGCTGGACTCTGGGTGTTTGAAGATTCCACAATGGCCTGCACATAATGTTCAGTGGTGGGATCTGGACTATTGTTTTGGTAAAAGACCGAGTGCTGGGCACAGATATGAGCCACCGCTGCTTCTGCCAATCCTCGTCTTCTCTGGCTCTCTAGGACATGCAGGGCTCCAATGGCAACTAGATTAAGAGTATTGGTAAATGTTGGTGAATATTGGTGAATATTGGTGGGTCTACATACGATCTTTATGGGTCATGGCCCATGCAACCGGCGTGTTATTCTCGGTGTTTATGACGGTCGACATATCAAGACCATCGATAACATATTGCATGTCGTACTTGATCTTGTTAAACTTGATTATCTATAGATCGACCCCAAATATTGTTGGTTCATATTTTTTTTTTAGGTATTGATCTATAGATTATGAAATTTACCAAGGGACAGTGCTCTTTTTCTGCCTTGTTGATGGTATACCCACTAGGCAACGAATAGGCCAAAGGGTACCTGGATGTTGGGTTTATAAACCTTTGACAGGGGCCATTAAAGAGTATTTTGAATGAGCGTCTTAGTAGAGGACTCCATAGGATAGAGACACCGTGCACAAGAACTAGTGGATTTCATTAAGCATATATGCGCACACAGCCATAGACTATCTTACTTTGATTTTCGGTCTCCATAAAAGCATTTAGTACGGATTCTAGCAGTTTCTCGCTCTCAATGTACAGCCTTTGATGATCAGGATCTATAAACATTGCACCTTGTTCAGATGCTTCTGAATCATTAAAGTACTTTTGTGCCAATTCTGTTGTGGGACATTGATTGAGGAATGGTTCGGATGAGACAAAGATCCTGATGCGATCATTGAGCTTGATCAACCAGACTACTGTCTTGTTTTGAATCAGGTGCCATGGGTTTGCTGCCGAGCAATAGAGTATGGCACTCGAGATCTCGTTTGAGCTGCAGCAGGGGGCATTGAGTAACCAGCCCAATAGGGAAGATGTCGAAGGCTGGTTTTGGACGCAATAGGTCTTTAGTGCCTCAAAGTCTGTATTGTCTAGTCTATACAGGATATTTTGGGTCATGGTAAAAGGAAGGGCCAGAGTGTTTGAGCGGAGACATTTGTCTCTTTACATTGCTGATACCAAGTCAATCGATACATATATATATATATATATGAAATAAAGACCTTGGATACACTTTACAAAAAATATGGAGTCTATTAATTAGATGAGGTGGCGGTGGGGTAGCACGTATGGATGAGTATTGTCAAAGAGGGACAATACTTGTGATTAATACATGGATACCAATGGCTAGTTATCGATGGGGAGGCATGTGGAAATGTTATGAAACCGTAATACAATATATTCACACTATAATCGACACTAGAGAGAAAGAGAGAGAGAGAGAGAAATGCCCTGGTGCGATGAACATGTTGACAGTTGGTCAATTATCTTTATATCAATCTTTTTGAATCACTAGAAGCACATTTACAGCGACTCAGTTTTCTCTAATAGGCTCACTCTAGGTCTCGACCATGACTCAAGAGCCTGTCTGACTCATATTAAAGAAATCGGAGAGATCTCGAGTGTTTAAACAGTGTATGTGTGTGTTGATATGTTACACTCGCCATAAAATACAAAAGACTAATAATGTCAGGGGTTTGATGGTGAGCTGTGAAGATAAGGTAAAATGACAAATGTTTGTTACCAGGGCAACTGAATATCTGTACTGTTCATTAGCTTCCATGGCAACCAACAAAATATAAACTGTCATTGTGTAAATCTATTTTTGGGAAAACATCAATAATCTGTCTCTCTCTCTGTCTCTCTCTCCTTTTCAATTCATCGGACAATAAACAGTTGTCCGGGGTAAATATTGTAGACTCATTTTATGTTATCCAGGCGTCATTCTTTGGCAAGAGGTGACAAATATTATAGACTACTGCCGGCTAATAAATAGTGCTCTTCCTAGACAATCAGGGCAATGCAGGAGATATATAAACATTTATATATGATGATGATGTCCTTGCCAGTCACTGCACATCAAAAGTCACACCCAACTGTGAAACTCTTGAGGACACAAGCACAAAAGGCCAGAATGCATGGATCAGGAGCAGCCATTAAATAACAATAGTAGAAATATGTATAAATAAAAAAAATTCTTAATTCTTAATTCGCTGATCGACAAATTGTCCCAGAAAATAGAGAGCCAGAAGAGCTGAATCTATAGGACTTGTAGAACAGCATTGGTAGGGAAAATGGCAAGAATCTGTATTGAAACGGGAAAGTGCGGGTTTGGTATCACGGACAATTGAACTAGCTGGCCCAGAATTCTTACGTCAAGCAGTTTAAACAAAAAATATAAAAATAAAATAAAATGTCCGGCTTTTTTCATCTTTTTTTAAGGTTCTGCCAAACCTGAATTTTTCTGCAACTCCTTTCTCTTGTATTTCTCAAAAATAATAATGTGGAGAGGTCTTTCTCGCTCAACCAAGCTCTTTGCTGCCACTGCTACTACTGCCGGTCTTGGTACAGCTTATTATGCCTATGAGCGCAATAATGCCACTGGTCGCAATCTCTATCAGTCTACCATAAAGAACCAGGAATCTGCCCTTGGAAAGTCCATGCTCACATCTTTGATGTCCCGCAATGTGGTTCTGGCCGAGGCACTCGACAAGAACAAGCACCTTGACGAGGTTGCTGGTCACTGGCAGGCTCCCTCCCGCCAAGAGATGCTCAACAGACTCAAGGGTGTTGACAAGGACGGCAAGAAGACTGGCGAAATCTACGACCTTCTTGTTGTCGGTGGTGGAGCCACAGGAACCGGTGTGGCAGTCGATGCCGCAACGCGTGGTCTGAATGTTGCCTTGGTTGAACGCGATGATTTTGCGTCAGGTAAGCGTCCATTATTATTATTTTTGGGGGAAGGATTTGCATGGTCTAATCTGTAATCTAGGCACTTCTTCTCGCTCCACAAAGCTCGTCCATGGTGGTGTCCGTTATCTCCAAAAGGCCATTTTGGAACTGGACTATGAACAGTACAAGCTAGTTGTTGAGGCTCTCCACGAGCGCAAGATCTTCTTGGACATTGCACCTTATCTGGCCAACCAATTGCCCATCATGCTTCCAGTCTACAAGTAAGTAATTGTGTTTATTGGAGAGAGAGAGTGGGCTTGGATCAGCCTAGCGGTTGCCTAAATCCGGCCATGCTCGCCCTTTTTATCTATTTGGATCGGCGCAGCATTTAGTAAATGGGGTTACTAAGATTGATTGAACAATAATAATCTGATCGGCGTCTTTAAAGGTGGTGGCAGATCCCTTATTACTGGGTTGGCTGCAAGATGTACGATCTGTTTGCTGGCAGAGAGGCATTGGAGAGCAGTTACCTCTTGACACGCTCAAAGGCACTCGAGGCCTTTCCTATGCTCAAGAAAGACCGTTTGGTGGGCGCATTGGTGTACTATGATGGTAAAACAACAAAATAAGAATATACTCTTCTTTTTTCATACTCTCTGACACGTGCGTTTTGTGTGCTTTGTTTTATAGGCCAGCACAACGATGCACGAATGAACGTTGCGCTCGCGTTGACTGCCGCCTACCATGGTGCTACGGTTGCTAACCATTGTGAGGTTGTCGATCTCACAAAGGGGGAGGACGGCATGGTCAATGGTGCCAAACTTAGAGACACCCTGACTGGTGACGAGTGGACCGTTCAGGCAAAGGTAAATTTGGATCCCAATACAACATTGGCTAACATTGTTGCTAGGGTGTCATCAACGCCACTGGTCCTTTTACGGATGGTCTCCGAAAGATGGATAACAAGGAAAACACTGAGATTGTTGCTCCCTCTGCAGGTGTCCACATCATCCTGCCCAACTACTACAGTCCTCGCAACATGGGTCTTTTGGATCCAGATACCAGCGACGGCCGAGTGATCTTCTTCTTGCCCTGGCAGGGAAACACAATTGCTGGAACAACGGGTAAATATATATAGAAAGAGAGAGTGTAGTAGTAGTGGTGGTACCTCAGTTCGAACTAACGCGTTATGTCTCTCTAGATTCTCCTACAGATGTTACTCAGAACCCTCTGCCCAAGGAAGATGAGATCAAATGGATTCTGGATGAAGTATCTCATTATCTGAGTGCAGATGTCAAGGTCCGTCGTAGCGATGTGCTTGCGGCCTGGTCTGGTATTCGTCCCCTTGTGCGCGACCCTAATGCCAAGAACACCGAGTCTCTGGTCCGTAACCATATGATCAATGTCAGCGAGAACAACATGATCACCATTGCTGGTGGCAAGTGGACTACCTACCGTGCCATGGCCATGGAGACCGTCGACCGTGCAATTGAAGTGTTTGGCCTCAAGCCCACCGGTCCCTGCATTACCGAGACCGTCCATCTGATTGGCAGCAAGGAGTACACTTCCACTATGTTTATCCGTCTGGTTCAGGAGTTTGGTATGGATACCGAAGTTGCCCAGCATTTGGCAAACAGCTATGGTGATCGTTCCTGGGTTATTGGCGCAATTGAAGACCCTACTTCCATGAGCTGGCCCGTCTATGGCCAGCGTATCTCTCCCAATTACCCCTACATTGAGGCCGAGGTCCGTTACTCTGTCAGACAAGAGTATGCCTCGACTGCCGTGGATGTTTTGGCCCGTCGTACCCGCCTTGCCTTCTTGAACGCCGAAGCTGCTTACCAATCCCTGCCCCGTATCATTGAGATCATGGCCGAGGAACTCAAGTGGTCAGAGGAGCGTCAAAAGGAAGAGTACATCAACACCATTGCTTTCTTGGCTACCATGGGTCTTGGTGAAAAGGCAACTACTGCTGCCCCTGCCGCCGCCTCTACTGCCTCTGCTTAATCCTTGGACTCTATATTCTATTACTACTTCTTTTTTTTGTTATACTTGTTATTTCTTGTTGTTTTATTATCTCATATCCCACACACACCCTAGATCAACTGTTTTGTAAATTATCTAAACGGCAATTTTAAATATTATTGTATTCATTATTTTGCTAAACATATCTTATTGTCAAGTCTGTAATTCTGAGTTGTGTTTATCTGGTATACGGGTAAGTACTGGAAAGCGGCTGTTTTTGCACCGTGTAAACTGGATAAACCAGAAGGATCGGTATAATGTCAAGATCAAAGAAGTCCCGATTATCTTTCTTATTCAGCTTATCTGGGCTGGACACATTATTTATACATTTATTATTTACCAGGTACAATAACCCAAAAGCCCTTTATATTTTAGTTGTATTATTATTATTTTATTTATTTATTTATTTGCTTATTTGCTTATTATAACTTGGCCATATATATATATATATAACTTATTTTGTCACTTGCCTTTATTGGAAATATATATGTGACTGTCACGACGCCTCATCAACACACTCGATTCGCCCAGTGGACTGTTACAACTCAACTCACCTCTGACAAACGATGGATTTGGTCGACAATTACGGGTCGAGCGACGAAGAAGATGTTGGAAATCAACACACGCAGTCCACAGCCGTCATCAAGACAATGACAATCAACTCGGCACCCGACACTGGATTCCATGTAAGTTGCAATACGCGTAAGACATTATAATTATATATATTTAAAAAAAATAAAATAAAATAAAATAAAGGATGCCGATCCCACTGCACTTTACACAGCTCCCACTGCAACCGAGCTTACAGTAAATGTCCCGTACAGCGACATGATCCGACCCACACTCGGTCCAGAAAATCCATTTTCAGACCGCAAACTCGCCACCCAGAACATCCTCACAGGCCATGTCCAACAAGAAGCCATTTCGGAAATGGACTTTCGCACACAGCATCGTACTTTTGAAAGCTATGGCTATGCACGCGATCCTTCAATCAGCAGTTCTAATCTTGCCGGCCAGACTGGCCAGGGAATCATGGGCACTGGCTATGTCGGTAATCTGGCAGCAGCTGCCGAATTAGGCGGTGTCACGATCCTTGATCGTCTGCCAAAGCAGTTTCGACCCAACAAAGACTTGCGTAAAAAGAGAGAGAAAAAGGGTGATGCGGGTATTTTGGAGGGTGAGAATGCGTACAAGGGTCCATGGGCAGGCTATGATGGCGATGGTATTGGAGAGCCAAGTGGTCTGGAGCCTGATTTGCAGGAAGAAGTCCAGATTGCCATGAACCCCACAAAGGCTGCCAATGCGGCCAACAAACTTGTACCTCAGGTAGTTGGTACCGAAACCACCACATTCCACGGTGAGGCAGAACATGATTATCTTGGAAGAACATACATGGCCGTACCACAGGATGTAGATGTCAATCTCTTGGGTGAGCCGGGAACTCAGGATTGCTTTATTCCCAAACGTTGCATTCATACGTGGGAGGGCCACGCCAAGGGTGTATCCGCCATTCGATTCTTGCCAAAGTCTGCACATCTCTTGTTGAGTGGAGGTATGGACAATAAAGTCAAGGTAAAGTGGAGGAATAGGGTTGTCTGGGTCTTTAGATTCCATTTGTGCTTATGCGTCTGGCGATTAGATTTGGGATGTCTATCATGATAGAAGACTTTTGCGTACCATGTCTGGACATACCAAGGCAGTGCGTGATATTGCGTTTAGCAACGACGGACGAAAGTTCTTGAGTTCGAGTTATGATCGCTACGTAAAGCTATGGGATACTGAGACTGGACAGTGCATTCGTTCATTCTCTACCGGAAAGGTCCCCTATTGCGTTACATTCAACCCAGAGGAGGATAAACAGCATATCTTCTTGGCCGGTTGTTCAGACAAAAAGATTGTTCAATTTGACATCAACACGGGTGAGATTACCCAAGAGTACGACCAGCATCTGGGTGCCGTCAACAGTATTACGTTTGTTGACGAGAACCGTCGCTTCATCACAACTTCTGACGACAAGACAATGCGTGCATGGGAGTTTGATATTCCAGTAGTGATCAAGTATATTGCTGAACCTGACATGTACTCCATGCCAGCCGTTACTCTGTCGCCAAACAGTAAGTGTATTATTATTATTTTGGGTTCTTGTGGGTAATTGACTCTTTGCAGAGAAATGGCTTGCGTGCCAGTCTCTTGATAACCAGATTGTGGTCTATGGTGCGCGCGATCGGTTCAGAATCAACCGCAAGAAGCGGTTCGCAGGTCACTTGATTGCTGGTTACGCATGTAAGCCTGGGTTCTCGGCAGACGGTCGCTTTGTGAGCAGTGGCGATTCAAATGGAAATGTGTGGGTGTGGGATTGGAAGTCATGCAAGATTTTGAAGAAGTTCAAGGCTCACGACAAGGTGGTAATGAACACAGAGTGGCATCCACATGAGAGTTCCAAGATGGCTACTTGTTCGTGGGACGGAAAGATCAAGTACTGGGATTAAGTGTATCTTTTTATCCTTGCAAAAATCTCAACAAATGTTCTTCAACGGTATCGCATCTTATTTCACAGCCATTCACACTCGATAATATATATACACAAAACCAATCTTGACATTTTATAAAGGCCAAACAAATTGTTGGTATAAATATAGATCCAAGGCTGAGGATTTAAGTGGTATAGAATTTGTGGAATATGGATATTGTGTGATCAGACTAGCAGCAGGCCTAAACAGGCAGAATGTTACATTACAGACACTGTGTTCTGAAAAGAGATCCACGTGGAGGAGCCAGCATATATACGAGGTACTTTGGAGTACAGGATGTTGGACACGAATAGAACTTATATATATATTTATATTTATATATTTATACATTTAAAATTTATTGGGAAATATTGGATTATAGAGATTTGATAAAAATACATATAGAATATTTATAGAATTACATAAGATATACAAAAACAAAGAGAGGAAGGGTACGGTAGAAGATCATCCTAGAAATATATAATGACAATAGTAGCCGCTGGCAAATGGAAGGGGGTTATGGAAAAGAATGATGGGTTGGGAGTGCTTAAGCAGATGGGCCAGAAGGAGGCATGTTGACACCCCACTTGGGACTAATTCCAGTCTGCTCCTGAACCGCAAGAAGTGTAGGAGCAAGGTTCTTGTAAATGTCGGACAAAGGGTTCTGTTGTCCCTTGCTAGAATCACCCGTATTCCAGACGCTGATCTTGGGGTTGAGTCCTCGGATAGCATCAGCATTGGTCTTTGCAAGTTCCTGGAAGGTGTTCTTCTCCAGCATGAGGTACTGAAGGGCAGCTCCATTGTCACCACCGAATGCCTTTACGATTCCTGCTAGACCTGCAGCCTGGGCATTCAACATATTGATCACACCCTCTGCTTCACGGTTGGCTTTGAACAGCTTGGCCTCGGCAGATATCTTGATACCCTCGGCCTCCTTTTGCTGTCTAAAGAGCTCGGCTTCAGCAATACGTTCCTTGTTGTATTGTTCTGCGTTTGCTTTCTGGACAGAGATTTCGTACTCTGCTTTGGCTTTTGCGACAACAGTGGCACGAAGACGCTCGGTTCTAAAGATAGAACAATTAGTAAAAAAGCACTCACCAGACATGGTAATATCTCAAGTGGTGTAACTTACTCTGCTAAAGATCTCTTTTCTTCAACCATCCTCTTGAGTTCCTGTTCACGAGAAGCAGTCTGTTGCTGGGCCTCGATCTGAGCCATCTGTACACCACGATCATATTCTGCAGACTTTTCTTTCAAAATGGCCTGTGCCTTGAGAATGTCTGCCTTTCGTTCATTCTCATACACAACCGTGTCTGCCTCAATACGCTGGGTGTTTTGTCGAGTCAAACCTTCCTTTTCTTTGGCACCAACATCACCACGGAATCGAGCCTCGGCGACATCTAGATATCAAGAAAAAAAGGTCAGTAAGGACCTTGTCTTAATCTCGCTCGCACTCACCAACTTTGGCCTGGTTAACAGCACCCTCTTGGGTCTTTTGTCGTAGGTAAGAAAAGTACTCGCTACCCGGAGTATCCTGGAGACTCTTGATATTTGCATTGTATATGAACACACCGCTATGATACACAACATGAGTCTCATGATTTGCGTTGAATTATAATACCCTATCCTGTCCTCCAGAATCAATTACTTACAAATGGTCTAACTCGCTTTGAACGTTCTTCACGACCATGTCCTTGAATGTACGTCTTTCTCGAAATATCTCCTCGATTGTCATACCGGCCGCGATCACTCGAGTCTCACCCTCAATGACACCTCGGACCAGGTCGCTTATGGCATTTGAGGTAAGTGAGTTACCGGCCAGGAGGCGGGCATACTTTTCGAGACTAGGGATATCAAGCTTGGGGCCAATTGTAAAGACTGCAGGCAAGAGGAACTCGAGTTTCTCAATGGTCATGGCATGGATCGAGAGAGAAAAGTTTTGAGGCGTCACATCGAATACAGTGGCATGCTGGCCGGGAAAGACCCATCCTTTCTTGACAAGCTCGATATCTGGGATACCGACACCGGTCTTGACGATGTATTGATTGGCGTTACTGCAATGGGTGTGAGATTTTATAGAGAGGATCAATATATCGTTATTATTTACCTGACTTTGTAGTAGAATGGCATTGTTGTATAAAGAACAGTAGTCAAGAGTAATGGCTGTATTTATACAGATTTATGGCTAAACCAAATGACCAGCCTAGCAAGTGTAACACTTGGGCTTTGTACCTGTTCTCATTTATTATACAGTCAAACTTATTGTACAAGCCTTGAGTATACAGATTTGATGGAATAATAAAAAAAGAACGAGAAAATTGAGTGCATTTTCTTTTTTCCTGCTGCGCAACCGGTTGAGCAAATGCTGAGCAAAATGTGTAACATATTGGTGACTAAATAGAGTCATTCGGTTTCTCTTTTTCCTCATTGTATTATAATCACCTGTCTAAAGAGCATCGTCAAACCCTAGGGATAGAAACACTTTATGATATAGTCAAACTTGTAGAATTCAAAATTGTCAAGAAGACTGCATCTAATTGTCCTTTTATTCTCTCTATCTTTCTTAATAAAAATACAGGGTGGAAAATGAATTAATTCAAGATTGAAATGTCTGATTTTTACCCTTGATGCATCTTCAATATATATATATATTTGCTTATTCTCTTTATTCTTATAAACATGATACTTTCAAATTCAATTCATATAAAGAGGAAAAACTCTTGCAGACAATATACCCGCCGTTCATCTGATGAAAAGTTGATTGTGAATGCAATGTACAAATCAAGAATATCTATTGCTGAAATTTCTCGACGCGAAAAAGATCAAGGAAGCTACTCTTCATGGTATAATAATAATAATAAAAAATACTATAAGACAAAGTCTGTTGAAGACCAGTCTCGCTCAGAATGGCCCAAGCTTCTCAATGTGAGAGACAAACGGCATTTGGAAAGGATCGTGAAGAGTGATCACTCGTGAGATGGAGGTGGAGGTTATTGACATGCCCATCTCAAAAATTGCCATTAGCAAGACCTTGCATAGTCGTGACTACAATTGTTGCACTGCATTGGCCAAACCTTACTTGACTCAAGCAGACATGGTTGCGCGCCGAAAGTGGGCTCAAGCAAGGATTTTTTTTGTATTGACTCAAGCAAGGATGGAATGGAATGAGGAATGGAAAACCGTAATTTGGAGTGCTGAGTCTCGGTTTTCCCACTTTAAGAGAAATGGAAAGACGCATGTGTGGAGAAAACCGGGTGAAAAGTATCGTCCCGGCTGCCTCCAACCAAAGATCCAAGGAGATGGATGATCGGTCATGGTGTGGGGTTGTATTTGGGCTGGAGGTGTTGGACCTCTTGTTATACTTGACGGCAATATGAATGCAAAAAAGTATATACAGAGGTCCTACAAGACCATTTCAAGCTATATTATGACATGCTGTCATGTAAGGACAAGGATGAGTACCGTTTCCAAGAAGACAACGCTACTCCCCACAAGGCAGCCATGTCAAAAAAATGCAAAGAAGATCTTGGGATCAATGTTCTTGAGTGGCCCTCAAAGAGTCCAGATTTGAGCCCCATTGCGAATATCTGGAGCCATCTTGACAGCCTTGTGCGCTCAAGAGAACCTCAGTTAATAACACTGTCAGAGTTGGAGGAGGCCCTGAAAAGAAGATTGGAGACCATTGGTAAAAGTATGTGCTTGAAATACTGCACGAGTAGGCATAACAGGCTACTGGATATTAAAAAGATACAAAGATGGGCATGTATCATACTAAATAAATATTCATTTTTTCATCAGTTAAAGGTCTACTCCTAAGCTTTATTATAGTTGCGTGAAGCTGTTCATGTCGGAGTTTAACAACTTGAATTACTTTTTTTTCACCTTGTACCTTTTTCAAAAAAATCCACCCTTTGAAACCTCCCTTAAAATCGATCGTTCTTAAATCACATGACTTGATATCGGAGTCTTATTCTTTGAGGCATTCTTTTTTTTATATATATAAAAAAACCCAGTTGTCAGTGAAGTCTACGACTGAATCATATGAGACACTCACGACTACATGCCGTCTAAAGAAGCTGGATGAAAGAGACACGAGGGAAAATTTGTTTGAAAACAAGAAGGATCCAACACAGCTCATGACATTCATTCGAAAGACTGCTGGTACTCCTACATCGCCAAACACATTTAGATTTCTTCGCAGCCATGGCATATATTCACGTAAAATGCTAAAAAAAGAAAGTCCATGATCTCCAAAAAGAACCAACAAAAACGATTGATATAGGTGAAAGCTCATATTGATTGGAATGCTAATGACTGGAACTCCATCATTTGGTCTGATGAGAAACGATGGACGCTGAAGAGTTCTTTGAACAGCCAAAACTGCTCTCCTCTCAACAATGATATCCACAACCATGAAGTTTGGATGTGATTATATCATGGTTTGGGGATGCTTTTGCAGCATGGGTGTCGAAGAGCTAAAGTTTATTTCTGACAAAATGAACTCCAAGAAGTATATCAACACCTTGGAAGAAGGATATCTTCCCTAGCTCAAAGAATTTGAGTCTCAGTCAGGTGGGAGAGTACTTGTTCTGCAAGAAGTCATACAAGCAGACTTACACGAGAAATGAAGGAGCAGCATGGGCAGAATCTTTTGCCCAACTTTTGGATAGTTGAAGATTCATTTGAAAAAACATCAGTTATCTTGTGATTTCATCTTCGATTCCACAGTTGATATTCCAAAAGATCTAGCTGTTCATGACACACCTGTGTCTGTTGCAACGAAATCACAATTTGTATAAGATGTACTCAAATCGCCAGCTGCCATTGACGATCATTTTTCGGCCAGTACAAGCAACTCATCAGCTGATGGCTTGCCTCTCAATGTAGACGCGTGCTCAATGGATAATAGCATTTTCGAATTGGATTTCGCTGTGCCTATTGAACACGAACGTTTGATTTTCGAGAACATAGATGTGTCCGGTCGCATTCATAATTTTCAACTCGAAATCAAGAGAAGACTCAACGAAAACAAGCATTTGACGTTGGAAGAAAACGTTCAACATATTTTGGCCCTATCATCCATTCTTCTCTTGAAACCAGGTCGAACGCATACGGATATACACGAACACATCACATTCAACCAATGTGAAAATTTGCTGATACATATTCTAAACAGCAACGGTATCACCAGCCAGATGTTTCCTAGTGCAACAAAAGAAAAGCTTGAAGGAATTGTCCATAACCTGATTGACACTGTATCAAACGTAAGCTCTTGCATATTTTTTTTAAAAAAAAGATAGATAATGTAAGAATTAACTGTTTAACCTCTTTAGAATATTGTTAACGGTTATGATCAATCCTCGCGTCTCGTTGCATCATGCAAAATTGCAGCATTGATTGAAGAAGACGCAACATTTAATTCAACGAACAGAATTTTATTAGCCGTAAGAAACATGTAAGTTTTAAAAAAGTAATAATATATATGAGTCTGACGCTTTTGTAGGATAAAGGCTCTTCCACGTTTTGTCATTGAAGATGGACCACAAGAAACAGAGCTAATTACCCGGTATCTTCGAGCCGCTCTTGTACCTTTGTTTGAAAACATTGATAAGCATATTCTTTTTCGATGGTAATGAGGCGTACCTGAAATTGTTAAAATGTAACCAGACTCAGCTATTAATCTCTAACTTAATTCCACATAATAGGACATCTATTAGTGATAATGACAAGGTTATTATGTTAATACCGGGTGTATCGATTAATATTGTGTAAGGTGCCGCACTAGATCAAAGATTAGGCTGTGGTGAAGTCAAATCTCAGTACCATGCATTAAATCATCGGCTCACTGGATTGGATCTCATTCGCGTTGCACGTTTAGCGAGAAAACTGCCTCGGACAAGTATAAAGCTATCGCCACGTTTGCCTTTATTGTTGTTGGCAAGTCTTTGTTATGTCCAAAGAGTTGATTGTATTTTTAATAATTTCATTTGGAATACAGGTAATCACCAAGCTTTTTTTTACGTTTTGCATCGTGCCAAGGCTAATATATATATATATATATATACCATGAGTGAAGTCGAACATATTCAATTGGCCTTAAAGCTTGCTGATATTCCCCTATTCATTGCTCAATCGAGCAAAATTGCAAAAATTATATCAAGCTTTGAGTATGTTCTTAATTGCGGTACTCAGGATTACGACGATCATCCACCAACTCTAACTGATCGCATGTTATTGGAAGCGATTAATTTCAAAACATCACGCAAAAGAAAATCCATCTCTTCTCATTATAATCATTGAAAACAATTATGAATAAAAGGAATATCTCCTTTCTTATCGAAAATGCATTTATAAAATATACTTAATGTCGTATTTGGGTATTTCTTGCTATTAGGTTGCACCCGTAAAATATAATCTATTAAATACTCATTAATAGGCCTGGTCAACCGTAGAATACTGCGCTTTGTTCAATTTTTTTGGTTAGCCAATGATAGTATGATAGCATTCCCAATTGTGAGCGCAAAAACAGCAGTTCACTACCTTCTATCGCACATTGGAACCTATCAATTTTTTTTTCTTGCATGATTTGAACAGGATTTTTCATGTTCAAATTTTTACGTTTTGTTCAAATATTTTTTGAGACTTTTTGACGAACATATCCAATGATGCTTATTAAAAAAATTGAACAAAGCGCGGTATTTTACGGTTGACCAGGCCTAATGTGATATACACTGCTGGTCCCCCAAAATGGAGAGAGTTGGGCACAATGTAAAGTGGTTGGGAATACAGCGATCTCATGGGCACGACATTTTAAGCGGGCACGACGTTTCTTGACGGGGTCTAGTATTTCTAGATGTTATAGTGTCTGGACATTGCCGTAGAGTTTCATGTTATAATTTACACTTTTTAACAGCAAAATACACCGATGATATAAGCTATATTTATTATATCACCTCCATTACAAGTTAAAATCGTTTTTAAAGTATGTCATTTAAAGAAGAAATGTTAAAGTATTAGGGACCAGATATATTTATTAGACACCGGACAGTACGTCACAATTAAAATGTCCGGTAGAATCAAAAACGTCGTGCCCGCTCAAAAACGTCGTACCCCCAAGTTTAGCGAAAAGAGAACCTGAATGACTCTATTTAGCCACCACTACGCTACACATTTTGCTCAGCATTTGGTCAACAGGTTGTGCAGCAGAAACAAAAAACAAGTATTCAATTTTCTCGTTCCTTTTATTATTATTATTATTATTCCATCAAATTTTGTATACTCGAGGCTAGTACAACAAGTTACTTTTGCCCTTGATGATTAAGCTGTGACTTTATGGGATTTCAAGTCTAATTTTGCCAATTTACCAGTTTATATTACTATATTATATTTACAAAGACAACCACCGACAAACTCTTATTTATTATATTACCTTGGTGTCTGGGCTTCTTTCTCTTTAATGAAAGTCCAATCTTGTTGGTGATGTGACGATGGATCCCACTACACGAGATGCCTTTTTCTCTTAGATCAGGAAACTGTTCGTACAGCTTTTCTCTCACGGACTCAAGAGTAAGATTTGGATCCTGTTTGAGGATATCGCAAAGGAACTTTGAGTGCTCGTCAGTGATCTTTACACATCTTGGTTTTCTTCCGCCTCTTGGCCTGGGCTCAATTTCGCCCGTCTCGACAAACCTGTCCCTGATACTATCTACAGTTGACCTGGGCAAATCAAACAGCCTCGCGACAGTAGACACGCTCATGGTATCCTTTGTAAGCGTCAAGTCAATGATTCTCTTGCGCATCTTGACAGGCACTGGCTCTGCCTTTCTTTTTCCTTTAATATTGTTTGTGGGTGGCATGTTGGAGAAGAATAACAAGGAGTCGTGAACCATAATTCCCTTTAATACTTTCAACATTCCTTGCATATATATATATATACTAAAATATGCCATACTTTATAAATTCCCTCCAAAAATAATAATAATATCACATAAATCTCTCTGAAGCACTCTATGGATCCTATTATCATTTTTTTCTTTGGATATTGTTTCATAAAGAATCAGTGCTTAATTCATGATAATGTTGGATTGTATATATTGTGTCTAGATAGAGAGAGAGAGCGGGCGAAAAAAAGCCCACAAAATTGAAATGGTCATTTAACGATATAAAATCACAGCTTATTTACTCTGCAGAAACAAAGCGGTTGTTCTTGAGCGCAAGTTGGCCGTGCTCCAAAAACGCGGGCCATTCAGAATCGCCCTTTAGTTCACTGAAGCGAGCCTGTTCCCACAAGGCAGTCAATTTTGCACCATCCTTGAGGTATTTGGGTGACACGGTCTCCAATGCCTCACGAAGCGATGTGACCGACTTTTCGAGAAGATCATTTTCGTCCACCTGTCTTAATCGCTTGGGTCGTGCAAGGTGCTCTTGCTTGGTGCTAAAATCGAGCTGGTGGGTCTTTGAGCGGTGCAAGAGGGCATCTGATACGGCCTGTGCAGCGTTTTCGCTATCAAACCCAGTCAGGGCAACCACAGGGCGCCACAAATCTCTTCTCAGGCGTACAGGACGTCCGGCCTGTTGGAGCTGCTCAAGTGCCTTGTTCTGGGACTAGGATTAATGTTGTGAATCTTGCGAGATTTCGAAATGTACCTTTAGGATCTGGCGGGTGCTGACCAGAACCTGGTTGGACTGAATGTGACGGAAGAGATAGATGCTGTGGGTGGACATTGTGACGACCAGGGGTGCAAGGTGAGGAAAAAGCCAAGGACGATGGACTGCTTGTTGCAGGCCCAGAAAAAAAACAGGCAACGTCACTTTAAAACAGCGCCATGATTGGCCCGTATGATGGCTTGAATAATTATTTCCTTGGTGCTTGGTGGATCTGAAACGCAGAGGCTACAAAAGATGGTACATATGTATGGAGTCATATATAGAGATACAATGCAGTGTACCCAGTGTCGATCCAAAATAGAGCATTAAACCCTTGAAGGGGTCCACGGAGAGAGATGACATGCAGGGTGAGCAAAAATAATAATAATAATAATAATAATAATAATAATAATGAGAATGGACAAGGTTTACATATATATATAATGATGTTCAGCTTGATATAGTAACACAGTAGACGATGATTAAACTGCTTATATGTATTGCCCCTTGATATTTTATGTGGATATTATTATAAGATGAAAAGGGAAGCTTTTGGCCGATTGTTGTATAAAATACAGCCACAAACACGCCAACTTGCCTTTTCGATGCCAATCAAAAAATAAAAGAAAAAGAAAAGAAAGAGTCCTAGGAAAATGTCAAGTGTTGTAAAGAGGATCGGTTCGGCAAATATCACATTCACAATATAATATTCATATCTTGTATATCATAATACTAGTATTAATGGCAATAAACACATCATACCAACCAAGAAGAAATGTCTTTGCAAAAGCATTTTATAAAGACCAACAATGTTGTCAATAGCCAAAAGAGAAAACACATATACACACACACAGGTTTTTCCTTTTCCCAAATGAACCATAATTTTTCAAGAACTTCAATTGACCCTTTTGGTCTAAAGATCCTAAATGTCTTGCTTGAATCCAATCATCCAGACTGGAACTTTTTGACATTTGGAAACGACGTTGAGAAGCTTGGCATATATGGCAAACCAGAAGAGTAGGTTGCTATCGTCTACCTATCGTCTACTGACCTTTTTTTTTTACAAGATACATCTCCAACACATTCTCTTCGCCGTGGACTCGCAGAGAACTGTTTCCTAAAAATAAAGACCAACCCGACTTTGTTTGTCCTCCTAGCTACAGATCCATAATGGTGCCTCCTTTGGTTAGAAGCCAATTTAGATACTTTGGACAAGGCGTTTTGTTTTACATATTATACAATTTGCCCAACGATGGCGTAAGATTAGACATCACCAACGAGTTGTAGGTCTATTTAGTATCCAAACACACCGATATTTATTGCCTTTTAGACGTGCTAGATACTGGATATTTAATTTTGATCTCGGGATATGGGTAAAGCCATGCTATGGGCCCTTGAAGGCAAATAATAGGAACTATTTTATATTTGACTTGAGGCAATGGTGTCTAGCAAGAATAACAACGAGCTTTATGTAGTATGATAATAGATAGATAGACATACATATGTATATATACAAGTAGATTTAAATAAAGAATAGATTGAATGCCGTTAGTCTAGAGTGAAAAATGTCTGGACACCCTTGTTGACTCGCTCATAGAGCGCCATTTCGCGTTCGTGTTTAAGATTCTTAACCTGGGTCTCAAGTACCCGCTTCTCTTCGAGTCCTTGTTCAAGAGATCGCTGATGGTCTGCCTTCATGTCATTCACCATCTGGCGGAACTCTTTACGGAGGTTGGCGGTTGTGGGAGGATCAGGTCCAGAATGTCCCAGTTTACGGATCTGTTCTTCTGCCAAGACACTTTCCAGTTGACTTATGTGACGAGTAAGATCATCAATACGGCGCTGGTACTTCATTCTATCGGCCTCAAACTCCATTGCAGAACCTGTCAGACGATCATACTCTTTTAGGATACCCTCAAAGTTGGCTTCCATAGAAGTGCCTTGATCCATCCAAGCTGCCTCTCGTTTCGCAAACTCCCTTTGGGCCTCTCGTAATGCAGCCTCTGTTGCGGCTCCTGGAGCCTGCTGGGCCTGCTCGGTTCGAAGTGCACGCATCTCTGCCTCTAGACGAGAGATCTTGTTATCACGGCTATCCATATTACGAATCTTTTCTCGCAGTAATTCTTCAATATCCCCAATGATTGCCGTCTTCTTGTCCCGCTCGCCCTCTGTTTGCACCAGAGTACGGGTGGTCTTGTCCAGCAGAGCACCTTGCTCCTTGAGCTGGGCCTCGTATTCCTCTGCCTGCTCTTCAAGCTGTTGCTCATACTTGGCCCTCAAACTATCACTGCCGCCTTCCATCAGCTGTAGGACTGACGAGCGCTTCATGGTACGTTCCCAGCTTTCCTTTTCGCTTCGAAGGACTGCCAGTTCATCCTGACACTGATCCAGTTCGACCTTCCAATGGGCCTCTGCTTGGGACTGATGGTCTGTCTGAGCAGTGGCCTTGCTGGCCTTGACTTCCAATTCAATCATGGCCGCCTTGAGGGACCTTGCCTCGGCCTGACTATCGTCTAATGAGTTCTGGAGACGGGTGTTCTCATGGAGGACATGGGCAAGCTGTTCACGGAGACTTGCTAGGGCAGGATCTTGTCTGGAGGATGTTTCTTCGAGTGTACGACATCGGGCCTCTGCAGCCTCTTTGCGGTCTTGCATGGCACGCAGTTGGATTTCCAACTTCTTCTCTGACATGTCCTTTATCTCCTGTTGACTCTCTGCTCTCTCTAGACGACGTTCCAGCTCACGTGTCCGCAAGCGGAAGGCTTCCAGACAATCCCCTAGACGTCTAAGGACCGGCATTTGACCCCTGGCTGGCTCTTTTGTCGATGTGTCACTGTCCGAGTCAGTTGGCGCGTCCGCATCCACATCCACAGATTTAGTCTGATATTGGCGTAAGAGCATGTCGAGTGTCCTCGCCATTTCCTGCCCATTCCTTTGGTCCTCCGTCTCTGGGGCTGCTTCTGCTGGCTGTGGAGGCAGCCTGGGATTTTCATCCTTGGTTTCCAGACGCTGAATGCCAGCATTCAGGACGCCTGCTGTATGAAAGAGGATCTTGCGCTGGAGAGCTGCTTCTTCCTCGGTCAATCGACGGACCTGTTCCTCTAGCTCACTCGACATCTCTGGCTGGCCGTCTTTGGCTTTGACATTATCAAGATAAGCAAGTGAACGGGCAGCATGTTTGATTTTTGTTTCCAACTCAAGGCGAGATGCAGCGGTTGACAGGCGATCGACTGCCTTGTGATGTTCCTACAATAACAATTACAAGACTGAATCCAAACAGAGCAAACCAACCATACCTGTTTTAATGTATCCAAGTGCTCGAATGAAAGGATCTCAAAGTCACGAGCATCCAGACAGGCCTGTGAGACCAAGAGCTGAAGAAGAAGATCGTCTGTTCCATCCACTTTTGACCGGATGGCTGGTGGTTTTGGTGCCAGATCAGGTTTGTATCGCCACAGACGGCTTAGTTCTGCCGAGAGACTTGACCGGTCTGCTGCACTAAGATGCCTTAGTCTACTGACTGGTTCTTCGATCGCATGGTGAGATATAATGCGTTCTGTACATAATAATAATAACAATAATAATAATAACAAAAAAGGGGGTGGAGGGGTGGAGGGGGGTTAAGATTTTGCATAATAATAACGTAAAGAGCCGCAGATAAATATGAAAAGGTGAGTTACCTTGTGGTTTCTCGCTCATTCTTACTGATGCCTGTGAGTCTCTAATTCGATAGGGTGACCTCGCAGGTACAGAAGGTGAGTGACCAGACAATGAAGGAGCGCGTCCCTGGAAGTGGTTTCGGGAAGTGTTGCTAAATGATCCCAGCCCATCCTCCATCGACACTCTGGGGTCCTCGGGGCGGGGCTGTGGTCGGGTATCTCGACTGGCAAAGGGGATGGGTCCATTGTCTCGTTGGAATCCGTGATGATTTCGGGCCAGCTTGAGACCCGCAGGCCGGTCATCGTCATCCGGCGGCTGTCTCTGAGGAATCTAAGATGATTATGTCTCAGTCTCGGCCGATCTAACCATTCCTGCTTACTGTGGTCATGTACAAATGTTTTCTTTTTGTTTTTTCTTGTTTAAATATAAAATAGAAAGCCTGTAATTACAATACATATTAAAAGAATGAGGACAGGGCCTTAAAGAGTAACATGGTGTGACAAGCCAAGTATGGTCGAACACCCAAATATATTTTCAGAATGGTGATAGTATAGTATAATATATAGTATAATATAATAATATAATAATATATACTTCTTTAATCGTTGTCTATGTCCAGGTGAGGTTCGTATGCAAGTCTCCTTGGATAGATTGTATGTCTGTGTACTGGATGCCTGTTATTATTTTTCACTTGTCCAACACTGCAGGGTCAAGAGCCATAACAACAACAAACAGATTTTATATTTTTATATTTTATTTTTATTTTTTTTGAGGAGAGTTTGAATGAAACGTTTCAATCTCTTGTTGTCGATGCATTATTATTATTATTATTATTATTATTATTATTATTATTATTATTATTTGTTATTAATATGAATTCTATAAAGACTTTTATGCAGTACTCTTTTGAGCAATAGGCCTGATTTGGTTATGATAATTGTACTCGTCTGTCCAGTCCACCTTTCCTTCGATAGTCTCCTTGCATTTGGTGCTGCACGTCTTGTCCATCTTGGCTTGACATGCATCGCACTGGGTAAAGAGTAAATGGCAGAGAGTATTGCTACAATTCGACAGTCGATCACAAGGTGCATTACAGTGGAAGCAATTGGACAATACGTCGGCCGTGATACGTTCTCCACGACGGCCGTCAAAGGTGAAGTTCATGCCACGAAACAGCGAGGGCTTGTTTTCCTTTTGGACATAATGGCCGTACGCAGACACACCTCCCTTGAGCTAGAACGAGTTAGGATTGAATATAGGATTGGATCAAGTGTTACCATTTTGACTCCTTTGTAGCCCTTTTGGAGCAGATAAGATCCCGCAACAGAGCACCGGATGCCTCCAGTACAATACATGTAGATGTCTTGGTCTGTTGGCTTTGTTTCCAGCAGGCTGTCCATGACCTCTAGGCCATCTCTAAAGGTATCGACGTCCATCTTGATTGCATGTTCAAAGTGGCCAATATCGCTACGATTGTTAATAAGGGTAGATGAGGCCAGGACCCACTTACTATTCATAGTGGTTTCGCATGTCCAGGACAAATGCCTTGTTGCCCTTGTCAGCCAACTGCTCGTGCCAGACAGCCGGATCCAGGTAATCTGGCTGCAATGCTAGATCCTTTGTTTGGAGAACAGCCTTGGTAGCCACAAGCTATACATACTCATCATTAAAGTTTAGAATTGTCCTTTTATAGATAAAGTAAATTATTATTATTATTATTATTATTATTATTTTGATTATTATTATATGTTATTATTTTGATTACATTTCTCTTTATGGCCACTCGCAAGTTACGGAAACTCGGTGTCAAGGTGTCCTGGATACCTTCTGTAAAGGCAATCGGGCCTGTCTGGGTGAACTCTCGGATGCCCTGGAAGAAATCCTTGACGGTATCGAGTTGGCCCAAAGGCACGGCCATTTGGCAGTTGATCCCTCCGATTCCTTGCTCGGGAGCCAGATAGATTCTGCCCAGTACATTGTATTTCTTTAGTTGAGAATGGATCTCGGACTGAAGTTCACGAATGCGATCCTGAGAAAGAGGAACGATTGTGTAGAATGCAACTGGTCTGAATCTAGGTGTGCTTGCGAGGATCGAGTGGAATCGGATAGGTGACCAGACTGGCCGAATAGATGATTGTGCTCTAAACACGCCGATTGTCAATCTGTTCATTGTAATAATAATAATAATAATAATAATAAAGAGGTAAACATCCACACAAAAAGTCACATTTAAAATATATATATAAAAATATCAATATATAAAATATATATAAATATAATTATATATTATTATTATTATTATTATTTGCATGGATTATTGGGTGGAGATCCTTATACATGTTATAAACCCCTTTGCGCTCTTCTCTGTGCCTCCTTCTTTATCGCCTGCATCGATCTTCCATAGTCTTGAGAGTCAGCTGTGCAGGAATACGACCGTGAGGTGATTAAGATGGAAGAAAGACTGTGTCACGGATGCTTGCATATAACAGCTGCAGATCACTGGCAAAAAAGAAGACCAAAAGGTAAACAATTTCTTTTAAACCAATTTGTTACCGAAATAAAACATGTAATGTAATTTTATGGTTTTAGCTGTTGTCCATGTTGTAAAGGGCATTTGATTTGATTTGATTTTTTTTGGATTTTTTGTGTGTATATAAAAATAATATATTTCTCTTGTACGGATTCTTCCTTTCATCTTATCCTCGAACTAGATCGAGAACAATCATGGCACACCCTTTCTACTGCCCTCCCTCAAAACCAAATAATCTAGAGGCACTGTGGCCGATGCAGTACGATCAATCTATCCAAAAGGATCTCTACACTTCCCTTCCTCCTGCCCTGTCCCCAAAGCTCTGTTTTCCAACCCAATGTCCCCAGTCATTTTACAATACACCAGAAGGGGTGCCAATCTGCTATGATGATGGCCAGCTTGGAATGATAAACTATCCCTATTACATAACCACACCAACCCTGGACTATTCTTCTGAAAACAATGTTCTCCAGGACGATAACTTTTCTATTGCTACTGCACCAGAACTAGATGTATTCCCTCAGCACCCATTTGGAGCACGGAGGTACCAGAGTATGCCAGATATCAGTCTTGCCCAGACCCAAGATCTCTGGACACCTCAATCATCTTTTTCAACAAAGACAGACGACTCCCAGAACATGTTTGTCAGTCTTTATGCACCACAGACCATACAAGACGCACGATTGCCAAATCCCAATGAGAAGAGACACATTTGTCCCGTGTGCTTCCACAGGTAAAATGAGAACAAATAAAAAAAGAGTTGTGATTTCGGCTGCTAATCCCCACTCTTGATTCTTGATTTTGTATATAGATCGCGTCGGCGACACAACTTACTCGAGCATATGCAGACCCACAATCCAAATCGACCCCGTAGTTTTATCTGCCCTAGTTGCCACAGGGGTTTCGCGCGTAAATATGATATGAAGAGACACGAAAAGATTCATTTTCGATAATATATACAATATAATATATATAATATATAATATACCATAATACCTAATAGACACACACACACACACCCACACACACACACAAAATATATATATAAAAATATATATCAAGATAAGAATTTTCTTACCAGAATACACACAAACACACAAACACATATATACAATCATCATTGTCTGGGATGTAGGGGTTGGTTGTAGGATCATGACACTTTTTGTTTGTCTAATTATTTAGCGCCATTTGTTCTCCTGGCCTGCAACTCTGCTTATTTTCTCTCTTGCTCTCTTTTAAAAAATACCCAATCCAATCCAATGTTTCCTAGAGAATTTCGATCATGATTATGATCATCATCATATCATTAAAATGGGACAAGTCTACACTGTTTTTATTTGCTATTTGTGCAGGTCGTCAGCCACAAAAAGATCTTCATCTGCGTCTCCCCATCCCTCTTCTGTATTTATCTCGAGATCCGGCATGGGCTCAGAGATATCATCTTGTTCAAATAGATTCTCGTCTGCTTCGTCCCATCCCCAACCCTCCTGCTCATCAGGCTCCACAAGATCCACATTAGGGTCCACATTATGATCAATAGGCTTCACAGACTTCATAGGATCAATAGGATCTGTGGATCTTGGGGATCTTGTGGGCTCCACTGGTGGTGGCCGTGGCTGTGGCTGTGGTTGTGGCCGTAGTGGGGAAAGTGGTGTGTCTGGTTTGGCTAGGACCAACAACAACAACAATAATAATAATCAATAAAATCTCAAGCTTCATCGCATTATTTTTTTATATATATTATTTTTACCTCTGCCAGTCTTGATTTCATCCAAAACAGCCTCGCGGCGGTCTGTGTCTGCAAACAATGCACATACTAGGTTACTCATCTCCTGGGTGGCAAACATCTCAAGAGCCCCACGTCTCCATGCCTCCATTATGTCCTTCATCGTCATATCAAGCATCTCCTTGAGCAGCCAGAACTTTTGCCAGTTTTCAACCCGGCCAATCACCTCTTGTTCGTCTGCATCATGTCCAGGAACATCAAAGGCACTGACCAGTTGTGCCATGCTATTCAGCGATCGCGAAATCAACTCGCTCTCCTCTGCCCCAATGTCCACAATGTCCTCAATCATCTTGATCAGTCTGTCTAGCAACCTATTGACCAGCCCAGCCATGGTGTCCAAGAACTGTTGGCTGTCCAGAACAGGTCTGGCCTCTTCTGAAAAGCTCTTGATTTGCACCACAATGCCCCCAATCGCCTCCTCACATTGCTGACGCTGTCTATGGTCAGCAATCGTCGTAAAGCCATCCAGGCGCTCAAGCAGGACATCAATCCGATGCATCCGCTGTTCAACCGCCAGCCGTGCCCACCAGCTACCAAGCAACCGCAGTTTGTCGGCCTCTTCACACAGCTTTCCAGCAAGCTCTGGAAAGTGTCGAGTGCTGGATTGCTGGGCAAGTTTGTGTTCCAGCTGGCTAGCGATCCAAAAGCAATCGTTACGGAACACAAGGCAATTGGCTGGGCGAGCAACCAGATGTGCACGATGATAACTAGGCATAATGGCGCGATACAAGTCAAGCAAATCAGCTGTGGCATGGACAAGATGGGCAGCAGAAATGGGGTGAGTGTTGACAAGCCCAGATGCTTCTTGAATCATGTCCGTCAGGAGCAATACTAGCAGCTGCGGGGTCTGTGTGATGCGATAATGGTGCGTTTCTGTGCCTCGTCTCTCCGTACCCTCTTCTGCGTCCTCAACCTCATACAGCCGTCTGAGCATCACACTGCGTCCTTCCGACAAGACTTTTTCTCCTCGCTTTCTTGCAAAGTGGCGATCAAGGTGCTTGACATATTCACTCAATCCATTCTCTTTGCTCCCAAAGTGCTCTCTGGCCGTCTGCTCCAATCTCTGGGCCGCTCTTGAGACCACATCAAATCCTCCGAGGTCTTTGCTTGTCGTAGGAATGGCCGGTCCAAGGACCCTTTGGATCACTAGTCCAAACAGCTCTGGGATAGCCAGTTTGCCAAACAGGCTTGCATGGTCAAGACTCCCACCAAACAGATTCTGGAAACAAAAGTCGAGTATCTGGCCCAGATCCTCAAGTTTCTTTAGTGGATCAAATCCACCTTCTCTAGTCTCGAGACTCAAGGTGGCTCCCCTGCTGTCACTTGAGATCCCAATCGTCATTCCAGGCTCAAGGAACGGCTGGATGATGTTCTTGAACAAGGAACGTTTGAGGCCACTCATGTCAACAGTCAAGAGCTGTAGTTGATCCAGACACTCAAACGTGTTCTTTAGGTTGGCTTCCGTGCTGTTTAACAAGCCATTCTGCACCGTCATACAATTGCTCCCAAATGTCACTGCGGCTGCCAGAAATTCCTCTAGCACACACACCAGTCTCTTCTTTTGCTGGTCCCTTTTGTCCTGGAGCCACAAGAGTGTGTCGACAATGTGTGGTTCACTGTGGATCATGGTGTCCTGCAATCCAATCAAAGCTGAGGTTGCCTGGACTATCTTTCCTTGACCAATAAGGGATTCAATATCCTGTATGCTTTCTACAATCGAGACCAGGACACTTAGACTGTCGAGCTGGGTCTGGTGCTTCTGAGAGGTCTCCAAGGCCATCGTGTATCGCTCAAGCGCCTGGCCAACGACAGCTCTGGTGCCTGAATGGGGATCGATGACATTAGATTGACCAGTGATGACCTGGCCAGTAAGGGATCCTACCCTTTGAGTGAGCTGATTAATCTGTTCATATGATGCTGAAAAAATGTCGACATTATCGTAGATATTATTGATTAGTTGTTCGTGAAGCGCGTCTGTGGTCTTGTAGAGCGAGGCGAGAAGGCTGGAGAGTGAAGCAGAGTTGACGGGAGTGTCTGGGAGATGAGGCTGATCGTTTGCAAAGAGCTGGGTGATGAATGCATCCCCAAATGGGATTAGGGTAGACATCTTTTGGGAGATGAGGTCCTGGGTCGCGCTTCTTCAAAATGGAGTTGCCCTATAGGGACACAGTCACCCTTCAAGGTCTTTTAAATATATATATGTATATATATGATATGGGCATATATTGATCTTTTTCTTCTTCTTTTTGCTCATCAAGCTTATCATGTCTCTCCTTTTTTCTTTGGTTTGCTACAAGACCAAGAGGTATCTCGGAGGATATTGAATTGTATTTAATATATTAATCAGCCATATATATATATACAATTTCTTTTTATTGCTTGTAGAGTCCTCTGAGGGTTATGTCATAGACTACTTCTTCAATCTTCTTGACATCGTACTTTATACCATCGAATCTATCCACACACCTGATTAAGCATTTGGGGTTTTGCACAATAGAATAAATAAGTATAAACCTAACCTTTTTCTCAGATTATCATTCTTGAGGTTGAGCAGCTGGAAACCACCACTCAAGTCCTTTACGAACTTTGAGATTCGTATGGGACGACCATAATCACCCACAGTAACTGCATTGACGGCCAGGCGGGACTATGGGATATCTTGTAAGTAAATCATTGTTACACAATTGTTGACATACAAGCTCGCTGATGAGGGAAATGTAACCATGGAGAACATCTTCAAGTTGGATATGGAAGCTGGTCATATTGTTGTGCAAGTCGACCTTTACTGTAGAGGTTGTTTAGTATCCAATTGGTTTGGTGTTATGGTTTCCCACCGCCAATGCATCGTTCGACGCCATTGAGATCGATCAGTTCCTCGGTGTCGAGGTAATGCTTAAACACGGCAAGGAACACTGCCTGCTGGACTGATCTATGCCACAGACCATTGTATCTTTTGTTGTTGTTGTTGTTTTTGACGTGGATCCATCATTAGTCGATATATATATATTATATTATATATATGGCGTCTGGCTGGCTATCTTACCTATAATACTCATTCTCAGGTACCAAGGTCTCCAAGGCCTTTACACTTTTTTGAATGTCATCAAATGCCACCTGAGGAACTATGAGACTACTGGCTCAGTATTCCCTTTCTCGGCCAAATATTTATAGTGTAAAAAGAAAAGAAAAGAAGAAAAACTCATGATAATGGCAAAGAAATCGTCCCAGAACAAAGATGGTTTATTGAAATGTTTTTTAATGATAATAATAATGATAATGATTGTAATAATAGTAAAAGTGTCTCTCTGTGTGTGTGTATGTAATGGATTGATAATAAATAAATAAAATGGACAATTACCTGGTCCGGTTGGATCAGCTTGGATAGCATTGAGGCGAAAACTCATGTTTCTGCAACAGAGGTCAATGTTCTTGACAGATGCTTGGATATCCTATTTAACCACATTTACACATCAACAAGAGAAACAACAACAACAACCAAAAAAGAAAGAAAAATCATCTCCAAGGTCAGTCTTGGCAAGTAAACTTGACATGATATATAAACATGCATTTTTACGATCGGATTCTTCTTCCAAAAGAGACTGCAGGTTTTGAAAAAAGTTTAGTTGAATATTGTCCATAGCTGATGTTGACGCTTATGTATTTATATAGATAAATGAAGAAGAAGAAGAAGAAGAAGAAGAAGAAGAAGAAGAAGAAGAAGAAAAGGTTTAAAGATGGATCGGTATATATAAATTTGGCGACGTGTCTGTTTTTTAAAAAAACAAAAATTGTAAGGGGGGGGGTTACTTGATAATTAATTAATTGAGAAAAAAAAGAAAGAGAGAGTTTAAAATCAGTTTGCGTACGCGACTGATGACGCAAGCAGCAGTCATGTTTTTGACATCCATATTTTTTTTGTTCATGGAGAAGCTGTTCAACAAACACAAACGTCAAACAGGCTCGTCATGGCACAGCAAGCAAAGCAAGCGGCCCAGAAATTGGGTGGAATGTTCCCTAACGGTGCAGGCAAGGGCCTCGGCTCTGCCACTGGTGCTCTTATTGTCTTGGGCGCATTGGGTTACGGTGTCAACGCCTCCCTCTTCAACGGTAATAATACAATAAAGAAAAACTGGCATTAGGAGGTTTAGGATTTGGGATTTTGCAGACAGTCAACAATAGAAACAATTGTGCTCACTACTTGCAATAGTTGATGGTGGTCACAGAGCTATCAAGTACACTCGTCTATTTGGTGTCCAGAACACAGTTTACAACGAAGGTACTCATTTCGTTGTGCCCTGGTTCGAAACCCCTATTATCTACGATGTTCGTGCCAAGCCTCGCAACGTTGCTTCCTTGACAGGAACCAAGGGTATGTTACAAACACACACTAGTGTGTAAAAGTGTGCCTGTTTTTAAGAGATCTGATAATAATAATAATATGTGGACAACTTTTTTTTCTGAATTCACTAGATCTTCAAATGGTCAACATCACTTGCCGTGTGCTTTCCAAGCCCCGTGTCGACGACCTTGCCACTGTCTACAGAACCCTTGGCCAGGACTACGATGAGCGTATCTTGCCTTCCATCGTAAACGAGGTCCTCAAGTCTGTCGTTGCCCAGTTCACTGCCTCTCAGTTGATTACTCAGCGTGAGCGTGTCTCTCGTCTTGTGCGCGAGAACCTCGTCCGCCGTGCTCTCCGCTTCAACATCATCCTTGACGATGTTTCTATTACCCATGTCGGTTTCTCTCCCGTTTTCGAGAGCGCCGTTGAGGCCAAGCAGATTGCCCAGCAGGATGCTCAGCGTGCTGCCTTTATTGTCGACAAGGCTCGCCAGGAGAAGCAATCCGTCATTGTTCGTGCCCAGGGTGAGGCTAAATCCGCCGAACTCATCAGTGATGCCATCAAGAACAAGCCTGGTTTCCTTGAGCTCAAGCGTATTGAGGCTGCACGCGAGATTGCTACCGTCATCTCTCGTTCTGGCAACAGAGTCATGCTTGATTCCGATACTCTCCTGCTCAACGTCAATGCCCACAGCAACTCCAATGCCTCCCAGGCATAAAGAGAAGAGAGAGAGCGAAACAAAAAAAGCAAGGCAAAATAGAGCAAGACAAACAATCCAAAAAATAAAAAAAGATATATCACTTGAGGTGTCTCTCTCTCTGTGTGTGTAGTTTATATATATATGTATGTGTGTAGAAAGAATGTTTTCAACCCAACATTGGCACCAAAAAGACTTGATGTTATTATTAATCTGGTTTTAATGATAATGGACAATGGTCGACATCTCTTTTTATGTGGTTTGCCTCGGGGATTAGCGATATTAACAGGGCTATTATAGAGGATACATTGGAAGATATATTGCATCGACTGCAATGCAATGGTGTGGTTCCCATTGTCTGATGATTTGATTTAAACATGTAATAATTAAGTGCTGCTATTCTGCTACAAAAGCCCAAACCAGACCTCTAGTGGTTGAATATAGCTGCCTTTCTTTAATAATAATACAAAAAGAAAGGTACATGTCTGGATAGTTCACTAGACTAAATAGGCTTGGTCTTTATACCAAGAACCAAGACAATTGATTGCAATTGTTAGTCTTTGAATAGATCTTTTAGTCTGGTATGTACGGATAAATATGGATCCACAAAGAAAAAGAAAAAAGAAAAGAGATGTACGATTGTGTGCCTGGGAAAGGCCAGATCTTGGTACTCCCACTCTCCCAACTTGCTCATGCCTTCATTTCTTTGGGCAGTGATGTCATTTTATCGGAGATTACCTAGGAGCTTTTTTGGATCTTGAAGGGCCTGGTAAAGATGGCACTTTAGAATAGACTAGTGAACGATATATTATGATAATAATTATGTGTGCTGGGACCATGTCTATATCCGATCCTCACCTTAATAAGATAGAATTGATGGCCGAGTTTGTGAGATGTATTCAAGGTTCTGTTTTCCAAACCACCTTTTATTTATACTTTTTTGAATTAGACTCAGTGTTCCGTCAAAGGGCGTTTTTAAGCTTTTGTAGTTCCCTTGGACGATAAGAGTAAAAGGCAAGATTGGCTGGTGGGGTCTATTTATACCCGTGGAGGTGTTGTTGTATATAAATATCTGTTATCCCACGCATTGACCTTGGCTTGTATTCCCTGTGGGGGTCAAAGGGAATATCTATTAAGTATCAATTGGCCAAATAGGTATTCTCGTAGGGATAGTATTAATTGGCGTGATCATGAAAGGCTTGTTGGTGTAAAGTAGTAATAGTAATTAAAGACCTATTTTCATATAGCGTACAAACTATCAACAGTTGACATATTGTGTCCAATACTCAAACCAATCAATCGTTTGGTTTATCGCTCATCGAACGGCCTATTAAAGCAATTATCAGCCAGAGTTTCAAGACCATTGATCTTTTCTTTTTTCTTTTTTTTTCCTGTTAATACAAATGTGTGTGTGTGTGTGTGTGTGTGTGTGTGTCTTTGGGTGTGTTATATAGAATCCTGTATTCCAGAGTACAACTGCCTGGCTTGCCCTTTTTTGTACCACCAAGACTTGTTTGCCCTATCGGTTCTACTCCATCTATTCCCAAAACTTATTTAGCATTCCAAATCGTCGCAGCTCTCTCTAGGGATTCCAGTGTAGTACTATCACATGTCAGACCGAGGCTTCAAAAGCGTGAAATTGAACTGCGATCAGGAACGGTTGCTAGGATGCAATTGTAGTCCGGCCTTGGAGAAGCATTGTGGTAATCTAACCTCTAGGCTAATCAATACGTCTTGGACGTTGAATGGTGGTCAATTATCTAGTTAGACCTCTATTTGATCGTCGTGTACCGTGGTACGCTGTGATGAGAGCTCTTGAATATTCAGATTTATATTGTTATCACTTTCATTCACACACACGTTTATAATAATGGAAATCTTGTGAAAGTATTTCTCTTTTGGCGATCTCTATTTTTCTTTTTTGTCTATCCGATGCGGAGGTTTGGGCTCAAGTGGCCCAAAAAGAGAGGTCAAAAAGGGCAGGTTTTGGTTCTCTTGTTTTGGTATCCCGAAGAGAAGACGCCCCGAACCAAGGCAATCTTCAAAAAAAAAGATTGGAAGCCTGGTCCCCCCAACCTCACAAGGCCGGAATATATGGTGGTGGTGGTGGTTGTGGTTGTGGTTGTGGTTGTGGTTGTGATGTGTTTGCAGCGATATATAAAGTTGGACTATTGCTGCTTGTACACGCCCAAAAGATCAGGCAATTTATGTGAATATCATGCCAGCCAAGAGGATATAGAGGCTTGCTTTTTGGTACATCCAAACTATATATATGTGACCCATGCAGCGGATGATAAAACAAATAACTTCTTGTCAGATTGTCACACTGTACACTTTGGCCAGGTGTAATGGCTCAATCCAAGCAGTGGAACCATTACACAAACATATCCATACATAAATCCGATTCCCACTTTATATAAAAATGTGCTTGCAGACACCGAAAATTAAATTCATTGTTCTTTTTTGCTATATATTACTTTGATGACATCTTTTTACCAGTCTCCAGACCTCAAACCCTTGTTTACCTTTGTCAATGCTTCCCAAGACAGAGGAGTGGATCCTGGCCAGTCTACCAAATCCCATTCAAAACCCTCCGACCCCTCCGAACCCTCCGAATCCGACAGTGTGCATAATTCATCAGAACCCCAGCTGTTACATCTAGTGTCATCCTGGCAGCCTGTCGATCCACAGGATAAGCCACCTTATTCCTATGCCACCCTTATAGCACACGCCATTTTGTCCAGTCCGAACCGCAAACTGACTTTGAGTGAAATCTACCACTGGATCACGGACCACTACCCTTACTACACTGCCGGAGAGCATGGTTGGCAGGTAAGCCATATTTGTCCGAAACCAGCCAACTAAAATAATAATAATAATAAAAATAAACTTGATAGAATTCAATTCGGCACAATCTCTCCCTGAACAAAGCGTTTGTGAAACTCGACCGGACTTCCTCAAAGACCACGTTGTGTGGCAAGGGGAGCCATTGGACTATCCGGCTGGGGAGCGAGCAGCCTTTTATCGACAATCTTGTCAAGCGTCGTGGGCCGATCAGAAAGCAGCCCGTTGCTCTAGACCGCTCGGTATTACACCGTCGTTCACGCAGATACCCAGACTCGGACAAGGACGCCGCCCACCGAGCATCCAATTCCCCTCTCTTTACCACCTTCCGCATGTCCCCTATCCAAAAGGCCAAGAAAATCAAGCGTTCAAAACCATCAATAGAATCTCCTCTGCTTGGGCCCCAGCCCTTGTGGAACAGCAGGCCAGACGAAGACAATGACTCTGACTGTGACAGCGGTGTCGATGTCCGGAACGACTTTCTACCAAAACCCACAGCCCATTCCGTTGACAGTGACGGCTGGATCCAGACTGAACAGTCCTGGTCACCTATTATTATTCCAGCCAACCATCCGTCTTCCTCCTCCACTACTTCTTCCTCTGATGCCTGTGCTCTTTTGGACCATACTCGCCAGGACCTCTCCAATTCGTCCAGCTCGTCTCTGAGTGGCTATCCACTCACTCCCCCAGGCACCCATCGCCACAATCTATTGGACCACACCTTGTGGGCCCAACCACAACATTTCCTTAATGTCCGCGGATCTGCATCGCTTGGCAGTTACTCTTTTGATGACGAACCTTGTCTGCTTGGCCTGGGCACTGCAACAGCGAGTCTTATTGGGTCGCTCGATTGGGGGTTCTAAGAAAGAAAAGAAATAATAATAATAATAATAATATTTTATATTATATTATATTTTATTTTATTATATTTTTGTACATTTCTTTTATTTTTATTTTATTATAAATTTGTACATAAACTTGGCTTATATACCTGTATCTATATATCTATATATACATATATACATACATGTATATATATATATATGTAGACACAATTTGATCCTTTCTATCTACTGCATAATCACTGGCATCTCTCATATATTCACACACATGCATTTCTTTCTTTCTTTCTTTCTTTGGTGGTAAAAATAAAATATTACATGTATTTATAAATGTGTATAATAATAAAAATATACAATTGTTTCAATGCCAAAAGGCGTTTTATTTTCCAAAGACCCTTTTTTTTATTTTTATTTTTTAATTACAAATTCAATTCAATTCAATTCCACTTTGCCCGCCCCAACTCGTATTAGAAACCATTGTAAAATACAAGAAATGAGTTGCAAATACAGTCTGTATATACAAGTTGTTTAATATTCGAGCACTAGTGCTTGGCTGGCTGGCGGTATTGTCGGACAAAACGGCTCAAAAGTGAGATTAAAGAATGGCTAGAGATAAGGACTCGAATATTTATTTATTTTTTATATATATAGAATGAATGGCCCAAGCGTATCAAGATTGGTTGATTGATTATTATTATTTCACAATTGCAAAACAACACCATCTGGTAACAAAGGGTCTGCTGAAAGTACTGTTACTGTTACTGTTACTGTTACTGTGGCCATTGGCATAGATATGGATAATGCGCCTATTTCCACCTTGCTAAATAGATCGTTGGACTTGTAACTAGGAAAGTGATAAGCCTGCCAATGTTCTTGTCATATTCTCCAGAGCTCGAACCCCAAATTGAGCACAGTCTTGGAAATATCGAGGACTTTTTTTTATTTTATTTTATTTTTAAATGAGGAGCATTTTACTTTAAAAAGATTGTCAATCAGACTTTATGAAAACCTGGCTTTGGACAAAAATAAAAAACCGTGTTTTTGATATTTTTTATTCGCCCTTTGGAGTGGGGTAGGGTAGGGTAGGGTAGGGTGAGGGAAAATGGCTGTACATGAGAGAATGGAAAATAAAATAAAAATAAATAAATACAATATAATAAAATAAAATATACATATACATATACATATATTGGTAGGTTATAATAATCTAAAAAGTAGAAAGACTTTGAAAGGGAGAAAGAACAATCTGTTGGAATGGATAGCACTCTTCAGACATTGGATCCTGATGATTAGTTTGGTCCTGATAGTACTGGTGTGTACCTAGCCAGGTATGATGCTCCTTGTGGTCAAGGTCTTGGATTGTAGATCTGCAGTCATTATTGCTCAGAGGAAAAAGTGGCTTTTGCCAGAGATCAATAGGAGAGTCTGCGTAACCATTGTAGTCCATTGAATACGAGAGATTAGTGAACGAGGACCTTGTTGACGATGACGATGATGACGACAGAGAGGCTGATTTTTCGGGACAAGTAGAATGGTAATATGGAATCTCGCAGTCGACCAGATTGTCCGTTTGAAAGAGCGTGGCAAAAGGCGGCAGACGCCGGGGGTGCGAAATTGAATGTTGGTTACCACAAACATAAGGGTCATGGTACTTTGTGCTCCTTGATTGAGTATGATTGTAGACAAGAGCCACCTGGTTGAAACAGTCGATAGGAAGACCTAGATCATATTCCTATAAAGCTGTTAGCGTCCAATTTGCACACACACACACACACACATGTGTGTACTTACCAATAGCTGGAGCAACTGGCGTTCCATTAGGCTGATTTCTGAAGCAGAGAACAATTGAGCGTACCAGACCCAGTACTTGTTTCGAGGCGCAGTATCATGAAGATACTTGGTTACTGTTATCAGGGTGGCCAGGAATATCCGGTGATGGGTGCATCGCATGCCTAGAACACAGATGAATATCATCCCATTGTGCTTTTTTTTTAATTATTATTATTATTCACCTTTTGATGTGCCTGCTAATTTTGATCGAAGTCTCTGGGCGTAAACCAGCGAACTCAGTAATGTGCCAGTGGTCGTTTGAGAACGTTTCACGACAGTCGAAATAAATGCACGCAAAGATGGTGTTGATGTCTGGAACTTTTGGAATTGAGAAGTATCGTGGTGTTTATCTGATGAAGATAATGGGGGAGAGGGAAGATCGTGGTATGTTTTGTAGGCCTGGATATCTGGCTTTGGCTCGACAGGATTGTCTTGTAGGAAAGTATTGTCGGTGCATGGGATGATTGATTCGAATTCGCAGGCAACTAGGTCTATCGAAAGCATTAACATAATGGTGATCATTTATTTACACACACATATATGTATATATGTATATCTATATATCTATATATATTACCTAGCAGATCGTCAGTAATTGGTGTCTGACAAAGGTTGGCTATGGCCTGTAGTTGCAGAGGGTTGGGTTGATCAAAGGCATACATTTTGTAAAGAAGTATGCTAATTCGACTTGTAGATTTAGATAATTATATAATTGTGGGTGTATACAACTATGTATAATATAAAGGAAAGAGTCTATGTATGAATCAAGAAAACATTTTACTATTTATTGCTTCTGGGCTCATCATCATGAGGTAGAAAGCGGTTAAAATTAAAAAGAGAAAAAAAAAGGGAGTCCGCTATATACACATCCTTGCTCGTTTCCCTTTCCTCTTTTTCCTTTTTACTATTATCCTTACTTTTTTATATATTCTACTCGAGACCCTTTCTGTATCTCTAATAATGGTCCTTGGCCTAATGATAATGGCCGTAATACAACTCTTCTCTTTTATATTTATATATATAAATATAAATTAAACTTGGGTAAACTCGGTGATCAAAAGCGGACCTCCTATCTTTTTAAGATAGCCGCTACGGAACTTTCCCACTCGATTTACTTGCTATTTAGAAAGTCTTTAAAATATGGTGGAACCTGTTGTATTTTTTTATAGTATCCATCACATCATCTGTATATATTTAAGCATTGGATTAAGACACTAAAATATAAAGGAGGTTTCTAATATCCTGATAAAAAGTTGGATTTCTACAAAGGCACTCAATAACAAACAGTTTTGATCTCAAACACTCTTTTTGAGTTTCATATTCTTCATATCACATTCATTATTATTATTATTTCTTTTCTTTTTTTTCTTTTATGGAAATTGAATAAAATGCAGGGACGTTTGGTGAGTGTTACCCAACCTAATTTACGCCATTAAAAAAAGAAAAAGAGAAAAAAAGTGATCGTTAGGGCTTCAATTCGTCCAAGAGAATGGCTCTATTTTCAATGGCTACAATAATAATAATAATAATAATAATAACGTATACTTTTTTCTTTCTTGGTGATACAACAGGCGGCTTAATACTCTTTGGAATTGCTTAATTTTATGCCACCAGTGCATAATCATATCGTTGGAATCAATGGTATACAAAAACGTCACCAAACTATCTTGTTAGATTGGAATACAGGTAGATAATGTCCTGGTTTTGCATTATCATTAATAATATTTCTTATATATATATATATATATCTTGAAAGGATATTTTGTTTCAAAATCGTTTATTTATTCTTTTTGGGAATATTACTAAAAGTGAATGGAAATTTATACATCATTCTCAGAATTATTTTGTAATTCTTATTTGACAACACCAGCTACGTTGCTTTTGATTTAGTTCATGGATAAAATAGTTTTTATACTCACGCTCAATCACAGTTATCAATCGATCAATCAATCAATGATAAACCATTATTATAGTCTTGGGATTCTGTCATGGAGATTCAACTGATTACAAAATAAAGATAAAAATATATATTATATGAGTTTTAGGGACCAGATGAAAAGGGCTATAAAAGGTCAGATCAACTTGCTTGAATAACAAACGAAAGATACATATAATCTGCAAGATATTTACTATATCCCCAAAGAATCCCATTTACCACCTTGGCACATGCAGTTGCATGCTCACAAGTTTAATTTCCCACTCGTACTGAAAACACAAATGACGATGATTACCAAGGAGGCAAACTTGGTTAATCCAAAATAATAATAATCATAATAAAATAAAAAGGGTATTTTATACATTTTATTATTATTATTATTATTATTGAAATGTTTTCAACATGGCAATTGATAAAGTGAATAATCGTAAAATTCTCAAACATGGTCTAATTTGGTCATTTTCTTTAATTACTCGGTGTGTCATATCAGAAAAAAGAAATTCAGTATACACCGCAAGCTAACTATTAAAGAAGTAGCCCTGTTTATAACACTTTCATCTCTATACAAAGTCATCAAGCTTGTCGTAGGATCCATTGACATATTGCCCGGTTAATTTCTAGTCAATAATTGTGCACTGTATTTTTCTTGCAAGTGAGTAATATGGAGCCTTTTGGGCTATGGAGAGAATCACCATTTTTAAATACTTGGAAAATATAAGCATGGTAAATCTGGAATACATGTGCGACCCCATTGATTTTTTAGTTTTCGGTGATTCAGCTATTCTCGATTCAGCACAGGAATTCCATTTGGCCACAATATACACCAATGTTTATATACGACTCTTTATTAATTTATATAATGATGTAATTCATCAGTTGTATCTTATTTATCAAGCCATTCTCTTTCAAAGGCTCAAAGTAGCAGTATCTAAATGGTCCCATATTAAACAGTGTCGTATGATGGAGGATAATAATAATACCGCATGATTGATTGATGCTGTAGATCTAGAGAGCCATGAATCTATTTTTGCGAGAATATCCTTTAGTAGCCGTTTTATTATTATTATTGAAAATATAAAGAACTCTAGCCCATGCTATATATTATTTTAGGATTTGCCTTGTGGTCCAAATATACATCTTTTTCCAGATACTATAGAATCTGTGAAACAATGCTTGTAACCATATCCATGGCCAACTTTCTCGGAACGACAGATACCACCAATTCCTTGGACATAAAGTATTTGTATCCATGTATTAATAAGCAACTTGGTAGAGTATAGATATCCAATATATCAAGAATAATTGTTTGTAATGAGCATTCGGACTGGTTTAAAGGCATTCTTATCCATACCTTTCTACATTTTTTTTACTTGTTATAACCTACATTGAACCAACCCAGAAAAACCTAATGTGCAAAAACAAGTGGCTTTAGTGTATATATATATATATAACATAAAAAAACATTGATTATCTGCACCAACTCTATTTCTCTGCTTTTCGTTTAACAATGCTCTTTTAAACTTGTCTCAATCTACAACATATGCACACTATGTACAGCAATCATCTCTAACAACCAACATGTCCATGTATGATATATGAGCACTACAAGATAATTTTTGGTCAATATTTAAAAGGTATACACACAAATGTGCTTCGTTCAATTTGACCATTGCAAGTGCATATCCAAGAACCTACTGCGGCCAAAAGGACTACTATGAAAAAAAAAGTATTTCATTGGGTTTACCCACTTGTTCGCCTCTTTGAAACGTTGCGGCTACCCTCATTCAATTGTTTCTCCCAATGACACTCATTATCTCCTGGCTACGTTCAAGTTGATAGCAATGTTCTTTAGCAAAATGTATTGGTCAGCTATGGAATAATTTAGCCAAGCTATAAAAGTCATTGTCTTTGATTCCAAAGTATCCAGTCTCACAAAAAAAAGCTGTCTTTTGTGTGTGTGTGTGTGTGTGTGTGTGAAAAAGTACAAACCAATTGTCCTGGTATAAAAAATCTTCCAGAGTAATCTTCAAGACAGTTGCTTTAATACGGTATATTACGAGTTGGCGTTGAACAAACGAGACTTATTTTGCAATTAACTATAGAGCATTAATCAATCTTTAGCCAATCCAGAAATACATGGCATACTGGTTTTTATATTGTATCCAATTACTATATATCTACAAACTCTTGGTAGAGAATGCTTACAGATCCTTTTATCAATATTATTCAATATTGTGTTTTATTTATTATTGCCAATGCAAACATATTGTATTGCTTGGATCCATCAGATCCAAAAAAAAAAAAGTTTACTACCATTATTACATATTGGATAGATCAAGGTACATTTGAAGAGTATATTATTGAATAGAATTTAATGATAATAGACTAGTCCCCAGTATTTAAAGGAAGAGGTATAGAAACCATCTGGATCAAGAATAAAGTAGTATTATGGCTCAATATAATTTACAGTCATTTGTTTTAATTCTCAATATTTCCTAGACCTAAAATTCAATAGACCTTTAAACATCTGGTTTCTGAACATGGAATCTGTTTATTTTGTTCCTCTTCCTTGCACACACTTGTTTGCATAATGTCCTTGTTGGCCACACTTGTAACATGTAACATCCTCAATACGTCGATAGAATCCATTTGGAGGTCTTCCTTGATGAGATTTCTGCTGAGAATCATCATCATCTTGAGACTGTTGATGCTGATGTTGACGCTGCTGTTGCTGCTGGCGTGGTTGTTGCTGTTGTTGTTGCTGCTGCATTTGTTGTGACATTTGCCTATCTTCAAAGCTGTTTTCACCCATGTGCATTACTGGCAATTCATATTTTGGATGGCCATTTGTACAGTTGAGACCATTTGGGCAAAAGCCAGTAAGGTAGTTTTGGCACACCAGTTTTCGTACATGCTTATTCCTACAATTTGGACCTTTATATTCCCTTTTATATTAATTGGCCATTGCAAGATCAATTCACTCACCATGTTTACAAAACCCTCGGGCATACCACGGGCATTCCTTTTGCCTGCTCTCAGGATCAATGTGTAGGTACATGCACTCATCTCCATTACAGCACTCTCCGTATTTGGAGTAGAACCAGCATTCCGGCATCTTCTTCATATTAAAGACATGGAGAAACTCGCAGCTGTCACCCTTTTTGCATAGACCACGCAACCAATGCTTGCAAACAACTGACTTGTCTCTGTCATAGCCCTTGTGTCTAAATTGACAATTGGCTCCCTTTGTACATGCTCCCTTGAGATAATATTTACAAATTGGCTCATCTACAACGAAATGATTACAAATGAGTTTGACGCTTCTAAAATCCTCTTGCACTAACCTTCTCGCTTGACTTGATTATTCAGGTCAAGACCAAGTTCATTTTTAATGTAATCCTCAAAGTCAAAGTTTAGACCTTTGTAGTCGGCATTAAAAATAGGTGAGACAAGCATAGTTGTTTGCTAATCGTTGTGTGGATGCCGAACATTTTTCTTTTTCTCTCTTTCTCACTCTGTGTCTTTGAATCGATAGGTTTAGGTGAGCTAAATACACCACTCATATTGGGAGCCAATAACAGTCGTACTTTGTGACGTCGAGTATAATTTGATGGCCGATATTGTATTTTTTTTTTTTTTGGATGATCTTTATACGCTCGTACGGATAGAGTGGAAGAATCCCCGCCAATAGGCATTTCTTTATACTGCTCCACCAAGGTAGCCCACACAGGGTGCCTTGATACTTTATATTTATATATAAATTTAAATTTACATTTAAAGTTGGTACCAAAGTAAGTGCAAGAGGCTGATAGTAGAAATATAGAGTGCATATTTAGCCAATATACTAAAAAATATATTAGGATTGTCAAAGTTTGTAGTGATTTATGCAACCGAAAACGAGGTTCTTATTTTACCAAATTTGTCAGGGTCTCAGCAAGAGGATATGCAGATGAAGTTTGCGGTTGAGATAGTAAATAATGTCTCTGCAGATTATTCTTTGATAGTACCAATTCAGGATTACCAAAAGGTAACAGCAAAGAAATTTGTAAAGATATGGTCCATTGGATCTTTCTTTCTTTTTGTTGTTGGTATAGATATAATCCAATATAATTTTTCCCCATTCCTCTGGTCATTATTATATTGTCAGAATATCTATTAAATCGATTGCGTATAAAAGAGTAATCTCAATGGAAATTCACTACATTAAACCCAATGTTTCTTTTTTTGTCATATTTAAAATACATTAAAAATCTCAAAAGAAAAGGGAAAATAAAAAGGTGGTTAAATTAGCATGAGGTTTGGTGATTAGCTACATACATTGAGATAAATGGGGAGGAAAGTCGTGGATATTGTGAGAGTATTATTTATTAAATAAATAAATAAAAATATATTATGGTGGTTTATATACTTGTTATCCAAGTTTCCTTGTAATGTGACATCTATTGTATTATGGTCGTTTATCAATATAGTAGTGTAAAGTGTACGTGTGCCTGGTGTGTAACTGCTCCTGGGATGTTATCTTGCCATGGTCATTAGCAAAGAGGAACCAGATATTGGTTGTGGAGTTTGTATTTCACTCAGCTGTGGTGTGTATACCACAAGGTGTATTGCACTTTTAGCAGACACAAAATTCTCGCTCAGGGCAGTCAGAGAAACAATGTCTAGGTTTATGGCAAGAGCTACAGTGCAAGGGCATCTTGGACCAAGTGGCATAGACAGTTCGATCATCCCCAAAGGGAACAATATGAAATAAAGGTAACAGTGGTGTTGGAGTAGGACCATGTGGGGAGCAGATGAGAGCATAGGCTTGCTTACCAAACCATCTTTGCGAGAGACGCATTCCCACTGTGGTATACACACCACAGCTGAGTGAAATACAGACTCCACAACCGATCTCCGGTTCCTCTTTGCTAATGACCCTGGCAGGTTAACATCTCAGGAGCAGCTACACACCAGGCACACGTACACTTCACACTTCAACAGTTATAACCGACCATTACACAATAGACGTTACATTAAAAGGGAATTAGAATAATAAGTATATAAACCACCATAATATTCTTTCTTTAATAAATAACACTCTCACAGTATCTACTAGTTCCCTACAAACCCTAATCTACCTCACCCACCTCAAGGAAAATGACATATTCTTCAATATATTTACGTATGTTCATTACCGTGGTTGATCTATCCTGCACAGGAACTTTGGAGAGGAAGACCTTGGTCAACTCCACCTCAGGTCCAAGAGTGGGAAAACCATATACACATGTCTCACCAACTGTGATTCCGTCGTTGGCATATTTCAAAATGTCCTCTTTTGTTGTCATTACGATCTCCACGATCGTACGTTTGTCAATGTTATGAAATGCCAATCCGACATCAATCTTATATGAAAAGTGCGATCGAGCAGCATCCTTAAACTATGTGAGTGATAAATTAGCCGTGGTGATGTCATACACCAAGGTGTGTGGCTCAATCCTCCGGCGTCAGATGGGGTCAGCAATGATACCATGTTCATTGCAAGGTACTTTGTAAATGGTGTCTGTGTCAACAACCCCAACAAAAAACGTGTGTCCAAGTTTAGGGCGGTCGGAAGGTGGGAGCTTGGACTCTTATAAATTCGCTAATCGTAGTGGCCATGGGTCCTTTGGTTTTTCAGGATCGTCGGTGTCCATGATGTTGGATGTATGACTTTCTACATTGCAGTGATAACCAACCATTTTCTTGATGAAGAGATCAAGTGTGTTGTACACTGTGCTTCTCTGTATTCACTCTTTGACATTCCGTTTAAATATTAATAAGAAGCCGCTTCCTTCTCTTTTGGGCTTATTTAAACATCTTTGATATAAAAAAAAGGTAAAAAGTTATATAACTTGTTAGAAAAAGGCTCTGTATATAGTTTAAAAAATAATTGCTTATTGTATATGATAATAATTAATGTTGCTTGATGCTTATTCATATTGGTTTCTCAAGGGTTGAAGAAATGAAAGGAATGAAATGGAAGCATATGATTGGTTGATTTAATTTGGGCGCAAATTTAAAAAATCAAAAAATGCGGACGTTGGGATTCGAACCCAATGCCTCAGGATTTAGTTTTCACTAAAGTCAAGCGCTCTACCAATTGAGCCAACATCCGCTTTCTTAATTACTTGGAAAATTAAAAAATGAGTGGCCCATTTAATTGCCTTTTATGGTAATATGTACTACACTAGATCTTTGGGTGGTTACTGACTGACTAAAATAGAGAGCTTTGTGCAAGGAGCCCATGCTCTTGTATTCAATCTTTGGTATTCCGTTTAAATAAAAGTAGCCGCTTTATTCATTTCAACTCAATTTTCTTTGTATTTCACTTGTGTTTTGCCTACCATAAAAGTATATGAACTTTGCACCTAATCTCTTATTGCTCTTTGCTAATGTGCATGGCAAAGTAACATCTCAGAATCAGCTACACACCAGACACATTTACACTTTACACTACTTTAGTAATGACTGACCATTACAATTGTGGTATACACATCATAGTTGAGTGAACTACAGACACCACAGCCGATCTCCGGTCACTCTTTGCTAATGACCATGGCAAGATAACATCCCAGGAGCAGTTACACACCAGGCACACGTACACTTCACACTACTACAGTGATAACTGACCATTACACAATAGAGATTATTAGAACAAGGGAACTAGAATAATAACTATATAAACCACCATAATATTCTTTCTTCAATAAATAACACTCTCACAGTATCTATAAGTTCCCAAACCCTTAATTACCACAATAAGATTAGCACTTTTTATTTCTCAATAACTTTTCTGTTATTTTGTTAATATATGGTGTGATTCGAATGATTAAAGTGCTGTAGAAAAGATAATGTGTGGTATACTATATTTTGTAAAGTTTAAATTGATTATTATTAGTGGTAGTATGTGTGTGTGTGTAAATCCTTTACTTCCTGTGGCAATTTGGGGTTGGGAACTTATAGATACTGTGAGAGTCTTATTTATTGAAGAGAGAATATTATGGTGGTTTATATAGTTGTTATTCTAGTTGCCTTGTTTTATTAATCTTTATTGTGTAATGGTCGATTATCACTGCTGTAGTGTGAGTTGTATATGAGCCTGGTGTGTAACTGCTCTTGCGATGTTAATCTGCCATGCTCATTAGCAAAGAGTGACCGGAGATCGGCTGTGGTGTCTGTAGCTCACTCAACTATGATGTGTATACCACAATTGTAATGGTCAGTCATTACTAAAGTAGTGTAAAGTGTAAATGTGTCTGGTGTGTAGCTGATTCTGAGATGTTACTTTGCCATGCACATTAGCAAAGAGCAATAAGAGATTAGGTGCAAAGTTCATATACTTTTATGGTAGGCAAAACACAAGTGAAATACAAAGAAAATTGAGTTGAAATGAATAAAGCGGCTACTTTTATTTAAACGGAATACCAAAGATTGAATACAAGAGCATGGGCTCCTTGCACAAAGCTCTCTATTTTAGTCAGTCAGTAACCACCCAAAGATCTAGTGTAGTACATATTACCATAAAAGGCAATTAAATGGGCCACTCATTTTCTAATTTTCCAAGTAATAAGAAAGCGGGATGTTAGCTCAATTGGTAGAGCGCGGGCCTATAGTGAAAACTAAATCCTGAGGCACCGGGTTCGAATCCCGGCTCCCGCTTTTTGATTTTTTAAATTTCGCTTAAATTAAATCAGCCAATCATATGCTTCTATTTAAATCCTTTCATTTTTTCAATCCTTGAGAAACATATATGAATAGGCATCAAGCAACATTAATTGTTATCATATACAATAAGCAATACTCTTTTTGAACTATATATAGAGTCTTTTGCTAAAGTGTTATATTACGCTTTACTATTCTTTTATATCAAGGATATTTAAACATGCCCAAAAGAGAAGGAAGCGGCTTCTTATTAACATTTAAACGGAATGTCAAAGAGTGAATACAGAGAAGCACAGTGTACAACACACTCGATCTCTTCATCAAGAGAATTAAAAGATAGATGCAGAGGCACCTGACCAAATATTAAGAGGATGATTCATTAAAAAAGCAGACAATTATGATGGTTCATATGCTTATTACCCTTCCATCCCTATACTTTAATATATTGGGGGTGTCTGGTAACTCTTTGTTAATGTGCTCGGCAAAGTATAAGATCTTAGGATCAGTTACACACCATGTGCACATAGACTTTACACTACTAGTGATAACCGACCATAATACAATAGACGTTAAATTATAAGGAAACTGAAATAGCAAGTATATAAACCATCATAATATTCTTTCTTCAATAGATAAACCCTCACAGTATCTATAAGTTACCCAACCCCAAATTACCGCAAATATAATTGCTTTAGAAAAAGTATAAAGGAGGGTATATCACATGGTGAATAAATGTCTTGGTTTTACTATATAGATTATTTAACCTATACTATACGGTTATAGATTCCTAGGTCAGTTACTTGTATAAATTGAAAATAAAATCAATATAAATACATTCTTTTCATTTACACCTTATGACAGAGCGTACAATCGTTAGATATTTTTATAGCAAGCATGTAAAAAAAAGTACTAGTAAATGGATTGCTAGAAGAGTGAACAGAATACGGATATTGTTTTGGTTTTTGCTATTAACTCTTACCTGTATCACAGTTGAAGTTAAATAAGTTTGGATGGATTTATAAAAGTGTTTATATTATATCAAATTCGCGAGTTCTCGGTCTATTTCATTCAGGTTGATGAAGTGTTCTCTGATAATTCTTTTTGCGATATATTCTATCCATCAATCATCACCTATCTTCTTCTTTTTTTGGAAAGACAATTATATGTTTTGCTTGTCTTTTAATATTATACTATATGGCGAAGAAAAAGCCTAGCTTACTTTTATAGAGATATATTTCTCTCAAAATAAGGGCACCAGTACAATTATTATCAACATTAATATGCTGATCAGACAAGACGTTCTGGTAACGTGGTCGAAAATATAAAATAAGTTTGAGGATTTTCTATGAGTGTCCTATACTAGTCAAATGAGTAACTAGTCCCATAACTTGTTTTTGTGTAGGGCCTAGCTACTCGCATGTTTGGTTGCACTTTTACTTAAACCAAACGGTGGTAATAGTTTCAATAGTCTCTCATCATAGACGAGGTTTCCAAGACCACGGCGTATTACTCAAAGCTTGGGCTTTTTGGTATATTTCCAATGCCAATAATCTGTGATAAGTTTATATTAACTTTCAATTTAAAGGTTGAACCGTTTTATAGATCCATATTCCAGTCAATAATAGGTCATTATACATTTTGTCCTCTTTATAAAAATATGTAAATTTTCAATCGTTTGGGTTTCGTTTTCATTTTCATTTTCTCCCTTCAATTATATGGTTTGTCCCACTTGGGATTTCGAGCAACCCCAAGATCTGTACCATGAAGAATCCCAACATTCTGTGTTTTGGATTCTCTTGGTATTTTCAAGATTCCTAACCTGCTCATTTAGAAATCAATAAAACAAAACTCCTGCTTTTAGTTTGCTATTATAATAAACGATTGACAAAAATCCAAAGCCTTGCGTAGTTTAATGGTTTATAGATTAATGTATATACATATAAATAATTGCCTGGTAATTATAATAATTTGATAGATATCCAAAATACATTGATCTATATATTGGCAAGCCAAAATAAATAAATAAATGATTGGTTGGTTGGTTGGTGATCTTTAGTCTTGTAGACTGCCATCTATAAGGTCTTTCAAGAATAAAATAACCGTTTCCCAAGAAACTCTCTAAAATTATTTATTTGTTTATTATCAAGAAAACATAAAGTGTTGATCATATAAAGTTTTGTAAGAAAAACATGTCCAATACAAGATATAAAGATTTATAGCTTGCTCAACTTTGGAGTGATGTTTTCAAGTCTGTTTAGACTTGTACAGTGAGAAATAGACTCTGCCGGATTAATGTCCAAAGACGAAGGGTTCACTAAATAAAGAGAGTACCGTGTATTATCATCATTACCTGCTTGTATATCAACTATCCAAAAAACCAACAAATGGTCCAGACCTTTTTGTCATTGGTGACAAGAGTGATAAAGCTGTTATCAAAAGGCTCAAAAGTTCCAAAGAAACTTGCTTATATTTCGATTGATTCTTCAAAGACATCAAAAAAAAAAGATATTTTATAATTAAACCATGCTTTTAATCATCAGATAATATTATTTTAGATAAAGATTTGTTTTAACAGGTATTGGACAAGCCATGTCAAAACAAAATTCGCGAGGAATAAACTCAACTGGACAAGAGATAGGTATACAGAGAGATGGTGTTGAAAGAGAGAAAAAAACTTTTATTAGCCATATTTGGTTGGCATTTCTAAATATCGGGCAAGATATTTATATAGTCTTTCAGCCAAGTTTAAGTATACGAGTATAATTCCAAGTATGGGAGCTACGAGAGGGTATTCCAGAAAGGAAGGTACTTGGTATCTACGTTTATATTGTACTACAATGCGTTTTATCTTTTTTGAATATTCCAAACTATGGATCTAATTGACCTTTGGTAAATCTCGTGATTTGCTTGATATGCTGATATATTCCAAGGGTACAAGAGTGCTATAAAGTAATATGGACACCCTTGGCTTCCGGGTTTCCAGAAATTTTGGGCTTTTTTGTGGTAGATCAAATAAACTCAATTGATCATTTGATTGACACGACTCCAAGTACTCGAGCATTATTATAGAAAAAGAGACTCTCAAGAGCATATATAGGGTTTAAGGGGGTTGTTTCCACCAATATCGATAGCTGCTCATCCGATCAATCTTGAGTGTGTTCTCACCATTGAATTTCTTTAAAGAAAAGGTTTAGTAAGAATATATGTATATGTATATGTATATATATTGCTCTTAAAAACAGGTAAGAATAATTCATTCTCTAATTACTCTGCATGGTATGGGATCTTGAAAGTGGAAATGCCGTCTATCCTCGTTTGGCCCGAGCAATTTGTCCAAAAATATTGTTTTGGCCTAGAGAATTCTCGCCACTCAATGCTAAGAGGCTTGAGTTGTAAAAGTAGTGATGATATAGATCCAAGAATGACTTTTTGAAAACAAAGATAAAAAAAAACTCTAAAAATCAGTATACAAAATCGAGAGTGTTGGTTATATATATCTATATAAAAGAAAGTCAGTGGGTTTCAAGCACAATAGAATTGGCTAGGAAAAATTGGTATCGAAAAGCGAATAGATATACAATGTTTGGAGGCCTTGAACCCCTAGAGAAATCCGAGGGATTCTAGAGTAAAATTTGCGTAAAGAGCATGGTCCTGCAAGACCCACAAGAGTTGAATGAGTGGGGTTTATGCTAGTCATAATAAGATTGCCGATAAATTGATGCATTTCTGATGGAAAAAAAGAAAAGAATAGATTATTGGAATGTCTATAAAACCAGATTGTCTTTTGCATTTCTGTTATGCGCATAAATATTTGTTTCTTTTTAAGAAGAAAACAGGCCATGCCAACAAGGCACAGAACAATGATAATATGTGAAAGAAGCTTAATAAGCAGCTCTCTTTATTCCTGTTCACTTTTGGTAAAGATCGATCGATCTGGAAACTGTCCGTGGGTTATAATTATCTGTCGTACAACCAAGGCGGAAAATTTACCAGGTATACTCGAGCTTTTAATAATGTGATGTATATTCTGAATCTCTATTAAAATTGAAACACTTTTAAAAATAATAATAATAAAAATAATCTGCAATTTTGGCTGTCACGCCACGATAGTCAAACAAATGAAAATATAAAAAGAACCGTGCAAAGGAGACGATACGGGGTTTCAATTAGATGAGAATAAATACTGTTTTTAATCATACTCGCACTTCTTTCTGCTTTTGTCAAGGATTACTTTCGCCTCACAAATGTCAGAAGAGGGTCCAAGAACCGTCAAGGTTGCCGTAATAGGATCTGGTCTGGCTGGCCTATCAGCAGCATATATGCTTACAAAGACAACTCCCTCTAAAGATGTGCGTTTCCAGGTCCATTTGTTTGAAAAGAACACTGGACTGGGCATGGATGCTGCGTCCATTTCAGTAGGAAAAGATGAGCAGTTTAGAATCGATGTAAGTATCTCGAGGCAAGCGATAATCCAACCATTTTTTTTGTTTAATATGTTCTGTTTTTTTAAAACAAGGTCCCTATGAGATCCTTTATGTCTGGTAAATCTTTGGTTGTCTTTATCGTTCTCTACTGACCAGATCATCTACAGGCTATTACTCCCATCTCTTTAGGCTCTATCGACATCTAGAAATAGACATTAAGCCGGCCAGATTCAGTTTTGGCTGGTACAAGATCGAATCGCCCGATCCATGCCAATCCAAACCAACCAACAGATCATACATGACGTACACCGGCTCACGAACCGTAGGAACACTCGATCTACCAAAGCAATCGACAGAAAACTATTGGAAGCAGGTGTTTGACCTCTGTTGGACAGGGCTGATTGTAGGCATGTCTTATGCATGGCTAATGATCCTTTCGCTTTGGTATCATTACCGTGGTCACTTGCGAAACCCTCGACACCCAATCGCAGAACAGACACTTGAATGCTGGTTGAACGAGCATGCGATTCACCCATACTTTGTACACTCCGTTTTTGTGCCATTGTTTGCAGCAGTTTGTACAAACTCTTGGCGATCAATGCTCGATTATCCCGCAGCAGACATTCTTGAATATATGGCCATGGGCCTCTTTCAGGAGTCTTATGTTGTGAACTCGGGTGTCAAACAGGTCGTCCAGCGACTGTCAGAACCCCTTGAGAACATCCACCTCAATACCCACATAACCCACATTCGCCCAGGTACCGTCAGACGCCTTGCCCTGGCTGATAATCATGGACAAGTACACGAATTTGACCATGTAATATTTGCCACTCAGGGCAATCAGGCCTTGCCTATTCTTCAGGAGATGAGGCGTCATCTTTTTACCGAAAAGTCAACCGCCGATGAATACAGTGAATGGAAGGTCCAGAAAGACATCCAAGAAGACCTGGAGAGCCAGATACACATGCTGGAGCAGTTTAGTTATGATACTTCTATAGTAATCAACCACACCGACACATCTCTTCTTCCCCAATACCCAGCCGATTGGAAGGCCCTCAACCTTGCCACCGTGGATCCCTCGGTTCCGCCATCAAAGAGTCGTTATGTTATCCCCTTTCCCCACCAGACCACCATGACCACCCATATTCTCAACATGACCCATACGGCGGCTGCAACTGTCGAAAGTGCAGAGACACTCTATCTCCAGACCACTAACCCCTGTATCCCTCCAAATGAATCCCAAATCCTGTCCTGTTCATGGTTTGAGCGGGCAACGGTGACAATTGCTTCAAAAAAGGCTGTACAGAAATACCTTTTTGAGCCGATTAAAGATGACCATAATATTACCCGTCTTGGACAAAGCCAGGGCAAGAATGGGTTCTGGTTTGTAGGTTCCTATTGCTGGAAAGGAATTCCACTCTTGGAGGGGTGTGTGGCAAGCGCAGATATGGTTGTGCGTGAAGGCATTGCTTCCATGGAGGGAGTATCTCTTGAGCCTGTCTGGTGAGCCAAGAAGAAGAAAGGCACATTATAGAGAACCGGCTTGCCTTTTTCTACCACCCAAATCGTCGTCTTCCCTACTTTTCTAACCATCGACCAGTGGCAGTCCCTGGATGGACAGTCCCAGTGTGACATAACACAACCTTTAGATGTTCTGTCTTTATTTTTTAAATATACACATATATACTTTTTTATTAGTAAGGATTCATAGATATATTTATATATATATATTTTATATATATAAAAATATATATACATATTATATATATTATACATACATATATATATATATTAAAAAAAAAAGGGTCTTGCCAAACTTTACGCCTTCTTTTTTAGAGCCATTTGTCATGTCTTTTCGGCACCAGAGGCTGGTCATCTTTTTGTTATTGGTCTGCCTGGGACTCTGCACAGCCTCGAGTGGCGACAACCTGCCAGAATACAAAAAATGTGTGGAAACCTGTACGGCTAGCGACCCTATTGAATTACCCTTGTATTTACGGTTCCTTGGCTGGACACATGCTCAAGAGTGCCGGTACCAGTGTATGCACGCCCTGACAAGCCAGGCAATTGAGAATGACGGACAGGTACATCAGTTCCATGGCAAGTGGCCATTCAATCGCATTCTTGGAATCCAAGAACCTGCAGCAGTCCTGTTCTCCATTGGCAATGGTCTGTTCCATTACCATTACTACAAAAAACTCCAGAGACAACTACCCGACAGCTACCCTTTGAAGCGTGCTTACTTGGTTATGGCTATAATTGCCATGAATGCCTGGGTCTGGAGCACGGTGTTCCACACGCGCGACTTTGAATTGACCGAGCGTCTTGACTATTTCAGTGCAGGCCTGTACATCCTTTACGGATTCTATATTGCGGTGGTCAGGATCTTTGGTTTGGGTGGTGTTTCCAAAAAGGTGTTTATGGGTGTTTGTGCTGCTATGTTTGTGGGCCATGTTACCTATCTCTCGACGTGTACTCGGTTTGACTATGGATACAACATGCTGGCGTGCATTGTAATCGGTACCTTCCAGACACAACTCTGGCTCATCTGGACCATTGTACAGTATACACCCTGGGGCAATCCCTCCACCCGGCCATTTGCCTGGATGGCCGGCCTGTCTGTTATCCTTATCAGCTGTGCCATGGGCCTCGAAGTGTTTGATTTTCCACCCTGGTTTGGTGCAGTTGATGCCCACGCTCTCTGGCATGCGGCGACTATTCCTGTCATCCCTCTCTTTTACCAGTTTATCCTCAAAGACATTAAGCTGGACATTCAGACAGCAGATGTCCAGGCCACCAAAAAGAGAAGCTCATAAATAGAGGCCATATTTGATGGCAGTTTATAATTGATTAAACTATCTTACATATCTACACTCTTCAGACAAGTACTTGTGTTTGGGCCTATTCCTTTCAAGGCAAGAGAGATATCATTGGAAGGTACAGAAAGAATCCAAACACTTTTTTGAATCGAATTTGAGATGAAAAGAATGCAGATTTTTCTGGCTTTCTGGAAATCAAATAGAAATGGTCCCTTTTTGTGGCACTTGAGGCCTTGTTCAACCGTCCGCAAATACCGCTCTTATTTTATGGTATTTTTATAATTACCCTTGTTTCTTGGCATCCTATTATTCTTGATGAGCAATAGGCATTCCACTCCATTCCATTCCATACCATACATAAAACAGATGACGTGTGTCTTGACCATACGAAAAGGGTTGGGCAGAGGATCATGTTTATTAATTTCTGGCCATTTTCCAAAATAGGCAACCAAAGACTACAAAAACAAAAAAAATAAAAACAACAATGACTGGATATTTGTTTATTGTTTTGCAAATATCCATGTCTTTACACAATCCAGAAAGAAGATTAATGTTAGATTACTTATTAGGATAGTCGTACAAATCTATGAGATAATTTGCGGGCATCATATCGCCCAGGTTAAAGACAAAATACCAAATGTCCTCGTGGGTAAAGTAGTCTGGCTCATAACAAAACCTCACAGATTGCCTTGCTGGGGAACTTTTTTTCTTTTTCGCACAACGTCAACAGTCTAGGCCATTTATGAACCCTTCGATCTTCTAAAGAATACGCTCAGCTCGTATTTTCCTAAATCATATATATAATTTCTTGGTACCTTTTTTTTATATATTGTAAATAGCTTAATGGTGGGTATGACAGCCATGGTTACCATTGAGTATCCGCACTTCCCGCCAACCCAAGCTAGACGCGATCAAGGCTTACTTTTTTTATTCTTGTTAACCTTTTGGCTATAAAACCAGGCCAATTCGTCCCACCTCTTGTTTTCATTCCATTTACTCTACCTATATACCTAATTACCACTGCCACTTGCAGACTGCCCAGCAGTAATCATAACCCAAAATGTCTCGGGCCCAAGAACGAGCCAACAGCGAACCAACTCTAGTAAGATCGCAACCCGATAGAAATCTCCAGGATCATCGACAATCAGCCATATCTACAACCACTACAGACGATGAAGCCCATGACATGATAGAGGACGGTCTGCCGGTAAATATCCCATTGTCGTCCCTGGCTGGGCCTGCGCTAGTGTCTGCTCCTGATCTAGACGGTCACACCCTCACTGAAGAGTTTGACTGGGGTGGGGGAGAGGACGATGAGGATGAGGCCGAAAAAAAGAATGCGGAGGAAAGGAAGCACAAGCGAGCACTGGCAACCCAGGGTGTGATTATATGCCTGTCCAAGAATTCGTCGTCTATTGCTTGGTTTTGCATCATATTGTTCGCTGCAATCTTTATTACCATAGATGTGTCGATCTTTGTTGTATATCGCAAGAACAACAATGAGTCCATGGTGTCGTACAACCTGGAGATATGGTTTACCTGGATTACATTTATGTGGTGCATCGGGTTTTTATCGCAGCTGGCAGTTGAGCTCTTGCCGTGGATCATCAAAAAGAGTGCAGGCTATATCCATCCCAACAACAGCGAAGTTCTTCGCATGCGATTATCGGTCAGTGCGATATCACAATATATCGTTACACATTTACTCATACTCCGGTTGTGTCTGCACTTTAGTATTATATGGCCCTTCGTGGCTTCATCAAGCTGTGGCTGATCTCCGCCTGGGCATGGGGTTCCTGGGCATTTATCCAGTCTCATGTTCCTCGGCCAGGAGGACAGGGCATTCCATCCTATCTGGGGATTATCTACAATATTCTCGAGTGCTGCTTCTTTGGGGCTTTTCTATTGTTCATCGAAAAGTTTATTCTGCAGCTCATCGGTAAATATCTAGTATTCAAGCTCATTTCCAATCTTATTTTTATATTTTTTGAGAATAATCGATTGGGATTGATTTTGGGCCATACTATCTTATAACTCGTAAACTAACTGTCTTTATTATCTTTAATCTCCTGCCTCACAGTAACCTCTTTCCACAAGTAAGTAAAGTCTCACATTTGCCTTTTTGGCATCTCAATTACCTGCCAACTAAACAACATTTTTTTTTCGGTAGGAAAGCGTATGGAGATCGCATCAAAACCAACGACAAGGCCCTCAAGATCCTCGACCGGCTCAAGAGAGTGAAGCGCAAGACTCCCCAGGAGTTCCTTCTCAAGCACATTCGCCGCAAACCAAAGCCAGATGGCCAGCAGAGTCGGGCTGCCTCTCTATATGACAGTCCCATTGATATCGGCCAGCAACGTATTGGAAATGGTCGTTTTGACAAGGCAAAAAAATCAATCATGAGCACCATGTCCCGCACAACATCTGTAGACGAAATACCCAAGGCCAATGTCCGTTTCCCTGCTCAAAACATGGACACCCTTATAGCAATTCCCCCAATTGAGGAAAGATTCCCCAATGAAGATGTCAAATCTGAGTTCCATGAGATTGAAGCCGAGAAGCCCGAGAACGTATGCTCGGAAACAGAACGACAGGAGAACGTCTTCAAGCATCTGTCAAAGAAGCTCCGATTGAACAAAAGAGATCACCAGCACCAAACCATGTCTGATGGAGAAGGCAATCCAATCCGCAACCCTAGACCTCCTCCTCTCACCCGGGAATTCACAGGATTTTCACGGCTAAGCCACGACGACAGGTCGTTCTTTAACGGTGCCCGAGACTTTGGTTTGAGCACAGCAACCGCACCTGGACGTCTTTTGAAAGGCGGCTACAAGAAATTCCGGTCAACACAGCCATCCCATACCCAAACTTCATCCAACCAGGCAAAGGCTCTTGCCAAGCGGATATTCCACAATATTATGGGACCCGAATCTTCTCGCGGCAGTCTTGTGGAAGCAGACATGTATCCTTTCTTCAGGACCCATGAAGAGGCCGCAAATGCATTTAATTTGTTTGACACTGATGGCAATGGTGACATCAGTAAACGTGAGCTTCGGTCGGGTTGCATCCGGATCTACAAAGAGCGCAAGAACCTTGCACGATCAATGCGCGATCTGTCACAGGCCACAGGAAAACTCGATCTTATTCTCCTGGTCATCTTCACTTTAATCTGGGTAAGGTCCAATTGATTTGTTCACAGAACATGTTTTGCTGAGATTTGGTTGTAGGTCATTATCGTCTGTGCATCATTTGGTGTCAATGTCGGCACAGAGCTGATGCCACTCTGGACAGCATTTATTGCCGCTAGTTTTGTGTTTGGTAACAGTGCCAAGGATGCATTTGAGGCCATCATCTTTGTGTTTGTGACGGTAAGGAACGGTATAATGGCTGGCTTTCTAGAGTATAACTGACCATATTTCCTTTGTAGCATCCCTTTGATGCTGGAGATCGAGTTTTTATTGGTGCAGAAAACTGGGTGGTGAACAATGTGGGCCTATTGGTAACAACCTTCAAGTAAGTCCATAAACTAAACCATGGCCAGCTACTAATTTTCCATTGGTGTCCTAACAGTAAATGGGATGGCTCTATTGTGTACGCAAAAAACTCAATATTGGCTACTCAATATATTATAAACTGTCGCCGTACAGGAAAAACATGTGAAGGGATCGGTAAGAAAGACAGTTTATGTAGAGTTATCCTGGATTCTAGACACTAAATCCATTTGTGTGCTATAGATATCCATGTCCATTTCACTACTCCTGGATGGAAAATTAATCGCCTAAGAGATGAAATGTTTGAGTGGAGCAACAGATACCCAAAGCTCTACACTCCAGATTCCACTTCTGCTAACATCATCTCGTTTGAGAACCTCAACCGGATCACAATTTCCTTTTACTTTGAACACACTCAAAACTGGCAAGACGCTGGAGGTCGCTGGCTGAGACACAACAATTACATGATGGAGTTAAAAGAAACCTGTGAACGACTCGAGATTAGTTACACAATGCCTAACCAGCCTGTCGATCTTAAAAAGGAGGAAGTCCCACAAGAGCTGAACAACATGGGCTCCAAGACATCGTATGGTCTTGAAGGTATGGTGCCTCGTAAAGGGTACACCTACAAGGAAAGTTACGATGAGTCAAAAGGAGGAGGAGGAGGAGAAAATAGTGCATTTGCACCGAGCAATAGTGGCAACGATTCTGGTGCGGGTGCCGGTGCCGCTGCTGTGTTTGCGTTTGAAGCCAGCATGTAAAGAAAAAATGATCAGATTTCTTTTATCCCTAATAATGATCTGTAATTATCGTATTCAACAACCATCTTATTCCGTCAATAAAATATAAAATACCTTTGTTTCTTCTGTTTAAATATACTACGTATTCTCTGATATTCTGTTTTATTTATAGTGTCTAGATTGCAATTTTCGAAAGTCTAGTCCATTTGTCTCAAAGTCTAACAAGAAAGGAATGGTATACTAAAGGAGTGTAAATAAACTCGGCAAAAAAGAGCTTATTCATATCCTCAAAGACCGCCATTCTACGCTCTTTTTTTTTGCATATACCAATTATTGGCTGTTGATACACACACACACATTCAAATATATATTTTTTGTCTTGGTTTACTTTTTTCACAAGATGTAGTTTGCTAATAGAGCACATTATTTCTTTTTATTTACGTTTTATAAAAATATTGCTACACAAGCACCAGTATAGTCACCATGCAATCATACCTTGTTCTTTCAGTGTTTGATATTCTTAAACCACTTTAATCCCAATATATTCTTTGAAGAAAGTTTAAGCCTACCATGGTGTTTCAACTTGAGTAGAATTAGGACATCTCTTTTAAACTTTATAAAAGCTAGTTAAATAAATACGTTATGTTTGACACAGAATAATGCTAGAACCTAAACACTATGGCTAAGATTTCCAATATAAAGTTGAAGTTAATTGCTAAGGGCGGCCAAGCTTTATGTCTTTGATACGTCAAGATGACTTTTAGTTTGTGTACTTTTTTTTTGCACCTTTACACTTTGTAGGTTTGTCAAATATTTTGTATAGTATTATTTGAATGAATAATTTCTAGGGTCCAAACATAGAATACCAGAGTCTTTTCCTTTTTACTCAAGGTAACTAACTTCATCTGCTTTTGAGAGATTACCACCTATGTTTTTTATGACAGATGTTTGGATAAACAAAGGTTTTGTACTTTATTAATAGCTACTCAAATTGTTTATGCAATTAAACTAAGGAATTTAAAAAAAAAGATGTTTTATAAAGTGCTGATAAAGTATAGCTTAAGAACATCAATTTATTCAGCAAATAGAGGAGATATCTTGCGAAAATATACAATTCTTACAAGATATTGTCTTAATTGATACCAACACTCCTACCTCATTGAAAGCCTCACTATACCAAGTCTCACTTTACTCAAAATGTCTCTTTACTTTTTATTATCTTATTTTACTCTCAATCAACCCTAAATACTTCAACATCGTTGTTTATTTCTGTGCGAAAGACATATGTTGCTTCCATCAGGCTTCTAATTGCGCTGTCCTTGATCTTGTACAACATTCGTCCTTTGAGCTTCTTTCCATTGACACGTTTTGAGATCCGTTCGCCAAAGTCTTTGTCTTTAACAAGTTGTCCAAACCTTGCTACGTTTATGAATTTAGGTAGTCGTGGCAATTGTTTGGTGATGATGTTGTATATGTCCGTCGTGGTATAAAATGCGTAATCAAAGAGATCTTTGTTTTCAGCATTCTTGAAAAACATTGACTTGGTGACGGATATAAGTCTCATTAGGCTGTAGATAGTTGAGTCATCTACGTTTGAGTTGCTATTATCACCAGCCACAGTATTGCTTGGGTATAAGACTGGGCTGGTGGGTGGTGTCCTGGGATAAGTCTTATATGTGAATGGATTCTTTGCGATTATAGACTTGCCCGTGGCAAAAGGATGTTTTGGGCCTTTATTCTCGGTATATGTGACATTGAAGTCACTGTTGTCAAAAGTCTCATTTCCTTTCCGTCGGTTGTAGACGGTAGGGACCATGTCAAGTACAAGGCATGTGGCTTGACCGCGTGTTAATATTTTGTTTTTATATGTTGACATGAATGTGGTAAAAGATTAATAATAATAAAAAAGCCAGGTAGAAAGAGAGATAGAGGGGGATGGCGTTTTCTGTCTTTTTTTGACAACTGACCAAATAAAAAATATTTCATGTGGGGAAAATGCAACGATTTTCTTTCAAACGTTTGACAAATGGTTTCAAAAAAAAGTGTCCAATTGGCGGTGGAATGGATACCGTCAAACCAACACAGCGTAAACCAAGGTACAAACTATATGGAATACCAAGAATACTAGTCAACACAAAGGATGGAGGTGTGCTTCATTTACTTTATATATATAGAAACCAAAGCAAGAAAGAGGTATAGACAGAAATCCGTGTTTGACACCAGTTTTACAACAGTAATATTTTTGACATGCTGATGTAAATAATGGATTAGAACCCATTATCTCTTGCTTTTTTGTGCTGTATTAACCTCTTGATAGCAAGATTTATAAATCATATATTTAGTTTAGAGCCTTTATTTATCATAAACATATTCTTGATTGAGTTTGGCTAGATAAATTTCCGAGTTTGGGAGCTTTCTATTTAACCAAGCTTGCTCCCAAACAATAAGACAGTTCAAAAAGGGATTATGATATGTAAATAATGATACGTAAAGCGTAAAGAAGTGCTGACAACCAATATATATATACACGTGTTGTTATATGATCAGGTCATTTATGGCCCCTATATTTAACGACCAAAATCTTATGATTGATTAATGCGTAATTGTGAGACATTTTTTGCAGTGTAGATTTACAGATATTGGTTGTCGTCTGGGTCGAGACAACAGATACTGGTTTTTTTCCCTTACCCCTTTTGCTTTAGAGCACTAATTATCATCCGCCATTGTCCAAACAAAGTTTTTTTTATTGTATGGAGCTATTGATAAAGCTGTTTATTTTTGACTATTACAATGAGAAATTAAACCATTTTTTTCTATTTTGTTTTACGTCCAGTGAACAGGTGGCTAGGTTATATGCAGTATTTTTTAACAAAGGGTAAAACAAGATGGCATTGGTAATGATTATTCTATAGGATAGGACGGACCAACATTGCCAGGTAAACTATGCAATAGATGTCATGGGAGAAAGCCGGATGTAAAAGCCTCAAACCCAAGCCAAAAACACCTAAACAAAGAGAAGCTACTACGCCAAATTGTTAACTATTTGCGACAATTCTGAGGAAAGAACCAGCAATTTGCTCATTAAAAATATATTTTTTCCATTGCTTTCAAAAATTAGTTTAATTATGTTGTCGAGATCGTTTCGTTTGGCGATAAAATAACTTTTATTACTGGAAATAATCATACAAATTATAGTCAACCTCAATATTTATATTATTGATGTTGAAGAGCAAAACGTGTAAAATAATTAGATGGTTTTTCTACTTTATTGGAGTATATATGGGAAACTAAAGCAATAAGTTGTAACGATGTACCTGTAAAGAAGTAAACGGTATTTCATCATTCAAGTCAAACAATCTTGACATGAGTGAACTAATTTCGAAAATCAATGCAAAAATATATTTTTAAGGAGCGAGTTAATTTTTTTTAAAAAAAAAAACAGGTAGTTCGGACTGGCCTGAGGAAGCGACTTTAGAATCGAAAATGGGATTACTTCAATAGATAGTTTTAGCCTAGAGCCTTCAAACACATTAACCTAGTGCCAACCCAATGAATAAAGAATATATTTTCCCGTTAAAGTCTACATTTGTCGCAGAGGGAATGGATTGCTCTGGTAATTTTGAGCTGTCTGAGGCGTTTAGAGAAACAACCTTAATGTTATATTTTGTCGTTTTGCTGTGATTATCGCTACCTTGCCGCATTCCCGTAATCCTTTCTATCCAGTACGTATAGCCCCCCTTTTACTCAGAGGACATCTGGCTCATATCACTTATACCAAAAATTGTTACACACTGATCCGTTGTTACTTGTATTTATTAATAAAAACCAACTTTTGAACTAGTTAGCAAGATTGAGATAAGTATGAAAAGATATAATAATGTACCGATTATATGTCGTTGGTTGAATTAGACAAAGTAATGAGAATCGAAAGAATAGAGAAGAAAGGGGAGGAGAATAAGAAAGTAGACTAATTGGGAGTATTAACAATTGGGACGAGATCCTGTAACACTATCTTGAAAGTTACAACCCTAAATGGATTAATACAATAGTCATGCTTGTCCACTTCAACACCCACAACATTACAAAGTAAAATACAGAGTATGAAAGCTAATTTAAATTTATAAAATTTGACATGAATGGAAATCAAGCATCTTTAGATACTTGAAATACATAATAGGTCCCCATAAAACACAGCTATTATAAAGCATGGAGACAGACCTTTAACTAATAATTAAATAAAAAAGTCATTTAATATGAAATTGGTCCTTTTTATTTATTCATGTACATCTAATAGCCTGCTATAAATACTCTAGTGCATCTTATCATTTAACTTTATATTTTTTAGTATAGATATCTAACGTCTACTATATTTCTATAATCCATCCATATTGAAAGATTCTGCTTTGCTCTTTGGTACTGTTTACACCGAGATTAAGCATATCAAACTATATTACGAATTAGGGACATTAATCTAGATAAAGTCCCTTTAGAACCAAATATTGTATTACACAAATGAGCAAAAACGGGTTTCTGGTATGATGACTTCTTTTATTCACTCCTGAGGTATATGGTTTGTTAGTATCTTGTAAGGGAAATAAGAATACTGTGAGAGTGTTATTTATTGAAAAAAGAATATTATGATTCCTTATATACTATTATTCAAATTCCCTTGTAATTAAAGTCCCCGTCGTGTAATGGTTGTTTATCACTGTAGCAGTGTGAATTGTACGTGTGCCTGGTGCGTAACTGTTCCTGAGATGTTAACTTGCCAGAGTCATTAGCAAAGAGAAACCAGATATTGGTTGTGGAGTTTGTATTTCACTCAACTGTGGTGTGTATACCACAATAAGGATTGTAACAAAGAACCTCAACAACATTTATCTATTCCTATCTATCTATCTCTTATTCATTATTAACTATCCAAAGAAGCATGATCTATCCCAACATTTTAACAATAGCTTAGTAATATCATGCTAGTTATATTATTTTATTTATTATCGAAATGTCTATATAAACATCGAAACGATGAAAGCAATAAAAAGCATCCTTACACATCACTTTTATTTTCTTTTTATCTTTCTCGAGAGAACAAGCTGCCGATTGCCAATATTTGGGCTAAGGAGTTGTTAGAGGAGATCGATATTTACTCTCTTTTTCTTTTAACCGTCTGGGCCACTCCTTTACATAAACCAACACAGCCCGTCTCAAGACCAATGCTACTGATGTTCAGAAAACGAAAGAGTACATCTTGTGAAGTTCAAGAGAGATTGTCAAAAGACTATGATTGACACGGAATCTTTGGTAAACGAAGAGACAGAGAAAGTTGATCATTCAAAGACTATTACTAAAATAACTTGCACAGAATAAGCATTTGATTATTTATAGCCTATGCAAAGCATTTACTGTCTAAAGAGCTTATTCCCAAGAGCTTTTCTTTTTGAAACACTGTAAAAAACTGGAATTAGCATCGGGAAAACATGATATCGAGTGATGACTCCAAGATCAGCTTCTATAATAATAACGACTGCGTTTATATTAAGCATTATGCTAAAAAAGAATACCAGAAAATAAAATCTCTGTCATTGTGTGGGAAATATATATTTTCAGAATAAGTTGAATGAATCGCTGAGCTAGATAGCAACACAAGTAGTAAAAAAGAGTGTGCCAGATTTCAAGAGTATGTCTTACAATTCTACATGTATACTAGTAATGCTTAGAATTATGATTTCTTGTAATGAGAATATAGCCCTATATCTCATTAAGCCAAGATACAAGAAATGTATAAATACAAATTGTACTTCCATATCTTGGAGTGCTCAACAAATAGTTTAAACCGGTGCCATATAGAACATACAATGGGGTCGATTCAGGGATGGGACAGCTTTGAAATCCCGAGTTTCTTTAAATAAAATACGTACACTTCTGTTTCTTTTCTTTTCTACAGTCTTTATTTTTAATTCGATTCTATCCATGTCTTTAATAAAACATTCTCACAATATTTCCAAACGATAAAAGGTCCCAATTGAAGTCAAATCAATGGTTGTTGGTGCCTTTGAGGGTGGAGTAAAAGTGTCAACTGTTTGTGAGCAATATAATGTAGCACACTATACTATATAAAATACAATGCAAACATACAGAGAGACCGAAACGACAGTTACATACAGACACAAGAGACCCTCAAGAATATTTGGTGAACGAGAATTTGCATATTTTACATGGAGAGATAACAAAAATTGAGCGGCCAGTTTAGATATCTTGATCAGTATAATGTGTGTAAATTTAAAAAGATATACTTTTAAGGATACGATGGGTGCTGCTATCAACACTCTTCATATGAAGTTTTGCATAGCTGTATACAAGCTGTGGCTATCTGAGTATCTTCGCAGAAGCCGCCTTACCTTTGCCCAGAATGTCAAAGAGGTGAATCAACGCTGGAATCCGGTGATTTGGAGCGATTACTTAACATTTATGCCGAACATAATGTGCAAGAATGTACAAGTCTGACATCTTTAGTCAGAAAAGTACACCATAAATTGTGCACGTCCCATGATCATAATCGGTGAAGGAAATGTGATGATTTGGGGATGCATCTGGTTCGCTGGTGTTGAGCCATTGGAAATCATCAATGGTAATCCATAGCAATACAGCTACAAGAATTTAATACTAGTACTTTGTTTCACTTCAAAAACAATTTGGGGTATGAGCAATACAAATCATTTACCTTTCAGCAAGATAATGATCCATGTAACTGACGTAGGATGGTAAAAGAGTACCAATAAAATACAGATCTGGATGTGCTTAAGTAGCCTACATACAGCCAAAATCTCATTCCAAGTGAGAACATGTGGGCTAATCTAGAAAGAACAGTGAGAGCCAAGACTCTAACATAAAAGCATTATATATTTGAAGAGCCAACTTAAAGAAAAATGGTATAAAATACCAATTAAAGTGTGTGCAACTCATTGCAATAGTATACCAAATCAACTACACCCACTTCAAAAGAACAAAGCATTACACACAAACTACTAAAAAAATTAATAATATATTGTATTCACACCATGATTTGCTCTTTATTTCAGGACCTTTTAATACTCTGTTGTACTAGTAAACATCCACAAAACAGAAAACATAGCATAGACAACTATATTAAGAGGGAGTCAAATCTGTGCCATTAGCAAAACTATAGCCCTTAACAATACAAATTTATCAATAATGATAATGTGTTCTTTCCAATATATGTACATTAAATATAATCCTTTAAAAAAATGAACAACGAGAACAAAAACTTGACGGTTCATTATAATGCTAAAACAAAAAAGAAAATAAGCCTTGATTGATCAAAGTACTGACGACCAAAAAATCAAATAAAAATTATAATAATTGTGCCCATGTCACTTGGCCAACAGAGCATCCAACTAAACAGTCAATCAACAAAACCATAGACAAACATACGAAGACCGTTCAGGGTTAAGAAGACCTTTGGAACCTTATATATGACAAGATCCGAACAACAGCTAGCTTCCCTTGCCTCCTCAGATAGAAACGGCTCGCAACCATGAACACCGAATAGCTTAGTAGACGACGCCGATGGCTGCGATGTTTGGTTGAGAGAAGTATCAACCAAACTGTATGACCCTCCCTGACCCGCTGGGGATTGACCACCAGCACAACCCGCTGAACAGTCGTTCACCAGAGCAATGGACGAACTGATGAAGACCGTTCAGGACCGCGAGGACCTTTGGAACCTTGGATGCCAGGCGGAAATATGTCTCCGCCTAGTTTGACTTGTCTCCTCAGATCGAAACGGCTCGCAACCATGAACACCGAATAGCTTAGTAGACGACGCCGATGGCTGCGATGTTTGGTTGAGAGAAGTATCAACCAAACTGTATGACCCTCCCTGACCCGCTGGGGATTGACCACCAGCACAACCCGCTGAACAGTCGTTCACCAGAGCAATGGACGAACTGATGAAGACTGTTCAGGATCGCGAAGACCTTTGGAACCTTGGATGCCAGGCGGAAATATGTCTCCGCCTAGTTTGACTTGTCTCCTCAGATCGAAACGGCTCGCAACCATGGACACCGAATAGCTTAGTAGACAACACCAGATGGCTGCTATGTTTGGTTGAGTACATCCATAGGAACCAACGTGTAAGACCTTGCGCTAAAGTGTAGAAAAGTTCATTAAACGTTCCAAAAATTGAGTGTATAATATAACTTACGTGATGATACGTGTTATTTACCTGAATATGGCTGCCGTACACAAAGATATTGTGATGCGATGATGGATAACCATATACAAATGGAATATACAAGCATAGTAAGGTGAGATAAGTGTATTGACACGGAAATTAAATAGTTCAAAAACATCATCAAAAACATCCATCCATCACCAAAAATGCGCTAACATTCATTTTGATGGTATGGGCAACAGAAATATGAAAGGATGTAGAAGAAAATGCTTACCTTGAAATACCTGGAATGAAGTGATGAGTAAATTAAAAGAGAGGGAAAGAAACAGAAACAAGAACAGGCGCGCTGATACCCTTTCTTTATAGATTTTTTTATTGGAATGTGAGATCATCACAATTTTTGGTGATGGCGTGGCATGGTGTCAAAATATTTTTCTCGTTAAAAATAATAGATTTATTGCAGAAATTATTGCTTTTAAAAGGAAAGAATGAAAGAATGAAAGATGTAAATGTGTAAAGTAAACAACAAGTTGAAGGTTGGTCTTTATCGGTGTAGAAATATCTTTAAAGACAGTTCATGCTGTTGTAACGGCGATTGGTTTCTTGACTTTTAGGTAATCTAAGCAGGTCTGTGCACTTGTTCAAAATGATTGATTTTCGTACAAGCAGGAACAAAAATTAGATTATCTGGTATTAAAAATATATCTCAGGTTCAGTATACTTTATAAAGTTCTTATTATTTTGTATTGTGTCTTATATATTTATACATAGTATTTCCTATAATAACTTGTTAAGGCAGGACCAAGAAGAACTTTTATGAAACTTTTATCGATATAAGAGTCAATGGTGACACGAAATCGAAATGAGTTACTTTCTTCTTTTTTCATTCATTGTTTTACATTTTTAGATGACCACTCATTTTTTTTTGCAAATATTGAATTAAGGATAGATCTAGCAAGTAATAAATAGTGTGGTTTTTGTTTACGACGAAAATGCGATACCATTACTCAAGAGAATATTTTGGCGTTGGGAGGTTATTAGCAAACTAACCCAAATGTCAATCGGTCTGAAAAGTATACAGACATTGTCAATCAAACTCATTATTTTGTCAATAATAATGAAAAACTGATTGAGACTAAAACGATCAATCAATGTATACTTGGACAAGTAATGCCATAGACTTATACGGCGTCTGGAGTAAGATATCTGTGATTCAATCTCGTTTCTTTGTACTCCTTTAAAATATGCTTTACTCAGTCTCTTGGATTCTATTATTAATTTAACTTGGTTAAAGCACAAAATGCTCATCGTTACAAGAATCTTTGAAAGTTTTCACATTTAAGAAACGGGTCATAATTGTATTCAACATGAGCGGAGAAAATGTTTTAGATATTGGCAGATACAGAAACACACTACGTTCAACAACCTCTTGCATTCTCAAAAAAAAATACCAGTAGACTGGATCTCTCACTGACAATAAAATGTTAAGTACAAAGGTACTGACACCTGAAAGTCATTTTTTTTAAAAAACAAATTGAAGAGAAATCGCTGTCAAACTTTGGCTGACTTGGGACTTTCGATGAACAAAAAGATAGGGAAATATGTTTGTACAAAGGTTATTAGTAAAAGTTTGCTCAAAGTAAATGTCCACTCATGTGCAACTTTTTCGAACCTTTTACTGTCTAAGGAGTACATTTTCGAGCGCTATACGCTTTGCAACACTGTAAAAAAGTAGGAGTAAGAATTGGAAAAAGATACTATAGATTGATGAATCAAATATTACTCTCTTTTAGAATAGCCTTGCTTATATTTGGTGTGAGCCTAATGAAAAGTATTATTCTGGCTATCTTACCTCAAAAGTGCAAGAAAATTGATGGGCTATTACAGTCTGGATGTATGTCTGGTCAAGAAAGTTGAACCTATTGTCATGCTGGATGGGAACAAGAATACCAAAATTCATATGTAAGAATTGTAAAATGATTTATGGCCTTTCTTTAAGAACCTTTCGAATATTGAAGGTGTTGTAGTTTACGGGGGTAAACAATAAATAGAAAATAGGCAGTATCGCCGGTCATCATTGTGGTATACACACCACATTTGAGTGAAATACAAACTCCACAACCGATATCTGGTTCCTCTTTGCTAATGACCATGGCAAGATAACATCCCAGGAGCAGTTACACACCAGGCACACGTACACTTCACACTACTACAGTGATAACCGACCATTACACAATAGAGATTAATAGAACAAGGGAACTAGAATAATAACTATATAAACCACCATAATATTCTTTCTTCAATAAATAACACTCTCACAGTATCTACAAGTTCCCCCTAAAAACCCTCAATTACCACAATCATGATGATTGGCTGTGTAGGGACAAATAAAACTGTCTTCATAAAAAAAACTCTCAAATAGCCAATTGCCTTTTCTTTCTTTTCTTTTCTTTTCAGTATTTTATTGATCTGCCGTCACGCATGACGTGCGTCTTCTAGATTGCCATTAAAATGGATTTGGATGAAAGAAATAAGATAAAAAAGTAGGGAAAATAAGTAAAAGAACAGAAAAAGGAAAACTCGTTAAGCTAGTATAGCTCGCTGTCTCTCTATAGTACTGGAGGTCTTTGTAGCCACTACTCCAGGAAGAAAAAGCTGATTGTCAAAGACAAACTTCCAATGGGCATTCCAAATTGCCTTGGCTGTTATGACCACCAGCAGAATATTAGTATCCGGAGTGGGAGAAACAGAGGGGAGTTGACAAGATGTTAGTATCTGCCGAACGGCATCCAGAGTCCAGCTCCGGGAGAAACGAGAGAGGACTACGTTCCACACCTGGCGTTTCTTAGGACAGAAGAAGAGGAAATGGTCTTGGTCTTCGGTGTCGGTGGAGCACACCAAGCACATGGGGTTAGAGACAGTACGAGGCATGATGGTGTGGATGTCCAGTCGGGTGGGAATTCGCTGCCATATCACTTTCCACCACAAAGTGCGACAGTGGTGTGGAATAACCAGGGACCAAAAACGACGCCAACGGGCAGGAGGGAGAAGAGGCGGAGGTGGGGACGGACGAAGATGCCTGCGCAGTGATCCTGTGGATGCTTTGCTGCCCTTTCCCTCCTACGTACATCATCATAACAACATTGCTCAAACGTGTTTGCCCATATTGCGACAATCCAGAATCCTTCACTGAAAATCGGAATGTCTTGAAGCACGTACTTGGCGCACACAAAAAAATTCTTTCTCCTCGCCCAAAAGCTTTGCAAAATGCTCCTAATGATAAGCCTTTCAATACAAAAAACCAAGAACTTTATGCAACTGCCCCAGTCAGGCTGTCTTGCACGTCTTGCACGTCTTGCACGTCTTGCATTGAATCGTTTGACGATCAGCCTGCCTTAAAAATACACGTTGACCAGTCACATGTTATTTTTAATGACGAAAACGAATTCAAAGTTTGTTGTGCAAGAGCGTAACATGTACGAAAGCGTCCCAGAACAATTTTTCTCGTCTTCTTCCTTGCATGTCATTCACAAACAGTTGATCGAGGAATTAGCGATCGAAAAAGTCCTGGATTCTGGTTTGACAGACAGTATAAAAAAATATTAAAGGCAAGGTGGCCGTCTATTGGTTTAGGGAATAGGAGTGGATGAATATATTAATAGATGGTCAAAGGATATCAACTTCACACTAACTAATCAGTTAAAAGTAGGATTTTAGACATAATAAATCCAATTTACTGAAAGCACGATTGGATTTACTTACTCTTGCTGATAAACAGCAAATAGAATCCGAAAGAGCTGTTGTAATTGCAATTGAGTCATTGCTGACAACAGTGAATGACGTAGACCTTGAGCCAATGTCAGAAATGCACATATCAGCATCTTATATCCATCCCTTGATCCAATGCCTGCTGTCAAGCGATGATCAGACCGTCGCGCATTGCGCAAACAAAATGACAGAGATGGACGGATATTTTGAAAAAAGACCTGATTACATCATAGATGTATGTATACAAGGCATACAAGTACTCCCATCCAAGTTGCTTCAGGGAGATAAAACTGTCGAATGCACCAGACAGTTTAAAAGTTCTAGATTTTTACCGTTTGGCTTTATTTGGAAAATGTGCAATCGAAAAGCATAAATTAAACGGAGTATTAACTTTTCAAACAATCGGTAAGCATCTTGTGAAGAAAAGGGGTTTAACAAGAATCTCTTATATAACCACTTTATCTTTTTTTTTCACAGGTATGAACATTAGATTCTACTTCTTGACACTCCGTGGAGGCTTCTTCAACGTACTAGAGGTGGCCACAATAGTGATTCCAACAACAAAACGAGATATTGCCTCAATAGTCTCGTACTTGGATGAACTATTGGCAATAATATGCCTACACAAAACTGTGGCTAAGAACCACAATTCTTTGGTATCTCCATTGCCGATACTTCCCTTTGACTTTATACAGAAAGATAGAAAGATATTGGCAGCAAAAAGAAAGCCATCTTTGGGAGCAATCTCCTCTGCATCAAAGCAACGTTGATAGTTGACTTTTGTTTAGTTGATTCATATTGTCTTTCTTTTTAAAATTCACTAAAAATCATCATATATACATCATACCCTTTATACCTTCTTCCTCTTCCATGTTGAGTTCATGATTTCTTTACATCAATGTGCGTATATATATACACTATGGGGAAAAGGCCGGTTCTGAGGGCGGTTTTGCGAAAACCGGGTTTCTTATACATTTTACATTTATGGACTATTGAGTATCTCCGCTTTATTAGAGAGAGAGTTGTGCAGTGCATTTTCAATACACCGATTACACCTAGGATTTTCTATTTGTCCCAATTTATGTAATCCTTGACCATTCAACATTTTTAATTGGACATTGTTGGTTTAACTTGGCTATACTACTACACTCCATTGACTATTACTACTATAGTATTCATTCAATTGGTTCTTGTTTTTATATATTTTAGCTTAATCATTTGTTTATTAGATAATAATTATTTAGAGATGTGAGTTTGTTGTGAAGAAAGAATGGAAAAATTTTCTTGGACTTGTGATTATTTTCATAATGTGTGGACTAAATCTATTGGCACTTGCAGTTATTTGAATTTATACAATCATCTTCATGCCTAGTTTTTTCAGCAGTTTGGAAATTGTTTGTGTAGATTTTTATCAAGCATTTTTTTATGTATTCTTGCCTTTTCATCCAAGTGACCTTGAATAATCCTCAATCACAATCTATATTTTCCAAAAATGTAAGATTTGTAGTTAAAATATCGTTTTTTGTTTCAACCCCAAAAAACCATCAAGTTTTTGCTATTATAGACCCAAAATAAATCTCTAATTTCGATAAACCGCCCATTTTTCCCATAGTGATACCGGTATACCCGTCCTGACAAAATACTTGTTTTTCTCCAGATTGCGCGACCAAAGTCTTTTGGCAAATACTTTGGGCGACTGCTACCCTTGCGCCTTCCGGGGAACTTGACGTGTTCTGGGGCTTGGAGCTTGATAGGAGGTGGACTTTTTTTATTATGGTAGCCAGCCACATCAGTCCTGATCTTCTCCAAAAGTTCATGGACTTGTTGGCTATCTTCACACGAACGGAAAAGGTTCTCCAGTTGAACTACTTCTTTTATTCGTGGCTCTGACTTTTCAAAAGCCGGACTAGTCGCCTTGATTCCATTGGAAGAGGTATCTAGCGTACCTGAATTGATAATCCATCTCTCTGGAATATCAAAGATTTGAAGATCTCTTCCAACAGGCAATGTATGGCGACAGGGTGGATCGTACTGGATCTTTGCCTTGCATTGGTAATCTCCGTCATTATTCTCCTGCAAGCAAATTTCTTGATCGAACACAACTAAGGCTGGCTTGTTTACTTTCATGAAGAGTTGGGTCAACAATTGGTTCCTTCCAACAAGAGCATTACTCCTGTTGGCTTCTCTTATTTTGGTGGCCCAGAAATCCATTTCTAACCGTTCAACATATTTGTTTATGTTCTCAAAAGCCAACTCAAGAGAAGAGATTGAGGGTATCACCTTTCGTAAAACCTGATGGCCACTTTCTACTCGCTGAGTAGGGGTACATCCAAAGTGCATATACTGAGATGTCATATAGCCCGCCCACTTCTCACGGCATCTGATCCACCTGTTGGTAAAGTATACCGACACTGCAACACTCTCTTTCCCATCTTCAATATCCACTCCAGCAGAAATGCTGTCAAACTTTTTATGCGCCAGGTCAAAATCCTCTTTTGTTGTACTATGGATCATGTTGCTGACATGCTCCATTAGCATTTCCTTGGTCTTTACAGACCCGAACCTCCCAAAGACTGCCTTATTAACACTGTTCAACATATGTCAGTAACATAGCAGCTTTATGTTCTCCGGAAACACGATATCAAGATAGTTCATCAATACATCGCATTTATCTGTTACAAACAGAGTGGCTGACTTGTTGCCTTCAAAAACAAGCGATTTGATTTGTTCGAGGAACCAGAGATATGAAGCCTGTTGTTCATTCGAAACCCAGGCAAAAGCAATAGGAAAGGATTCAAGGGTTTCCCCTCCAAGACTATGGATTCCTTCCGCACAAATGAGCGGCATCCCGAGATTGTTGGTGGAGTAAGTTGCGTCTACAACCATTACCTCAGAGAAACGACGGACTCTCTCCAGCATCTTTGGATGGGCAAACATAATCCTCTCGAGGGACCCGTTCTTGCTCACATCATAGCGAACTTGATATCCCTTTGCTTCCATAGCCTTCACAAGTTTTGTTCCAGCATTCTCAACAACGGGGGCAGAAACCCGAGCAAATGCAACATTCATGTTGTCAATGTCACTTTTGTACAACTTATGGCCAGGGGTGGTGTCATCGTTGATTGCTTTTTGGATCTCACAAGAAGTTATCTTTTCTCCAATAAGCTTCAGAATATCTCTGGCATCGTCTACAGTCACCTTTGACAATCTGCCTTTCAGTGTCGATTCTAGACACTCATCATCAAGAGGATGATTGTGATATGCCTCAATATCATGAGTGGCTTTCAAAGGAAGATACCCTTTGATGCCCTTCTTGTAGGAAACCTTCAAGAGATAAGGGCAGCCAGTCATTCCACTCGATGGAATCCTTATTCTGTCTTTGTCTTTGATTTTGCGGGTGTTCTTATACTGTCCACCCTTGGAACACTTCAATTAAACTCGGGTTGGTTTACGGTCTTTGATTGTCAGGCTAAAGTTCTTGGCAAGGGCATACTATTGCATCTTTCCAATTGGCATGGTCATGTCATGGTGGCCATTAGCAGGTGGGGCTGGGAGGGCTTGATGAACAGGATATTATTCCTTTCCGTCGATAAAAATAGTTTCTTTATTGGTAGGGTTCATAATGAAGTGAGTCCTATAAAGTATTTGTAATTTCAAGTTGGTCATGAGAAAAGTGATCTTGTTGTAATCTCCAGGGAAATTACTAATTGATGCAATAGATGATTAGTTCTTACAAGATGAGCATACAAAAGAAAAGAAAGTTTTATTTAAAGTCTTTGAATATCTTTTTTTCAGGACACAACATTTCAATCCATAAACTGGGAACAGGCACTGGATACTAGACCACAAGTCACTTTCAGAAAGTCTGGTAAAACAAAAACGTCGTGCCCCATCTGAAAACGTCGTGCCCATAAGATCGCTGATAGTTTTTAGGGACTAGAAATTGGACAAATTCGGCAGTGATTTCTTTAATGGAGGAGTGTAGAAGAAATGTTGAAGTCTTAGGGACCAGATATATTTGTTTTGGCACTGGGCAGCAAGTTACAGTTAAAATGTCCAGTGAAATCAAACCGTCGTGCCTCTAATATTAACGTGTTTTTTTTACATTGCAATTGAGAATCCATGATAATCATTGGTATTAAAGACTCAATTACAAAAGAGCTCAATTCCTTTTCTAATTTATAGAGACATGTACATTTATTAAATGGTAGAGAGACTCTTGTTAAGAACTGGCGCATTGTCCAAACGATTTGGAAATTAGAGAGAAATCCATTGTGATCTGAACTTTGGATTGGATTGGATTCAGTTCGCAGATTAGATTTTCTCAGGTCCCCGGAATAAATGTAGTCCGGTTCCCAGTAGGACCCTGTCCGGGTACAATGTCGGATTCTCCCCGGCGTCTGTTTGTGAAATGGTCCGAATAAGCCGGGACTTGCCTGCCGCTCGAAGCAAAGAAGCCTGGAGGCACTCGCCCAAAGAAGCTCCTTCTTTCATCTTATCTATCCAGAGCCGTAAGTAGTTGGATTGGGGATTAAAGCGACAATAGCAGTACATGGATGGATGAATCAACCGATGCTTATTCGACGTTATTCAGATGGCCAAGGACCAGAAGACCACCAAGCGTTCCACCCTCGCTGACGTTGTTACCCGCGAGTACACCATCCACATGCACAAGCATGTCTTTGGCAGATCCTTGAGAAAGCGTACTCCTCACGCCGTCAAGGCCATCAAGGCTTTCGCTGAGAAGGCTATGGGCACCAAGGACGTCCGTATCGACCCCGCACTCAACAAGTCTCTCTGGGCTCGTGGTGTCAAGCACATTGAGCACCGTATCCGTCTCAGAATCGCTCGTAAGCGTAACGATGATGAGGATGCCAAGGATAAGCTTTACTCCTACGTTACCTACGTTCCCGTTGCCAGCTTCAAGGGTAAGTAGAGATATTTAAAGGGAATCATTTAGCCTAATGTATTGTATTATTTCCTATAGGTCTCGAGACCACTGTTGTTGACGACGAGTAAACTCGCTTTCCTGGCTATAAACATAAAGTAAAGATGACAGATCATCCCTGTGTTCAATAAATGAAATGTCAGTCGCTTTCGTGGCTTTGATCGAAGAGCAAGATGAAGAAATACAATATCATACGAGACATGTCAGATATATATATATATATTATATATTGCAATTATCCAAATGAAATGGGGTGGGGGGTATAGAATGGCAAGACAAAAGGTTGATGTTTCTTTTTGCTTTGGGCCAAGTGTTGCATAAGAGAAAAAGGGGATGAAAGAAAGGTATCTTTTAAAGATGTGCCTTTATTCCTAGGGGTTTGATCAGCTTACAATAGCTCTTAAGGACAAGTATAGAACATATAAATAAATAAAAAGGGGTTTGCGTTTAGACCATTATGTTTTCTTTAATAGAGTTGAGTATATCCAATATCTCAAATACTTAATATATTGATCTCCTTAAACTATGCAATTCGTCTTTATATATATATATCAAAAGGCCATTATGTTTCCTTGGGTCGCTGAGGTACTGGGATAGACTATATAAAAACAATAAAAAAACAAATAAACAAATAATATTAGTATAGCTAGAGACAAAAGATTATGGCATACCAAGTCTGGCTTCATGATCTAACAATTACATTAGAATTAGATGATGAATGTCAAAAGATTTCCTTGTTACCTTGTGGACAACTGTACTTCCTGCAGCCATACCGCCACAGAGGGCCAGGAATGTGTAGAGTGTGTTATATTTAGCCATGTTAAAGGAATCCAAAGTGATAGGCTCACACCAATGATTCCTGATTTTCCTGAATGGTTCAACTCCTGTCGTTAGCAGTCTCGTAGCCTCGATTCTGATTCGCCACAATAATTTCTGTTACTTTAATTTTGAGTACCTCACAGGTTAGAACAATTCTTTTTCAAGCTTTTTGGGGGATCACAAATGGAAAATCGGTAGTTGTGAGTGGAATTATCTGTAGATAATTATCAAATAGCTTGTCCATGGACCAATGCTGATATGCAAGGCAGTAGTTAATAGTATGTATTGAACTTTCTTTAAAAGGGTCTTTGGTGTTGGTTGCAAGACGTAGTGCTAAATGGGCCAATATCGGTATTAAATCACGATAGTAAGGCCCATTGTTGCATCACATGTCCATATTTAAACGCCAAGAACACCTTGAAAGCCTTGATAAAAGATTTGCATGTTGCTCCAAGACAGTGTTGAGTTTTTGAGAGGTATATAGTTCTAAATCTGCTGTTTCTTACTGATTACTATTGTGATAATAATAGAGAAATCAGACTCTTGTGTCAGGAACTGGGTAAATATCAAACCATATCTTGGGAATACTATAGGGTATTACTTGTTTGCCAATGCCCAAGAATATACAAATGATTATAATCTTTCAAGAAGAGTATTGTTCATGTTTAATAGAACAAAAGCCATGATAAAATCTAATGTGGTCCTATTGCATATTCATTTCATAATTTATACATTCTTTTTTTACAATAGAATCCTGCTTATGCTTAATTGGTCGCATTTCCTGGATCTTGCTGTATAAAGAAGTTGAGGGTATTTTAGCCGAAATTAAAAATGGAAAAATTTCTGCGGTGATTTCCTTGTAACATAAAGAAGTTGAGGAATACCTCATTTGGGATCAAGTGGAAATTTTTGGCGGTGATTTACTTTGGACTTAAATAAGAGCCCTTTTTTGCTTGTTTTCCTTTAAAATATCAAACTTGTGATGGCTGTATCTACTCACACAGAAGAAGGCGAATTTCTTAATGGCTTGCTGACTCATCTGGCAGAGTATGGTGATGGCTGCATACAGAACAATTCGATACATCAGACTATTCTAGGCAGGTATCAAGTAATAATGCAATCCAAGAAGGATAGGCTGACGGTAGGGTACAATAGTATATATCTATATACATGAGCCACTTAATATTTTAAATTTGTGTTATCAGACCCTTCCTGCGGAACTTATTCTTCGTATTGGCCATTGGATAGCCCTCACTTCACCACTGTCCCTGGGCGTATTTGGACAGCTCAATAAACATCTGTACACCACTCTAGACCAGACCAACTCTAAAATAGTGTGGCGTGCAGCACTTGAGACTGCATTCAAGTGTCACAAACCCGAGGTACCAAGCCAGGATCCGCGCTCAACATATTGGACCAAGCGACATTGGAAACAGTTGTGTGCCAATGAATATTCCATATCTCCAGAGTGTCTTTTCCAGAACTCTGTCCAGACCTCTCAATCCCATTTGCACTATCAACAATACCCAGAAGATCCAAAGACACCAAGTTTGCAAGCTCATACTCCATCACACTCTCGACTTTCCTATAACCACATGAGCGAATATATGCATTATGCCTCTACCACGTTAAACACATCAACAGCTTGCATGCAGAAAGGCGTGGCTCCTTTTGGGCCTGATGTGATGAGTTGTGGAACAGTGCCATATACGCATACCGTAGCAATCCCTGGGACAAGGCTCCTTGTTGGGTGCCGTCGAAAGGATCAAGTGAAAGGCCAAATATGGATTATAGAACATACTCTGGACGGCTATGAGCCCATTCACACGTTTGTTGGCCATCAAAACATGATATCTTGCATCATTGCCACAGAAGATAGTACTGTTATAACTGCCTCACTTGATTCCACCATCAAGGTCTGGGATATATCTGAGACTGCCAGTTGTATTATTTCACTTAGGCATACACTACGAGGGCATGCTGGCTGGGTGAATTGTAAGTTTTTTTGTTTCCCTTGATCTTCATTAATATTAATGTACATCTTCTAATTTGGTTACCCGGCTTTAGCCATTGCCGTCGAAGGCTATTGTTTAGTGAGTGGCGGCTCTGATGACACTGTACGAAAATGGAATCTAAGAACAGGGGAACAAGAGGGGATATTTAGACATTTTTATGAGGTAATTGATTAGTTTATAGAAGCAAAGAGGTAGAGGGGAATGCAGATCCTTTATGATGCTTTCTCTGTTTGCTTGCTCAGGAGGTATAAAAAAGGATCCTTTTCAACATTTACCCCACATGTAATGCATAACTTGTACTTTTTTTATTTACTTTTTGCCTTTTTTTCTTTAACCCATCAAGCAGGATCGCAACTTGGGGGTCCTAACTGTATCTCTCCGTCATGGTTCGATTGGCATTGGATCTGTTTTTGGCCCATTTTATGTTATGAATATCGAGAATCAAGAAATGATCTTGCTCGAAGAGAAGATCACCAGTACAGAGCACCAGGCATACGAGCAAGAGCTTCACCAGGCTCATTCAAGTACAATTCTTCTCCTTTCTGAAGCAATTGTTACGAGCTCTCACTTGAACAATCGACTTAATATCTGGGGTTGGAAGGGAGAATTTTTGGGGTCTTTGAACGTGGAAGGTAACCTTCATGAGGTTCAAGTGAGTCGTTCGGAAGAAGTAATGATGGCAACAACGTGCGATGGCGTAGTCAAGACGTGGGATTTTACTCTCAGGTCTCGAACAGGACAGTCATTCATGAGGAGACTATTGCGAGGAGATGACATGGAAGGAGTATCAGGAGGAAGCGTCTGGTTAAAGTACAGAGACATATTTGATTATATGTACTGATTATAATTTATTTTGCCTTTGACAATAAACTATTTCTACCTCTCTTTCCTCTCCTTCTTTTTCTTTTTTTTTTTACCTTTTTATACTTTTATATCTTTGTTATGCCAAGCTCGCTAGCAAAGCCATCAGTTTTTGCATTCGAAACGACCCTTCAGGTCGAAAATGATCTTTTATCGGTCAGGAAGTTGCTGCGCTGTTGATTTACATATACTTACTGTTTATTATAGGTCTTTAATGTTGTTATCCGAATGCCTACTCACACTGTATCTCTGATTCGTTATCAATGTGATTTTATAGAGTTCCACCAAAAGGTAATTGATATAATTTATCTTGTAAAAAGTTCTCTTGTTTAACGTTTTGCATAGATAAGACTCCATTATCCAAAATCAAAAATTCCTTTTCCTGCCTTGAGCAATCCTAGTACAACACTTTGCTTTGTCAAACGTCGATCAATTCGTAATCTGCTTTCGTTTAACAAGAAATCCAATGCAGATAAAATAGAGAATTATCTTAATTGTTGCTTCCAGCATTCTATTGTCTCCATTTCGTCTATTCTGCGTGATTTTATCAGTGTTCAGAGAGAAGAGGACAGTATAGTTATGCTCCAAAAGGCACCTTCAGATACAATTAGCCAGTCAATCCAATATACCGACCATTCGCCAAGTTACACCAGTCAGTCCACTGACGCATACTCACCTTCGATTCGGTCCGATTCGATTCAATCTCCCTTATCGCCCGCAAGAGCTTCTCTTGATGATTTTGAGCTTCTCAAGGTTCTAGGAAAGGGTTGCATGGGCAAGGTACTGAAATGAATTCAAAAGATAGTATTTTATTCTATCCCCTCTCCTCAATTCCCTTGGGCACTTGAGCTAATTTTCCAAATATATAGGTCCTTCTCGTGCGTAATTCTCGCAACTCTCGACTCTATGCTTTGAAAGCAATCAAGAAAGGATGGGTTGTCCAACAGAAGGAAGTAACTCACACTCTAGCTGAGCGTGACATCTTGGTTCGCTTGCGAGGCCAACCCTTTCTGGTCACTCTTCACCATGCTTTCCAGACACCATCACAGCTCTATCTTGTACTAGATTATTATGGAGGTGGCGACATTGCGACCCAGATGTCGCTGTGTACCATTTTCTCCAAAGAGCGTGCCAGACTGTACGTTGCAGAGATCCTGCATGGCCTTTCTATTCTCCATAGCCATGGAATTGTATACAGGTAATATATTGAATAATGAACATGTCGAATGAATTGTTGAATGAATATATCGTCGTATATATTATAGGGACCTCAAGCCTGAGAACATATTGATTGGACTAGACGGCCATATTGTGCTTGCAGACTTTGGACTCTCAAAGATCTTTGGCCCAGAGGACTTGGTCGACGAAGAGAGTGGGGTGCCCTCTACCCATACGTTCTGTGGCACGGCTGAATACCTTGCTCCAGAGGTTCTTGTTGGAGAGCCATACTCCTATACTGCTGACTTTTGGAGTCTTGGCACGCTGCTATATGAAATGCTTGCCGGGATTGTAAGTCTATTGAAATACAAGTACCAAGGGGACTAACGACATACACAAAAAACCCCCCAACAGACTCCGTTTTGGGCAGAGACACATATGGAGATGTATGAACGTGTAATAAAAGACTCGCTCGAGTTTCCATCTCACTTTGATTCAGTCACACGCGATTTTATTTCTGGGGTAAGCTTTCTTGGAATGTTGATAGGAAACAATGAATAACCAGTTCTCTAGCTCCTGGCACGCGATGCTCACAAGAGGCTCGGCTGGGGTGTTGATGGTGCTGACCGAATTAAGGGACATCCTTATTTCGATCCGTTGGATTGGGAAGATGTAATCCAGCGAAAACTCCAACCAGACTATGTCCCTGCTCTCAAGTCCGAGACTGATTTAGCCAACTTTGATGATATGTTTGTCAGTATGTCACCTCGTATTAGCATTGTGTCAGAAGCATCGTTTGATGGGTCAGAGATGAACCCAACCAGAGATCCATTTGAAAACTTTGGCTACGATCCTTTATTTGATTCTATCCCACACTCGTCTTCCGGTCTGTCTGATTATACAGATACTGACCAAGACCTGCCCGAAAGAACCGACTCTTGGATCAGCCAACAACCCTCCAGAACCGTCTTTAGATCATTGCGGTCAAATAATCAAAGCCAACGTCTTGGAAGGGAGAGGCTCTCCTCTTCCTCCTCGTTCCTCTCATTTTCTGCGGGTGACATTGCCAGGCACACCAACACAATACCCTCTCTCTTGTCTAATTCAGGACTAATTCCTCGGAAGCAAAAGCTTCTGAAACTCACTTCCTCAAACTCCTACATGCGCAAGCGACATAGTGCAGCTCTCTCTGTCGCTATACCTGACCCAATAAACACACAATATGCCAGTGGTCCTTCATTTGATCAGTCCAGCAACTACGATGATCAGGAGAGGGTCAGGACGATCAAGAAACGACAGACCACATCAAGCACCATTGAATCATTTGGCCCCAACTCCAGCAGCCCTTCTTACACCATCAACCATGCCTTTACACGTTCACCCGAAAGCTCAATTAGAGACCTGGCTTCTATTTATTCAAAATCATCAATGACCTTGGTTTCAAGACCATCTAATACAATTAATAATCTAGTGCGAGGCTCAAGCGACTATAGTCTTGGCAGAGGCACCAGATTCCTTGACCGTCTTACTAGAACCCACACCGCATCCCCTTACACTCGCCCTCATTGCCCAGTTCCGGGACAGATACGTCCAGATATCTCGGTGGCTGGCCCAAGCACTGCCATTGACTCTCCAGCCTTCATTTCCACATCTAGTTCCCTGTGCTCTGACACCTAAGCTAATCCAATTATACCTGAAATCCCCGTAATCAACATAATCAACATACATTTATACATATATCGTACGCACCTCCTGTACTTAACATTCCCTTGAACAAACAAACAAACAAAAAAGATCTTGAAAGTTTACTGTAACTCATCATTACAGAACATTTCTTTTTGCTAATCTATTATGCAATCTTTACCTACAAAATACGTTATGACAATTGTCTCCAAGAGATATCTAATAAAGTATATATTAAGCCAGGACCTATCAACCCAATCTTTTTTTTTCTATTATTATTTTTATTATTATTATTATACTAGGACTTGCCCCTTGCTTATTCAATTGTTGGTTATACAATATCAAGTACACTGGCCTAAATTAATTCAAAGTCTTTCTAGAATTCTACAGCCTTTCAATGAAAATACACGACTTTTTCCCAGAATAAACTATGGATATAATATATATATATCAATATAAAAGTATAATTTATTTCAAGGTTTAATAGTGAGCATAAGATCCATGATTTTTTAAGCTCTTGAATCTAATTTTGAATTGACAGACAATAGGATTCTCCAACTTTCTTGGCCATCATTTTCCATTCTTCTTGGAGTCCATCAACTAAGGAGTGTTTATTTGTATGGTTCACATTTCTGGCTCTCAGCTTATACAAGTATGGCCCATATATCTATTGGTCTCAGGCCAGGGTTGTTTGCTGGCCATGTCATAACAGGAAGATTTGCCTTGATTTTGTACTCTTTAGCCAACAAACTCTCATGACAAGGCGCATTATCTTTTTGGAAAATGAATTCTCCGTGTTTCCTTTGCTCAAGTCTTTGAAAAACCAGGCCATAAGAGTCTTGTGTACTTGTGCTGATTTAGCGTACCATCAACAATTATAAGCTTTCCCATACCCCCAGCTCAAACACACACCCCAAAACCATCACTGAATCCCTTTTTCTTTGAACTCTTGTCATAACATACTCTTTTCTGAGCTTTTGTCGTTCTGTGCGCCACAAACAAACATTTCCAGCCTTTGGTAATACCATAAATCTAGACTCATTACTCCAGATCACTCGATTCCATTGCTGATTGCGACAAAGGGCCTCATTTGCAAACTTTAAGCGGTTTCTAATATGTCTTTTTTAGTGGTAAAGACTTGCTGGTAGCTACGCAGGACTGGAGCCCAAATTTTCTGAGATACTTTCAAGCTGCATCTCTATGAATCTCATCCGTAATGGCATTTAATGCTGCAGCTGGATCCTTGCACACAATTTTACCCAGTAATCTTTGATCGCGATCTTTTAAAATGCAGGGTCTTTCTTGACGTTTTTTTTTTCAACAAGGGGAGTTTCAGTGTTCTTCACTCTCTGCATTGTTGCTTTTAGTGTAAAGGCATGTCATATCGGCGTGCAATCTCGGTCATAAATGTAACAGAGTCTAAATCCACTGACAATCTTGCTTTTTAGATCATCTAACAGTTCAGTCTTCTTCCGAGGGATATTCTTAATGGTTTAAAGGGACAATAGAAGAATTGGATTGAGAAAGTAAAAATAAAAATAAAAATAGATGTTTGTGATCAAAATATTCCCAAATTAGGAAAAGACGGTGAAAGAATCCAGGCTACTGTATTATGCGTTTGTATTGTTTGCTTGGGATAACCAAGACTTGAACTTTTGCTCGCTTTGTTGCGAGATTGAAGGGGGGTACTTTGATGCACCTGGCAAGGGATTTTCTGTTTGAAAGGATATGTTGGCAAATATTCTTTCCAACATGTTCTATTTGTTCTTTCAACTTACCATCTTCTTCTTCTTCGTCATAGTCATCTTCATCCTCCTCGTCCTCCTCTTCTTCTTCCCATCTATCGTCTATACCAATCATCTATATTAGGTACTCCTCATTGCATGTACTTCCCCCCTTATATATATATATATATACTGTACCTGTCTTTTCCAGAGGGACTTCAGTTCCAGAGGTCATCTTCATATCCCCCATCAACTTATCCAGTTGCTTTTGTCTCTCTTTTTCTTCTTTTTCCAACTATATACAAAAAATCAAAATTAATAAAAAACCAATTCGTATATACATCTTGGATATACCTTTTCTCTAATCATTCTCTCAATCTCAGGCTTGTAATCCCTAGAAATCATTAAATAAAGATATCAGTTTGTTTTGGTCTGTCAGGCACCCGTGTTGCTTCATAACCCAAACCAATTTTACCTCTCATATTCAACTGCTGCCTCATCTACAGCAGCAAAAAAGTCCTCTACACCGCTACCAGTTACGGCAGAGACACCGACTACCTTGAGATGGCTGTAAAATTCGTCAAGAACCAAACTCATCGAGTTCATCAGACTACTCATGTATGTAGTATCGTGGCTCAAGGCCTCTTGGAATTTCTCAAAATCAGTCATCCACTCAACGGCAAACTCATGTGAGACTACATCAGTCTTGTTGAATACGAGAATAAACGGCAGTTTGGTCTTGTAAAGAATACTGCAAGCATACAACATGTTGCTCATAAATGTTGCGGGTGCGGTGGTACGAGGTGTATCAATAATGTACGCGATAACGGTGGGATAGGTTGAAGCAAGAGTGTCGGTAATAATGGAGCCAGATGCTGACCAGGTAAAGATTTCAATCTGTCCAGGTGTATCGACCAAGATATGACTAGACACTGGATTAGTCAAAGAGTTTGTCATTTTTTTTTGGATTTTGGCTTATCTTACCTAACACTGTCAGCTCTCTTGGCGATCAAGTCCAATACTTGATCAAACTTGGTGGTGAACAGGTTTAAACTGGTAAGGATACCTCCGTTTGGACCGAGGTTATATCTTTGTATTGGATCTTAGTACACTGTATGATATAGTAGCAAAACACTTACTGTTTCATGACCTCCTTGTAATTTACTGTATCACGAACGTCAATGTTTGCTGTGAATGGTAGGTGACCGACTGCGGGATCAAGGTTCACCACATAAGGTGGGGTCTTTTTAGCATGCAAATGGGCATTGATACGCTAGAGAATACAGGAATTAGAGGATGCGATCCGTAAGTATCGGGCATCAGACTACCCTACCTGCATAAATGTTGTTTTTCCGGAACCTGCCATTCCAATGCAAAGAATAACGGGAGGTTGCTTCTTTGCATTTGTGGATGCTGGTGTTTCTGTAGGAGAAGGGTTATTTGTGGACATTAAGTTGGTTGTGGTGATGAGTAATCTGTCATTCTTTTTTTTTTTTCGTCTTAATGGCGACTTTTGGACGTGTTAAATATCGAGTCACATTATACATTTTCACATTAAAATTTGGCTTTTGACACGGTTTAGCCGTTGTTCACACTTTAAAATAACCAAATGCGTATTGATATTGGGATTTGAATACACATAAAATAAAATAAATAATATCTTGGTAATGTTTGGTAACTATCTTTACTATGAACACAGCCAGTCAAACCAAGAAAGAGATCAGGACACCCTCAGGTAACAATATCTTTTCCTATATGAAAGCTTATAATTGAAAAAAAGGCACAACTCCATTAAAGACTCCAACATAAATCAGCAATGAGCTCTAAATTTTAAGAGATTCGAAAAAAAGAAAAAGAAAACTCTCACAGCTATGTATAAGCCCTTTGGTAGTAATAGGTAGAGGAAAATCAAGGAACACCATAGGAACTTCATCCTTGATATTATTGATGAAAACAATACTGTGGTACTATAAGATATTATTTTGCAGTTCCTGGGAAAGTTTGATGATATATCAAGTATTGACATATCCACATTGTGTGTGTTTCTCAATAATGATGAGGAGACTCTTTTCAAAAGAAGGCAATTCGTAATTAGTCTTTAACCTAAAGGAATATTTGACAATCAGAATTGTATACTGGTAAATGAGGCAGGATTCAACATCAACATAGTAAAGGATTAGAACAGATCCAAGACAGGAAAACCAGCTCTTGTGGCAGTAAGTACCAAGAGAGCTGAGAATGTCACCGTGCTTTTTGCCTTGGTTTTTAAAGGTGCTGAATCTTGTCAAGTCAAGGTGGTTGATGGTGGAGTCACTGGTATGCTCTTATAAAGTTTATTTCACTTTGCAAATAATGGTTTTAATCAAATATTTATATATATTACTCAACAGAAATGATTTTCAAAGAGTTTATCCAGCAGATTGTAGAGAAGTTTGATGCAGAAAATGCAAGACCTTGCCAGTCTGTAATGGGTAATACCAAAATCCATTTAAACTATGGGCTTTGTGAATGACTGGAGACAAGAAGCAAGTATGCAATCATGTTCCTGGCTCTATACTCTTCTTTTTAGATCCTGCTAGAGTTCTTTAAATGACAAGGAGGTTCTCATTGAGAGAGTCAAAGCCAGTAGCTTATTCCATCACAAAATAAGGCTATAAAGGATAGACTAGTAAAAAAGATGTATCAACTTGGAAATAAATTTGAAATGATTTTTATTTTTATTTTATGTGTGTTCAAATCCCAATCTCGATACGTATTTGGCTATTTTAAAACGTGCACAACGGTTAATCTGTTGGCCACAAACCAGATTTTAATGTGAAAACCCTGTGTGATGAATAAAAGAGGATGCTCTCATGGCACAGTTCTCGAGAATTCTTTATTATTCCTTGATAAGGATATCATGTTTGGATACCATTTCTCTATATATATATATATTTGGGAGATTGTGTCTTTATAATATAACATGCAATGTCTTGAGAAATGAAACGTTGCTTTTTATTACCTCTTTAATATTTTAAGCATTCCGAATGCTTATATATAAATGGTCAAGGCTTTTATTGGACTGGTATCTCAAGATTAAAGGGCTAAAAAGGTGGGTTTGTGAATTTTTCTATAAATTATCTTGGGAATCATGATTCCCTTTGAAAATGGCCTTGTTTTCTTCAATTCTAACAATTGTATTGAATAAATATGAAAATATACTCACACTATGGCTGGACTAATGGCTTTATAAAAAAAAGAAGGGGGATATATACAACTATACATTGTTTCGCACTAGACTATCTTGAGAGTATGTATTGTGTATATCAATTAAATGTGTATAACATTCTATTGCTTGGCTTTCGATTGCTTTTTGATGCCAAGGACACATTTGGCTGGGATCTCCTAGACCTGTAGTACAAAAAATATAGTCTGAGAATTCACTCTGATGGTCATGCAAAGATTCTCTGACTAAAATGAGCATTTAAGCACCAAGCATGATGTTATTTATCACCATATTGTTTATATTTTTTACCTATCGCTCTTTATGATTAGTTTGATTCTATAGCCACCATTCTCAATGCCTTTTAATAATACAGGTTTCACAAAATGCCAAAATACAGGGTACAAAAGCAAATCGATATTTGAACCACAGACAAGATGAATATCAAACCTCTTTTATGAGAACCAACACTCTTGGTCCAATTATACCTCCATGACATTGCCTTTTTGTTTTGTTTTTTATTAAATAAAATCAAAGGTACGTTCCTCTAAATCATCATTTTACATTATATTCTTGTCTGCTTTTACTTTTTTCTACAATGCATATATTTTTGGTGAGCCAACAGAAAGGCTGATTGAGATATTGTAATAAGATTGCACAAGGTCATGGAAAGTGTATACTTTGAAATACAAGATATTGGTACTTTAATCTCTCTTGTTTAACGTTGAATCCCAATAGACTGCAATTGCAAATTGCAAGCATAATAAAAGGATGATCCACAATGAGGTGGCAACAGTACATCGGCACAACAAAAGAAGTCACAAAATTACGCATTAATCAATTGCGATAAACCCTGGTTGTCAATACTTATTCTCTTTACCCATTACAATCTACATTAGAATTACTTTATATTTAAACCGTCTTTTGTCTTGCTTTCTGGCAGACTTTGTTAAATAAAGAGCGCCCAAACTTGAAAACCGATTAATAATATGCTTTGAATCAGTAAGACTTTAAACTAGACCAACTCATATAAATCTCGCTAATGAGAGGCTAATGCAGCTTGAACAAACTGGCAACAGTTTTTTCTGCTCTTTTATTTGGGGTACCAAAATATTAAAAAAAAATGCTGTCAATGGTCGGATTGAATAATACCTTGCGTAATTTACAAAAGGTATCGAGCATGGATTGCTGTTCATGTCAGTCATCTCCTTCTTGCTTTGGTTTCTGACTAGCAGAGAGAAAGTAAAAAAAAGTACACCTTTATACTTTATGCATTGACTTTTACCACCACAGCATTCTGATTAATTTATATAGTCTGTAATGCACTTTATGTTGTATCGATTTAATGGTATCCCTGTTTTCTAACGTTAAAGAGGACTTGAAGGAGATTGAGCAAGTACTTTTGTTTTGTTTTTTTAGTGATTACTTGGATCATCATTAAGTGGAGTATATTGATATATTAGTCATTTTATGTTTGATACAGCTGTACCATCTATGCTTGAGCCAAAACATGCCTTTTTCTAAAGAGTTTTTTTTTTTTTGAAATATATGCGCGCGTGTAAGACTGGCAAGACATATAAGAATGGTTTCATGTAATGTAATGCTTTTTAATATTATTCGTTTATTGTATAGATAAAATGCTATTCTAAAAACTGAACGATCAAAGAACGCCACAGAGCAGGATTTCGTTAATGAAGCCTAGATGGTCGATTATGGCGGCAATATTCAATGACGAATATTAATGACAGTGTATACGATGTGTTGGCTGGTGAACTTGCAAGAACCAAACTCTGACCCACAAAGATTCACTTTAGACCACTTTATGGCACTATGAGAATAAAAAAAAATAGGTATTGTAAAGCATATAGTCAATCAATACTTCGCCACAGCAGATAATGTACAAAGATTGATAGTCCCAAGTTTTCAAGTGATGGGCTTAGACGACAAGGTTAAAGTTAAGAAGCTTTGTGCTCCCGGCTTATATACCATACAGCATATAGGCTCAGTTGATCTACCCAGCAACATCATTGCTTGCATAATCAAAGAAAGAAGACGATACCAAGATTGAGATTCATAAAAGTAAGTCTTTGAAAAGATTCATAAAGGTAAAATGATTGAAAATTGCATGATAATTATTAGTATCGTGCCTTTAAGAACGCTGGCATATTGTCAAAATCCCTTGAAGAAGGAAGACTAAATAAGAAGAAGAGTGCATCATGTAGAAAATTCGCCATTTTACGATGATATCAAGACTGACACAAAGTAGACTAGAAGCACTTTGTTCCCGAGTCCAAAACCTGGTGCTCCAACTGCTATCCCCCCACAGATATATCTTGATATATTCCAAGCTATTTTAGTATAAAGACTATAAGTCACAAGTTTACAAATGTAGAGCAAAATAAACGCGTAGTAAAAGGCACTATTTTTCAATTGTGAGAATGACTTGCGAACCTCTTTAACTGTTACTCCAAGATGGTTTCATGGAGCTTTCTTTTATTCATTATCCAATATATATATATATATATATACTCCTTATATACTACTCTGCAGCTCCATTTATTACAGCTTTCTTTAGACACACTATGCCATCAAGCAAATTAATGCCCAATACACTCCCCTGAGGCTGTTGATCCCATCATATTAAAAAGGAGGCAGTATATCTTGCATATCATTCACCTAAACTCTACCATTGAAATGTCCTGGAAAGCATTAAAGGATCTCAGACGAGGACAATTGACTGATATATAAAGGCTCTTTTGTGAGGTGCTAAAGTAGTGAGAATTCTCCATATTTAGCATTAAATTAATGGTTGAATAAAAAGGCTCTGTAATTCCTAGTGAAAATGATCAAAGTATTTTCAAACATCTGATCAACTTGATCTGTTTTTTTTTTCTTTTTTTGATTGGGAAATTTAACCTCACACAAACGTCTAAAATTATTCAAAATAGTGCGCGGAGTTTTCAAACATTTGGTAAATTGAAAGTGGAAGCACAGTTCACACCTTTAACTCCTTGAAAAGTAAATAGAAAGGACTCGCATTTTCCCCCTCTCTTTATCCCTTCCCCTTTATTCAGCCTCTCAGAATGGAGTTCAAGGCAAGTGTTTCTGGTGCCTGGCAATTCGAATCGAACTGTTAATCACACTTTTATCTAATCAGCTGGAACTCGATCAATGGCTGAATGCATGTGCTGCATTCGATAGCAAGGATTACGAAACTGCTGTACAGAGCTTCCTCGTGAGTGTATTTTCCAGGCCTAGTCGATAGAGTCTAATATGAAGATAACCATTTGATATACTAGAGTATGGCCGATAATGCGAAAATGCACTTTAATATAGGATTGATTTTTGCAATCGAAGACGATCATCAACGTGCGGTAAGTTGTGTTTGGGCACACGACAATGTGATAAGTCCACCAATTCGGAACATACCGTTGTACACCATATTCAATTACAATGGCTCAAATCATCCTTTATTACGAATAATGAACTCAGGTTGCAGCATACAGTAGAGCAATTAACATGGACGCATACTTTGCCGTAGCCTATTTCCAGAAAGGCGTCTCTCAGTTTGTCATGAACAATATGGAGGCGGCAATGCATGATTTTGATAGTGCGTACCAGGTAAAATGAAAGATCCATCGTACAACATCATATCCCTTATCCATTCTACAGAGATTGCGTGGTAATGAGATGATCAACTATACTCAGCTTGGCCTGGCATTTCGTCTCTATGCCTGCGAAGTTCTCTTTAACCGAGGTGTCTGTCAGCTATATCTTGGAAAGATCGATGCTGGTCTGACTGATCTCTATCATGCACAAAAGGCCAAAATGACTGAAGAACACGATGTTATTGACCAAGCTGTGCGAGATCGTGGTCGTGGATATTCAGTATTTTCAATTCCTCCGGGCGTACTCTATAGACCATCAGAAGCACGAATGCGCCAGCTCCAAAACGCCAACATGTTTGCTGCTGTAGACAAATTGACTCTTCCCAACAAAAACCTCAAGCCAGCCCTTACTTCCATTCAGCGCAACAACTCCATCCTTTTGCCAGACACTCGTTTCCAGAAACGAGCTCCTGGCCCACAAACAACACCAAAGCAAGCCCAACAACCTCCAGTCATATCTTCCCTTGCAGAGCACGGAATGAGAGCAATTGCTCGTGAAAGCAGCCGTCCCAAGATGGCAGCGAGTATCTATACTGACCAATTACCACCCACTCCAGTTTCTTCAGCATCTTCCCATTATCCCAGGAAGCAAAACACACGACAATACAGCCCCATTGAGAGACAACGAAATGACTCTAATGCTGGATCATTTTCAACCGAAGAATGGGCTGACTCTCCCCACCCCTCCGTATCATCTACCTCTTCTTTTAGCTCCAGTCTTCGCCAGCGTACAGATGGCCGTCGGGTGGACAGTGGCTTTGAGTCTACGCATGAAGAAAGGTACTCCTCCTCTTCTGGGCGTAGCTCAACAAAAAGTCACAAAGCCAATCGATATTCACCGCCTCCTGTACCACCAATCCCACACAATGCAAGCTATGAGTATAGTGAACCCTCTGCAAGCTACGGAAACTTTGATCTGGATGAGATGTACGGATCCTTGCCGACAATAGATACCCACGATAACAGACAGGATCGTGTTAGACCTCGACTCAACAGCAACAACACGGCACCACTTGAAGATGATAGGTATGGAAACGACCAATACAACGACCCTTCCAAACTACGTGGTCATCCACCTCAACCTACAGCGTCTGTATCGACACCAACATTTAAAGACGGATCGGTCAATACCAAGATTAGAGTCAAGGTACATTACACAGACACCCGCATCTTGCTCGTCCCCCACACAATCACATTCAGCGAACTCTTGGCCCGTGTCCGAGAGAAGTTTGGTGCGCCTCCATCGACACGTCTTCAGTACAAGGATGAAGAGGACGAGATGGTTCTGATGATTGACGATGATGATTTACACATGGTACGGCAAACAAGCCGGCACAAGCATGGAAATAGTGGTGTTGAAAAGATTGAGATCTGGTGCGTCACATAAGGGCACCCTTTCTTCTACAAAACGTAATCTATTATTTATATATATATATACGCGCTTTATATTTATTTGTCTACAGCTGTATTTTTTATTGTTTCAAAAAAAATCTCATATTATTCCTTGTATGGTTATTTGGTTTGCATCTAGCACCAGTCAGATCACCTAAAAACATTCAAGAAAAGCATATTCATCCATTCGTCCTTTTTCTTCTTCTTTTAATTACCCAAATCTAGATATACACCAATTATATATTTTACAATAATGTGTTTTCCTTTGTGAGATTTCAAAAAAGAAAAATAATAGAATCATTTATTGAACCACGATATTTTGGCTCACAAAGGCAAGCTTTTAATTTACTCATTTAGAAATTAACTCCAAATATAACAGAAAGATAAGCTCCATCGTATCTTTGACATGTTTTACTATTACATCTTTTAATTTTGTGGTAATTTATTGCAAGATACGTGTACCAATAGAATAACAAGTATTCTAGAGACTTGGCATAAAATCTAAAACGATCAAGAACCCTTTTTTTATATGTATATTTCTTTAATTGGTGTACTAGAGCTAGGACCACTTTGACCTGTGCTTAATTATGTCCTGATTATTTCCTCTTTGGATTAGTAAAACATATTAAGTCAACATTTACAATTATGCAATTAATATCAATAAAACGATTAGTTTAGAGTATTGTGCTTAAAACGCAATATAGTTTTTTAAAATAATTTATTTTATATTCACAAGCAACACAACTTGTGATTGCTATGCACAAAAGTAAATGACAGATAGATAGTATACTACAATTATTCATTAAACAAAATAATCGATTCTGATTGGCTAGAAAATAAATCTTAATTTTTTTTAAAAAAGAATAAAAAAGATGCGTCAACGGGGAATCGAACCCCGACCTTCAGCTTGGAAGGCTGAAATTCTACCATTGAACTATTAACGCGGCAACTTTGATTGGTACAATTTTTAACAATGATATAGCACACATTTTAATGCATAAAGAAGTACTTTTTTGTTTTGTTAAAGAAGTTCATTATATCCTTGAAGAAGTATAAAAAAATATTAAAAATGTAATATTGTTCTTTGCCTTAAATTGATTTACATTTAATACTATTAAATATATTATGATATTTTGATAGTTTTTTATTTTTCTAAAAGATAAATTGGATAAATCTTTGATTATATAATTAATATTATAAGAGTTATATGCAAAATAAAAGAGAAAAAGATATAATAAAAGGCATAGTAGACATTTTATTAATATACTATACATATATATTAATCTAGTCAATTAATAAAAATATAATCAAGTTTTGTCTATTTTTTACTTTTATATAATTTGTAGTATACACAATATAACTGAGTAAGATACAGACTTTACAACTAATATCTGACTGCTATTTGCTAATGATCATGACAAGTTAATACCCCAAGAGCTGTTATATGCCGGGAATATATATATATACTTTATACTACAGAAATAATAACTGGCCATTATGCAATAAAGATTAAAAGCACAAGGGAACTAGAATAATAGTATATAAATCACCATCATAATAATTTCTCTTGAATAAATGATACTCTTGGAATATCCACAAGTTCTTAACCCAAAATTATCATATAGTTTTATACTGTAGAAATATATTTGTATAAAATTTTATAAAGAATTATACATGGTAAATATTAGTTAAAAAAATTATATTAGGTAAAGTAAATATGCACATGTATTAACTATTATGTTGTATGCTCTGCATAAATTGTCCATAAACATTGACTGATTTTTTCAAGGTTTAAAGTAAGATTTTCGTGAACAAGAGCTGGCAAAGTTTCTCTCTTTAATCCTAGCCATTCAACAGGAGGTGTAGCATCTGCCATGACTTGCAACTGCGGGTAAAAATCGACTGGCACTTTGCTTTGATATTCAAGCTTTTCATTAGAATCGTCTTGGTCGTTTTCGATAGACGTGTCATTAGATGCTAGATCTTCTTTGGTCGAGCTCTTATTATCTTTGTTTGATAAAGACGACATGGACTGCTTGTTTTTAGGTAAAGTGTCAGATGGGTTTGTCAACCCGATCTGAGTGCTTACACCAACACCACTATCGACGCTATTGGTATCCTCTGATCGAAACGGTGGATTAATCATGTTTGCCGTTTCATTTATTGGAGTAGGAGGCGGTACATTAGATTCAGGCTCAAGAGCTCGGTTCAGTTGGGAAGTGAACATCGTGCTCATTTCTTGAAGATATCGCATCAGCCCAAGATTTAGTGAAACACTGATACGTCCACCAAATTTTGCTGAAAATATATGCTCAACCAGGAGTTGTGTCTGGGTAGAGTCCATAGTCAAGGTTGTTGAAGGCATACAGACAATATTTGTTCCGCCTCTTATAGCCATGAGAATCGGACTGTCTCGTACGCTTCCATCTGTTTGTGAGAGTGCCTTTATGTATTCAAGATGCTGATCCATGATTTCCATGCCTGGGACATTCTTCAACAGCGCCGCCGATGTAAAGCCAAGAACAAGTTTTCGACAGATATCAAGTTGGCCTTGTTCATTTGTATTGGGTGCTCGCTCTAATGACACCTTTATCATTTGGGCACAAACTTCCACATTATCCGAGTCTTGGAATTGGCTGGGGTAAATTATAATGCCAATAGAGTGACAAGTAAGGTCAATTGTAGTCTTTGCCTGTTGGATTTTGTTTTGGTGTGCCTCGGATGTGGCATATGCGCACTTTTGAGCAATTTTTCTTTCGATAGGTCCCGATTGATGATTAATGGTAGATGGCATTTCTTGAATTCCAGCTTCGGCCTTCTTCTTTTTCAATAATTCGTTGAATTTGCTATACATTGTCACAATTATAGGAACAGTTTTGATTGATAGTCGGGCAAGTAATGGCTTCATGTCAATACTAATCGAAAGCAAACAAGAGTTGTTGAAATTCTCGGCGTTGGAATGAAATGTGATGGTTCCTTGTAAAAAGTCTAGAATGTTTTGGTATTCGTATTCAAATTTGGCTCGGACACCTTGCATGATCACCGAAGAAGCAGCGTTGCAGACCTTTTCAGAGACACCAGGATCCAAAAGGTCTACCTTTAACTTGAGAGATATTGGCGAAACCAAAGCTTCTCCAGAAAGTCTTCCTTCGGCAGAAAGATATATTTCATCAATAAAAGCATCCAATCCCTTTGAGTTAAACGGTATATTGTAGGTGCTGATGGTAAAGTTCTTTGGCTTTAATGAAATTCGACCAATGGCTTGTCCCATGTCCACAGAGATTTGAATGCTTTGAAAGTGGACGGCAACACGCCTGGAAAAAGGCAAAGGGCTAACAGCAACATGGTCTTGATGTAACACCCCGGGATCTTCATTGATCTTTATAGTTGTTTCATTATTTTGAGCGTCATTGGCGAACTGGGAAGACGCAAACCAAAAGGTGTTTATGTTCAACAAGTCATTGAGGTATCGAATGTTCACATCTGCAACAATCGATGGTATATCAACAACGATTGAAATGTCGTCCTTTTCGGCTTCTTCTCTCCTTTGAGATCCCAGCATTGCATTCAAAAGGACACGATCCACTGTTGCCGTGAGACAGGCTTCTGGAGAGAAATTGTGTTTGACAATGACAGATATGTCACTGATATAGCCTACACAGCTCATGGTTCTTGACGAGGTATCAGTCGAGAATGAATTCATCAGGAATTCGCCTTCTTCCCATCCAAGAGAGCAGACAACCTTTGAGAACGGTTGACAACTGAGATCCAGCTTGGATCGAGACAACCTCAATAAAATAGATGCATTGATACCGTATCCAATAGAATCTGATCCTTCCATAACATTTTGTTCACTGGATTGTTGAATTCCAATCTTGAGCCCAGCAACAACCTCATGCAAGAACTGAACAAGAGAAGGGTGCAGAATATTATCACTCTCGTGAACCAAAATATCGCCATGGAAACGTTTTGGCATTCCCGATACAGAAGAGAGAGAGCCCAAAGGAGTCTGATAGGTGACCAAGGCACTGAGACCCGGAAGTTTTATAGTGACCATATTTGTTTCGACAGCCCTTCCATAGTAGGATGTGTCTGACTTTGCTACTATAGACTTTGGTCCATCCTTTCGACGTCTACTGTCGTTCGAGTGTCGCTTGGGATAGAGTCGGACACTGCCACTGAGATACTCAATTTTTACTTTGATATCCATATAGACCAGTTCGCTTGTTTCTTCTTTTTCGGTCAGTGGATCTTTAGCCGAAAGACTCGTATTTGTTTTAGCCGAGAACGCATCCACTCGGTCCATGCTCTTGACATAGATGGCTCCAAGTGTATTGATATAGTCCGTAATTGTACCATCAATATCTACCTCAAAACCACCAACTTTTGCATCGATTTTTACAAACTGACGAGGTTTTTCACTATGGGTGTATAAGTTGCAGCTGATTAATGGAAGAAGCATTTGGTTCATTCGAGGATGATTCTCTGCCATAAAGTGCTCTTCCTTGTTCTGATCGAATTTCTTGACAAACTGTAGAGATATATTCTCCAGCCCAATCTCACACTTTTCGATATTCTGAGTGACAAGGCGAAGAGAAGTGATGGAGAACAAAAGGGCACTGATCTCTCTAGGCCTGGGCTTTGCAGAGCTATCCGAATTATCGAGCGGGATGGCCACACCAAGACGTTGTAAATAGATTGAAAGTCTCTTTCCTTTAAGCAACGACTGTTCGGCATCTTGTTTTAATGGCGGGTCGCTCTTGAAGGACTGGACCAAGAGCTTTGTGTTGTTTGCTAATCTTTCAAGATCCATCTTTTTCATCTCCTTTCGTTTTTTCAGTTCGGTCTCGTAGTAGATATACATTTCTGCAAGTTTTCCCAGTGCGATTGGTTGCATAACGGTCTGAACCTTTGGTAAATTGATGTGATAAGACTCTAGATTATCCAGAGACGACCCCTCGTCTGTTTTGCATTCTTCTCGCTTGGTATCTTGCACCTTGTGGTTACTGACATCAAAGTCAATCATAATATAGGCCAGACGATTGCGTTGATAATTGTCTTCATCTTTCGAGCGAGGCTTGTCTTCCATTTCCACTCCACTGCTGTGATCAAGAGACAAGGCAAAATCATGTCCCTGGACTTTCCAAACCGGAGACGAACCATCTCCAAGAGAGGTTTCACTCGAAAGTTTTGCTTCAAGCATATTTGATTCAAAAATACCAACCGCAGATGGACTGGTAGCTGCTATCCGTAACCCATCAAGACAAACCTCAATAGAGTACGTAAACTCTTTATCATTCTTTGCTGGTTCAACATCGACCACATTGGTTGCCTCGCGCCGTTGTTTAGAGTACGAGAGAACCTCCAGGAGCTCCATAATCTCATTCCCAAGCAACGAATGAGCAGTCAAGAGAGAATCAATCATTCCGACATTCAATGGAAGCGATATAAAATCAATAGATATCTTTGATTTCAGCTTTAGCTTTTGTTCTCCAGAATCCTGCAGCTCGCTACAGAGACTTCCATTGCTTCGGATACCAGGAATACCAAAAACACCACCGGCATAATCCTCTGTGCCAATCAAGGTAGGCACGCTTGACGTGGTTGCCTTTGTAATGATATGTAACACCTGTTTAGATATCTGGAACGCGTACTTTCGCAACGGTCCATCCTTTTGTTGCAATTCATGAACCATGACAAAGAAATCTTCGATATTATACTCGATACTCAGCGATGGAAGTAAATCACTTCGAGCAACAAACTGATTCAAAAGGAATTGGAGTTTGATGTCGTACTTTGGTCCTGTTGGCTTGCTAATATTTAGTGGAGACGAATCGAATGTGCGCTGCTCTTCCCACTCTTTCAACAGATTCTGATACATAAAGTGATATGTCTTTCCTTGCTCCGTTCTCCAGTCTTCAACAAATCCATAAAGCTTTAAAAGACTTTGAGGGGCGTGCACATGGAATTTGTGAATGTTTGAAAACACATTCAAGACCTTTTTACTGTTTTCCACGCGAACATGGCGCCTGGAAATACGCGGAGAGTGACTCATGTTGGCGTTCAGATTGACACCATCAAGTATGATCTCCAAAAGTTTGTTTGCAAGCGGATGGCTGTGTCTTGCCATGTCATAGACTCTAATGTCAATCACATCAAGTCCTCCGGCAGCCTCAAAGATGATTCTATTGCCTAGCCCACCGAGATTTCTACGGGAGGCCTTGTTGGAACTCCTGATTCCAGAACCAGTATCAGAGTCAGCCTTTTCAGACGATACAACAAGTGAAGGTGGAGTGAGCTTTGGATTGGAAAATAGGACGGATGACTGAATGCCCTTGATAAAACCTTGCATCCTAAGCTTCTGAGCCATTGCGCAAATATCAATGTCATCAATGGACACCAAAACCTGGGCAAGGATATCCACCTTTGCCAGAATGGCTTGCAAACTAAACGAGTCTGTCGCATCTTCCGAAAGGAGACTGCTGTCTCCCTGGGCCAAATAAAGCGAGCTGTTGCGTTTGAGAACCGGATAGCTACTGGCATTTGACATACTTCTTAGTTTTCTGGTAAACATTCGCTGGACCATCAACATGTGCTTTGCAAAGGCCATCAGGACAGGATTTGCTGTGATGTTTATAGACCCGATAGTTGCCTTAGCAACTAAATCAAGGTAGCCGTCTTTTACAGAAGAGACCTTTTTGGTTGTACCATCCACAACTGATTCCACAACCGAGGATTGCTTGTACATACTCTCGACTGCAAAGTTAATCGACCCAATCACAAGACTATTGTGATCCTGTTCCTTTTCTTCCTCATAAATATAGAATTCCAGTCTGTCTACCCTGATTTTTGCGAGGTTTACAGAAGAAGTCAAGAACTCGACAAGAGGATCGACCGGAGTCTCTATTGCCTCAAAGTTCTTCACCTTTTGCTTGAATGGTTGGGTTAAAAGTCGGCAGTGGGATACTGCATTGGATCCAATCTCCCAGTTTCTCCACCGAGAAAATGTAGTGACCACATTGACAAACATGTCGCGGGAATCAATATGTTTAATAGCACCTCCCGATGTCAGTCGATACTGGAGTTTTTCACGTTCAGATGAAGGCATGGATCGTAAGCAGTGGCGCATTCTCGCAAGCAATTTCCAACCAACGTCGTTTCTGAAATTCCGTGACCCTAGTCGCAATATATTTGTTGGTTTGGTCAAGAAAAGAGGATCGCTCTTGACATGGGTACGAGTCGAAAAGTTGGCAATCTCGTGGATAAATACTTGGATTTGGCGCGCACGACGATCCTGAAAGCCGCTCATGATGCTCTTGAGATCGTTTACAAACACAAGCCAAGAATACACTGCACCCAAGAGAATCTCGGCTGATTCAGTGATGATTACCGCAGAGATATTTCCCATTCCAACATTGAGATAGTTTGGTTTGGTTGCTCCAAGCCATTTCAGTTCAAGATTGTTTAGCTCAAGATCAATGACATTTAGTTCATTGATCGAATCGTCTTCAGTGGATTCGTTATGCGGTGAAGGTTGGTGTTTGCGTTGCCAGTCTGGAGGAATTCCAAACAGAATCGGGCGATTGGATTCGTACCGGCCGCTGATGTAGCGAACCTTGCAATCCAGTTTACCAAGGTCAATGTGTACTCGAGATTCTTGAAGGACAAGCTTTGACTCTGCAACCGATTTTTGCTTCTCATCATATGCAAAATCCTGAAACTTGAAACTGCAAATCATATACAGTTTCTCGAGAGAAATGTCTGCTGAGCAGAGTAGAGCGTCTTCTTGATCATATTTTGTGTTTATATGGGATTGTCCATGCTTGTAAGCTGGCAAGTCGTCTGGAATCATGACGTCTTGAATAAAGTGCAGATATATCTTTGGCGTCAGAATAGCAACCCGACTACATATAAACTGATCCGTCAGATAGCGAGTGAGCTGTGCAATGTATTCAATTTGGAGAGAGTCCAGCATGGTCTCTAGATCCCAATCCTACCAAAAAAACAAAAACAAGTATGATATTTGTTGGCTGGTCGTTTATTGAGGTTATAAGTTTTCTACTCACGTCCTTGTTGATTGCCTCTGTAAGCTCTTGAGCAATCTTTACAAATATTGGTGTCAGAAGAATAGTTACTGGACTCGTGGCTTCAAGGACCGTAGTTGCCGTGGTCTCATTCTCCTTTAGTCCATCACCGTCATTGTCTTCATCGGGTTCCTGACTAGTGTCCTCAAAGCCTGCAAAGATAGAGTCCATCATTTCACCCATGTCGTTCTTAAAGCCACGGTCACGAATATCTTCATTATCCTACAAGTAAATGTGGATATATAAGTGCCTGGGAAGGTGATTTTTTTGTTTGATAGGCAAAAAAAAATGACCCACGTTTTGAGGTATAAAACATGTTCTTGGAGGAGGAAGGTAAGGGTGAAAGAAGCTATGACCATGGGAGCTAGACGTCGCTCTCTTGACACGGTATCGTTTGAGGTATCCACTGTATGGAATCGAAGGTGGAATTGCTGGCTCTGTCGTGCTGTTTTTAGAGGGATGACACTCAAAGCTTCGTCTCTTTGCTTCATTTTCATCATCATCATCATCTTCTAAACAGATGAATAAAGGTCAAACGGTATCCGGTGGGTTTGATGTCATACCTTCGCTATCAATTTCACCAGCAGATTCGTTGCTGGCATCCTCATAGCCATCTGATACATACTCCAAATCCATGTCAGAGTGTCTCTGGGAGTCAGGATAGTCTGCATATGAAATGGCCGTATGAAAAGATTCGTCGTCTCGAGAGACGCCACTCTGTGCTGAATAGCGATGCTGAGACGACCTAGGATTCCAAATAATAAGCAACTCCCCGTCCTTGGATTAAATCTACCTACCTTGTGTCCTTTTCGTATGGGTACGATTCCACACCAGACTCGGAATATTCATCACAAGACGGCGCGCTTGGGACACTGCTTCCTTTGGCATACTGGTAGCACGAGTCGTTATTACTGGCCGATCTAGTCAAATTAGATTCAACGTCGCAAGGCTCCACAACCCCCTCATCATCTAAGGTTTACAAGGATGAGTTTAGCTTGTCGATTGGGGGATGATAATCTGGTTACCTAGATAAAACGACCTAAAAGGAGGGGCATACAATACACCAACGTGGTACTCTTGGGACATTCGAGTAGACACACGCGAACTTTGTGAAACGGCATCGGTATCATAGAGATGAAAACATCTTCTAGTAGGATTATCTTGGGTTCTAATAAAGGTTTGTTGCTCATTCCTCTCTTTACGCCAATTCTTTGTTTGGCGAAAGATTGTTATGTTGAGCCCAAGTTCCAATTTGGCTACTTCCACCCACGAAAACTCATTTTCCTGTATTATTATTATTATTTTCGGGGAGGTTGGGTTAGACAAGATGGATCACAATATATAGAACCTCACCTGTCCTAGTCCAAGAGACGGTTGTTCTTGGTTGGCCAGGCATATAGTCTGTATTGAAGGAAGCTGCAGACTGATGCGCTGGCTATACTTTCTATTGACCCAGTTATCAAATTCAGCCATTATTCCATCTTTTAGATATATTTCGGTGGCACCGCTGTGGCTCATCAGGTAAACATCGATTTCCTTTACGGTTGCCTTTACAAATGTAACATCTGGAAGTGACACCATATCAGCGTCTTCAGGCGCAGCTGGAACGGCGTTGTCTTCGTCTATTAAGTTGTAAATAAACGTTTGGGCAAAACATGTTGTTCCAAGCAGAAAGGAAGGCTTTAGTTCGCCCATAACTCGCCCAATATCAAAGTTCCAACGCCCTAGATAGGTGGCTATTTCTGGCAAGGGACCGTACATCAAGTGTCCATGGATGTTTAGTTCTGTAAATACAGAGTTCAATTGACCTGTAAAACAATAAAAACACCACAAGCCAGTTTTATGTACCTTCAATGTACACATGGTTTCGTGGATCTCTTCCATTCTTCATCCGAAACGGGCCACTCTTTGTATTAGGACTAGGGTTGCTATCCCGGGTCCAGGTTATTGGGCTAAAATTGACGTGAGTATCTATTGGCAACAGATTAGAATGGGGTTGCAAGTCCTTTTTTTTTTATCAAACAAGATCTACCCATATAAATATCCAGGTTTCTCAACTCCAGCTGAAGTTCTTGAAACTCCATTTGGGAGTATTGAGTACAATCATAAAGGTTCTCAGGCAAGATAAATGCGCCATCCTGAACCTTTAATAGGATATAAACCTCTAGAGGATCTTGTATTGGCTACAGATAGGGTATGAGGACGCATTGGAAATAATAATAATATTGTATTGTCGCTTACTTTGGAATCGGCCTGTTTAACCCTCATCTTCTTCCAGTACTCTGGGTTGGCCCTACGCTGGCGGTACTCTTCGATTGTAGAAAAGTTTACCCAGCGGCCAAAGTAGTTTTCTTTCAAGATGACAAGGTACCGAATGACGGTTCCAAATAGCTTGACAGTAATTCCATCCAGCTAACTATCAAATGAGTTTGGAAACCAGTGGACCTGTAAGACCATTACACTGACCTTGATGTCTAGATTCAAGGATTCTATATGTCGTGACACATCGACCGAATTGTAATATTCGTACGAACCGTCAAGTCTTAGATGAACACCCGCTCCGAATTGTGCGTTATCTTCTTCTAGAAAAGCATTGAGGGTATGTGATGCCTGCAGAGATATACCGGTTCTGAATTGTTCAATCTACTCAGTAAATGAAATATAAGCTTTTTTTTGTTATTGCTTTTTTTCTGGCACTAGAGCAAATCACCCAACACTTGCCTCTAGATCAAACTGAATCGAGCTCACTTCTGGCTCAAACTCAGTAAACGGCAAGGTTGCATTAAAGTGAACCTTGCGAGAATTGATCTTTATGAATGCTATTTTCAATAGCAAAGGTTAGACTACACAGCTGACCACACACAATCTCTTACCATTGTCATCAATTGCATTGGGATTGCTGATAATATTGTGCTCATTGACACAGAGATATATAAAGGGGTCATTGATATCAAGATAGAATTTGTAGGTGGTTGGTATAAAGTACAAAATGTCCGTAAGAGGTTCTGATGATAGGTCCTTTAGCATATCCTGGAAGAGAAATATATGATCCCTCAAGAGAAATATATGAGGCCGGTTTGTAGATGCCTTTATCTCCCATACCCGATGGGCATTCCATTCTAGAGGCGAATTCATCAAGAGTTTCATCTGAGCAATGAGTTAGTTTCTAGATTCAAGAATTATTGGCATGTCCTAACCTCAAAGTTGCTCGCTTTAAGAAAAGAGGCATAGTTGATACTTGTTGATACATCCACGTTTTTTAGATTTATGTCTAGGGTGGATGCACATCCTTGGCGACCATACACATAGGGAATCATTAGCTTGACAGACGAATCTGTTCCGGCCTTGATGTCCAGCCAGCCATAGGGACGTGTATAGTAGCCATCTACGCCAATGTCCAGATCATCAGAATCTTCATCGTATTTCCAGTCCTAAGAAAGAAGAAGAAGAAGAAAACCCACACACACACACACCAGCTAGTTATTATCTTTATCCTTGGTTAAAACTACACACCTTTGACCTTTCTCGGGTTGGAAATCTCAGGGTGGCTTCTGTCATGAACTCAAGATGGAAATCAAAACAAGTCGCCATCCGCTGTTGTCCTGGCTGGAGACGAGGAGTTGGGGAATTGTTCCTGTATGAGCTTGGAAAGAAATAATCCTGGATAACAGAACTAGACAGATTACTGGATTAGAAAGCCCATATAATAATCCTGTCTCTATTACCGTTGCCTATCCGTCCAGGGCCCATAGTGTATCATTGCATTCCAGACAGACACACGGACCCCCCACTCTGGAGGAAGCCCTCCGTTTCCAACATCCATATCGTTTGTACTGATCGAGGATAAATTTGATAATGTAGAAGGAACCAGTCCAGGGGAATCAGAGTAGTATGTGATTGCCATCTTGCTACACTCGATCATGTTGCTCACCCTACCGTATTCTTCATGATAGGTTGTTCCTCCTGAATTTGGAGGGGCCTCTCTCTTTTGTGAGTTCATCAAGGTGTGGATATGCTGCATACCGCCATACTGTCTAGCCTTTGATGAAGGAATAAACCACTTTAAAGGGTACCAGAGTATACTCCAGAACCTACTATCTAATTAAATGGACTGGATGACCGGTAATGATCCTGGTCTTACTTTGTGTCTGGTGTCTCGGGGACCGCATTTACCTTGCTGAAATCCATGTTTTCCTTTATATGAACCTCTAATTTACCCAACACCAGATCCGTAATTGTCTTGAAGTGGTCCATGGTTGTCCGTGAAGGGGCAGTGCTGACAATTCCACTCGCCTGGGCTACTTGGCAGACGAGCATTGTCTGCAGCTCAGCATTGCCGATCATGAGTGCCCCCGTAGTACACTCAAACTCGATTGGAACGAGTCTTTGGAACAACGAGGTCTCGAATCCAACCTGTTCATGGCTCTCGGGATCAATTGAGGATTGGATCTCTAGAGAAAGATAAATTGAGTCAATCAAGCAAAGCCAAGAAAAAAAGCAATAGTAGTAGCAGCTGCTTACCTTGCATGGTTGGAGTCTGCTTTATATCATTGACCTCGTGAGTGTTTATGCCCAATGTGTCCTTGAGACCCTCATAGACCGGCACGTTGTTGTACATAAAGATCTCAAGACCCTCAAGGCTGCACACGATCCTGCAGGGCAGCTTGGTATTATTTTCTGTTATATACTTATAAGTAACAATACCAAAACTTGGTGGCCCAACTTGCCTGTCTTTTTGTCTTGGCCGGTCTTTCTGACATTCATAAGCCAGTACCTAACGGTTAAATGGCCTTTGACGATGGAGATTGTTTGGTTGGTGGAGATGTAGCGTAGATTCTTGAAAAGTATTCGAGCACCCAAGACGGTGAACCGAATAGAGTCTGTTGACGGATGAGTGGTGCTGGTTTTATTTTTTTATATAGATTAGATTATGGATCCCTACCGACTTCAATGTAGGCATTAAACTGACGCCAAGTATATTGGTTGATGAGCCACGTAATCAAGAGAGCAATGACACGATTGTAATAAAAGAAAAAAAAGAGTACAACGACAATGACTACAAGACAATAGACGACAAACAGCCAGAAATCCGAGGCTGCTTGGTAGTTTGTAGTTGATGCCAATAGGGCATCCATGATTAAGAGGTTTGGATGAGATGGATTGTTGGAAATGAAAGTCGATGAAGGTGTATAAATGTGTATAAATGTGCTGACTGGTTAGATGGCAAGAAGGATGTTGTATATTAATATATTTAATAATATTTAATAATATTCAATAATCTTTTTAATATAAATAATAAATTGCAAGACACTTGTAGCAGTGGTCTCAATTGGCCATATCTAGAGCCTGCTGATACACACAATGGATATATTTGTACAAAATACCAATTGTCTGTTGATCCTTGAGAACAGTGCGGTCCAACCGTTGTACATGATCCTATTGTAGATGGGCATGAAATTAATAAAAAAGAAAAAGAAAAAACACACACGCACATGTGTTTTTGGGATCAGTTTCTATTTTTTGCGACATAATCACAACAATTTGAATATCAGATGCATTTAATAAAATCAAGGTACCAGCCACAGGAGAGAGGGTTTGTGCCTAATCAACAATGCTCAATAGATTACATTATTTAAAGAAAAAAGGTTTGTAAATATCCGTTGGAAACCTTGTTTTGCTACCTTCTAAACCAGGCAAGAGATTACAATAGAAATATAAAAATAAAATGGTTCGCAGCCACAACCAGCCTCAGCAAAAAGGTAATTTTCAAAGATGTATATTAATATTAAATAAAAATCCAAATGAAAATTAAGAGAAAAAATGCCAACAATTGATCTTCTTGACCAGACACGTCTTCAATTGACACTCTCGATAACATAAAGTGACTTGTAGAAGCATTATAAGCGTAGCATCGTGTGAATAAAAAAATCTATTCAGCATTAGATGGCTTGACATCATCGTCATCTTGGATATATAGATTCATTCTCCTATTGGTGTAACTCTCTTGTTTCAAATCCTCTTTTTCTTTTTTTTATTGTTGTTCAAATACAGAGTTGGTTTCAAGCAACACACAAACGTATATTTAAATATAATGATATTTCCATATTTAATCCTGATCAGTAAAGGGTATTTTATTTATTTATATTCAAGTGAAAAAAATGGTGCCATCTGGTCTTTAACCTTTTTTAAGCCCCAGTAAAAAAGAAAAAGACAAAAGACGACGATCTAATAGACAATAAGATGTTTTATACTCCTCGACCTAAAAAAAACAACAACAAAAGAAATACAAGTGCCAAGATTTGAAAGTTTAAAGGCTTACAAAGCCTCATACAATCACCCTTTGATGCCAATAGGACATGTTTGTATTATTAATCTCTGACACAGCCACCTTTTTATTATTTTTAATAATAAACCTGTCAGAATAGTAAGAATATAAAATATAAAATATAAAATATAAAATATAAAATATAATATAAAACAATAGTTACACCCAAATAGATCTTAATCTCGGCTATCTGACCAGAATATCCATTAAATATCTCTTTAAAAAAAACTGTCAATTTGTGTGGCTCATTTAAACAAGATAAATAATTGTCGTGATTGTGATATAACAATAAAAATAACAATAATAATTCTGGATTTAGGATCCATCAAACAATAAGAACGAACAAATCCAGCTTTGGATCCCGTAATATAATAATAGAGATTTCTTGTGTCCAAGACAAATCTCATTGTATTCCCCGGGTAAATGAAAGCAACATCTATTATCTCTAGAGATTTCAAGCAGAATGCAGGCTATTTATTGTCGTCTGGCTTATATAATAAAGTACACGAAGGAGAGAGAGAAAAGAAGAAGAGGATAACAGAAAAAATAAAATAAAATAAAAAATAATCTACAACAGCAACAATAAAATGAATGAAAAATAAAATAAAAAGAACTATTCAAAGCAAGAGGGGGATATATCGATAAATGGGTAATGTATACATGATAATAATATATAAAGTGAAAAATAATAGAGAAAATAATAGCAGACAAGAGAAAACCTCCAGGGCAATATAGGTAGGTAGGTAGGTAGGTCGGTAGATATGAGAATATGAAAACGTTTTTTACTTTCTTTTCTTGATCATACTGGCCGGCTGTTTGCAGATCTTGTCCACCTTCCAATGTCTCTTGAGAGCATCTCCACGCGCAAATCGCTTTGGACAGCTAGGGCAGGCATGAGGTTTGAAATCAGAGTGTTGTCCAGAGTGACGCTTGAGATCATGGGTCCGTGCAAACTTCCAGGTGCATCCAGGGTGGCGGCATGCAAACGGACGCTCATCTGTATGAGTGCGCATATGTGAGCTCAGATTGTACCGCCGGTCAAAGGGCTTCCCACAGACTTCGCAGGTGAAGCCAAATCCAGTAGTCGGTTTGTCCTCAGATTTACATTTCAGGCTCTTGTCCGTAGATTTTTTGTCGATTTTGGCAAGATTGGTGTTGGAATTGGCGTAGATGGTGGGAGGATAAGAAAAGGTCTGGGTGCTGTCTTTGGGGAAGGCCTTTTCCTTGGCAGTGTCCATCGAGAGGAAGTCTGTCCAGTTTGCTTGTTCCTGGCCAAACTGTCCGGGTGGCAGAAAGGTTGGGTTGGTGTCAAAATTAAAGGAGCCAAGAGATTGCATAGAGGACATTTGGCGTTCGGCGATATTGGCCCGCCATTGTTGTTGGAACTGAAGGATTTCTTGTTGCTGGCGACAGTACATTTCCTCTAGATCTCTATATATTGATTTTTTAAATTAGTATTTGTGTCTAGTCGTCAATGTTTATCCTTACCTTTCATAGGAACGTTGGTCCTGAACTGTCCAGTTGCTAAAGTCCTGGAGTCCGGGCATCATTGAAGACTGCAAAAGTTCATTAGCGACCTGGGGGGTGGCAGGGAGAGATTGCTGTGGTTCATAGGCACAGTTGAGCTTTGATTCCTGAAAGGACCAGTTAAGATCCGGCACGTTTCCCCACAGGCCAGAGTCTTCATTGGTCTGGGCCATGCCGAGTGAGCCTGGGGTTATGAAGGGTGGATAGGTTTGATTGAGTTGAGATTGGAAAGAAGACATTTCAGAAATCATGTATGTTGGAGATAGTTGTTGGGAGTTTGGCATTTTTTAAAAGAAGACGAGAAAGCAAACTAAAATTAAAATTAAAATTAAAGAAATAAGAAGAAGAAGAAGAGGAAGAAGAAGAGGTTTCTTGTAGACTGATGTTGGCTATCCTTTGGTCTTATATAAAACCAAAACCAAAAAATAAAAATAAAAAAAAGCTTGAAAGAATTACACAACAAAATATTAGGTTCTATGTCCCAATGGCTAAAACGCTACAATTCCAAAATGAGTATGCCGTATATTTATTCCTTGTAATAGATTCGTGCGACGAATCAAAAAGAAGAACTGTTGTGCCACCAAAGGCTGCGTTTCCAGCCATTTTCGCTTGGAGTACAAGAAAAATAAAATAAAATAAAGAAGTGCAAAAAAGAATTTAAAGGTTGTACCGACATTTTGGACTCGAACATTGTGACTTTCAATTCTTTTTATACACAAGCCATCTAAAAGTGCTACACATTTTTTCTTTTAGTCGCCTTTTCATACTTGTGCCTTTCTTTTTTTTTTTTGTTACAACTGTTGATTTAGATCATATTCTTCTGCAGCAGAAACAATTGAGAATCGACTCATGCCAATTAGATCACCACCAATCAACGCCCAGATCATGACCACACCTTTGCCTACACTCTTATTGCCAAACGACAATGCTTCTGCTTCTGCCGCAGTCGAAGCCGAGGAGACGATTGAAAACGTCACCAAGGAAAAACTTGGATACATGAAAATGATGATGAAGAGCTTTATCCAAGGAGCCCTGAGAGAGAAGGACCAGGTAAATCGTATTTTCATTACTCCATCTTCATTTTTACAAGCGTATTGGTGAGGGAGATATTGCTACAAAATCAAGCCAAAGATCCTTGAGCTATCCATCACCTCGTCTCTCTCGTATCTCTCGATCTATCGATCTCTATCTATTCATCTGTTTTTGTTTTTTGCTGTACACATACCGATGTCTTTACCAACAATTTTCCCCGCATGAGCAATCTAAATCGCCTTGCGTTCGGGTGTTGACGGGTCCCAGAAGAAAGAAAAGAACAAGTATATACTTTTATTACAATCATCTAAATCTTTTCTCCATCATTCTTCCATCATCCTGGCGCTTTATTCTTATTCCAATCTGTATGTGCAATGAAGGGCTAGAGAATCAAAATGCTTAATGGGTTCAAGCCAAATGTTCTGGCCCTTCAAAGGCCAGGGATGGTAAAGAAGAAGAAGAAGAAGAAGATGAAGAAGAAGATGATTTATGATTATGAAAACAAGAGAAAAAAAAAGAACAAAGGGTTTCGTGGGTACAACTGAAAGAATGGGAAAGCTGGCCTGTCTGTCCTTGATTAATCAAATCAACAGGCTTGCTTGACTTGACCCTTTAGGAATTGACGGAAATCGAGCAAAAAACATACATGCGCACACCATGATATTTTTTTGCTCAACCAATCTTCCCTCCCACGATACCTCTTTATTTTTTTCTTTCCTTTTTACTCCTTGGCACCAAAAACATCCATAGTAATAATATTGTTTGTATTCTAGGGAAATCTGACGCGCTACAACGAACTCATCAACATCCTCTCAATCGATCCCTCCCATCCTGACGCACCTTCAGCTCTCCGTCTCTATGTTTGGATCAGTGTTCTCTCCCAGTGCGTATCCCAACTCGACAAATCATGCTCTGGACTCGTAGAGGCAATTCTCAAAGTAGACTGGGCAGTCAGAACCCGCACATTTGTCGATGCCTATATCGATTTACTCGAGAACCTCGTCTCTGCCCATGCCGTCTATGTCGTACCTGTCATTTCCTCTCTCGTAACAGGCCTTCGATTCCGTAAGTATATATATATATATATAAAGAGAGTGTTTTATCTAAATATAAAAACACCTTAGGTCATTTTCTGCCTCCATATGCCTGTGTTTCACGCACCGTTATTTATGAACGTAATCATGAGGCTATCCGGAGCATACTCCAGCTCATTCCAACAAGTGCAAACTCCCTGTTTGTCAGCATCGTACGACAGACCCCACATCATCGTCTTAGCTCAGCTGACCAGGCGGCCTATGTCAAAAATGCGCTTGAAGTGATGGAATATGCGCCTGTGCTGAGAAAGCAGGTTCTTGGCATCCTTATTGATCATATTGTCCAAATTGACGCAAGTATCACATCCCCTCTTTTTCCATCGTGTCATATACACGGCAATCGTATTTACATGTTCTATAGGCCCATATTCAAATCGAATTGGACGAGCTGGAAGAAGATGTCGATTTCGACACTTACAATATGGATTTCGACAACAATTATGAATCGGACGACAGTGAAGATGAAGACGAAGACGACGATGAAGACGATGAAGACGACGATCTCGAAAGTATCTATTCAGACGATGAGCAGGAAAACGAAAAAGCAAACGTCAAAGAACAGACAAAGAAGATCAAGTCAATGGTACGCAAACTCGATGCCATGATGGTTCTCGTCTTTCGTTATTTCTCCAAATGCGCCGTAAAGGAGCCCGTCCATGTCCGAAACGAACTCTACAATACTCTGATTGACATTTTCGACCGAATGATCCTAAAGACTCTAAAGTCTCGCTACACTCAGTTCCTCATATTCTACTTTTGCTCACTCGATCTCACTGCTTACAGTGACAACTTTGTCGAACATTTGATCAAGAATATCATGGACCCCTTGCGTCCTGGAGTGACACGTATCTCTGCCGCAGCCTACATCTCATCCTATGTTGCTCGTGCCAAATTCCTTGAACCCTCGACGATCCAACGGATAATTGGAATCCTGTGTTCCTGGTGTGAGGAATATGTCGCAGCTCACGATAAGAGTATGCAGGCTGATGTATTGAAGCACGACGTGTTTTATGCTGTGATGCAGGCAATCATGTACATCTTTTGCTTCCGTTGGCGTGATTTGGTTGTCGAGGATGCGCTCGAGGTTTCGCTTGAAGAGGAAGAATATGTTGGGGCCGAGAAAAAGTCCTCTGGCTCATCCGGCTTGAATGTCCATATCATGAGTGCTGCAGAGAGTGGAGGAGTCGTGCGTAACTGGTGTCGAGGACTCCGTAATATGCCTTATCTGGTAATGAGCAGACTGAACCCACTCAAGGTGTGTTCTCCTGCGGTCGTCAAGCAGTTTGCCAAGTTGGCCCACGATACCCATTTTATGTACGTCTATCCGATCTTGGAGAAGAATAAGGATCTGTTGATCAGTGGTGTGAATGCCGACAATGGTTCGTCGAATGGCAAGAATATCCTACAGACTGTCCAGACATTCTTCCCATTTGATCCCTACAAACTTGAGAGCAGCAAGTCTTTTATCAACAATATCTACTTTGAGTGGATTGCAGAGGATGATGATGAAGAAAGCGAAGATGAAAGTGATGAAGAAAGCGAGAATGAAATGTCGGCTGGATTGATGGCTATGAGTATTAGTCCAAGCCCTATTCATTACATGCCACAATAAGCCCATTTCATCATTTATTATTTTTATTTTTATCTTTTCTTTTTCTTCTTCTTCTTCTTCATTTCACCTATACTAGCATCATTCCCACATTATATATATATATATATACATGTTATAAATTGCCTTTCATTAATCAATCTTTCTTTTTGCATTTACGCTTGTATTTCTATAGTGTTTCAATTATACATGTATTTTATTTATATATATATCAATATATATTTAAAAATCAGTTTATCCATCTAGAGTGTGACGTGCGCTTTTCCTTTGTGCGTGAACTCTGCGTTTTCCAAAAAAAAAAGAGAGAGATAGATTTATTATATAATTATCGTGAATCATCATGGCCGACCCTTCCAATCCACCTCGCACGTCCCTCACGGCATCAACCTATGGAGACCAACGCACCATCAGGCCCAACAAAAGCATTCTCGAACGCAGTCTGAACAAGACCCGAGGCGCAGAGGTAAAGATGCAAACTTGGTCGACAAATTTAATAATCAGTAATCAGGTCAGTCTGAATGCACAATCCTACATGTTTTCAGAGATGCTTCAGTATGCCCAAAAGCGAGTAAATGGCATCCAGGACCTAGAGAAAAGGTAAGGCGGGATTCATATGGACAAAAACACACTTATATATATATATATGTATATATATTATTTTAGAATGAATGAATTTGGTTATCGTGTTGGCACAAGACTCTTGGAGCTATTGTCATGGAGAGAAAAGGTCCCAAAACGCGAGACAAGAGTATTGGGCGTCCTGTACTTTATTCACAATGTGGTCTGGAAGGCGTTATTCAACAAACAGGCCGATTCACTCGAAAAGAGTACAGAGAACGATGATGAGTGTAATTATTTGTGGCTAAAGTGATTTTTTCTTTTGGGATATTAAATGTTTTCATAGACATGATTTCTGATAATGAGCCTCTGTTGACTCGTTACATTTCTGTTCCCAAGGAATTATCCCAGCTCAACTGCAATGCCTATGTTGCTGGCATTGTCGAGGCTGTTTTGGACGGCTGCCAATTTGTGAGTAAACAACTGGTCTGTAACTTTATTGATTCAATTGTTGTTATTGTTGTTGTTTTTTTTCTTTCTTTATTTCTAGCCTGCTCGTGTCACTGCACACACTGTTCCTATCGATGGATACCCCCAAAGAACGACCATTTTAATCAAGTTGGAAAAAGAAGTATTACAGAGAGAAAAGCTTCTTACTTGAGCCATTACTTTTTCCCCTTGGCTTTAGCAGTCTTGTCATTAACATAAACAAACCGTTTGGGTACACCTTTGTCCATAATCAGTTGAGATACATTCTTGATCTGAGGTCCTTGAACCATAATCTCATGCATTGGATTCTTTGGACTTGTGCCATGGATTGGATTATCTGCAATATTTTAAAATAATAATAATAAGCAAGTGAATGGATGAATGATAAAAAGGTGGCATATTTTACGTGTTACGCTGCTGGCACACAGTCTGGTCAGTTCTTTGCATATCTCGTCCATGTCCAGACCAAATCCTTCGAAACCTGTCAGTTTTGTAACCGTCTTTCGACCCTGACGAATTTCCTGAGTAATCTCAATTGGCTTTGGATGGCCCTTGTGAATAGTTGGGCTCTTTCCAGAAAGTGCAATGGAATGGAACGGTGCCATCTTGTCCAACAATCTACCAATTATTAAACAGGGCACTCGAGATGACACTGTTACCTTGAGACAATCTGGTCTCTTGTCAGAGCATCGACGGAATTGTATTCAGACGGGGTTAGGATACAATCGCATAAGATAGCGTCAATGGTAATCATCCTATGGAGCCATTGACAGACCAATCAAAAAAAAAGATGGGTTTGGTGAGTTATTTCTCCAATTTGTTATATTCTGGCCCTTACTTTTGGTTACGCTGGTTTACAAGGTTGTTCTGCTTGATATAGTCCAAAGTCAGTTGTCTTACTTGAGCTGGACTGTATAGTGCATCTTTCTGCTGCTTGGCGGCATCAAAAAAGGCAACGACAGAGTTACCCAGAGGCTTATAAAAGTCTTGGATCTCTATTGGACCCAATGTTTGCGGCGTGGCTGCTGTGCCAGTGCCTGAAGCGGGCCTGGAACCCAAACTATCAGACTTTATCTGTGTTGCTTGAGAGGAGCTTTCAAGGGTCTTGTACGACCTTAAGCCTTGGAAGCTATATTACATTACAGCATATTTTATTATATATACACATATACATATACATATATATATATATACATAAAATAAACCATGGTTAATATATATATAGTGAGTCAAGTTTAGCATAGAAAAAAAAAGATAGGCTTAGTAAAATAAAAATAAAAATACTAAGCCCAAGCACAAACAGACACCATAATCTCAAGAAAGTCTTACCATGGGTGGGACCAATTGATAGACGCAAGCATTGTCTCTCCTCTCTGCTCCTTGAGTTTCAGTATACCTTCCTTTTCGATTGCCTTGAGGAACTTTTGAACCTTCTTCCAGCTAGACTTCTTTATGTCCACCTCCCCCGAGTCCCGCGGTCGACTTGGCAGGACATAGGAAGCATAGAGAATTGAGGCAGCCATGGGTAAGTGATCTGCCGCATGTTCTGGTGTGATCTTGAATTGAAGTGCCTGAAAAAGAGACCTTCTCAAAAGGGCATCGATATCTAGAGACAAGCTAGTGAGGCTGGTGTCGCATTGGTTCCAACTGAGCCCATATACATCATTTGTCTGTTTGGATCATACCGCTTGTACTTTGGATCTGAGCGGGTTCTTCTGTCTTTGTCGCCGCTGGTTTGGTTGGTTCTGTTGGTTCTGTTGGTTCTGTGGGTTTGGTTGGTTTGGTTGGTTTGGTTGGCTCTCTTTTAGCGTCTTCTGTTTCACTTTCGTACTCATCGTCCGATATCGATCGCATGTCTGGAGGATCCGACTTGTCTCCCATGGCCCAAAGATAGTCTTGGTATACATGGATAATGTGCACAGCCTTTCCTTTCATACCCGATCTTGGCTTAATCTCACTGGTCGGCAATGCCATTGTACCCACTGCTAAAGGATATCTATTGTACAACGGGCACGATAAACAAATAGAATCCTTATATTAATCTGTGGACCTTACTGATAACCTTTGATTGTAATTGCCACCAAATCTCCCTTGGCCAGCACTGGCAGTGTCCCGTCGGGTCCAGGAACCAGTCCTGGGATCATTAGATCTATCCAGAGTTGAGCTTGGGTTCATTCTTGTTCTCTTTTACCTGCTCCCTTTGTCAGCTTGTCAACAACCGGGCCCCAGGTGTATAGTAGCGGAAGCATGTCTGGATACTGCCACATTGTATAGACTGCACAAAACAATCCAGCTCAATTATCCTGATTTTTTGCTTTATATATATATATATATATATATATAATTACCAGTTGGAATAGGCGCAGACTGGTCGAGTTTGATCCACCAAGGCGTCTTGTCGGCCACGTAAACTATTCCGGGTGTCTCGATATGCGTAGAGAACTTGGCCGACTGAAGCGGGTCAGGCATCAACGGTGACGCGCCTTCTTGAGAACATTTGTCCTTAAGGCCTGGATATGTGTCGTATGCCTCATTCTGAAACCGTCTTCTGTCCGATGATCTCAGTGGACTGAATGACTTTAGATTCGATAGTGGTTTCTTGAACATTAATTAATAGTATTCTGGACTGTATTTTGAAGAGCAAAGGAGGAGTTTCTTTTTTGGACTGTCTTGCTGTTGTGTGAAGCAGTCTCTTTGGGTTTATTTCCCGACCAAACCCATTTCTGCAGTGGCAGTTCTATTCCACAGGCATGTCCAAGAAGCCAATTGAACCAGCCATATACTGTCCCTACCTCCCCTTCCATCACCTCACCTCACCTCCACTCCCCCACCATAGATACCCATAGATACCCATAACTCCTGGTGCCCATCTATCAATTGGTTCGCGTCATCAAATCCTTACTCTTTGAACCATTTAAAGACCACGTCTCAATGGCATATACACAAATCCACATATACAAACCCAGTTGGATCTAGTGTAATAAAATGCTTTTTTAGACAAAAAAAAACTTTTTTTTTTTGAAATAATAAAAAATATATATGTATTGTAAATATTTTTTTTTAAAAGAAAAAAAAAGTATTCACGAAAATACTAATAAATATCCCTTCTTCCTTTTTATTAATAAAAGAGACTAGTAATGTCCATCAAACAAGCAACCAACCGTAAGTAGACCGAGAACCAATAAGCAGTCCTTATTGTTCTCTCCAAATGATTGTCGAAATGCCAAAACTTACTGACAGATCCCAATCAAGCATCTCTTGACTTTGAGGAATGGCCAGTAGAGACGCGTAGTTTGCTAAACTTGGACCCCAAGGATATAAAGGTAAGCGGTTTGCTAAAAGAGAGAGAGAGAGAGAGAGAGAGAGAGAGAGCATGGTATTCAACCTCTTTGTCTAGAAACACGACCTGTATGCCATCCTTGGGCTGGGAAAATTAAGAATCAAGGCCACTCCCGAGCAAATTAAGCTTGCATGTGAGTTACACTAGATGTTTTTTTTTCTAATAACCAGTTGGCCGAGAAACATCAACTAAGCTAAATCTCGAATCAAATTCCAGACGAACGCAAGGCTGCAAAGCATCATCCTGACAATAAGACCGCAAAGTCCAACACAAACGACACATTCTATGAGTGCATTAACAAAGGTAAACACATAACAAGGATAGACATTGTGGGTATTGATGTCTTTTATTCTGTAGCCTATGAGATCCTGTCTGATCCTGCCCAGAGACGTCTTTACGATTCAATTGATTACGAAATGACCGACTCGCAGATCCCAAAGCTTGGCAAGGACGACGACTTTTTCGCTACCTATGGAGCCATATTTGAACATGAAGCACGGTAAAAGGGGATCAATGGGGGGCCGCTTATGGAACTACAAATATTCATAATTGATGTTTGTGGGGGAAAAATAATAATAATAGGTTCTCCAACAATAAGGATATCCCAGATATTGGAAACATGGATTCTACTCAAGAAGAAGCAACAAAGTTTTATGATTTCTGGTAAGAGATCAAATAGTTGATAAAATGCTGATATATTCAAACCAGCTAATGTTTCTTTAAAAGGTACAACTTTGATTCTTGGAGATCCTATGATTACCTTGACAGAAATGAGGCAGAGGGTGAAACGTAAGTAATTAGGCCTATAAAAAAGCACAGAGGTGTAGTCGTAAGAAACACGTTAAATTTTACTCGGTGTTTTTTCTTCTTCTTCTTTCTTTCTTTCTTTCTAGCCGTGATGAGCAGATCATGATCGAGAAAAAGAATCGTCTTGAGCGTGCCCAGAAAAAGAAGGAAGATACTATGCGTATCCAGAGCATCATTGGTAGGTCGTGAAAAGAAGTGTTGGTGTAAATGCTGAGATGTTGTGAATTCGAATCTTTAGAGCGTATGCAGGCCACTGACCCTCGTACCAAACGATTCAAGGAAGAAAAGAAGCGCGAAAAGGAGGATAAGAAGCGTGCTAGAGAAGAGGCCCAACGTCTTGCAGAAGAACAGAGAAAAAAGGTAAAATACTATTCAACTTTTAAAGATTAGCTTAATATAAAATACTGATAATGCTTTGCAGGAAGAGGAGGAGGAAAGAATTCGTAAAGAAGAGGAAGAAGAAGCCAAGCGTAAGCAGGCTATCGAAGACAAAAAGTTAAAGGATAGACAAAAGAAAGTTCTCAAGAAAGAAAGAAAGGCAATCAAGGCTCTGATTGATGTAAGTTGTTATAAAGATTTACATGGAAAAAGACAAGAGTATTGACATTACATTTTTAAATATAGGAGCGTCTTCCTACATCATCTGATATCGCAGAAGAGGTACAGAATACCGAATTAAACGCCATTTTTGAACCCATGGATCTCGAAGAGACTGTAGCATGGAAAAAGGAACTCGAGGCTATTTCAAAGGAAAAGACTCTTGAAAAGATTCTCGAAAAGGTTTTGGCTCTTGTTGTAGCAGGAAAGGTCAAGGCAAGCACATTCTCTCAATTCAAGGTCGAAGGTAAATATATATATATAAAAGAGTAGCGGATATTAAGAGCAAAGAAAAGAGCAAAAAAAAAAGAGAGATAAAAAAGCCATGTATTTATATATCATCGTATAATTTTAGAACCAAAGCCTGAGCCCGTAAAAGAAGAGGTCAAGTCCGACGAGAAATCAAACGCGAACGATTGGGATACTTCTGAATTGTCATTCCTTATCAAGGCTATGAAGAAGTACCCCGTTGGTACTGTCAACCGCTGGCAGACTGTTGCAGACTATGTTGTTATGCACAGTGGTATGGCTCCTAGATCCGAAGAAGAGATTATTGCAAAGGTGGCTGACCTAAAGAAGGGTAATACACATATATTAAAGCTACAAAGAAAGAAAGAAACTTGGGATACTTATCGAGTATATGATAGGTGCTTCTCTGGATGAGGACGAGAAATCACGTCTGCAGTACAACAAAAAGCACAATGATGACCAGTACATCAATGATGATCCCACCATAAAGTACGAACCCGCAAGTGAAGTCAAGTCTGCACCCAAGGCTGCCAAACCTGTCGCAGCCAAACCTGCCGTTGCTAAACCTATTGGGCCCAAGGTAGTTCCTATGGCTGTTAAAATATCCCCCAAGCCAGCCGTTGCAAAGTCTGTTCCAATGACAGTGAAGATGGCCGTCAAGCCAGTAGCAGCTGCCAAACCTGCTGCCACTAAGCCTGTTGCTGCAAAGCCTGTTGCTGCAAAGCCTGTTGCTACAAAGCCTGTTGCTACCCCTACACCCATTGCTGCCGTCAAGCCTCAAGTCGCTCCTACTCCTATTGCTGTTAAGCCTGCCACCGCACCTGCACCTGCTGCCATCAAACCTACAGAGACTACAGAAAAGGCAGAGGTCAAGGTAAATGAGTCTTCCAGACCATGGACTAGTGAAGAGCAAACTATGCTTGAAAGTGCTATGAAGACCTACCCTCCCAGCTGGTCCGGTGAGGGTGAACGATGGGATAACATTGCTGCCATGGTTGAAGGACGCACAAAGAAGGAGTGCAAACAGCGTGTCAAGGTAAGGATATATAGGCATATACACAGACTGCATGAAGATAATTATGTTTAGGATCATTAAACTAACTCTGTTCAATAGGCATTGGTTGAAATGATCAGAGCCAAGAAGAACGAAACCAAATAATAGAGAGTTAAATATTTCTTTTTCTAAAGATAACAATAAAAAGACTTGTCGAATGAAAAGCTTTACAAAGTTTGCATTCTTTGGCATTGTACAAATAAAACAAAATTATTATCTTTGAAATTTATATTCATTAAAGGTCGAATATTGAGACGTGGATATACTTGAATACATATATTACGATTTAGATTGTAAAAGATTCACTCGTAATTAACCGTCGATTTAAGTATAATAAAAAGGAATTACTAGTTGTGTCAAGAGTTTACAATTCTACATGGTATAAATACCACAATTGAGTGAGGTAAAGACCCCACAGCCCAATATTCAGTTCATCTTGGTTAATATGGATGTCAACATATTTGGAATATTTACCAGGTACCCCAATATATCACGGCAATGATAACCAACTATTTTCTTGATGAAGAGATCGAGTGTGTTGTACACTGTGTTTCTCTGTATTCACTCTTTGACATTCCGTTTAAATATTAATAAGAAGCCGCTTCCTTCTCTTTTAGGCATGTTTAAACATCTTTGATATTAAAAAAAAGAAACGTAATATAACACTTTAGCAAAAGGCTCTGTATATAGTTCAAAAAGAATATTGCTTATTGTATATGATAGCAATTAATGTTGCTTGATGCCTATTCATATTGTTTTCTCAAGGGTTGAAGAAATGAAAGGAATGAAATGGAAGCATTTGATTGGCTGATTTAATTTAAGCGAAATTTAAAAAATCAAAAAATGCGGACGTTGGGATTCGAACCCAATGCCTCAGGATTTAGTTTTCACTAAAGTCGAGCGCTCTACCAATTGAGCCAACATCCGCTTTCTTAATTACTTGGAAAATTAGAAAATGAGTGGCCCATTTAATTGCCTTTTATGGTAATATGTACTACACTAGATCTTTGGCTGGTTACTGACTGACTAAAATAGAGAGCTTTGTGCAAGGAGCCCATGCTCTTGTATTCAATCTTTTGTATTCCGTTTAAATAAAAGTAGCCGCTTTATTCATTTCAACTCAATTTTCTTTGTATTTCACTTGTGTTTTGCCTACCACAAAAGTATATGATTTTCAATTAATCTCTGATTGCTCTTTGCTAATGTGCATGGCAAAGTAACATCTCAGAATCAGCTACACACCAGACACATTTACACTTTACACTACTTTAGTAATGACTGACCATTAAAATTGTGGTATACACATCACAGTTGAGTGGACTACAGACACCACAACCGATCTCCGGTTACTACTTGCTAATGAGCATGGCATATTAACATCGCAAGAGCAGTTCCAAACCATGTGCATATACACTTTAAACTTCAACAGTTATAACCGACTTTTACACAATAGACGTTGCATTACAAGGGGATTCGAATAATAAGTATATAAACCACCATAATATTCTTTCTTTAAACAGCACTCTCACAATATCTATAGGTTCTCAACCCATATTTACTTCATTCATAAAGTATTTACAACAGCCTTTGTCTTCACAAAATATAAAGCTCCAACTACATTTTCTTTATTAAACAAAATGTGCCAATATTAGGGGTACGATGCTTTGATTCCACTGAACATTTCAATCGCAACTTGCTGTTTGGTGCCTAACAAATATATTTTGTTCCTAAGAACTAAAAACTTCTTCTCTAAATGACATGCTCTAAGAAATATTTTAACTTATATTAAAGATGCCATATTAACTGTAGTTTATATCCTTAATGGGGTTTGGGGCAAACAAGTTTAGCTCTAGGTCTTTTGGTCGAGGTCGTAGACCAAAGACCTATTCTTATTATTCGAGGAGGTAGAGACTCTGACTCTGACTGTGTTACCATAGTTTCTTTATTTATACGAAATTTTCAGAATAAATTATTGCTAGTTGTATTCTATACTCATTATCATCATTAGCGAAAGGTATTAACTGTTTTTAAATATTTTTAAGGAAGCGAGGGAGGGGACAGCCAGAGTCTCTGCCTCCTCGAATAAGAAGAATAGGTCTTCGGCCTACGGCCTCGACAAAAAGACCTATTATTCTTCGTTTGACAGAGACTCTGGCTGTGACTCCAGAGGGCCGCGAGAAGACGAAAGAGCTATAGCCGAAAAGTTACCAACGGTTTGTCGAGACAGGCGGTAAAACGTGTCGAACACGGAAGAAGAGGCCCATGATACATGTACAAGAATGTCGTCAACAGAAGCACCGGGAGCCAGTGCCAGAGTGGGCCCTAGAGCTCTTGCATTGGGGCAAGCCTTACCAGAAGGTCGTTTTTTTTTTGTAGAGGGTCCTTACCAGAAGGTCGTGGTATCTTGTTCATGATAAATTGGATATGTTTGGATATCCGTTCTGCACCAATGAGGCGGTCATTGAAACACACATCTCTTACCAGGCGATGTATTGTAACGTCTGCGAGAACAGGATGTGGACGTACACAGGGAGCTCGAGCAATCCGGGATTTGTAAGCTTGATACGCGACAACAGGGCAGAGAAGGGAGTCATCGTGTGGCTGTATAGCGACAACACGTTCAATCCGACGGCCAGAATGTTTCTCCTTAGGTGCCACAATCACCAGACGCAGTATACTCTGTTCCACGGAAGTGCGAGCATCATCAACACGTTCAAGATCGGCAGGACGCAAGAAACCACAGACAGCGAGAAGCCAACATAACTTGCGAGTGAGGGCCATGGGAGTAAGTTGGTCATTGGGTCCAAGATTGTGAAGGAACAAAATCACAGGCGTAATGTCAAAGATAGGTCGGTAAAAGGACAGGATATTCTTTTCGTTGAGGGCAGTAAAGAATTCGCGATACGTTGGATCTTGAGTGATTACAGTGGGGTTTGTGTATAGATCAAGCAAGGCAGAGCGGTATGTGGCACATGTGGAGGCCTTCCAGTTAATTTGGCTAACGCCATATGCCAGATAGTTAACCAAGTAAACAGGATTGGGAAGAAAAGGGTCAACACCCTGTTGTTGGGCCCAGTCAATAAACGTGCGTTGTATTCAATTGTATGAACGCCGGGAGCGGTTGCGATCATGACTTAGTATAATAGCGGTGGTATTAGGGTCAAACCCTTCCTCCTCTAAGCGTCTCCGCTTATGTCCCACGCAATCATGTTCCAGTGTGGGTTCTTCTGGAGAACGTTCACCGCGCTGCTGGGGTCAGACAATACTAGATGATTCGGAATAGGGAGGGGAGGGCGACGAGAGGACTGGAGAAGAAGAGGGTACCATAGTGCACTCGGCCAATTGGGTGTGATCAGCGTTGCTGACACTTGTTCCAGATGAATCTTCTATATGATACGAGGGAGGAGGTTCCACGGAGGGCAGAGGTAAACTCGTTTCCAAGGCTTCCAGCTGACGGACAGTGCATCCATCGCTATGACCTGAGGGTCCCATGTCCACGTCATGTACAATGGGAGTTGGGAATTGTTGCGGTGGGTAAAGTAGTCGACTTGGTGTGGACCCTGAGGTATATGGTTTGTTAGTATCTTTTTAAGGGAAATAAGAATACTGTGAGAGTGTTGTTTTTTGAGGAAAGAATATTATGATTGCTTATATACTATTATTCAAATTCCCTTGTAATTAAAGTCCCCGTCGTGTAATGGTTGGTTATCACTGTAGCAGTGTGAAGTGTACGTGTGCCTGGTGTGTAACTGTTCCTGAGATGTTAACTTGCCAGGGTCATTAGCAAGTAGTAACCGGAGATCGGTTGTGGAGTCTGTATTTCACTCAATTGTGGTATGTATACCACAGACCCCACAACGAGTCCAAGTGACGGAAGAAGGTTGAACAAATACTCCATTCCGGCTGCTTGGTGAGGTGGCAAAAAGGAGGATCTGCTGGGTTGAGAGGGGATGGGACGTAGGCCAGCCGAAGCCGAGTACCCGTGGCCAAACAATGGTGCCAAAGTTTGGTGGCAAGTGCCATGAGGCGGGGTGATCGAGTGCCTCCAAAGTGGTTTGTGTAGACAATGGCGGTGTTGTTGTCGCTGTACACCCTAATCAATTTCCCTTGGAGGGCAGGTAAGAGAGTGACCTTGTAGATGGCCAAGAGTTCCAGGTAGTCTATGTGTTCCTGGCACTCGTGGGCTTCCCAAGTCCCGGAGAGCGTGGTCTTGTCGAAAACACTACCCCATCCAGTGTCTGAGGCGTCGGTGCAGACCTCGTGTTGGGGAGTTTCGGGGAGGAAGGAATGCCCATTCCATGTGGAGAACTGGTTGATCCACCATTCCAGCTCTTGATTAGCCAAAACGTTTAGTTGGATGGAATCCGTCCATTTGGTTCCCTGGCGATAAGATTCCGAGTTTGTAATCGTGCTTGGAGGACCGCCAGAGTGGTGGCCTGAGCCTTCCCGATAAACGACGAGAGTTGTCGAAGTGTTGTTCTCGGTCGATGTAGGAGTCGACTTGCCTCCCGGCGGATATCGCGTAACTTGGAACGGGGAATGACCAGAGTCATGTCTTGAGTGTTGATTTCGAACCCGAGATGTTGTATCGTGGTGGACGGTACAAGGTGAGATTTGCTCGGTTTGATCAAGAACCCCAATTCCTGTAACTTGTCGATCACACGTCGAGTGTGGAGTGTAGAGGTGGCCTGGTTGGGAGCCACGACAATTAGGTCGTCCAGATAGGCTTACAGACGTATTCCCTGACGGCATGCCCAGCGCAGAATGGGACGAAGAAGCTTGGTGAAGACAAGAGGTGACAGGGACAAACCGAAAGATAGCACTTGAAACTGGTATGTCCGGTTCTTCCAAGTAAATTGGAGATATTTGCGCGAGCTGTGGTGGACAAAAACATGTAGAAAGACGTCCTGTAGATCGATGCTGGTAAGGAAGTCTCCAGGCCGAATAAGCTGACAGACATGCTTGATCGATTCCATCTTGAAGTGCTGTTTGGGGACAAATTGGTTGAGTGGTTGGAGGTTCATAACTGGTCTTAGATCTCCCGTCTTCTTGGGAATCTTGAAGATCTGAGAAAGAAACCCGGGCTGATGAACTTCTTCTATTGCGCATTTGCACAGAAGAGATACGATCTCCTGCTCGATTATATGAGAGTCTTTCCGGTGAGGAGTTCGCATAGGATCGCGTGAGGAGAATGGAGGAGTGCTCATGAATGGAAAGACATATCCGTCTGCGATGGTCTTGCGTACCCAGTCTTCGTTCGTTAGCTTCTCTCATGCGTTGTGGAAGATGTGTAAACGGCCATCTACTGGTGGTTGGTTGTCTGAGAATTGGACTTTTGGGAGCGCGGGTGAAAACCCGATTTGTTGTCTTGTTGGAGAGGTCGGTTGGGAGAACGAGAGTGTGCGACCGCAGGAGGGCTGGGATTGTCGTTGGGCTGTTCATTTTGAAGGTTTGCCCGGTCAGTACATTTTCCTTTTCTCGTTCGGGAAGAGGTACAAGAGGCATCGCCAAGTGCGCGTTGCAGTTTGGCTTGCTCAGCGATGCGCGTAATATCCAGCAGTGGGCTAGGATCCTTGGAAGATTGGACGATCTGAGTGGTGGGGAGATTGGCATCTCGACACACACTGTCGCAACGAATCTGGGTAATGACACTGGCCAAGACGGAGAGCAGCTCATGCATTGTGCGCGCAAATTCCAGGTCTTGTGGCACTTCAATAGAGTTGGTGACCAGGACATCATGGGCAAACAAGTCAATCGATCTTGTGAGACCTGAGATGCGGAACTGAAGATCAGCGAGCTGGCCATCAGTTCGTTTAATGTGTTGCTCAACGCCAGTGTGGTTAAGCTCTGGGGCCTGATACTAGCGAACCCCAGTACTGTTAGCTCCCCACTTTTCCTCTCCTTTTTTGTCTTCTGTCCTTAAGACTTTTTTCCCTTCACCTTTCGTACTTGAGATGCTACATGATCTATAGATCGCCAGCAATATATCTCGTAATAAAAATAATCTTTAACCTGATACTAGCGAACAGTGTTTCGGGGACAGTTAAGCAGAAAGCTACGGCGATCAGTTTCATCCAGGGGACGCCGCCCGTCAAACTCTCTGTCTGGTCATCCATCTGGACCACTTTCTTTGCCATCCCTGTCACTCCAGACCTGCTTCACTCGTGCCTTCACCTCCTCAACTTCCCGCCTTCCAACGATACCACTCTCTCTTCCGCCTCTATCTTCGGGTGCACGCTGCTGGCCATATGGCGTCACCACTGGCTCTACGTATTCGACCAAGTACCTTTTGTCTCATCTGCCACCTTATCCACTGCTCACACTCTCCTGAACCGGCTCCGGAGCGAGATAGATCTTGACCAAGTGTCAATCTAGTCTATGTCTTCTCCTTCTTTCTTTTCCACGTATAACCAGAAAAATATAACACCAAAAACAAACAGAAAATTAGAAAACCCAAAAAACAAGTCGTGACTACCTTTATAGCCTAGCAGTGTAAAGCCTCGCCCAATAAAGCAGAGCCTTCGGCTCCTTACAAAAAAAAAGCCATCCAGGGGGCGGCGAAAGAAATCCTTGTCAGTGTCAGTAGGACGCTCGTGAATGTAAGGAGATTCAAACTCTTAAGACTTGGAATCAAGAGCAGTATCCATCTGACGGCTAGGAACGTTGTCTTTCAGGACGGTAAGGCGAGCCAGAATGGCTTCGAGGGTAGATTGTAAATCATTGGACATGGATCGTCGATGAGTCGAGTGGCTGAATACCACGAACGAAAGAAAAGATGATAAAGACCTAAAGAATAGCAAAAGCAACTACTTTTATTTGAAAATTTTCGTCCCAATAAAGAACTGATGGAGTCACATCCAGAGTCTCTGTCGAACGAAGAATAATGGTATTTATACCATGTAGAATTGTAAACTCTTGGCACAACTAGTAATTCCTTTTTATTATACTTACATCGATGTTTAATTACGGGTGCATTTTTTGCAATCTAAATTGTAATATATGTATTCAAGTATATCCACGTCTCAATATTCGACCTTTAATGAAGATATAGTGGCTCTTGTGCCAATTTGCGCTAATTAACATCGATGTTTTTTCGGACACGATGTTTTAAGCGGACACGACGTGTCTTGATGGAGTACAATATTTTCAGATGACATTGTGCTTGGACATTGTCGTAGAGTTTTATATTAAGAGCTAAACTTGAAGGCCCTAAAATTCACTGAGGATATAAACTACAGTTAATATGATATCTTTAATATAAGTTAAAATCTTTTTTAGAGCATGTCATTTAGAGAAGTTTTTAGTTCTTTGGAACAAAATATATTTGTTAGGCACCAAACAGCAAGTCGCGATTGAAATGTTCAGTGGAATCAAAGCATCGTACCCCTAATATTGGCACATTTTGTTTAATAAAAAAAATGGGGTTGGAGCTTTATATTTTATGGAGACAAAGGCTGTTGTACATACTTTATGAATGAGGTAAATAGGGGTAGAGAACCTATAGATAATGTGAGAGTGCTGTTTAAAGAAAGAATATTATGGTGGTTTATATGCTTATTATTTGAATCCCCTTGTAATGCAACGTCTATTGTGTAAAAGTCGGTTATAACTGTTGAAGCTTAAAGTGTATATCCACATGGTTTGGAACTGCTCTTGCGATGTTAATCTGCCATGCTCATTAGCAAAGAGTAACTAGAGATCGGCTGTGGTGTCTGTAGTCCACTCAACTGTGATGTGTATACCACAATTGTAATGGTCAGTCATTACTAAAGTAGTGTAAAGTGCAAATGTGTCTGGTGTGTAGCTGATTCTGAGATGTTACTTTGCAATGCACATTAGCAAAGAGAAATCAGAGACCAGTTGTAAAGTTCATATACTTTTGTGGTAGGCAAAACACAAGTGAAATACAAAGAAAATTGAGTTGAAATGAATAAAGCGGCTACTTTTATTTAAACGGAATACCAAAGATTGAATACAAGAGCTTGGGCTCCTTGCACAAAGCTCTCTATTTTAGTCAGTCAGTAACCACCCAAAGATCTAGTGTAGTACATATTACCATAAAAGGCAATTAAATAGGCCACTCATTTTTTAATTTTCCAAGTAATAAGAAAGCGGGATGTTAGCTCAATTGGTAGAGCGCGGGCCTATAGTGAAAACTAAATCCTGAGGCACCGGGTTCGAATCCCGGCTCCCGCTTTTTGATTTTTTAAATTTGCGCCCAAATTAAATCAGCCAGTCATATGCTTCCATTTCATTCCTTTCATTTTTTCAATCCTTGAGAAACCTATATGAATAGGCATCAAGCAACATTAACTATTATCATATACAATAAGCAATACTCTTTTTGAACTATATATAGAGTCTTTTGCTAAAGTGTTATATTACGCTTTACTTTTTTTATATCAAGGATATTTAAACATGCCCAAAAGAGGAGGAAGCGGCTTCTTATTAATATTTAAACGGAATGTCAAAGAGTGAATACAGAGAAACACAGTGTACAACACACTCGATCTCTTCATCAAAAGAATTAAAAGATAGATGCAGAGGCACCTGACCAAATATTAAGAGGATGATTCATTAAAAAAAACAGACAATTATGGTGATTCATATGCTTACTACCCTCCCATCCCTATACTTTAATAACTATTGTATAATGCTTGGTTCTCAATGTAGTAATATATTGGGGGTGTCTGGTAACTCTTTGTTAATGTCCCTGGCAAATTATAAGATCTTTGGATCAGCTACACACCAGAAATAAGTACACTTTATGTTACTTTAGTGATTACCGGCCATTACAAAATAGATTTTAGATTACAAGAAAATTGGAATAACAAGTATATAAACCGCCATAATATTCTTTCATTAATATATAAAACACACAGTGTCTACAAGCTCCTAATCCTAAATTGACCATGCAATAGACTGGGGTTTCTGTTGGAGTAAAAGATTTGGTCTTTTAAAGGTTGTCAAGATGAATACAACGGACCAAGATATATATATATTGATATCTACACCCCACCTTTAGTTTAAAGCAACCACTAAACGCGAGGAAGAAGAGCCATTTTTTTTAGAGATTGTACAAGCTGCTGAGCGAGACGATGCGGTTAATACTGGAAGGATGCCTATCAGATCAGAAACTTTGGATACTGGCCAATTTAATATTATGATCCGAGTCTTATCAAGAATATGTAAAGCGCTTAGTTGGGAATATGCCGATGATATGACAAGCTGTGATTGATGCCCGTGGTAATACAGCAAAGTAATAAAGTCTCTCTCTCTATATATATATTATTTGAATATTCATAAAGTATGTACAGCAACATTTGTCTCCACAAAATATAAAGCTCCAACTACTTTTTGTTTTATTTAACAATAGATGGGCTGTATATGGTCCAACTGCCAGTTTAAATTTCCTTATCATGCATGCACAATAGACTGTACATGTATTTGACCCTAGTTGATAGTCGCCAAAAAAAAAAGATAGATATGTATACAGTCGATCAAGATGACGCAGATACTTTAACAACAGAATTAAATTTATGTATGTATATAACTGAAAAATAAAACAGATTACTTGTTGTTTTATTTATTAAAAAAGTTGATGCTTATCGTCGGCTATTTGGACACTCTAGCGAATAAGATTTGTATTTCTTCCTCTAAAAAGGCATTATGCTTGACAAGTTCCTTATAACCTCTTTGTTTTTGACATGGTTCATCTTTGAACCTTGGCATGGAAAAGTTAATGGCTATTTAGTGTACTCTGGAAAATCTCTTGTTTCAACTGAAATACCCGAGATGTATAATTTTGGGACTAGATGTTTGGGATTTGAAATCAGGGCTGGGATCATTTATGGTGGCCTTGTAAGTCCCTCTCAAATTTGAAATGTCTGGTAAAACATATTCAAAGTCCCAAAGAATAACAAGAATTTTTGTTTTTTAAAAAAAAGCAAATTACTATTATAAATGGCTTTGTAAACGCTTACTCAGCCTCGGTACCAATATAAGGAGAAAAAAAGAAAGAAAAAAAAAACTACCGATGATGCTGTTAGAATGATACCAGATTACTAAAGATAAAAAAACTGATGAATAATCCGTATTTTCATTTTACTTTTCTCGGTAAACCTTTAAGATGTGCCACCAAAATAGACACCCGAGAAACAAGACAAAATATAGTGTCTTGTGTTTTAGACATTTTGACAGTGTTTGAATAGACTGCGACCCTCGATAGATATATGCTTCTAGTCTGTTTTCTTAAATAGAATATCTGCAAAGCCATTCATGATAATCATTAGCTTTTAATTACCTTTAAAGCTGTGCTCAGCATATCATAACATTGACAACATTATGGGCAGCAAAATAATAATAATCGTAAAAATGTAAAACATAAAAGTTTGATTATCTGGCATTAAAAACTTTGAACAAATACAAATCAATACATATGTCTCTGTGGTTTCAGTCAAGACAGACTTGATTTTTGTTTCTTGGTGTTGAGCAAGTCAATGGATTAATTTTTGATAGCCCAATTGCAATACAAAATCCTTTCAATAAGTAGTGTAAATGTAATAGTCATTTCAAGTTGATTTTTCAGCAAAAGACAAAAAAAAGAGTTTGGTTTAAATGGTAATATGTATTTTTTGTAATTTATTCATATATTATTTACAAAAAGAGAAAGATATAATAGTTGGATGGAAAGATTAAATGATGAGATAGATGAGGGATAGAGATAATAACGACCCATTAGGCTCGCAAAGCGCTGAGCAAGATATAGGAGAAAGGCACCGTTTTTTGGAGTTTTTTTTAGAAAGAAAAGAGGTTTAAGCTTTGGGAGTAGGAGTGGACTCGTTCTGGATAGAGTTCTGATCAGAGACAACCGCACCAGGTGAAACATAGTCTTCTTCAAACTCATCAAGATCCTTGCCCATTGACTCAGGAACCCAGAGGAATGTGACAACAAGACCCAAGAACATGACAGCAGCAAAGATACCAAGAGTCTCGGGCAAGAAGGCATGCTCACCAGGAGCACCATTGACATCGACCAAGACGTTGAAGGCAAAGGCAGCAATGATGGCACCAGCCTTACCGGAAGCAGCAGAGATACCGTGGGCAGATGAACGGACCTTTGTAGGGAAAACTTCACCGGGAATAATAAAGGTGGTACTGTTGGCACCAAAGTTCTGGAAGAGCTGAGCAAGAGTGAAGAGGAAGATAAAGGCCGGAGTAGAATTGTCGCGGAGGGGGTAGTAGGCAGCAGCGAGGATAGTGAACAGGACAGTGGTGACGGCAAAACCCATCATCTGAATAGTGCGACGACCCCAACGTTCAATGAAGATGACAGTAAGATAATAACCTGGGACGGAACCAAGACAGGTAATGATAATCTGACCGACAGTGTTTGCCCAGAGAGTCTCAAAAGCGGTAGGCTTTCTAGAATAACCAATTGCAGCAAGGACATAAGAGTTGTTGAGACCAAGACCGTAGAAAGCAATATCGAGCAAGAACCAGGAGAGAGATGTACCGAGAAGCACCTTGAAGTGGCGCCACTGACCAAAGTAAGCAGTGAATTCGGCCCAGTGGTTGCGCTTTTCTTCGACCTTTGTATATTGCTTAACAAGATCCTCAGAAACATGCTGACCCTTTGCAATAGCAGCAGCTTCGATATCGTGGTTGACATTGAGAGAGTATCTGGGGGATTCGGGCATGGTGAAACGGAGGTAGATGGTGGCAACAGCAGGGACGGCACCAAGACCGATGCAAAGACGCCAGACATAGTCGAGGTTGTCGACATCGGCATTGATGGCGTTCTTGAAGATGGCGAGAAGAATAAGGGTAACAATTGCAGCGGCAAGGTTACCGATACCCTGCATGGAGAAGATCAGAGCCATCATCATACCACGACGACCAGCAGAAGACCATTCGGAAGTAATGGTAGCAGACATTGGGTAATCACCACCAACACCGATACCAAGAAGCAAACGCCAACAGCCGAGGAAACCAATAGCAGACACACCACGGATTGCAGAGGCAGAAGTAGCGCAATTGATAGTTCCGAGAATAATAATCATGAGTTCAAGACCGTAAATCTTGCGACCAAAGATGTCGCTTAGGAATCCAAAAGTAAGCTGGCCGATCAAGGTACCGACGGAAGCCATGCCCTTGATGATACCCTCAACGTCTGTAGGCATCTTGCTGTTGTTGTCCTTGTAGTATACGTATCCAAGCATAGGAGTGACCAAGTTGATGATAAACACATCGTATGAATCAGTGAAGAAACCGGCACCCGAGGTGAGAATTGTGCGTAGAGTAAACCAGTTGAGGCCACCAGCACCTCCATCATCGAGCTTCTCGAGACTCTTGAGCTTTTGTTCGGCAGTAGAGAAGTTCTGCTGCTCGTGGATTGAGGAGACAGAAGTCATAGTGATAAGATAAAGAAGCTGTTTGATGGATCTGTCAAGGTTGCTGATCGTTTGCTTTTATAGTATTTTTTTTGGGTGCAAATTGTATCACCCCAAGTGAGGTCGTGTGGGTTTTGTGATTGGTCAGGCGAGATTTACTTTTTTTCTGAATGGGTGTGTTCCATTGTTTCTTGCCCCCATAAAGGCCAATCATCGACGACCCTTTCCACGCGTGGTCCCAGCTTGTTTCTTGTGCTGTCTTGGACTGGCTGCACATGGTGTCGATACGTTGGCTACCCTTATTGTCCGTCCCTCCTTCCTTCCTTGACTATTTCACCTAATCAACTTCCGACGGTTTTGGATCTTCTTGACCAACCAACCGGACAAGGTTGGCAGGTACAAAACCGAGCAAACGTGGATTGCTCCAACATTCCTATTGGCCATGCCCGAAGCATCCTTTGCTTCCTCTACTTCTACTCTCTTAAGCTCAGAAACTTATTTTTGATCTACTTTTCATTCGTCCTTGTTGGTTTGAGCCTTACTACTGCCAATATAGCTACTTAGTTATTATTATTTGCTAGTCAATAGATTTATAAACATAGACTAATAAAATATATTATTATGGGCCCATAATTCAACACCGACTAGAATCGATAATGGCCAATGCTATTTACCATGCTCCACTCCCCTTCCCCTCCCCCCTTTAACCCGTATTCTCGGATTTGTTACCTAGCAACAGAGACGCAGCAACTATTAATTTAAAGCCCAGCAGATCTCGAGTCAGCCAATCAAATCTACTCAATTGACAACGCCCAGCCAACGGTAGGTTGCGTGTGTTTGGTTGCTAACCCCATGTGCCCTCTCGTGATGCACCAAGTCCTATATGTTCCACTACAAGATGTATAAACTCTGACTCGGAAATAAGCTAGTATAAACTCCTAGAGACCTCTCGTATGGTATGGTATCCAACAGAAAACAAGTCGTACGATGTTGATCCAGCCAAGTATTCCAAGTGAATTGATAGTATATGATGAAACGAATCAAGGCCAACATATACATTTACAAAAAGTAATATTTATTCGTTTCAAACATCATTTCCTCTTCTTTATCTTCTCTTACTTCCATTGCCTGACTTGTGCGTTACGTGAAAATATCCTTTCTTTCTCTATTTATTTATTTATCCAAAAGACATACAATAATAATAATAAAAATAAAATGGCATGAGTTCAGATATGCCATCATCCTATTTGGTTTTTTTGTATTTATTTAAATTATGATCCTTGACGTTTATGTTTGATAAAAGCGCACCAATAATAATAATAAAGTGCCTTGATCTACACTCTAGCTAAACGACTTGACATGCCAAAAAAAAACATCTACATCTTTTACAATCGACCAAAACCTTTTCTATATATATATATTTAAGAATAAAAACTTTTTATTTCCAAAAAAGGAAATATTTCGTTGTTTCTGCCCTGTCTCTCTGTCTCTTGTGTGTACCTTGATCTTTCAAAGCCAACAGGCACTCCCCCCCTTTTTTTTATATACTATTGGCCTCACAGTCTTTATCACCAAAATCTATTCAATGACTATTGCCCAAACCAGCCCTGCCCAGTCATTTGTTAGTCCTAAAAAGCTTCTTGTCTCGGCACCAGGAAAAGTCATCTTGTTTGGTGAACATGCTGTTGTCTACCAAAAGGTAACCATCTTTTTATTTACTTGCAATAATAATAATAATAATAATAATAATAATCAATTTATTGTTATGTAAATCTCACGTTCTATAGACAGCAGTAGCAGCTTCATTAGGTCTTCGATCTTACCTTTACCTTGAACAACGCCAAGATGGACAATGTCAAGTTTTGTTGCCTAATGTCGGTATTGACAAGACCTGGGCAATCAAAGACATTCCAACAGGACAGGCTCACATTGACAATGGTTTGTTTGATTCAGTTGTTTATACAAAAGAATACACACGCATAAAATATATTAGAAACTCACAAGGCTGTTTTTATATTATTATTTTTTGCTTGTTTTCTAGATGACACACATCCAATGTCGATGCCTAATGAACTCAAGACTCGTCTGACTGTCCTTATGGGATCCGTTACTGATGTATCCCAAGAGAGTGCTCTAATGGCATTCTTGTACCTCTTGGTCATCCTCGGTCCTGCCCAGTCTTCCGGATTCACCTTGTGCATGCGTTCTTTTGTACCTGTAGGTGCAGGTCTCGGTAGCTCTGCCAGTTACTCGGTCGTGCTTGCAACCTCGCTCCTGATTCTGTTTGGTCACTTGCCCCATGATTTTGCTACATCTGCCAACAGAGAAGTCTATTTGAACAAGGTGAACAAGTATGCCTTCAAGGCTGAGCAGGTTATTCACGGCAACCCAAGTGGTGTGGACAATGCGGTGGCTACATTTGGTGAGTGATAAACACAGCTTTTTTTTTTGGATTGGGGGTTTCTCATGCCTTGCAGGAGGAGCAAAGTCTTTTATAAAGGGACAGGGATTTTCTACACTCGAGGGCTTCACCTCCCTTCGTCTGTTGCTCACCAATACCCGTGTCCCTCGTTCTACCAGTGCATTGGTGGCTGGTGTGGGAGCAAAGAGAGCACGCTATCCTGAAGTAATTGATCCAATTCTGGACTCAATTGACAAGGTATCATTGCGTTGTAGAGACGCATTAAAAAAGTGTGAAAGCAAAGAATTGAGCCGGGCTCAATTGGTCCAAGAGCTAGAGGTATTTGTGTGTCAATGAGGCTATATATATGATACTTAAAAGTTGGAAAATCAGGACCTTGTGGATATCAACCACTGTCTCTTGAATGCTCTTGGTGTGAGCCACACCAGCCTCGAGACAGTCCGAAGCATTACTGGCGAACATGGCCTCAAGACCAAATTGACAGGTGCTGGAGGAGGAGGATGTGCGGTAACGATCCTTGGAGAAGGTAAATAGAGAAACCAGCACCTCCCCCATCCCCCACAGGCCCAAACACTTAACATTTCAATGACTACAAACTAGATACCCAACAGGTCACCATCGACACCGTGGTAAAGAGCCTTGGAGCCAAGGGATATGACTGCTACCAGACATTGGTCGGAGGTGTGGGAGCCAAGGCCACCGAGCTAACGACCAAAGACTGTTCCTGGCTGTTGAATGCTTCTAGAGATACCCTAGAGAGTTATGTTTAATGACTTGCAATAAAATAAATCACAGCATTTTGACTTTACAATATTATTATTATTATGATAATAATAATAATATAATAAATGTACTACACATTCATTCACTTTTACACACTCCATACAACTTCTTGTCTTGCAGGTACGACCGAATAGACTACTGTGGTACTCATTTGATTGGCCCACAAAACTACGACTTGTGCTGATTCGCTAACCGCACATTGACTTTTTGGTATTCTCTTTCACTTTTTTCATTCACCATGGCAGACACGTTAAAAGACATTCCTGAATTCTTTGAGTCCGAGCTTGGAGAGTCGATTATTGCCAGAACTGACGCCCTGGGTAAGAGCTAGACAGTCAAAAACTTGCTGACCTCTGGTGGCCTGGGTGGACATGCCAAGGAAACCAAAGGGGGGAACGCATTCCATAAAATGCCAATTATGAATGAGCTTTGGCCTACAAATGCCAAAACATTTATCTCTAAACACATTATACATTTAGGCGCATTTCGTGAACTAGGTCCTCCAGACCTGTGCCACATCATCAAGGCTAATGCCAAGCCTGGTGTCAGAGAAGTACGTGTAGAGAGATAAAGCGAAAATTAGAAAGCAGCAGAGGTTTCTTTTTCTTTTTTTCTTTTTTTTAAAATGTATATACATACACATATGTATCTATACATTTATCTTGCTTTAACGCGTCTCGGGCATTTGTGCACAAACAAAATAATAATAATAATAATAATTAATTAATTATGGGTCTAGATTGGAAGTTATCACTATGTCTCTGGTGTTGATGCATCTTCGTCTGCTTCTTTGGCAGCATACCTGAATTCGCTGACCTATTCAATGGTAAATACTGGCTACCAAGACAACTCTCAAGTCTTGGTCTGGGAAAACAAAAATGCATAAAACAAAAAAGAGCAATATACATATGACATGATCTATAGGATGAATCTCAATCGTGGTTCACAAAATCCAATGCATGGAGAATTAGATCTGGGATCTACTGGTAAAGTATGGCTTGGGATAAAAGACTTGAAGCTAAATGTATGTCTTTTATTTTTTCTGTAGCTGTTTCAATGCATTCTCTCGCGTAGATGTTCGTGTTGAAGTAAAGATTCCAGGTGGTGTCGAAAGTTACTTTGTAGATGTTCGTGGTGAGAGGTAGGGGGTTAGGCTGCTTGTGCAAACGGCAATCTTAACTAATCGACATCTTACAACAACAACAACAAAAAGACATGAGGCTACTGCTTCAATCTGGCAAGAGACCTATCTGTCTGCGATATTGAGAGCCGTACTCTATTCGGATGACAGCTACTATCGCCTGGCTGGCTATCGCAAGATTGATCCAATCACCAGTCTGTCTGCCGAGGCACGATTCCTGGAGGCTGTGGAAGCATTATTCTGGAGAGGTAAGGATGTCTTTTTGTGTGTGTGTATATATATCTAGAGAGATACCCAATCATGCTCAATATGTCAATTAGGATGGCAATTGGGAAGCAAGCCTGAAATCCAGGTGGCCACTTCAGTCCACAATCATTTGACTGCTGGTGTAATGAAGTACTTTGGAGATAGCTTCCGTTATGGACCAGCCGTTCCATTATTCGAAAGACATATCCTTTTAATGATTATTATTATTATTATGCAAAAAGCAAATATTCTTGGATACCATTTGTGTTTAATTGTTTTCCTTGACCTGTGTTTTTCTATTACTGCAGAAAAAGGATCCCGAAGTTGGTGCGCTTTTGGCTCAGGCCTACATTGGCCAGAACGAGGAAATCAAGGCCGTAAAGGTTCTTCATGATGATCTTAAGCAGACTCCCATGAGCTATCCTCTCTTGCATGTCCAGGTTGATTTCTTGAGAAGCAAGGTAAATATGTCTTGAGGGGAAATATACCAAGGCCCATGGTTCTAAAAGAAGGAGAGTAAAATCTAGGGTCAATATGACATGGCTTTAAAGCTGGCCAAATTTGCTGTCAATACCACTCCCTCTGAATTCCTCACCTGGGCAAAGTTGACAGAAGGTATGTCTTTCAACTAGGCCAAGTAATTGCTCAGACAAACAGCTAAGCAAAGATGTTGAAAATTGTAGTGTATATCGATATCGAGGATTACAAGAATGTAAGTTGAATGCAAAAAAAAAGAAAGACAGTGTGATAGCGAGCGACCAATGCTGACAGTTCTCCAAGGCCCTCTTGACCTTGAACTCTTGCCCCATGTTCACCTACAGTGAGCGTGATATGCACCGTATGCCAGCACCCTCAAAGACACATTTGCCCATAAAGCCTGAAATTGTCAGTTCGGGTGTCATGGAGGAAGATGCTGCCGGAAGAGAAACCGAGGTAACTGTCATTTTTATTTTAAAAAAAAGTGTGTGTGTAGGTCCATAGCAAGTCTAATACTTCCATCTAATAATGATAGGCTGACCCCAACCTCTTGCGTCTGCCCGCTCCAGCACTTCACGGAACCTTTGCAAAGGCATACACCCTCTTGACTCGTCTTGCAGCCAAGATTGGATGGGATGATTTATTGAAATGTAGATCGGTTGTGTTTGTCATGGAAGAGGAATACAGAATCCAAAAGGCAAAGGAAGAGGAGAAAAAGACATCTCATAGCCCCACCGAGAATCCTACTAATGATCTCAAGGAGAAGCCTGTCGAAGAAAAGGCCACCCAAGAGACTCTTGATGAGCCAAAGGCACCTAAATCCGAGTCTGATGAATTGGCAGATACCATGGAGAATGTAAACCTGGAAGATGAAGAAAAGAGCGATGCCAAGGCCAATGATGATGATAATGATAAGGATAATGATAATGGGCCAAACATCACTGCACCTTCTCTTGAACGTCCTCAACAGGCTGCTGAAGACAACAAGGTAGATAAAAGTATATTATATGGGATTGACTAGGATCCAAACTTGACAAATTGTTGTGTAGGAAAAGGATTCAGAGAGCAAGGCACCCGATGTCAGCTTTTCGTTTGGAAACAAGCGTCTCTGTGAGCGCTGGTTGGACAATCTGTTTATGGTCCTTTATGAAGATCTTCGGGTATACACCTTTTGGAGAACTGAGGCTGCCCATTATCGTGCACAGCAAATGACATACCGTAAGACTGGTACTGAATGGGAGTTGATGGGAGACTTGGCCTTGAGATTGTGGCACGAGGTAAGCAGTGTAGAAGATGTGTTTTATTATTATTATTGTTGTTGATGCCTAAACTGGGATTCTAGAACGAGGCAAAGGAAGCCTATGAGCAATGCCTCGACCACAAATTCTCTGCCAAGGCGTGGATGAAACTTCTTGAGATCTACGCAAAGGAAGGAAATGTCCAAAAGGCTCTTTTGGCTGCTGTCAAGCTGACAGTCTATCATGAGCGCTGGTACCATGAAATTGTGGTAAGAGGATATATATATATATATATATATATATATATCTTGCCGGTTGTGTTTCGAATGGCTGATACAATGGTTTTTTCTTTTATAAAAAACAGTACCCTACCGAAATTGCATGCAACTTGAACAAGTTGATTCGAAAGGAAGGCTTGTCAAAGATGCAAAACATCTTGACATCAATGAACCTGCCTCGTTCTGTTGAGAAACTGATGACGCGATACTTTGATTACGGAGAGCTGTTCAAGGTGGAAGGATATGAGCTCTAGAAAATATATAAACATAAATAATATATATATATAATATTTTTAGCTACAATTAAGAATCTATTCGTAAAATCTTATATTTCTTTATAATTTTATTATTATTATAAGCAAAAAAGAAGAAAAGAAGAATAGAAAAAAAAAGAGAGAGATTTGGTATTGACAGAGTTTTTAAGGGTGGAAGTAAAAGGCCAAGGCAATGATGGCATAGGAAGCCTATATAAATAATAATAATAATAATAATAATAATAAATAAATAAATGGTTAGAAATCTGGTCATCTAAATGATGCTCATCACTTACCAACAACATGATACCCTCAAACCAGTTGGAGCGACCATCTTGGATAAGGTAGTTGACAATCATGACACTGGCAAAGAGGACAATGGTCTCAAAGTTCTCAAAGAAGAGGGTCATGGGCTGACCAATGGCCCATCCAATGATAACCAATACAGGGGTGACCAAAAGTCCGATCTGGAGGGAAGAAGAGATGGCGATACCGATACTGAGGTTCATCTTATCCTTCATGGCAAAGGTAACAGAGCTGAGATGCTCGGCAGCACTATCGAGGGAGGGGGTGGTCAGGAGTGAGTGCGAGTTTGGAATAGGAATCAACTTACTTTCCAACCAATGGCAAGAGAATGATACCGACAAAGGTCTCGTTGATACCCCATTGAGTGACAACGCCTTCGATTCTATGCAGTCTGGTGAGTTACAAGGCTTCTGAAAAGAGATATCCCGGTTGAACTTACGCTCCCACAAGGAATTCGGCATGGAGAGAGACAAATGCAGCAATGGTGATCAAACTATGTATTTATAGATTATTATTATTATTATTATTATTATTTTGTTTTTTGTTTGTTAAATTAGCTCTTTCTTTAAATCGATTCCAAGGAAACTTACGAAATAACAGAAAAGCCAAGAGTAGTGCTGGGAACTTCGGTCTCATCAACCTCGTCTTCATACTATATAATATACACTAAGTACACTAATGATTGAGTTTCAAAAAGAGGCTTACCAAGTGGGTGTGGGTCTTGAGCTAAGTTTACACAAATATACCGTTACGTTAATGAGCTAATCAACTACAATTTATTCGTTTTATTACCTGGAAGAACAAGAACAAGACATAGACGACCAAGAGGATAATGGCAGTTCCGTGACTGATGCTGAGAATACCAGCCTCTCCGTCCTTGTCGTTGATAGCACTGGCACTGAATGCAGCAGGAATCAACAGAGACAAGGTGGTCAAGGCAAGGAGAGAGGAAGATGTCTGGGCAGCTATTTTTTTTGGGGGAGAAAATTACAATAAGTCTTTCCACGTGTGAAGAAAATAATAATCAATCAATCAATCAATCTTACCGGTAATGTTAAAGGTCTGTTCCGAGCGAGGGGCTCCACCCATCAAGAAGCAGAAACCAAGGACCTGTATTGGAATTATTAAGATGCCTCACTTTTTTTATTAATAATAATGTACTGTACTTACCAAGAGAATGTTGGACAGAATTGAACCGAGAACAGAGGCTGGTATATATGGCTTGAGAATCAATGTCGCAAAAAGTCTATTTACTTACCTTGTACGACACGAATCAAACCCTCCTTCAATGCAATAATACCAAGAATAAGTTCCACGGCATTGCCAAAGGTGGCGTTGAGAAGTGCGCCCCAAGTTGAGCCACAACGCAAGGCCAATTCCTCGGTGGCTATTAAGAATACCCCAAAAACAGACGAAATTAACGCGTGAATTACAAGCCGATTATATATATATATATATATGTATGTATATTTACCGAAACCAAGTAGCTTGGCGAGAGGGATAATCGCAATAAAGTTGAGAGAAAACACAACAGTATCAGCCACATCCATGGTGGACACAATGATTGCAATGGGCACAAAGATCAAGAGCCAGTTGAATCTGGAAGACTTTGCGGTGGCCTTGAATGAAGACCAAAAGGTCACGGGCTTATAGTCGCTTTGACCAGCACCAAGAAGAGGTTCGTTCTCTTGGCTCATCTTTCAAAATAAATAAACAAACGAAAAAAAAGTAAAGAAAGGAAACAAGTTTGAATATTAGACGGGCCTTTATATACAGATATTTCTGCTCTTGAATGTTCATTCGAAGTTTCTCAACAGAAGGCACTTTTTATAGTGATAAATACAAGAGTCGTTGGTCGTGTAACAAAGGAACCGTTGCACTGTTTGGGCTGTCTTATAACCACAGTGTCAAAAGAATACAGTCCAGCAAAGATGAGTATGTTTAATAGACTATTGCTAAAACAAGCAGAATCACCGAAATATCTGCAGTTTTGATCCAAGAGATATAAAGCCTTGATATTTACAAAAACACGCGTTTCAAAAGTACAAGAGCACGACCAGAAAATATGCAATCTCTTCATACTGCACCCACATTATTTAGCTCTGTAGCACACTTGTGACTGCGATCTGCCACATTCGAAACCCAAAAAAAAAAAGTCCTCAGGGCCACCCATTTTCATTTATTTTAATATAAAAAAAACATATATATATATATATAAATAAATATCTCTACGATTCAGCCTTCATTCTCAACAATGGTCAAAGATCTACCCAGCGATTCCTCTAGGAATGTGCCAAACAAAAGAGCACAGGCAAAAAAAATCATGAACAACCTGCTCATGGGTGGTTTGGAGGAATCAATGAAGCTAGGCGAACCACAGGAAGACGACGAAGACGAAGACGACGGCGAAGACGACGACGATGAAGACGACGACGAAGACAATTTTCTAGACGATATCGATGGATCCATGATGGAGGATATTGAATACGACGACGAAGAGTACCTTGACGATAACGAACTTACGCAAGTATAATCAATATTAGTTAGATATATTATTATATGTGAGATTGTAACCAGTTTTGATCTACAGAGATATGCTCCAGAGTACTCGAGAGGCACGCAAGAAACTAAAGACTGGTGGAGCAGATGAAATGTTAAAGGAAGACATGGAGGATTTCACAGAGAATTTGGTAGCAACATCCGGTGTAGGAAAGCTGAAAGGAAAGACCAGACGACGCATCACGGCTGGCGAAATGAGACTTTCGGATGAAGTCAAGACTCTGCTGGGAAATGCAAATGGACTGTATATTGCCAAAGACTATGGTGCGGCCATTGCACTGTTGCAGGATTTGATTACAAAACACTCAAATGTCCATCAGGCTTGGAATACACTTGGTCTGGTGCATGAGGAAATGGGCAATAAAGACAAGGCACTTCAGCTGCGTATGGTGGCTGCCCATATGTGCGGTACAGATGCCAGTCTATGGAAGGAATTGGCTGTGAAATCCATGTAAGCAACATAATCATTAATGATCTATTGGTTAAATTAACAATCAGTCAGTGAGAATGATGCAACCCAGCAAGGTCTTTACTGTCTGACAAAGGCACTTCAGATTGACTCAATGGATGTTGATGCCTTGTGGGATCGCGCATACTTGCACAAGCAATTGAAGCAATACGATGAGGCCCTGGATGGCTTCAATCAAATCCTAGCTATCCTACCTAATCATTTCAAAGTCATCAATGAGTTGGCTCAACTCTATCGTATCAAGGGAGAGACAAGACAGGCCATTAAGCTATATGAAGAGGCCATTGAGAATGTGACAAAAAGTGGAAGTTATTATGATGAGGATGAAGATGAGGATGAAGATGGTGAAGAGGACGAGTTTAGTGATCGCTTGGGATTTGCCGAGATCAACATGCTCAGTGAACTGTACTTGATCCTCAATGACTATCGACGTGCCTTGGATTGTATAAAGACTGGTATTCGACATGTCCAGCACCGTCAGGATGAAGTCTGGTGGATTGATCGTACAAATGATGATGATGAGTATTTTGGAGACGATGAAGACAATACGGATGATCGTCTGGATCTACCAATCGAACTACGTGTTCGTATGGGTATCTGTCGCATATACTTGGGACAGCCCAAGATTGCTGGGGTAAGGCATAGGTTTTGGCACAATACTAGTATACCAATTGACATTTATACAACCAAAATAGAGACACTTTGAATATCTGCTCAAATATCCTGCAACCACCTACCCAGATCTTCATCAGGATATTGCCTATGCTTATTTTGATAGACGCTACTACGAACAAGCTCTGAATATCTTTCAGCGTCTGATCGATTCCTCTGACGCAAGTATTGGTTATTGATTATTGGTTATTGTTTGCAACTGGTATTGATTTTTTATCAATAGCAAGTCGAGGTAGATCTATTGATCCGTACAGCCGACTGTTACCGTGAAGTAGGCGATCTTGAAACAGCAGTCGTGTTTTATACAAGTGGTAAGACTGGATAAATATTTAGTAGATCCTAGTATACCAACAGGAAGCATTATTATCAAATAGTTCTCGAAGAGCAACCAGACAACTACGAGGTTATTTTGTCCTTGGCACAGGTCTATGAAGAACAAGGAAAGGAAGCAGAGGCATTGGATCTCGTTCAATTCGGTAATTATCAATGGTTGTGAAATGCGTCTTGGAATCTATTACTGATCAGAGTCTATCCATGGACTGTGTATATGTTTTTTTTGTTAATTGAATTGAATTGCAGTGATCAATAAGAAGAGAGAAGCCCGCGACTTGAAGAAACTCGAGGACGCAAAGAAAAAGGGAGAGGCGGTTGTAAAGATTGAAGAAGACGAGGATACAAAGGAAACCTTGGCAGATGTAATGGGTCGTTCGGCAGCCGAGGCTGAAGCAAAAATCAAAGACAGAGCCAAAAAAGTCGAAGACAATACACAAAAGGCGTCCATTTTCGATGAGGCTCGCAAGACAACAATGGCCGATGCTGCACGCCAGCGCCGTGATAGACTCCAGAAAGAAGAAGAAGATCGGGCAAGCCATGTGTCGGCCTTGTTCAGAAAGATTGAAGAGTTGGACAAACTGCTTGGGCCTGAAATGGTTAGCACTAAAAAGAGCCTACAGAGAGATTATGTTCGAACTGCCCAGGAGCTTTGGGAGGAATTCTCGTCGACAAGAGCATTTTACCTTGCCAGCAAGAGTATGGTAACATACTACATTATAGTCGTAGACAGATTCCAAACGCTAAAAAAAATGGGTGAATAGGGTAAACAAATCCAAGGTTTCTATGTAATTCGTAAATCAGGTATCCCCAAGCCAGGCCCCAATCTGGAGGCACACAATATGGCCAAGCGTCTTTTCAACAGTATCAAGAGCAAAAAGAGAAGTCTGTCATCAATTGTGGACCCATACGAGGTTGATCAACTAGACGAAGAAGAGCAAGAACTGAAAGACAAGGAGGAACGAGATGCCGAAATGACTGCAGCAGACAAGTTTCGTGGATATTCATTTGATGTCTGGCTCAAGATGATTATCAGAGTAATGTCAATGATCGTCTACTTTAATGTTACTAATGATTGATATGCTTAGTACGGCTATATGTTGACCTGTACACAACGCGCCGAAACAGCATACGAAGTGCTAAACAAAGCCTGTGAAGCCAATATATTCTACATTCACCCCAAAAGAAAGACTGCTCTCAAGTTGGCCTTGCTTGGTAATCAAGACATCTAAACTATCCACCAAACTCAACTATTATCACAATAGGATGTTCTTTGATCAATAGAGATGAATATGAAGCCCACCGAGCCCTACGATGGTTCTGCAACTTTTATCAATTCAAACACGATCCCTATAGACTCTTTACGGCCGTCCTAGACTGTGGTGCACAGGGAATCTCACAATTTGCATCAAATCTTACCCAGCGCTACTTTTCACGTATCATTCGCTTGATGGACGCAGTTATAGCCAGCTACATGCATAGTGCTGGACAGGATCCTAACCAGGCCAATAGTGAACATATCAAACTGTTGCATGCTGCCATCATCTCCATGGATTCTGATCCAAGCTTTGCAACCGAGCATAACTATGGCCGATTCTACCATATCCCCGATAACTTACGCCAACAGATGCCAGGCGATGTATCAAATATAAAGATAGCCCAAGTGGATCCTGTTCTGCTCACAATGTTTGGTTCCATGATGAGTGCTGGAAAAAACTTTATTTCAGCCATCAGTAAGTCTAGAGATCGATTTTAAATGAAATGGTGCTAATGGTTATCGACAGTGTTCTACTTGCGTGCCTATGCGCTTGCACCAAACGATCAACTGCTTGCTCTCTTGCTAAGCATCAACTTTACACAGCTTGCTATGCAAAGAAAGACAGACAACAGACACATGCAAATCATGCAAGTGAGTATCATATTGTGTGTGTTCTTGTATCCTTCTAACGCTTTTGTTTGTTTCTTTTTCACAAGGGAATGGTGTTTATGAACCAATACAACCGTGATAGAAAGTATGCCCAAGAAAAGGCGTATAACATGGGACGTCTATTCCATCTGATAGGTAAACCACTATTGATCTGGATCTCCTATTGACATATATATATTTTTTTCAATCTAGGTCTTACTCATCTTGCCGTTCCCCATTATGAGGAGGCACTTTGTCAGCCTTCGATGAAATACCAGGGCATCCGTAAGCCTCGTCCGATAGAAGATGTCTATCTGTGGCCTGTGGAGTATGAAGAGGAAGACGACGAGGATGACGAGACTGATCTAAAGCGAGAGGTTGCACACAACTTGCAAAATATCTATATCACCAGCGGAAACTTTGCTTTAGCTCAAATTGTCTTGCAAAAGTATTGCACTATCTAGGCAATATACACATATTCGAATATAAATACTAGTCTTTTCTATATAATTTTTTTTTATTTTTGTACAAAACCCATTTTGATTTAATTCCATCTCTTTATAACAACAACAACAACAACAACAACAATATTTTTTTTTATTTCTTTCGAATGAATGAATGAATGATCTCTGCAAGAAATACACATTAATTTCTTCTTGCAATAAAGGAAAGATTCTGGATCTTTAGAGAATGTATGTAAATGTAGATTGTAAAAAATAAAATAAAAGAAAAGAAAAGATGCAAATGAAATATATATATATATATATATATGTGTATATATGTATATAATGTTTGCTGTCTATATAAAAAACATAATATGTATAAAAAGAAATACATACGCATCTAAACCAGTCCAAATCCCTTTGCATTCTCAATTGCTGTTATCAGCCGGTCTTCTAGCTTCTCTTCAAAGCTGTATTCTGGTAAAAGAAGACGCGAAAAGCATGTCAAGGCTGTAGGCAATCGATCACTATCTGGCCCATTTCTCTGGATAATAAACGACAGTTCCTTGAGTCCACCAATGGGTACTCGATCGCTTGCTGTCACAAACAAGAGTAGTTTTCGCTTTTGATCCGGGCTCAATGAATTGTGGACCACTGACCAGAATTGCCTGCAATAGAGATTTGTCTTAATAGAGTCATGATCCATTATATTGCTTACCTAATTGTTGGATGGTCTGCATGGTAACCATCATCATAGTCTGTCACACTCTCGAGATCCTCCATGCAGAGATCCTGGCTTTCTGGTCCTTGTCGTAATCCGCATGCAACGACCTGGAGTTCGGCTGCAGTAAAAAGATCAAGTGCACGACTGCCAATGACACTCCGGACACCACGACGCAAGGCAAGAATGGCGTGCCGTTGAGCGCGATACATAAAGTAAGTACAGTAGTCTTGGACAAATGCTTCTCGGTTGGCATTCGTGACAGGTATGGATTCTCCGTTGGGAATCAAGGGAACCGTAATGACTCCTTGGCCAAATATTTCCACTGATATTTCATAGTTGCGATCAAACACATCCTGAACTTCGTCTGGCCACTGCAGGAGCTGCTCGAGACCAGATGCCAGACTGGGCCAATCGGCAGTAAGGTCAGAAAGTGTAAACAGTGACTGATTATCGGCCTGTTCATCGACATCTTGTTCTGTGGGTGCCACCAACACTTTCCAAAAGATGTCTGGGAAGGGCAGATTGATCATAATACCATTGTAAATCGCCAGTCCAATCATGACTCCTGTCATCTCATAGTGTTTGACAGTATCGGTTTCAAGATGGGGACGGACCCAATACAGACGACTCTCGGGATCCATCTCGAATAGACCCAGTTGAGTAGACAGAAGCTTCTCAAAAAGGACCCCAAAGAACTCCTTCTGTACTCCGCCCTGGTCCATACCTTCCTCACCGCCTTCGACAAAGCGTACCTTGAGAGGCTTCTTGACATCTGTCCATTTACGCGAGACCTGGTCCCAGGCATCCTGGACAAATGAAATACGTCTGATCTCGAGTAATAAGTAAGGGTAAGTAGCAGTCCGTAGATTGGCCTCCAGGTTCCGAACCATTCGGGGTGCATCTGATAATAGGCGCTGGGCATGGACTACCAGGGTATGGTTGACACAGGCATCTTCATATTCTAGTGACATTTGGGACATGGCGTCCATGTGGAGTATTTTGCGTTTGACACTTGGTGGGAACAGAAAAGGGTAATTAAACCAAGAGAAGCAGTATCCTCCTCCGTTGAGAGGTGAGACAGCGGTGGGACCACTGAGAAAGAGTCGGGTGCGTCTGTGTGGGTCGGGCAGACAAAGGAGATCGGTGGTCAAACGTCTCTCGCCATGTAGAATGACCCGCTTCCATGTGCGATACTCTTCTTTAATGTTGAGCTTAAGGCAGATGGGTTCATTGTAGAATACGCTTGGAGGCAGTGGAGAAGACAGGCGCTGACTGGCCTGATCTACAACCGTTGTTAATCGGTGGATTAGATAAGGATATTTACATACATAGCAGCTCAAGACATTTGACAGTTAGGATTGCCACATCATTATCGCCATGTTTGTACGGTCCGGTATGAAAGTGATTAAGAAGGTAAGTCTGGAGGTGCTCAACCAGGTGTTCAAGCGTAGTTGCATGCATCCTGCGATATACACATTAGCATACAATAAAATATAAAAAACAGAAAAACAAAGAGGGTGTACCTTGAGATGGTCTGGAGCAACAGGTGTCTGACAAGACTATGTTTACGGGTCGCAATCGTACCAAGGATATGTATATACTTTTGGGTGAGGACAGTAGACCATCCTCTCTGGACAAGGCTGTCGTGGTAAAAATGAGCAATCCAGACCGATAGACTGGTGAGCGAGCGTGCCCATTCAAACATGACAGTGCGATGCTGGGCCGTACTCTCGTTTAATCGTCGTACTTCAGTCATTCGATCAAGGTTCATGTTCATCCTATCCAAGAGTGTCTCAAACGCTTCGGCCATGTATCCCATTATCTGTTGCTGTGCATGGGCCAAGGTTCCAAGTTGATCAAAAAAGGCTTTTAGTTGGTTAAAATCAACTTGCTGGATAGTCTGTTCTTTCCAGTCCATTCCATCTCTAGCCAAGAAGCTGTTTCCAAATCCTTCCCAATTCTGAAAAACTCCTCGACACCATCGACCCATCTCCAGGGTATCTCCACAGCTCAAAAAGGTTCTCAGTTGATGGTCTGCACTCTTTTGATCAATGGCAATTGGACGAATGGCTAGCAACATTCCATCTTCTGTATCTGTATCTGTATTGATCAGACGGCTCAGATTGTCACTAGAACCGTCGCTGTCAAGAAGATAATAGCTTTCTTTATCGTTTTCATCGTCAATCTCTCGTTCTGCCATGGCATCTTCGTCAGCCCGATCATGACGGCTCTCCATGGTATGCCAGATGCCCCAAAAGTCTGATAACCAGTCAGTCTGGTGCTCTGGATGTCGGGGACGTTGAGGGCGTCGAGTGGAGCCTCTGTGTTTGTCAATCTCAACAGAGCGCTTTTGGTGTGGACGAAAGCCAAAGAAGGAGAGAAAGGGAGAGATGATGAGAGACGGAAGACGAGAGGACGATGGTGATCTAGAGTCAGTAGGAGGAATGGTGGGTGAGGGTAAAGGGGTGCAGAAGCGATGATCGGGACGAGAAGCAAGCTGAATGGCCATCATGAGTGCTGCCTGGTGGTGAAGATTTAATATGCTACCTATAGAGATTGGCATGTGTTGGATGAGATATGGGGCTTGATATCTTTACCAATAATGCCAGGGGGACAAAGAAGATTGGTGGCCTACAATAATATGGCTACCTTACCTCTACTGCTGAAGCAGAATCGATTTTTGCATGTGAGTTGGCCACAACCCTGGGTGAGCTGTCTAAAATATTGCTCAATTCTGGCTTCGTATTCTTGCTTGGCTTCTTTGAGCCTCTTTATTTTCTGTGATTTTGGTCTCGGGTCAACAGGAGCTGTGGGCCGAGTTTTGGTGTGGGATGGCGTAGGTGCAAATGGCAATGAGGAATATTTTGGCTTGGGAGGGCAGGGAAAGTGCTGACATACACTGTTTGGATGACGTGTGTGGATAATAGTACATTGTTCTTTTGGTTGCAAGAGGCCATCGGGCATCTTGACTGCGGGCTTCATTGTCGGTGGTCGTCGTTTGGTTTGATCTGCGTCTCCGTGGCGTAGGTCGTCTTCATGGCGGGTGTTTTGGCGTGGACTAAATTCGAGATTCTCTTCATGGGACACAAAAGTCTCGGTTGGTTTGGTTTCCTCGTCTCGTGAGTAATGTGTTGGTGGCATGATTGGAGAGGGTGGTGGTGAATAGAGAAAGGTTGAGGGTTGGTTAGGCGAGTCTCTGGTGTCAATAAAGGTCGACATTGAGCTGGTAAATAAAGAGAAAAAGAAATAAAGAGGCTTTTGGTCGGGCGTTTTGCCTAAAGTGCAAGAACAAGAGACTATCAAAAATGGAATAGTCAAGGACAAGAGAAAAAGAAAAGTGGAAAACGGGGATGGAATTCGTGGGTTTCTCCTTTGGTGCACGTGATCTGAGTTTACTTGCGGTGCAACGAAAATGTGTGGTGGTTTAATAGAAGAATCGACTTATTTGTAAAAATAAAGCCGTGATTCTAGAAAATAATTTATAATCACCATACCAAATATGGCAAGTGCTGTCACAAAATACACATTGTGTCATGATTGGTGGTTGAGTGGAAAGTAGAGCAGTCATATTTCCAAAAATAGAAGTCAAGATGATTGGAAATTTTGCATAATCTATATCTCTAATATATTCAATACACACGGCGAAAGGAGCATTGGATCCAAAATATTCAAAGGGAATTGGCAAATTTCAAGTTTTAATTGAATATATATATAAACATACATCTTTTTGTGTGCAAATCAAGTATTTTTTTTGGGGAGGGAGGAGGGGGGCTGGTGACAGTACTATTAGTAATGGTCTAAACATTGTCACTATATAATAAATCATGGTAGTATTTGTGCCAAGAATATTGGCATTTGATGACTCTTGAGATTAGAATACACTGGGGTTTATGTACAGGATATTCTGGTTCTAAAATAAGAACAAGGTGACATGGCATGTTGAGAAATCAAATGTTGTACGCTCTCAGCCAAGCTATTCTTTGCCACATATATAAATATACATATTGTACCATTCATCATGATCATAACAATAAAGAGTCCAAAAGTATATAAAGTGTGAGCCAATCAGACGTAGACTAGTTTATCAGAGAACCTCCTATACATATTTCTTGGGCTTTCAACGGTCTGTTGTGTTGGAAATACTTTAATAAACAGCAGACGATTGGCAAGATAGCTCCTACCCGAAAGAGGAAGATATTTCCTCAAAAAGGCTCAAGTCCGATCATTGTGGCTGTATACTTCTTTATGGCCTCTCAATTGCAGTAACAAAAGAAAAGATATCGATTTCGCAGACTACTTTCTGACATTGGTGTAGTCCGTTGCTTCGGGATGGCTTATTATGGGTCTCTATTGGACAAAAAAGGCGAAATTGTAAATATACTAAACTATAGTTAAAGATCAAAAGAATTAAACACTTTAGAACAGTAATGATGTACTTTGGGATCCATTGGCGTAACTGGGACCCAAGTATAGACCTCTAAAGACATAATTAACAAGGGTTTGTATGATGCAGCAGGCTTGGTGTAATGTCAAAGTAGACGTCTTGAATAGACTGATTTCCTTTATGTTTCTTGGTTCACAGTCGTTCAAATGACTCGATTTAATCTTACTTTGAAACAGACCATATGAAAAAAAAGGAGATCCCAACTCTCTACAATATTACATCTAGATCACTTGCTATTGACATTCTAGGCTGGTCAGACAGACTTTTGCTAAAAGCACTTTCCATACAAGGATTTTATGGTTCTGGCTTTGTCAATGGCTCCAACCAAGACTCACACCAGATCACAATTGTCCCAATAAAGAAAATGGCGAATATCTATCTAATCATTTGTACATTATTATTATTTAGTACAAAACATATGACATTAATGTCAATGAGTTGCAATTGGCAGGCTGTAAAAACATACATAATAAATATTGTCTTTACCAAATGGCCATACTATATAGCCATATAAGCACTCCAAGATACAGCAGCCTATTAGTAATCTAGCTGTCTAGACAGTGTTCTTTAGAATAATCTACTGTACAGGACCAACGCCATTTTTTTTATTTAATTTTTTTTTTATTGGTATTGTACCATTGTCAAGCCCACAGACTTATCGTATCTGGATTATGTATTTCATATAATGATGGCTTTATAATTGACTTGTTACACAGCCACAGCCAATTTTCGTTATTTTCTTGGTCGTTTGACAGTCCTTTTAATCTACCTTCCTCCCCCCCCCCTTTTTTTTTTCTTTTCCTTTTTATCTCAAGCCATGACGACTCCCGTTCAACGAAAGACCACCTTGCCATTCCCCCCATTGCCACCAAAAGCAGATGACAAACTCAAACCCACCAAATCACGCAAGCCTGCAATGACAACCAAAGATCTAGCTAGGATGGCCCTGACAGGTCTGGGATGGAGTATTGTCCTGTTCTTTGTGGCCTCGTACCTCATTACAGAATCATGGACATGGGGCTATAGAGGAAAATGGACAAACGTCAACAACTATCTGCCTGTAAGCCACAGCTGTCCATCTACAAATAGCCAACTAACAAAATAGAGTATCCTTAGCGCAAGGAACTTGTGTTTTCAGAGGAACAGCTCTATCGTTATGATGGCAGTAACCCAAATCTGCCAATCTATGTAGCCATCGAGTAAGTCTAGCCATCCTCTTTAGGATTTTCTAATGCATGCCATTGTTAGTGGTGATGTATACGATGTTTCGACTGGTGCTGGATGGTATTCTGTGGTGAGTTGATTTTTTTTTGGAGGAGGTGGGGGAGGTTAAAGAAAATAGACTTAAAAGGAATTGGACAGGGTGGAAGCTATCATCATTTTGCTGGAAAGGATGCTGCTCGTGCCTATGTTACTGGCTGCTTCAAGGAACACATCACACACGATCTTCGTGGTCTTACTGACGACCAACTAAAGGTATATATACAAAAGATGCTTGCAAGGAACCATAAGCTAAACTGACACTTTTTAATAGGGAGTTGATCACTGGAAGAAGTTTTATCAGAACCACCGATCATACTTTCGAGTCGGACGTGTCCTGCACCCTCCTATTGATGACAGCACTCCCATTCCAGAACCCTGTGAATCTGCAGTTGGCCAGAAGCCAAAGGGAAAGAATCATTAAGACCATCTGTATCTTGTTTTCATTCATTGGAACCATTCAAATGAGACTATAAAGACAAGTATATATAAAAAAAAGAGAATGTGTACTGTATTTCTTTTTTTTTGTTTTTTGTTTTTGTGTTTGTTTTATAAATGTCTACTTGAAATCAGCAGCCTTTCCGGTCTATAAGTTAAAGAGAGTTCCCCCATTAGTAACCTTGTATAGCCCGCACAATAAATTATAAAGGAATCTTACTGTCAAGAGTCCAACAATAAGACCAAAGAGACCAAGAACGGATCCGAAAATCTCAACAACCAAGACCTTGACAAACAATTGAGGGTCTTGGGCATCGGCCAAAGCAGCACTTGAACCCGTAACACCGACACACACACCACACAACAGGTTGCAGACACCAACTGTCAAACCACCCCAAAAGATAGCATGTCCTAAAGATAAATATAGTCGGGTATTTCAATAAATGCCCATTGCTGATCATTTTGTTTTTCCCAATAGATTCTTTTGCGTGTTGATTTTACCAGTAAAGTAGTTGGAAGGGGTATAGAGCTGGTCGGGGGATACATCGCTGAGCTTGGAGGAGTAGACAATAGCCATAATAACACCATAAATAGCAACGACTTCACAGAAAATAATGGAAATCAGGTTACGAGACTGAATGCGTGGTGTCTTGACAGCACCACCGAGAAGTGAAGAACCGGTGATAAAGATACCCCTAATAAAAATATCAATATGTGCTCAGAAACCAAAGAATTCAGTACCATGCAGCACCAGTGACCGAGAGACCAATGCAGAGACCCATGCCGAGCAGAGCCCAGATAAAAGGTGAGGTTTCTTCGAGCAACTTTCCAACATTAAACGCTTCACCAGTGCCAGTCAGGAGCATGTATAGCCCGACAATAGTCACGAGAGCGAGTGTACTCCCGGCAATGGACGTGTAATAATAGCCAGGCATAGATGAAGAGATGGAGGAGAGAACAAGGCACGCTTCTCGTTTCAAAGTAAGGTTGCTCGAGAACAGGTTGAGGCAGCGCTCCATGACGTCACGTTGGTGTGTCCCTAGCCGTGTCCCTTTAGAAAATGAACTGAACAAAAGGGTTTGAGTACGGACAGTAGAGAGTGGCTTGTTGGTTTCTTTTTTTTTTTTACTTTTACTTTCTTTTCTTTTATATTTTTTGACTTTAAATTACCTTTATGATCCTCTTTACATAATCTGCCCTGAATATCTATGGATAAATCGAAATAAAAAGGGCAAATTCAGGCCCATGAAAGAGTATGGACCGTACACGGCCAAGCTGCAGAGTATAAAAAGGCAGCAAAGCATCCAAAAACAAGCCAGAGGTGTAGGAGGGTGACGTACAAAGGTAGTACGTTTTATGCACCTGTTCTATTTGAAGCTCCACGTTTCTTCTCCTTGGCTTGCATCTTTCTTCTCTTTTCCATAAATTACTTGAGCATATATGATGGAAGGGGTGGGTGACACATTGGTGACAAAAGACCAGCCAAGCTCACTAGTATTTGGCTTAAATCCAACCGAACAACCCCAAGAATATACGATGGAAGAAAAGGCAGTGATACAATTATTGTCCAAGCTGGATAAAGTAAATAAATCTGTCTTTTGGCTGTGTGACTCAGCTTCTTTGGTAGGGATTGCAGACCATTGCGAATCTGCGATCGGTCCTGACATTCAAGACCGCAGAGCTTAATGAGGTTCTCGGGCAACTCGAAGTTATTCAGCAGGCAGTTGTGGAAGTAGAGTCGAGTACATGCCAGATTGAGCTCATCCTCAAGGATTTGGGGCTATCGGAAATCCAGGCACGGGAAGCCCTGCTGATGAATGCCCATGCCAGTCTTGAGGCAGCTATCCAGTCTGCCTCTCGCTTGTGCGATGGATCAAATCAGGCGCCTCCCATACTCCTAAAAAGCACCAGCAGTGGTAGCAGCAAAAGCACTGGTGGTGGGCGCATCCCTAATTATCCCACCAAGGAAAGAGTGTTTGTGTCCAGGATACGCTACACACCCGATACCAAGCATCTCCTAAGACAGCTAAATGGCTTACTGAACGAGCTCAATCTAGACGAAGCCCGGTTCTTTGAAAAGATTGGCACCCTAGGTAATGCTATTTTGAATAGTGTAAGGATATATGCACTGAAAAAGCAACCGACAGATGATGTGCAGGTTCTGCAGAAGGCCTGTGTTGACCTCGATATCTCCAGGACCATTGCTCTCTCGGCAAAGAGCAATATCAAACGGAGGGAGCTCTTGTTGCGAAGTGCACGCAGGAAGAATAAGCTCGAGGAAGTAAAGGTGGTAAGTATTTCGTCAAGACGATTGTTATCTGATTTTCATGTGTGCAGCTGGGCAACAAAATAAGAGAAGGAGTGGCGATGTGGAAGACCTACACCCGGGATGCACCCATGATTGTCAATGGAAAGGACGTGCTCATGACGCTCGACATGGAAGACGAACTCATGGCCAGAGATGTAGGTCTTGGCTACCAACAAACCACTTTACACTCATCGCAAACCATAGTTGCCCGTTCATCCACAGCGGCTCTCGATCGATGGCCAGTCTAGAAAGAGCTCGCCTACACCTTCGGCATCTGCCAATACCCGCAACAGACTCTCTCTCCAGCCACCCCTAGACACCTCACCTCGGTCCCCAAGACGTACCTCTGTCCCCGTAATTACAGAACATGCTGTATTTCCTGTGCCTACCAAGAGATCAACCCCTCGCCCTTCATCCAGTAAACCTGTGACGATTAAACCTTCTGTGAGCATCAAACCTTCCGTGTCAATACGACCATCTACAAGTATTCGTCCTCTGGTTAGTATAAAACCCACGACTTCCAAACCAAACACACGTGTGTTTCCCTCACCTCCCAGGGAATCCCCGGTGCCTGAACCACCGTCCAAGAAGTCCCTCATCAAGCCACCAACCCAACGTGGACCTGGATCCACTCTACGTCTACGCAACATGCTTGCCAAACGGCAGCTACTCCCTCCCAAGCACCCTCTCGACTCTACAGATTAATCTTCTTGGTTTACTTTTCTTTTTATTTTTTTATATATATCTTACTTTACATATAAAAAAAGGATCTCTCCTTTTAGCACAGTCACAGTAGCGGCATGAAATGGAGATCCAATCTCCTTTATCATTTTTCTTTTCTTTGCGTCGATTGAGTTGTACAATCTCCTGTTACACAGAATCGTGCACGGTGATTCTAGGCATAGTTATCTATTGCCAGTTGCTGTACCGATCCACACTCCATTAAAACATAGCCTCGGACAAGGTCTGAAGGCCAGCACTGCTTCTTTACACACCCATTATCAAACCGAGTCGATTCTGGAATCTCAATGCTTTCTGGAGACTCATAGAATGCCTTGATCTGGCTCGTAGCCTCTTCAGACAGCTGTTGGCAGCTTGTTCGAGAATAAATAATGCTGCTTAGGCTAAAGATGTGGTGCCAGTCACTGTCATCCTCCCGTCCCCCTCTACGGACACACAGCAAATTGATCCGTTTGTCTGGGCTACAGCTACTGCTGGACTGATTGAAAAACGCAGTCTTGACCATCGACAGCTTGTCAAAATTGGTGTAGTGCATGTCAAAAAGGTGTTTGGCAGGCTCATCGTCAGGGCATCCCCCAAAGATATTAACTTCTCCCAGATACATTCTCTTTAGGTTCAGGCAGCGGTACGAAATGTAGTTTAGTATCTTGGCCTCCATTACTGCCTTTTCAATCCACAGTTTCCTGAGAACGTGTTTGGAACCAGGGGTTTCGATTGTGTTGAGCACCACAGAAGACGCCGTTACAGATAGATCATCGAGATTTGCACAATTGTCCAATAAAACATTGATTGCCAGACTTGTATGTTCACCGAGGATCTCCACTCTGGTCAGTTTGTGAAAGCCATGGAGACTCATTGGTATTATGAGCGGGTCATCGAGAATCCCCCAGATTCCCAGTTGTAGGCCAGTCAGACTCTCGGCCGTCGAACGAGCAGCCGCCTGCAGCAGATTCATGACGGACGATGGGTTGGAAGGGTGGATGTAGAGGGTGTAAAAGAGAGTCCTGAGTGCGGTCTTTGATCGTGCCAAGAGATCAAAGAATGGCAAAAAGGGCCATGTTCTTGATGTAACCCCAGTGATATGAAGGTTCTCTAAGCACTTGAATGCCACTGGGATGTTTTCTAGAGCATGAACCATCTCAGAATCTGGCTCCGAGTCTGCATTATTGTATACATCCATATGGAATCTTAATGTCTGTATCTGAGGATGTTTGTAGGCCCAGTAGACAATCCACATCAATTGTGTCGTATAGAACTTTGTGATTAGCGAGACCACTTGGGTCTGAGATACTTTTGGTAGGGCTATCATGTCTGCCTTTGTGAGTGCGTCAAAGTGTCCAACTACTGAAAAACTCTCCAGGTGGGGGATATGTTGGTGGATTGCATTGACATAGTCAAACGTAAACGGTCCATGGCTATCCCACAAGTCTGATGGTAATGCCAGTGATTTGAGATTGGAAAGGTAGCCAAGGGATCGCAGAAAGTCTGTCCGTGTGATGCCATCGAGGCACATTGTCAAGTCCTGCAAGTCTTTCCATTCCTCCCAATGTAGAACGGATGCAAAGCATCCCCGTTCAGCCGATCCTTTTTCGAATTCAAGTTTGTAGACACCCTTGCATTCGGTTTGCAGGATTTCCAGTATGTCTACTTTCAATTTTGCTTGTTTGTGAAATGTGATTTCGCGTGTATACTGGCCAAAATCGTAGGTGTTGCTGTCTGGATTGGTGATTGTCTCTACGAATGAGACGAGTTGTTTATGCGATCGAAACTTTGCACGTCTCCAGAGTTCTTTTTGAAAGGCTGGCTGCCAGCCATGGCACACACATGAACAGGTCTTGATGTCAGTTATCGATAGTCGACCCGCAATCCATCCGAGTATTTCTAATGGCAGTTCAGATGCTGTCATGAGTGTGTATCTTTAGAATGATTCAGTAATGAAATAAGACAAGGGCAGAGAGCTTTGTATGTGTATATATATAATATGGATAGACTTGTCAAGTTTTGCCTGCCAATGGTTCCTCTTATTTTATTCGTCATCCAACGGGGGTGACGTGAGATAACAAACGATCTATCTCTCGGAGCCAAACAGCAAGAACCACGCCAGAAAATAATAATAATAAATAAATAATAATAATAATAATAATAATAAATAGAGACCAGGTTTCCCGATCCAAAATATCCTTTGGTCTGGGTCTAGAGGACACTGTGGACTACACCTACCCACTTTAACAAGGTATAAAAGGGTGTCAAAAGAGGTGGCTGACAGCAGAGTAAAGCTGTGGGCTCTAGTCCAATCAGAATCCAAGTCAAATGCAAAATACATGATCCAGGGTTTAAGGACAACAGATGTTTATGATTGTGAATTGTTTCAATATTTGTTTCAATAATTACATTAATATAAAATATTGTATTATGTATATTTTTTTTAACTTTTTTGTTGTTGTTGGGAAATCATTTAAAAGCGTCTGTTTCAATACACACTGTGGGGCCATCCATGTATTAGATAGCGTTCCAGTGCCAAAAACATAGCAGGACTGCTGTTTGTTCTCTGATAATAGCAAGCTTTCTCTTGGCACTCCAAGGCTCTAGACTTTGTCGAGTTTTCACTTTTGAACAATATCTTGATTATTATTATTTTTTGGAGACGTCTGCTTAAAGGTCAAGAGGAAATACCACATTTATGATTTAAATGGTCTTTAGTGTCATTGCTTGGAGACTTGAAATACTAAAAAAAAAAAGATTTTGCAAACACTGGTCTTTATCTTCCAATAGGTTCATGCTTATACTTTATTAATCCCCAAGTATTGTTTTCTGTCACCAATATTTTCTCTCTCTGTCTGTGTGAATAGAACCTAGTCCTCTAGATCTCCTTTCAGAAAGAGTCTATAAACAGTGCTCGTCAATATTGGCTTGTTAGATATCTATTGTTCTTTATCGAGGATCCCAATTGACATTTGGTATACATCGTACAGTCTGGGTGTATATGTTTTTTAAGGGGTATTTTCAATTGTGGCGTACATAATCGTAACAGGGTAAATAGTATCGTAATATACCCAAACAAACACTGGGAAATATTTAACTTCTGTTACTGGCCTCAGACCTACCAAAGAGCTCTTTATCCTTTACCATGCCGACATTGCCATTCGAAATCCTTTCCAACATTGCCGACTTTCTTTCAAAAAAGGACATACTTCACTGTAGTCTGGTCTGCAGAACATGGGCCACACCATTCCAGCAGAAACTGTGGCATACCCTAAAGATCGATAACCCTAAAAAACTAAAGGCCCTTTGCAGCGTAATCACCAAGAATAATAATAATAGCAATAATAACAATAACAATAGTAATAATAATACGACTATGATCAATCATTATACGCGTAAACTCTTCTTGGTCGACAGGCTTGGCACTAGTTCGAGTCAGCTTCATTTTATTCAGTCTCACTTTCAGAATCTCCAGTATCTGTTTATTACGAGAAAGTGTCCTTGGGGCATTGGGTTTGGGTTGACAGAGGGTTTGAAGCTATGGAAAACATTGTCAGAACTGGCCATTGATTTGGATGGCCTGGTTAACTTTGATGCCAAGGACGAATTTTTCGAGATCCTGCCCTGTTTGCCCAATCTTGTAACCTTGAATATCACTCAGCTCGGGGAAAGGAGAACAATAGGATTCAAGATGAAGGATTTTGAAGAGATCCATAGCCATATGCCGCTTCTGAAAAGCCTGTCACTGTTTATCGACATACAACCCCTATCCAAAGAAGACTGGGCCTCTGTTGTTACCGTCAAACCAGCCGTGAACTTGACTTGTTTTAAACTTATATATGGCCGCCTAAACTACCGATGGATGTACTACTTTGCACACAAGTATCCAAACCTAAGTACCCTAAAGTCAGATGCTATCGAGCACTATATGCAGTCCATGCAAGACAGCGACGAAGACATCCAGACATTGGATACCTCTTCCGAGCTGTTTTCTCGTTTGGAAACCATCAATCTAAATACATCAGGCTACTTTAAGCAGATACACACCTTGTTTTGGAATATCTCCAAAGTTATTCCCATGTCTATCAAGAATCTTAGCCATATATTGATCATATCTCCAAAGAAAAGCAGCCTCATTGAAGATGCAATACGTATATACACTCGCTCATTTGGATCAACCCTCGAGACCCTGTCTGTAAAATGCACCGTTCCTACAAATATCCTACGCTCCATAATACCAGAGTTTGAGTACTGTCCTTGTCTTGTGGAGCTAGAGCTCGAGAAATGTTTCTCGTCCATACATCTCGACTTTATCTTTGATCGCTGCAAGGCTTTACAGACTCTAAAGATTAAGACAAATCTAGTTGATATCACTGACCCATACAACACCAAAGAGCAGCACGGACTACAGACAATCAGCCTAAGTAACTCCAGAATTTCCTCGGACACTTTGCATTACCTATCTTATCATTGCAGAAAGCTCAGGACCATCTATCTCGAGGGTGTAAAGATCATTACTAGGCTCTCTATCGAAACAAGTACCATTGTTGATATGCCTTACACCTGCTTAGACGCTCTCTATTGCGATAATGTTTTGTTTTGTTTCGAAAACGGTATTAGAACAGACGATCAGATATCTGTTTTATTAATCAGACAGAATAACATTGACCCGCCACTAGAAGAAGCTCCCGAAGAGTTGGAATCAGACCCAGATCGTTCTCTTGGCAAGCATGACTGGTACCTCTTGTCGGGGAATACAAAGTCTCTGGATAAAGATACTTTTACAATTGAACTGCTTAAAACAGAAGAGGTTGACTTGGGAGACGATATAACAGAGCGATTTTTCGATCTAAGGCAAGAATTCAAAGAGATTGCTGAAAAGGAGATGCCTAGCAAATATACCATGTTGAACTTCATTCGTGTCGTAAATGTATATGCAAAGACTGATGTAGGAAGAAAGCCTTGGGCTAGAGTTAAATAAAATAGTCTCAAGAGTTTAATTGGTTTGAAAACTTGTAAAAAAAAGAAAAAGAAAAAGAAAGATTGGTTCTTGAAAGACATGGATAATCCTAATACATACTTTAAATTAAATTTTCTTTACAAGCGAAAGCAGCGTAATATGAGATATAATAAACTTCCAGTGAATCTAAATGCACCAATAATTGCAACAGCCCAGAGGATAAACCCGGTGTAGGCAATCCCAACCGCTTCTTCGTATGACTTGGAGTTCTCTGAACTATAGGAAGGCAATAAAGACTGGAGACTTCCACTTGTCACTAATGCAACAAGTAGAGCATTGCAGCCTATCCATGTAAGGACCAAACGAGTCCGGAAGCCTTTGTAGTAATCATCTTGTTTTGTTTTTGGTGGCCGGCTCTTGTGCATGTTAGTTGGTTTTCTACAATAAACCATCCTTACCTCTCGTATTGTTTCCGGCTTTTGCTGCAAATTTGCCAGGGCATTGTTGTAATGCCCATTTAGTGTGTCTGGATTATATGATAGTTCCATTTCAACGGCCTCGATACCCTTTTCGTTGGTTGATGTGTGGGCTATGCCTAGATCCATTTGCACTGTATTGTCTCCTTTGGTTCCCCAACTGACATCGTGAGTGTTGCAGAATGCATAGACATTCAAGATATTGATATAAGTTGGAAGCAACAGCAGATACTGCAAAAAGCTGGAAAACATATGCCAAGGATCCATATACAACAAGCTGGAGATCATGTATAGTCCATAGGTTGATACCAGAGACACAATCACATTCCAAAAGTTGGATTGTTGCATCATGATCAAAAGGTTTCCCATTGCACCTCCCTTATTCCATTCCTCTGACTCTGATCCATGCTTAATACTCTTGTATGACATCCACCCACCTGCAAAGAGTGTATACACCATAATCACGCTGTATGCCATTACAGAGATAATAAACATCCATTTGGACCTAATGACAATATCAATGTCTGCCACTATATGAGTATAAGTTACCCTTGAGGTCGGTTTCCCATTGAGCAAATAAAGGCAACGACAATCAGGAACATGTACAGCCCTCTTAGGAGCTGGAAAATGATATTTCCCCATCCTCCTCCAAATGGATCCATTTCTGGGCTTGCAAGCGATTTAGTTACAAAGTAGAATGTAAGATAAAAATTGGCCTGCAAATAAAAAGAACCATCAAATACAAGCCAATACTTTATTAAAGGTTTTCTTACCATTCCGAGCCAGCTAAATATCAAGCTGATAAAGTTAAACACGAATTCGAGTGACAATGCAAGTTTTTTTCCCATTGTGTGATCCGTACTCCAGATACGCTGGAAATGATAGAGTGAGTATACAGCCGCAAAGAAACTGCCATTCAACCAACGCCGCCTCTGGGAAATGAATTCAGGCAACTGGTCAGGACAGTCTGTCTCGCCAAACGCACTCTGGACATATTTAAGGACCCATTTTTGATGCTTCTTGGCCAATAATTCAAAGCACAAGATTCGATCTTCAGCAAGGTACATATTAGCTGTAAATATATCAGAGTCTCCACTGTTTTCATGCCCTTCCCCGAGAAAATATTTCTGTAATGGACCTAGAATTGTTGTAGAAAGATTAGCCACATTTTCTTTCAAAAAATAAAATAAAAAGAAAGAAGATATCATCACTTGCCATTTCCATAGGCATCGTTTTGTAAAGCTGTGTATCGGTACGCCGAGAATGCACCTGGCAATACAGAGATGTATCCAAACACGCTCTCGAGTGGTTTATCAAGAATATTGGACATCTTGTACTCAAAGTTCTGGGCCGCAACCAAGGGGTTCAATAGATCCAAACAAGCCGTTCCTTTCATCACACAGATCTCGCCGCATGCACCCCCGACATTTTCATTGGTAGCAAACGCCTTCCAGAGATGATATATTGACGTGTTTCCGGGCCGAGTCCCAACATCCAAAAGCACACAGATATTGGGGTTCAAGACCTTTCCAAAGGCATTAAAGAACCACCGATGAGAATTGATTTTCTTTGCATTTTGTTCCTTGAGGCAAAACAGGGTTTGGACCGGCACAATTCCCTTTTCAGCGCCCTTGATCTTCATGTCTGAATCTATAGATAGCTGTGTGGTGTACTGCAGTATATGTAAGGAGACGTGTGGAGGGTTGGATAGCCAATGTTTAAAGATATATATATAAATGACACTCTATGATTGTCTTTTTTTTTTAAAAAAAAAAACTTACTTCATACACATGGGCCTGAACAGGCTTGTCATTAACCATGTTCTTGGCCACACCCTTTTGATAGACTCCCATTGTTGTAAGAACATCCAAGACACGAGGGTCGCATTTCTGACGGCCATCTGCCACAATGCACACCACCACCTTTTTCCACCCTTCTGCGTTCCATACCCGTGAACGAGAACGAGAGCAGAGGTGGGCAATGTTTTTCATCACACCATGCATTGTCCGGCAAAACAGAACCTCGTCTTCCTAAAAAAAAAAGATATATACTTGTAAGCCTCTTTAACCCAAGGACTATGAAATGTTTTACATTGTACATTGTCATGACAATAAACAGCTCTGTCTGTCTTTGCATACACTGAGGACGTAGAGTGTATCCGCTTGTTGCAAATTCGTCTGGATCGCATGTGACAGCAGTATAGCGCATCTGGCTAAACTCTTTGTCCTTGCGTGCACTTGCTTCCAACAGACGCACAGGCACAGGACAATCCAGGACCAAGTTGCCATTCACCAGTTCGACGGTTGTTGTCTTTCGTGGCAAAGAAGGATCTACAAACCCACCCACCATCCGTGTCATGGGAGATAGATTTGATACAGTAACACTGCTTGGACCACCTGGAGGATAATTGGTATGAGTAGGAAAGCCAGAATATAGGATTGGGCCATGATTATTGGTGATATTTGGAGTGGGCAGGCAAACATGAGGAACAGGTTCACCCAAATGGTTTCGGTCGGCAAGATAGTGTTGCATTGTAGGTGTTGGTGCGGCAGAAGTAGCTGTATTTGGTGCTGGAGTTGCATAGGCACCAGGAGGATGAGACTGGAAATTTTGCATGGCCAAAGAAGGGTGTAAATGTGGATATTTAAAGTGGTATTTGGGTGTACAATGGCCCGATGGTTGACCAGAGGCTTCAGGGCGTTGTGAGGCTGGAACTACCTTTGGTGATGGGTTTCGTATATGAGACTGAAGATGTGGCGACTGATTGTAAAGATATGCGTGGTCGCTGTTGGTCATAATAAGATATATTTATATGTATATTAAAAGGAGAAAAAGTCAGGTCAAGATCATTAAAATGTTTTATGAAAGGCCCTTTTTTCCCCTTTCATTCCATAAGTAGTCTTTTTATAGGCATTTCTGTCTGTCCATTGAATAGAGCCAAGCCATTAAACCCCCTTTTTTTATATATATAAAAATATTGCACATAACAAATGTATTATTTGCTTGCACAATTCGCATTTTACTGCAATTGTCAATGAATTGTTTTTTTAAAGAGTAAAACTCCCAATACTGCCAAGAGATTGTTCAGATCAAACATTCCTAATCCATTCATGATTCTTAACTGAAAGGCATATTGTCTTTTGGGATTCCAAACCAAGCCATACCCGTCGACTGCCAAAGATCATGTCACCCCCTCTTATTTTTAAATAAATATAAAAGCAAACGCAAAAAGAGATACATTTTGCCATCAACTCTTTCATTTAGAGATTCACTTTCACAAGATCACAAAAACAAATAAAATATAAATATAAATATGCGTTCTTTGTCATTGATATTTCTTTTATTGTGCCGAATTCTGACGGTCGAGCTCGATAGAAAAAAAAAGAGACGTAATTTATTTCTCCTATATATATGTACATGTAGAAAACAAACAAATTATAATTAATAATTGGTTAAATAAATACGATCAACGGGTATATTCAACTTACGGGAATCTCGACTTCACCAGCATCAATGGCATCGCACAAATCCTTGGGGCTCTGACCATCAACGGTGCAACCAACAGAGTTGGCGGTACCGAGGATCTCCTTGACAGTACCCTTGAGCTCACGAGCAAGGGACTTGAAGCGCATGGTACGGGCAACATCGATAATAGCCTCGAGGGAAACGTTACCGCTGTGCTTGATGTTCTTCTCCTTCTTGCGATCTCTGGGGGGCTCGTTCAAGGCCTTGATGACAAGGGAAGAGGCGGAGGGAACGACGGAGACCTGAGCCTGACGGTTCTGGATGGTCAACTGAACGGTGACACGGAGACCCTTCCATTCCTTGGTGTTCTTGGCGATATCTTCTCCGACCTTCTTGGGAGACAAACCGAGGGGACCGATCTTGGGAGCGAGGGCAGAAGAAGCACCAACCTCACCACCTTTAAATTGATAATTGATTTTTAGTATTACATCCCATTAACATTCTCGACATTTGGAAAGGTTGATCCCCAAAAATAAAAAAACAGAAAAAGGATTTACCAGTGGCGCGAAGGTAGATGATCTTAACCTCAGAAGGATCAAACTTGGGAGGCATCTGTTGTGGTGATGAAGAGGTTCATGGGATTATTGAGTGAGTACGGGATAGATGGATGCATGGATTTTCACACTGCTTTTACCTTGATAGATTGAAAAGGAAGGTGCAATAACTTCACAGCCTAACATTCATTACATGAGCAATATTGAATCCCCGATCAGGAGATGCGGGCCGGACTGCCATTCTCATTTTGCTTATAAAAAAAAGATTGACCCGCCATTCTGATGATTCTGTCACTTTACTTTTATGGCATCGAGTACCTGAGCTGTCCAAAATGTAAATGTAAATGGTGATATTTCAATTATGGATATTTAGTATTCAAATATCGGTACAAGTCAATGATAGACAACAAGAGGATAATTTATAATGCAAAATAAATGTTTTAATAAAAGAGGCGTACACTTTATCTTGGGCTCAACAATCTAGAAATCCAATAGATTCTCGAGTACAATACAAAAAGACACGTCTAGAAATACGGTTTTCCCATTCCAAGTCAATCTCTAGCATGGTTTGCTTTCTTGCAACAATATTTCACTAGGCAAAAAAAGGTTTATATTCTAGTTTTTTGGCAAGGATTTATACAAGGTTAGTTTTCAAAATCATATTTCCACTAAAAAACAACCTTTTTTTTTAGAGTGAATAATGAAACACTGTTGGCTACAAAACACGCCTTTTGAATGAGACAAAAGTTTATTGATTTTCTAATATAAAAAAACAGGAATCACTTTTTAGAGAGGAGAGGTATATTGAAAATATTTATCTGTAAATAAATGCAAGTGAAACTAGTAGAGAAAAATGGTTATTTTTTTCTAGCAAGTAATCTTGGTATTTTTAACCCTCACAACAATGTGTATTGGAAGTTTTATGGATCAAACCTTTGTTCCAGTTGGACTATTACGCTACTTTGCCTCTCTTTATATCCTTTCCTCTTAAATATACAATTTTCTATATAACATTAAAAGTATTTCTATCAATCTTTCCAGTCGTCAGTAATCAGATATTATCCACAAGTAATTCAACCCTTACTCTTTGGACTCTTTAGGATAGCACCAAATATTGGGTCTTGCCTATCAAAAATAATAATAATACCACTAGTTGTATGTTCTAGCCTTGATTGTATATTTTATAATCAAGCCTAGCAAAAGTCAACTACTTGGAAGTTCCAGTTGACATGTTCCATTTGGCTACTTTACTCTCCTCTCAACCAAAATAAAAATCCTTTTGAACCATTATACTTTTCCATTTGGTATGTGATTGATGATTCTCGACTCCATCACAGAATTTTTTGTCGTGGCTGCCTTCACTCGATTAATTATGTTGTATTTCCATACCCACAATACTTTCTGTATTGTTTGATTGATCACCGTATCAATGTTGGTATACAGTAGATTATATCTTTGGCTGTATATTTGGGCCTATGTATTTGATTCCAATTCTTTGATTCTTTATTTTGTCATTTAAACTACCTTTAGTTAGTTAACCACCTCTACCAAGTACTGGTTTATTGCTTATATATCACGCGTCATCTTATCTGATAAAAAAAAAGGTAGAATTCTTTTAACTACAACTCGATATTAGTCTTGATTTTCACCTTGACAGTGCACTCAATACTGCCTAGATTATTTCCAGTAAAGGCTCATACAAACAGGAACCCCACCAGTTTAGAACAATTGATTGAAAATAGTGGGTTATCATTATAGTGATCTAAAGATATATGCAGTGTTACCTCTATAAGCCCTATAGACTGCCTATACTCCTTTATATCTCGCTGTATATTGTTTCATACTCTAACCAAGATATGAATTATTTCCAAAAAAAATTCCAACCAAACACACTTAACAAGCTTATCTATTTTCTGTTTCTTGTAGTATTTGAAGTTGGCCCAATAGTTGAAATTACTTTTATACTTTTAAATATTACCTTTGTTGCTAGAGAACAAGAAATGGTAGATATACCAAGGAAATAATAATAACAATAAAAAACCACCAGGATATAATGATCCAACGTATCAAATATCTCCACCATGCCTTAATTTGCTTGAAAAAAACTCTCCACATCTCCAATTTCACTAAACCCTCTTTCAAAGATTGTGAAAAAAAGTACTGTCATGAAATAATTTGATTAAAGCTTTTGTATTATGTATTGGGATCTCGTGTTTGTTGAGACCATAAGGCATTTGTACGTTTATTACAATAGTTTTTTTTATAAAAGTATATTCCCAACAGGATTTCTTTGTTTGTATCCAGCCCAGGATAGAGAGAACAAGTTGGTCTACTTAAAAAAGAACAACTTGTGATGGCATTGCTTTCTGTGTGAGCAACCAAAAAAAAAGTCACTCTGGTATTGGTCAGGTTCTCGGGTAGTGCAATCCATACTATGACCAAAAAGAAAGAGGCCGATGCTGAAAAAAAAATACACTGTAAAATTGTGAAGTGGCCGACTCTATCAGTATTTTCAGTAAGTATATACAAACCTTGCACTATTCGCAATCCATAGAATACATTAACAAACATTAAGCCCATGTCAAAGATGCATGGTACTTAGCTGAATTTAATGTACAAAATACTAGAGTTATATCACAATGGGCAAAATGGTACAAGCTTTGGTTTCATCTTTTTGGCAAACTGGATACTTTGTTTCATGTCTTCTTTTTTTTGGGTTATCAAAAGTGATAAGTCTTGCTTGGCAACCAGAGACGTAGAAATAAAAGTGACCTTGAGAAAATTAATATTTTATTGATTATAATATGCTGAATATTTATACTAAACAAAAATACAATAAATGATACCACCAAGAGAGAAAGTATACATAGTAAGGGTATGAGTGGACTAATCCTTGGACGGAATATCGTAACATTTCATGAATCCTGGTTTATAGACATAGTTTATACTGGACCAACAGGCTAAATATTATGTTTTATTATAGATATGTTGCTGGCAATCTATATAGATCATATAGCATATCGAGAACCATGAGAAAATTAAAAAAAAATAAAAGAGGAAAAGAAGTTAGCCAACAGCACTAAAATGAAAACTGGACCATTCTCTCTACTGGACGTCTGTGAAATAGATGTAAAAGGAAAAGGAAAAAGATTGGAGAACAGATCACGTATCTTGCACGAAAAGAGCTATATTAGATACAGCAGATATCTGTGCTTGTACATGACACAATCCTTTGGGAGAACGAGTTTTCTTTTGGCACACTTTGGTCTTCTAGGAATCAAACTTCACTTGGAGAAGTGAAAGCAGCGAGTAATGGTTTCCTACGTGATTCTAGTACCGAGGATAGTATCCACCTTTTAGAAACATCTGAGAATGAGAGCACACCATCTTTCGAAATATCATGGCAACAGGGCAAGCCAAACACAGCCTTTAATTCAAAGGGGGTAATGTTTCTCAAAAATTACTTTAAGAAGCTCAGCACAGATGTCAATTAAACCCATTTTTGCAGCAGAGTGTACCAATCCACAGAATCAATGTTTGAGGGAATTATGCCCACTTTTGACATTCTGGGCTGTCACACAGCTGTAATGGTATCCAATGACTAGGATATTTTATATACGACGATATGTATAAACCAATGGTCCACCGAGAAAAAGTAAAGCTATAACAGTTTGAGGAGATTGCACAAGGCATGGTGATGGTAGCCACAGCAAGGCAGTAAGTTGGTAATAAATAACAAACGACTCATATACCGAATGACCAGTGCGACCCATGCTCTCTGCGACAAATATAGACTTGGCCGAAAGAGTGTGTTTTACTCAATTGGTGCGTACAAGTTAACATGAGCATAAGGCTCTATTGTCTAATATTGGGTTATGGGAGATTCTGGGTAGGTCTCTTTGGTCCAATCTGTATGGGTTAGACAAAATCACCTAGTCAAAATGTTAAAGGTTTCTTGGGATATAACCAGCCCACTTTATTTATAGATCTTTCACTCTTCTTCAAAACTCTTTCATCTAACAAACGCCTCCCCCGACGTTCTTTAGTTTCTTGGATGGCTCATTTGGCTGGTCTTTGTCTTAAAGGCCTTTACGCGAGCCATAACCTTCTAAAGACTGCAAATCTTCTTTTAAGGACAAAGATCATACTGCTGAATAATTGAAAACATGTTTCTCCTTGCATGAATTCATTGTTTTCTTTGCCATCTTGCCCATATTATTGACCATATCCCAGCCACAGAGAACCATTATATATATAAACCACCAAATCCAGAGTATTCATCAATGGTTTGCACTTGTCACGATAACCAGCAGCCTTTGCACATGCAAGAGAATGAGGAACTTCTCTACCTTCATATTTATTGTAAAGTTGTTGGAATGGACACTTTGGCTGTCAGAATACTAAATCTCGGGGAATGGAGAATGGCGTTTCAGATGAGTACATCTCAAGACAGTGCTGGTCTATAAATAAAAGAGTACCATAGTTATAGGGCAATATACATGTAAGAATACCGGTTTGTTTAGTTTTTTTTCAAAAAGGTTAATCTTATATTCTTATAAATGCCGAGGTATTAAGAAGCTTTGCTTATGCTTCTTGAGAAAGGGGACTACATTATCGACGGGTGTTTTAACAGTGGTGAGGGAAATAATGTTTCAAAGACGTGCCATTCCGGGTATCGGAAAGAAATGGTCACAATAAAGTGTGCGGCCCGCATTTCCCTTTTTTTTCCCTTGCTTAATGCATTGGTGTCTTCTCAAGATTGCTGGATCATAACTATCCGTTTTCTTGTCCACTTGTTTCTGGCCATAATATACTTCTTGATATATTATTTCAAGCTAATAAAAACCTCTATAATTTTCCATGAAATATTTAAATCTTTGAACAAATACTATCCACACTACTACCACAACAAAAAGCTCTACAGAATCCAATATTACTTTTCTGCTTTAGAAAGATAGACGTCACTTTATTTGGACAAAGCAACACCAAAACGCACAGAGATTCCGATTCCTTTTCCGGGCTGGTGCCGACTGGGTCCGTTTGTCCAAGACTATCTCTCTCTTGCTCTTGCTCTCTCTCTCTCTTTTTAAATATTTCTTTTTCTATACCTTTTTATGCACCATGAGTGACGGAATGCTTTCAAGGCATGGCCACATGAATGCAGGTAAAAGACAGTTCTCACGAAATGAAGAAAAAAGAGAGAATACTATTAGCATAGCACAAGTACTTTCTTTATTTCTTTCTTTATCACGTCAAACCCATCATTTGCCTAGATTGATTTATTCATTCTTTTTCTTTTTTTTTTTAAAAAAAAATATATGAAATGAATATTAATGATAACAATAATAATAATAATAATAAATTGCATAATTTAGGTGCCATCTCAACATCTGTCGAAGAACTTGCTTACAAACACCAAGTCCTTTTCCAAAGATATTCCCAGTAAAATGTCATTCTTGGGATGATCATGTTCTCTCGACTAAACTACCCTTTCATTACACAGAATCAAGGCTCAGCATGTCATACTGAAAACAGCCGTCATCAAGGTACGCTTTCAAATACTATGAGATTACCACAGCCATTGGTTTAACTCTGCTATCTAGGAAAAAGCCAATAATGCTGCTTTGCATGGCAATGTCAAGGAAAAAGAAAAGGAGCTGAGAAAGGTTGGGAGTTTTTTTTTTTCAAGATTATTCTGTTATATGGCAGCCAAAAGAAATGTCTATTGATACAATGTTAGCTACAAGAACAACTTGATCTTTTGGCATTCCACAACGAAAGACTCACCAAGCGTATTGATGCTTTCCAAGAAGGAGATACTGTAAGAATTCATTCAAAGATGAGCTCGAGGCTTCTGATAGCCAACAAACCCAATATTGATATCTTTAATGCCTTGGGTGTATATATGTATATATAGAAAGGATCCCATTTTTCTCTCTTGGGTGGACCAGTGAAAAAGGAACTCGAAAAGAGCACACAAGCATTGGATGCAGCCAACCTAGATCTTGCAAAGAAAATCGAAGATAATGGTAAATTCAAACGAGTATTTTGGAATACGCATGCATTTACAAACAGCAACGATATATTGCATCAACTAGAGCGTCTTCATGAAGAGTTGTCAGAGGTCAATCACATTTATACAGACCATGCCAACAGACTCCATGCTCAGATTGCAGAGTTTGAGAGAAAGATTGAGGAAATGCAAATGGAGACATCCACATTGCAGAGTGAGCGTAGGAACCAGGCTGCTGCTCTAAAGAATGACAAGGCCACCCTACTAACCGAGCTAGAAAGGCTCCAGGCTGAAGTTCAAGAGTAAGTGGATCTGCTGTATCCAACTTTTTTTTTGGTTTGTTTGGGAAAGAGATTTTGATGAAGATGTATGGGATTAGAAAAAATCGGATCCTCGGCGAAAATGAAAAACATATGCGGCAAGGAGACGTCCATTTGGTAGAAGAAATCAACAGTCTTCGTGCCATACTACTTGCAAAGGCAGGAGATGTAGAGGGAAGAGACACTGATGAATTATTTGGAAATGTAAGTTGGCTATTATTGAGAAATATTCATAATACCCACTTGTTTTATACAGAAGAAACTAGCCGAAATAATTCCTGCCTGTGATGCCTTGGTAATATTGGAAGAACAGGCAAAGAACTACATTTATGCGCTTCGTGAACAGGTAAACCATATGCAGTGAATTGCATTTTAGACAAGAGATAATTGGTTGAAATTAAACACAAAACGTTGTATTTTTTTGGGGGGATTCCCAGACAACTCTCAAAGGCCTGCCGCATGAAATTGCTGCAAAATTAAAAACGTCTAGTGAGACATGGTCAGAAGAAGTCCAGCGGTTAGCAAAGTCATTGGAAGAATCTGAACGTAAGATTTTTATATTCTAATTTCTTTAAAGGAAATTCATTTTAATCTCTGTCTTTTCTAGTCAAGGCAAAGACTCTGTCTGAAAGTTCTATTAAAAACAGTCAGCAATCAGAAAAACAGACGGCAGAATACGTCTTGAAAATCACAGCCCTTGAAACGACCATGGAGGAGCTTCAACAAAAGCTACACAATCAAGAGCAGCTGGAGAGAATGCAACAGTTGGAAACCAAGAATACTCAACTAGAGGCTCAAATAAAACAACAGGAAGAAGACCTAGAAAAGACACGCAAAGAATTAGAAGATGTTCGGTCAATTCCACTTGCTGTAAAAGAAGAAAGGATACCCAAAGAGACAAAAGATCAAGAGGTCCAGGTTAATATCGATTTGCCGGTTCCTCCTCCTGTTGTCACAGAAACAAACCAGCCAAAAGAAGAAGAAGAAGAAGAATCATTTGTATATCCTCAATCAGAAATTGAATCCAAAACTTCTGTGAAATCAGATACAAGCTCTTCTGACGAAGAAGAAGTATTTGTTTATCGCGGAAAAGACTCTTTGCCAGAGCCAGAGAATGATACCCAAGAATCTAAAGAAACAAATGCAGAGGATGCAGATGTAGAAAAGGACCATGTAACATCTGAAAGTATTGCTGCAAGAGAAGCTACTCTTAAAAATTACTATGAAATACAGATAAGACAATTGACAGAAAAGGTCAGTAGAGATGTTTATTGGAATTTACTTGGTCAATAATTGAACAAGTTGTTAACCTATACTATAGCTCCAAATGGCTGACAGCAAGGCAGTGCGATATTGCAAGACTGTACACACACTAAGAGAGAGCATGATAGAAGCCGAGAAAGATAAACAGCGCAGTCAAGAAAAGGTTCAAAAACTCCAAAATGATGTTATTGTGCTAAAGGTAACAAAAGAGTCTTATATATATATATAATATATATATATATAATATATATATTTGGTACAAAATCTGACTATTCTATACTTGCTCATGTCTGTAGGAGGCACTCACCGCAAAGGAAATTGATTTGAATAATCAAGTTAATACGATGACAGAGTTTATGAACCAACTAACAAATAACAAATGAAACCTTTATTTCTTAATAACAACACTCTATAATGTAAATCCAATAAAGCCCTCATATCTCTTACCAAACACGGCTGAACACTAGATTAATCAACTTTAATTCAATTATTCTATCATGTATCTATTGCGTTGATTTACCTAAATGACTCCCATAATCTTAATATTTAATGATTGTAATATATATTCTGTCAAAGAACAAGTCTAAACCTAGGATATACAATAAAATAAGTTTGATCAATTCATTTAACCTCATCACTTGTCTTAATTAGACTTGTTGTCTAGCCCAAAAACCAAGTGTTTAATGATTAACAATGCAAATCTTTTCATCTCTTTATACTTTCTTCTTCTTCTTCTTTTCACTGTGATGTCTATTAAGAGTGCAATTTTGTTTATCATGGTATTTGTATCTGTACATTTGATTGCTTTATTAAAAAAAAAAGAGCCGCGAGCTTCAAGGCAACTCTGTATAGTTTAATATTTCAATTGGGGCTCAAAAGCAAAGTATTAGAGGTGGATATGTCTAGAGAAATCTTGTGACTCTGTTAAAGACTTTCAAATGGAGCCTTGAATTAAATATCTCATAAATTACCAAAATGTTGTAGTTGAAGCTTAATAGGTGATTGTGTGGAAACATTGGGAACTTGAGAACGTTTCTACCTAAATATCTACAATTGAAATAAAACGCCAATTGGTTTTTTTTCTTTTTTGGCTTTTAAATGGTAGTTTGATTACACTGTAGAGAGTTATAATTTCTACAAAATGTCCTCTTTTACAACAATAAAAATCAACGTCAATTTGGCCTGGAGATTGAATTATATCCCTCACTCAATTTCCACAATTTACCAAAGATGAACACATACTCTGTTGGTTGCTAGAACAAGAAAGATGCGTCAATTATAGAATTATCTAATAATGAATCTTTAGAAACAATTTAATGGCATGGGCCGACAAACCTAATCGACTTGATCTTGAAATAGTCTTTTTTTTTTTGATATTATATGAAAGTTGGCTAAATACCGTTTGACGTGAGGTTTGATTTAAACCCTCACTAAAACAGGATCACTTTTGGAAATCATTAAAAGTTTACAGATCGATTTTTTTTATCTGATAGTACAGGATAAATAACACGATTATTTCTGGTGCAGATTAGAGCCCTCAAGTTCCCCATACCCAAATATACACCATAGATCAAGATCTTGGTTATATATTATATTTATATATATATATTGATTCCAGCTTGATTTTATGGAACACTTGTCGAGTGCTACTCTTAATATTCAGTGTCTTTAGAATTGGCAGAGACCTTTAGATTGACGCAAGTAGTACAATCAATGCTCTCATAAATTACCTCTTCTAGGTATATCTTGAGGGAACACATAATCTATAGAAAGAGAAAAAATAAGACACGCGTTATCTCTAGTGATTTTATAACAATAACTGACCTGTGAGCTAACTTTTATACACAAATCACAAGTTATCCTACGTCAATTGAATCTACAGTTTCAGCTAAAAAAGCAATTTAATGTGGCCAAGATGACCTGTGCCTGTATTCACCCTAATACTATTGATCCTCGTTAGAAACAAGAAAGATCAACGGTGCTCTTGAAAATTATAGAAATAAAAAAAAATGGGATCAGCATAAATATGGTATTTTCTATGAGATATTTGTAAAAATAAGTTTGAATGAGTGAATACAAAGTGTTACTGTCCAAAGTGTATATGTGCAGTAGGCATTTCAGCTAGTAGAGCAGTTCTTTACCCGAGACTCATTTGCAGTGTGTTTTTCTTTTTCTTTTTCTTATTGATACCAGTAAATAACAGCTAGTTGTTACACTGGTTACACCGCTAAACATTTTGATTTCTTATTAAGAATGTAGGACACAGAATGAGAAAAATCGCTCACATTGAGTCAATTTCTGGATGAGAGGATAACTTCAAATGGGACTCTTTGCTAAATGCAACGCCAATGCACTTTTTTTTATTGTAGCCAAAAGTATGGCAGAGGGGATCAGGAAAACCCAATCTAGTGGTCAATTCCTATTAAAGATTCCTTATCATTTCCCTCTATTTTTCTTTTTCTTTTTGTAAAAGTGATCTCTGAAAGATATATAGCTCAAAATGCCCCATTAAATATATTCTGTTTTTAAGACTACAAGAAAAATGAAAACACTGTAGCAGACTGTTTGTTGCCAAGCATGCATGCATGCATAGATGACATATATTTTTTGTTAAAAATAAATAAATATCAATAATGCAAGGACAATATACCTCTCGTTGCTGATCTATATTTGAGCATAAATCGCGCTTCGTTTGGACTGCAACCTTATCCCAAAATGGTTGAGAGATTAAAAATTATATAGAAAACCTTAATATACTTTTGCTCCAAACAGCCAAGTAAAATATGAGTGATTAATGTTATTGACTGATCACTAAGAGGCATTTTGCAGATATGCTTTCCTTTTCAGCAACAGTGCACCAGATTAATCAATAATTCTAAAACGACAGTCCACTTGCTTATCATAATCATTATGGTGATGAAAGAATGCCAATACAATATTTTTTTGAATCTCAACGTGTATATATATATATATACTCTCCAATTCACTTTCATATTCTCTCAGTATACTCAAGACTACCTCTTCGTAATATATTCTGCTCAAACACGCCTTGGTCAATTAAATCAATCGAAAAAGGCCTCTACTAATGAGCAGTAACAAGAACGATATCGAAGAAGGTCTCGAGCACCCTCGTGCTATTCACTTTGAGACGCCTGAAGTCAAACGAGAAAATGCTCATATCTCCAACATCCCTCTCCATGGCCGAACTGGCACCAACGAATCAACCGGCCAAGTCATCATTGCCTACCGCACACTCTCCATCACTGTATCCGAGAACCAAGCCAAAGGAAAGATCAAGCCAAAGAAACATGATCTGAGTGAAGGTAAACCCCAAAAAGAAAAAGACATTGTTTCCTTACTAACCTTTTTTCTCTAGATCTCACAAACGTCAATTACCACAATCTTTCTATTCTCGAGCTCACTCAGCAGTATAGTACCAGCATCGAAAGAGGTCTTGACAAGGAACAGGCTGTAAAGCGTGTCGCTCAGTATGGCAAGAATTCAATCTCTCCTCCTCCTAGCAACTGGGGAAAGAAACTGTTTGGATATTTCTTTGGTGGTTTCTGCAGTCTCTTGTGGTTTGCTAGTATTATTTGCTGGTAAGGATTAAAGATGATTTTTTTATTGATATTGGAAAAAACATATACTTATCCATCTTTCTAGGATTTCATGGAAACCTCTCGGAAACCCAAACCCTGCACCCCTCAACTTGGCTCTGGCAGTTATTCTGATGTTTGTCGTATTCTTGCAAGCTTTTTTCAACGCTTGGCAAGACTGGTCTACAAACCGTGTGATGAACTCTATCAACAACATGCTTCCAACACAAACACTGGTACAAAGAGAAAACAATGTTATTACTATTGATGCCATTGGTCTTGTTCCTGGTGATATTGTCCATGTCAAGATGGGTAACAAGATCCCTGCCGATTTACGTCTTATCCAAGTCTCTGATGATCTCAAGTTTGATCGCTCTGTCCTCACTGGTGAATCTGAAGCCATCCCTGGTACTGTTGATGCTACAGATGCCAATGTTCTTGAGAGCCACAACGTAGCCATGATGGGTACCCACTGCTTAAATGGATCTGCTGTTGGTGTAGTAGTGGCTATTGGTGACAACACACTGATGGGTCGCATTGCTCGTCTTTCTCTGTCTGATAATGGTGCCCGTACACTTCTCCAGACTGAAATCCTGCGCTTTGTTGTTATTATTGCCGTGCTGTCTATTACAGTCGGTGCTGCTTGTATCATCACCTGGGCTGCATGGCTTCGTGTGTCTTACCCAGAGTATCTGTCCGTCTCCAACGCTTTGATTGCTGTTATCAGTGTTATTGTTGCCTTTGTCCCAGAGGGTAAGCTTTAAATATATATATATAAATGTGCCTACAACGTTACTCAAACCCATGTGCTTGGTTTAGGTATGCCTGTTGCTGTTACACTTTGTCTTACACTCATTGCCAACCGTATGAAGAGAAACAATGTGCTCTGCAAGGTTCTCACCACAGTAGAAACCCTCGGAAGTGTCAATGTCCTTTGCTCTGACAAGACTGGTACCCTCACTGAAAACAAGATGTTTGTGTCTGATGCTTGCATCTACAACGAATACTTGACTTCCCACGTTTGCCGTGATGTTTTGGTTCAAAAAGACATTTCAGTGGTCAACAAGCACGCCCTTTCTCACCAGGTTGGCCATCTCCAGGTCGTATCGGCTCTTTGCAATGGCTCTCGTTTTGACCCTGACACCATGCACGAGCAAGTTCGCTTGAGAAAGACGTTTGGTGATGCCACAGATTCTGCCATTCTTCGCTTTGCTGAACAGACCAACCCTGCTTCCACTGTCGCCGACTGCCGTGAAAAATCAGAGAAAATCTTTGAGATTCCTTTCAACTCCAAGAACAAGTGGATGCTTACTATCCACCGCCCCTTCCATCCTGATATTTCCAATGCTCTCTCTTCCAACACCACTCAAGTATCTACTGACGATTGGGTTTTGGTCTGTAAGGGTGCTCCTGATGTCTTGATGAGCCGCTGTACCCACGTTATTCTGCCAGACGGTGTTGAAGAGCCATTGACTGAAAAGCGTCGTGAATTGTTGGAAGAAGCCCAGACTCGCTGGGCTAATGATGGAAAGCGTGTCTTGTTGTTGGCTCGTCGTGTTATCAAGGCTAGTGACACTCCCCAGAATGTCCAGGCTGGAACATCGAGCTTTGGTACCTGGGCTACACAGATGAACCAGAACTTGGTTATTATTGGTCTTTTGGCTATTGTTGATCCTCCTCGCGCCGACAGTGCAGATACAGTAAAGATTTGCCGTCGTGCTGGTATCCGTTTCTACATGGTTACTGGTGGTAAGTGTTTGTTTTTATCTATATGGATTATTTGCTTTTGTTAAATGTTTTTACGATTAGATTTCCCTATTACTGCTGCTGCAATTGCTCGCCAGATTGGTATCTTTACAACCACCAACCCCAAGACTATCAAAGACCTTGATCCCTCTAGACCCATTGACCAAATCCCACGTTATATCCAGACCGAATTTGATAACTCTTCCAGCATCGAACTCACCCACAAGGGCTCCTCTGAAACAACTATTGAAGACACCACCTCATTGCTGTTGTCTGGAACTGATCTTATCACCCTGAACGACAATCAATGGGAACAAGTTTGCCAGTTTGAAGAGATTGTATTTGCTCGTACTTCTCCTGATCAGAAGCTCAGAATCATCAAGGAATTCCAAAAACGTGATAACATTGTTGCCATGACTGGTGATGGTGTCAATGATGCTCCTTCTCTCAAGGCTGCAGATGTTGGTGTTGCTATGGGTGGTGGAAGTGATGTGGCTATTGAGGCTGCCGACATGGTACTCTTGGACCAGTTCTCGAGCATCGTTGCTGCCATTGAAAACGGCCGCCTGGTATTTGACAATCTTAAAAAGGTCATTCTTTACTTGCTCCCGGCTGGTTCCTGGTCCGAGTTGTGGCCTGTTCTTGTCAACATCTTCCTTGGATCTCCCCAGACTCTGTCTTCCTTCCAGATGATTGTTATTTGTGTCTTGACTGATCTTATGCCTTCCATGGCCTTGATGATGGAGAAGCCTGAAGCTGGTCTTCTTACTCGCCTGCCTCGCCGACCCAAGCAAGACCGCCTTGTGAATGCTCGCTTACTGATGCAAGCCTATGGCTTTATTGGTATTATGGAGATGTTGTCTTCTATGTTTATGTTCTATCTCTATCTCTCAATGAATGGCTTGCCCCCAAGCAAGGTGTTCTTGTCTTTCTCAAAGTTCAACAACCCTGACGGCTATGAAGGCCGCACTGCCGAAGAAATCAGCAAACTTCTCTATACCGCTCAGTCAATCTACTTTATCAACCTGGTTATCTGCCAATGGGGAAATGTCCTCTCTACCCGCACTCGTCGCCTTTCCATCTTCCAGACCAACCCTCTCTGGGGTCCCACCAGAAACTTGTATCTGTTTGCTGCCATGATTGGCTCGCTCATCATTGCCCTGATCATTCTTTATGTGCCAGTATTCAATACCTATCTTCAGACATCGCCTATTCCCGTCAAGTTTTGGTTTATTCCCTTTGGTTGGGCTGGTATGATTATGGCTGCAGATGAAACACGCAAACTGCTTGCCCGAAAATACCCCAAGGGATTCTTTGGCAGACTTGCCTGGTAGAATAACCCGAAATTGATAACTATCTACATCATTTACTTTCTTAGCCCCCTCCCTCCCTTTTAGTACCTTGGCATTTGCTTTCATATAATAACAATAATAACAATAACAATAATAAATATCAATAAATAAGCATTAGAAACAAGATCTTGAACAAAGCCAAATCCCAAAAGCTGGCCATTTGCTCAATTGTCTATTATATATATATAAAAAGATTTAATGGGCCCAATGCTAAAAATTATTCCTTTTTTTATTTTTGGTCTTGAAATGCAGCCAAACTTGGTCTATTTCATCGTAAATGTCTTGGTTTCTGGGATAGCCAGTTTGGCCTCGACTTTATGTCCATCGATTATGACTTTAATCCGAATTATTAAAACCAAGCCAGGTCGGCCAGTCTTACTAGTTGAAAGAAAGAAAGAAAAAAATTTACATGATAATTCAATGCTTTGGAGTTATATGGGTGGCTCTGTTTGTGTAAATGAATTATTGGATAAATTCCGATTGCTTTATTGGCAAAATCAATTGGGGTTGATCCTATATTTGATGAACAGCCTAATTGTTTTTGTTTTGTTAAGATGGAAGAATTAATGGTCTATATCCATGATTCCAAAGATAATGATGAATAGATAAATAGATAAATAGATAAATAGATATATAAATATAAATATATATTTATTCATGTATCGGAACATGCCGGCGTTTGGCGGATACTTAATATCATCACATTCTACAAATAGAACTTTGGGTCTTATAAAAACCCAAAGAAATAAATGTAAATTCTATGACCAAAATTATGTACAATACCTCACCTGGCATTATTGACATAATCATCTAATTAACTTCTTATGGGGCTCCTTGAGATCAAGCTAGAAAACCAGACATTGGTCCTCAGAGGCAACCAAGAAGAGTCCTCGGGCTGTGTTTTACGCGGCCACCTCTTATTGCACCTCCTGGAAAAGACTCGCCTTAAATCGCTCTGGTTGCGACTGGTTGGCCAGGTCAAGGTCGAATGGGATAATGGTAAGGGTTTATATACATATTTCTGTTACCAATTACTCATTTTCATTCAGAAAATACCCGTCGATGGTCATCGAAAATGCATACCATCAAATCCTCAAAGGCACAAAAGACAGAAAACACGTTTCTGGAACACAAGTGGACGTTCATGGCGCCTTCAAAGCACGCGCATGTTCTAATGCCAGGTGTCTACACTTTCCCCTTTGAACTAGTCCTACCTGGGTCACTTGCAGAGTCCTTGGATATGCCGAGCACAACTATTCATTACAAACTCAAGGCCCTAGCAGAACGCATAGGCTTCACGACGAATCTAGTGGCCAGGCAAAAGATAGACGTCGTCCGACATATTGCCCCTAGTCTGCACATGCAGTATCCAATCAGAACCGTAGAATCATGGACTGACAGGCTGCACGTTGAGATTGTGCTGCCCAGAAGACAGTACGAGCGAGGCGAAGGGATTGATATTCAAATTTCGGTTCATCATTTATCAGATGAATTACGTATCCGTAACGTATCCTGTGCCCTCAAGGAATACCTCACCATCCTCACCAGTACCAAGAGAAAAACCAAGACACGGCTTACTGGCTTTGTGCGTGACGATAATTTCCCTAGAGACAAACATGTCACCAAGAGCGAGCATTTCTGTATTCCACAACACAGTCAGTGGGATACAAACAACGCATTGTTCCATATTCGGCATAAAATCCAATTCACTATTTCCCTTATCGATCACCACGGCCATCTGGCGGAGATGCGGACAGGGCTGCCAATAGAGATTGTACCGCCAATTGAAGACATGAGCGAGCTTCCGACGTATGAAGATTCCTGGAGGTCAATGCCCTTTTGTCCAGTTGCACATACGCCAATGGCTACAGAAAATGACGCCAATTGCTGTGATTTGTATCGCCTCCCATCGTACAAGAGTATATCGTGATTGTAAATAATAATATATAAATATGTATATAAAATACCCCCCATTATTATCACCATGTTTCACAGCAAGTTTTTGCATATTTTAGCCAGGGCTGACTGATATGATAAAGTGTATTTTGTATTTGAATCATTAGGTTGTGCTTGGTGCACATAATAATAGAGATGAAGAAAGAAATAGTTATTAATTAGAATACATAAGGGATCAAGATGTATGGCACTCTCTCGCAGTATCTTTCCCAGTCCTTGCCGTACTTCTTTTCACAGCGTTCCATGTCGCGCATGGTACGATGGGTCAAAACGACGACAAAGAAGCAAAAGTAAAAGTAGGGCAAGAATGATCCAAATCCAGTGATGAGTCCCCAGCTGAGAGACATGGTCAGGTCTGCGGTGTAATGAGGCTTGCGGACAACACCCCACCATCCCGAAGTGAGCAAAAGGTTGCCGTGCTCGGTCTTGATGTATGTGGGGTTCTTGATGTGACCATAGGGCAGCTGAGGGAAGGCATTACGGGCAAAGAAAGATCCATTCTGCTCCATGCGGAAACGGTTCTTTTGGGAATTACCAGTGTCAAAGAAGTAATAGGCTGTCAGGAGGACGATGAAGAGAGTGACAGTGTAGGGCAAAGAGTGGGTGATGGCGGTGCCGGTAGTGAGCTGGTACTTCATGAGGTAGATTGAGGCGTAGCAGTAGGTGAATGGTACACCAGCCATATTCCAGAAGATCAACATGAAGCCTATTTTTTAAAAAAAAATAATAATACATCACCATTAGGCCTGCCTTTTGTCTACTTTAACCAAATTATAACCTACCATCCTTTTCGTAAAAGATATCCCAGGAAGTGGGAATGCACTCTTCACCCTTTTGACAGGCGTTGACATAGAGGAAGTGGGCAAGGACCATAAAGCAGGCAGGGCCAGTGACGACACCAGTGAGCTCGTACTGTTTAAGCAGACATGACACAGACAAGAAGAACAGGATGGGCCAGGGTACACGAATCTCAGCCCACATCTTGAGGTCGACATGTCCAATGCGAGGGTTGAGAGGATATCCCATGAAAAAGTCATAAAAGAAGTTTCCTGACAAACGGTGACCATTGCCTTTGATGATGCTGCTGAACTGGACCAAGGCGGTCAGGGTGAAGCCCCAGATGATGGCAACAGACATGATTCTGCCGAAATTGTCAATGATCTCTGTCAAGCGGAAGATGCCAGTGACATGGAGAACGGCAGCCAAGACAAGAGTAAGGTACCAGGCCGACAAACCGTTGCAGAGATAGTTGAGCTGACAGATGAACTGTCAGACCAAGATTCACAAGATATCTTAATTTACCTTTTTGCCCTTGAGAGAAGGAATCGGGAGGCCCTGGACGATGGGTCCGGGCATGATATAGGCGAGGATGAATGAGTAGACGATGTAGCCCATGTAGATCTTGGTTGATTTCCAATTGGGAGCAGCGTTGGCCACAACCTTGTCAACGATCTCGTGGATGATGAAATCACGGATACCTTCAAGAGTGAATGATTGAGGGTAGTAGATCTTTCCTTGGTGATATTCAAGCGAGACCCAGAAGTAGTACATCAAACAAGGGAATCCAAGCATCATTGCAGTGACGCCAATAGGTCCACCAAATTCATAGACAATCTCATTGTCCAGTGCTTCGTCGCGTTTGGTGATCCCAGCCTTGTGAAGTGGAACACCGTTCTTGTTCACCTCTTCCTTTTTGTCTGCAACAACAGACTCCTTGGACATGGTTTCTTTTTTTTTTTGCTTAAAAAAAAAATAATTGAAAAAGTAAAAGAGAGTGAAAATATTTAAAACGAAAAAAAATATCTGCGGTTATATAAATACCCCCTCGATCGTGCCCCGGTTGAATTGAAACGCGAAACGTCGAGAATATTCATAACCCGGCTTAATTGTGGCCCGGAACATCTTTAGATTCGTGCGACTATGTAAATGGCTGTTCTTTTATTATTTTTCTTTGGTGCTCGTTCGGGAATACACTCTACGACAGGGCCGTGCTTACCTTCCAAACATGTCTTTTGGAGCAGGATAAAGAATGTAGGATGTCTTGGTGGTTCAGGCAATCAATTAAACATTTTATAATAGTATTTATATATGCACATTGTGTGTATGGTGTGTATGGTGTGTTTATTAGTGTAATGTAATTCTCATCATGTCCGTAAATAATCAACAAAAGGAATCTGTGGCACCTTCCAGTCTACTGCAACAGAGCTTTCTTCTCCAGTTGTGACACTAACTAGATGATCCTTGTGGCAGATGTATGTTATCCGGCGACCTGAACTAATCGATTCGCCTAAGGGTCATTGGATCGTAAGCAGTTTGCATCTTTATTTACAACCCAAGCCATGGACTTACTAAACGACTCAAGACTGTAGTAATCACACATTGCATGCACGAACCAGCGTACGAACCGATCACTGATCTCCCAAACCAGACACAAGTCCTGGGCATCTACCTCTCCAGGAGGTCTTCTTTGCTGTGTAGCAATAAAGCGCATGAGTTGATCTTCGTACGAGGATACAAGGCCCAAAGGCAGGTGTGCCCGCTTCAGATCTTTGCGAACACTGCGAGAGAGTGGGACAACAGTGTTACGGATTGGAATGGTTTGGTTATCTTCTTCCACAGACTCTGGCTCCTCTTCATTCAGTGCAATGCTGTTCCATTGAAACACATTCTTTGAGCGATTGTATCCAGGTGGTCTGAGATCCTCACTATAAAGAACAGCAACAGGATTCTCGGAAAAATTGTCTAAAGATTATTGTGAGCCAGAGTTGATGCTAAAGGAATGCTTACTGTTATCCCATCGTTGACGTCTTCTGCTGCCTTCTTTGCCAATGGCTAGATTAGACCTCCGGGAAAGAGTGTCCTTTTCAACAGATCGCTTCTTTGCCTTCTTGGGCTTGGGTGTGTCGTCTGCTAGTCGAGATGAGGCCAGGACTTCAGAGGCTGCTATGGCGGCGGACACATTGGCAAACGTGTTTGGCTGGCTAGTTGGTTGGATCCACTGGCCGCCTGGCTGGACAAAAAATACAGTAGAGTCCCCAATAGCCATCTGTCCAAATCGCTAAACACTGCCAGCAAAAAATAAAGCCTAAAAAGAATATTCGGCTCACAGGCACATTGCTTCCATTCCACTTTACGCTCGTCCGCCGGCCCCCATGAATGACGTAAGCCGCACAAGGGACTGCCGCATAACATAGCCAATCCAGACCAAGTCTGCTGTTTGATTTCAAAAAAAAAAGGGTGTATATGTGTTATATAGAACTGGTGGCTTTTTGTTAGCAAGTCTTGAGCAATAATGGGTTGGTCTTTGATGCCATTAAAGAGTTGTACAGTATACGGACCAGACTACAGAAAGACATTCGTTGTGGATCACCGCTAGCTCTTTAGTATCGGGGTTCTGGGAATATTATTTTGTACACCTCGTGAAGGTAGAGAATTAGAAGCCTATTTTGGTGTCTGACATATGTATGCTATTCACACAACCAAATATCTTGCAATAATTAAAAAGGAACGAAACAGCTTCTTGCATAAAGGACATTGCACCCAAACAAATAAATAAATATTCAACAGAAAGCTCTTGTTTTTGTTTCTAATAGCCTTGGGCACACAAGAAGAATGTCTGGAGAGAAGAGAAGCAAAACAAACAAAAGCAAGGTCTTCATCCGTCTTGATGGGTCGTGTTACGTAAATATATATTAATAATCAAAAGTGTCACTCTCAAAAAGATGATTTTTGCAGCCAGCTAATAAAGAAGCATCCTGCGTGTGCTGGATCCCTGGTCTTCAAAGAGCAGGCCACTCCGGCATAATCTATTTGGCCAGGAATCAAAGCCCATGCCAAGCCATTCTTTACCATATCCAAACGATTTATCTATACTTCCAGAACAGGCAGTTTATATTTTATATCCCAAATATAGGCAATATATAAATTCCATTTGTGTTTATATATGCTGCGTTTGACCATAAAAGGAAGTATATTATATATAGTCAACATTCTTATTTTGGAAATATGATACACAGAAATATCAATGGTACAGGAAAGATATATACATATGTTCAAGAATCCAAATGGTTCAGGTCACCATAAACACCCTTATTTTTTATGGATCTAATATGGACCGAGATAGTCTTATAATACGATGTACTAGTGGCCAGTGATTGCCAGGTTGGTGACATATCTCGTGTGCAACTGTTCCTGAAGAATTACCTTTTAGACTCACGTGAATTGTTGTAGCTGTGGTTGTGCTTCATATTACGGTCTGCATACTATGCGCATTTACTTTTCAGTGAAATGACCGTATACTGCTTTTATATATTGGCATGACGTAAAGAAAAAAAAGAAAGAAAGAAAGGGCAGGGATCCAAGATGTGTATATAAATACTTGGTGTAAGGCATCTACCCAGAATATTCAGTTGTGTAATAACTCTGTAATCCAAATGGTCATTACAAGTACGAGATTATGGTTCAATTATAATCCTACACAAACTATAAATACAGGCCATTTCCATAAGCATATTCCCATGTCAATTGTCATCAAGCATGTAAATAAATAAATATTGTGTAAATATGACCTATCATAATACGATTATTTAGACTGGTAAAAGTAGTGTTATCTGCAAAAATAAAAAGGGCCTTGCAATACTAATAATGAATTACCATGGATTGGATCATTAGCCAACATGAGTTTGATCTTGATAAAGATAGAGTATTCCTTATAAGCCATCTTGTCCCCCTTTTTCTCTCTCTTCGTCGATATCATATACTCTGTCAAAAGATCCATCGTTTCTTTTTTTATTATTATTATTAAAAAGATAAGAATACTCTCTATTAAACAAATCACAAATTATATTTGCCCAACCCAGTGGCCATCTGGTGATTGAGCCCGTATTTTGTGTATCTCTTTTCAAAAGTGTCTTTAGTGGGATATCTTTCACACCAATTCTCATAAAACCCACTGATTCAGATCTAGCATCTTATCTTTTCTTTTTGCCAAGAGTTGATTTGAAATCCTCCCTATCTTTTCAAGCCAAACTGTATAACTTTTAGTCTAATTTTCACTCTAAGAATATCCAGACTAACACTGAGGCTCACTCAAGCATAGTAAATTCGCTATTATATTGATTATGGTCTTTGTATTGGCACTAATCGTCTAAAGCTATTACAACATAAAATGGAGTATAACTATCTTTGGTTTTCAATAATAATAAAAAAACAAAGTACTTTAAAAAAGCACAATTAAAAGTACCGGAAAATAGCTGCAGGCAAAATAGACAGATACACTCTTTTGTAGTAATTGATTATTGGCACAAAAACACAAAGTTTCAATTTATTAACTCTACTAAAAACTGAATATATAAATAAATAAAAAGAATACAAAAATAATAGTTGGTAGACTATATGAATTCAATACAATCAATATATTATTACAATATTTTAAATAATTATATTAAAATCATTAGTGATCCGTTAAAAAAAATATATCATTTACCAAACTCAAAAGGTTGGAAAAGTCTCTTGGTAGATTCTATCCGGATGCAATGGTGTAAAAACAAAAGCATATATCAAATAATATAGTGCAGATTCTTGATAAAAAAATTCACGATTCAATCTTTGATCTTTATTATTTAGTACACTACAATTTGCTTTTCTTACTCACTTTAATTCTACCGGTATATTTAATAGGACACCCAAAGTACTAAATTCTCACTCCATCAAGGCTTTTCTAAACCTTTCAGATTTAAGAAAAGGAGTCGCAATTGTACCGGGTATGAGCAGAATGAAATTTGGTGTCAAGAAACATCCAGAAAGCCCAAGACTACCTAAGCCTAGAGAAGAAAGACATCTTGCCTTGAACTTGAAGAGCAATCAACATCAAACCTTGGATTGAATGATGCGCTCCATGAAGAAAGAGATGAATAACTCTGTTTGCACAAAGACTACTAGTACAACTTTGCATAGATTGGCTCTATGGAGTGTCTTTACAAGAAAGGCAAGGGAAGAATACTATTGGTTTAAAGGTGTGATATCCGGATCTTGTTATGATAGGCCAATCAATGTAACCAATAGGATGCTCTCCCACACATTTGCATTTTCAATCTCAACTATTGATTTTTATTGTACTTTAGTTTACGTTGACTTATATCCTATTCCCCCTTAATAACAGGAATATCAATTAAATCATAGTAATACCTTATAGAAAATTAGGAAAAGAATAAGATTTTCGTCCCTTATATTTTCAAAATCGATGGTACAAATAGATATGACTAAGAGTCGGCCACTAATTTATAAATATCTGACAACCTAACGTACAATATATGTTGTATCCGTCCAAATATTTAATAACTAGTTGGATAGCTTTATATATTCGAAATACAACAATATACATTCCAAGGCCTGCTTCATGCCAGATGTCTTGTATTGATTTGGTTCCCAAATAAACTTATTCTCATGTATAGACCAACTATGACATTATTAGTAAATAGACACCATATATTTTTGCCTGTAGAAACCTATAAATACTATAAACAATTATTTGTATCTCCAACTAAGAAACCTTAACTATTGACTCTCTCTCTTTCTCTAACTATTTGTGCTGGGTACCTATTCAAAGCTTTCAACGTATTATTCGCGACCATTACTATTACTCATTCTAACATTCACACTTTGCTTTTCTCAATCTCTTGAATTCAATCGGCATCGTTGACAGCATGTCCAAAGTACAAGATGCTCATCCCACAGACTTTTTTTTTTCAAACTCTTTGATATTTAAGAAAGGAATCATAAGTAAGCTTAACATAGATGGAATGAAAATTGCATGTCTTTCCAGACACGAGAACATACTGCATGCAACAACCTTTAATGCTATCAATCAATACAAAGAAACTGGGTCTATCACTGACAAGAAAAATTTAAAAAGATGAAAGCTTCTGACACCCCCAAAAAATACTTTTTGAACTTGAGAGAAATTGACATCAGACTTTGGCAGACATGGTACATTCTAAAATTGAGATGACAGGGAAGCATCTCTGTGACATTTTTTTTTAGTAAAGCTACTGTATTTACATGAATGATAGATCCTCTGCAATTAATTTTCTCAGGTGTCAAGACAACTAACAATGTTGTTATGGGCCAAGTATAAAATGAGCGGTTTAAACTTGATAATAAAAATGGTTTTTATTCATTTCCACTAATATACTTGATCAAAATAAAATCTTATTGTCGAATACAACGAAAATCTGATGGAAGCATTATTATACTTATGGGACCATCAGAATGCACTATCTTTTTTTTATAAAGAATCTAGCATAATCATTCGGGCCGATCATAGGCATTTAATGCCCCCCTCAAGCAATAACCGGTGGCAGAGAAATCAGTGAACTAGCACCAAGAACAACATAGATTTAGTACTGAAGAAAACCGAAAACACTTACCAAGAATATTCTGGAACGGAAGCCAATGACTGGAAACTTGGAAACTACGGAGCAGAGAGCTAACATCAAGGATAATAGAGAGTGAGTACCAATGAAAACAGAAAACTTTTACCCATGCCCGAAAACCTGGAAGACCGGAAGCCGAGGACCAAAGGGCTGAATGGTGCTGACAATGAACCTTGGTTGGCTGTACAAAGGAGCTCAGACCGGACACCATATCAGCCGGCACCGGGTCGAAGACCGAAGGGCTAGAATACATCCGATTACGAACAACTTGACGGTTACCGAGGTAGTGTATGCCGAAACAACGATGCAACCAAGGGCCAATAAGCAATGGACACGCCTCTCCACTACCCTTGGACTGTTGTGCCGAGACCACACCGCATTCCGACATAGACATACCTTGATATTCATCATGAAGTAAGCAACCGAATGTATCCCTTCTTGCTGATCCCCAACACCGAAATGAGCTGGACGATAGCCATCGAACCAGTAGAGACCAACGGGGCTGCAGCGCATCTACCAATATAACTCTGGCCAGCCATACCAGAGGCTCAAGTATGCTTGCACTCACTACAGAAGATGTGAATACGCAAAGGCCCCAAAGCCGCAATCCAATACGGGACATGGACGCGTCCATCCATTCACCGTTGGCGTGTTAAATCGAACTTTAGAACCTCGCAATATTCATACCCTATCCGGACCAGGGCGATGTTTCTTGAGCACATCCGTGGGAACCGACTCGGAAGACCTTGTTATGGAGTGTAAAAATGTGCATTATACATTGAAAATATAGAGTATAAAAGTATGACATAGCTGTTGATACCGTGGACTGCTACGTATGGATCACCTGAATAAGAGTGTAAAACAGAAAGTTGTTGAATATTGAAAGATAGATGTATACAGATAGTTGAAATATACAGATATAGTAAAGTAAGATGAGTTGATTGACACGGAAATATAATGGTTCAAAAACATCGTCAAAAACATTCATCCATTATCAAAACCCCACTAGTATTCATACTGATGGCGTAGCCAACAAAATTAAGAAAAGATGGAGAAAAAATACTTGCCTTGACATGCCTATAAAAAAACTGGCGAGTAAATGAGTACGGGAGGAAAGAAACAGAAACAAGAACAGGCACCCATGCCCCCTTTCTTTATAGATCTATTTTTGCATGTGAGATCATCACAATTTTTGGTGATAACGTGAGCCATTGTGGAAGAATATTTTTGACATGCTAAGAACCAAGTATTGTACTATGCAAAATAAGGGTTTTAAAGGTAAAGAAGTAAAGAACTAAAAAAAGTAAACAAGTTAAAGGTTGGTCTTTATCGATGTAGTTATAACTTTAAAGACAGAGAATGTCTTTAAACGGCAATTAGTTTTTCCTTTGATTTTTAGGTAATTTGAACTGGACCGTGCACTTGTTCAAGAACAATTAATTTTTGTACAAGCAGGTACAAAAATGAGATGAGCGGCGATTAGAAATAGATTTGGAGTTTTAGGGTACTTGACGATTCCTTCATTCTTTTTTGGTGTTGCTGTATAGAAGTGGGTATTTTATTTTTATAAGAACTTGTTTAGTGAGCACCAATACTGATGTGCAGTCTGATATGATATTTCTATTGATAAAAGAGTCAATGGCTCTTTGACATCAAATCAAAATAAATTGATCATTTTCTTTTTCTTTTACTCTTTATATTTTTAAATGACTACTTAATCTCTTTACAATCATTATCTTGGGAATATAACTAATAAAGTAGAAGAATATAATGTTTGTCGGAAAAGAGAATACAGTGCCACTATATAATAGACCCTTTTGACTTTGGGGCAATTAGGCAGATAACCCAACTGGCTATCAGTCTGAAAAATTATCCAGACATGTTCATTCACACTAATAATTCTGGCAAGAATATTATAGAATTGATCGAGACTAGAAAAACCAATCAACGTATACTTGTATAAGTAAAGGCACGTATTTATACAGGTTCTCGAGCAAAATATTTGTGATCCAATATAAGTTCTTTATTTTTTAGTACACCTTTACACTATGCTTTTCTTAATCTTTTAAATTATATTAAAATATTTAACAGTATGCTTAAAGTGCAGAATGATCGCTTCAGCAAGCATTTTAAAACTTTTCAGCGTTAAGAAAAGGAGTCGTAATTGGATTTGACATGAGCAGGATGAAAGCTCCAGACACTGCCAGACACAAAAACGTACCACCTTGGAAATGTCTTGTATTCCTCAAGCGTACAAGAAAACTAGATCAGTTGCAGGCAACCCCCACTCAAAAATACCAAGGCTACCTATGCCTAGAGAAGAAATACATGTTGTTTCGGACTTGACAAAAATTAGTATCAAAATTTGACTGATGTGGCATGTTCAATAAACGAAGAAACTGGAAAATATGTTTGTTCAAAAACTATCGGTAAAACTTTGCACATAATGAATATTTATTTATGTGGAGCTCTTGTAAAGTATTTTTTTTTTGTTTAAGGAGTGTATCTTTAAGCGCTATGCTATATACAATGCCGCAAAGAATTGGGATAAGCAATGACGAAAGATGATATGGAGTGATGAGTTCAAGTTCATTCTCTTTAAAAATATCTGGGACTATGTTTGGCATGAGCCTAATAAAAAAAATACTGTCCTAATCACCTTACTCCAACAGTACAAGGAAGTAGAGGCTTTTTTTATGGTCCTTGAGTGCATGGGATTATTGGCAGGGGTGATTTGGCTACCTGTTGTATTGGATAGCAGTATAAATACCAAAGAATATGTACAGATTTTGAAAGACTATAATCTGCTATTATACCAAAATATTCCTAATGCTCAGAATGGTGGCTACATTTATCAAGAATGACAGCGCCATATATCACAAGGAAAAACATTTCAGAAATGTACAAAGAATAATTTGACTTAAAGATCTAGTGTTCACCAAGTAATACTAGATCAAACCCTATAGAAAACATCCAAAGTCTTCTCGATATTTTTTTAGAGCGAGGCCTCAAAATCTCACTAATCTGGAAGAGGGTTTGTAAGAAAGCTGGAAGATAGGGAATGTACATGTTTGTAAAAGATATCGTCTTTACATGAATGATCAGTTGGGTGCTCCTAATAAAACTAAATGTATACACTATTTATCAAATATAATATATCTTTTAATCACTGTAAACGTGATATATTGATAATATTCATGAATTTTAGGAGTATTTATGTGATGTATAATCTTTACTACATGATTAAAGATACAAAACTTTCCATCTTGTTTTGTTGGATATTAAAACCCTGACTATTCTGGCCTTGACCTTGTAGATTCTATTCATTGATACATAATAACTAATTCTGATTCAAATTGGAAACTGTGATTACTTTTAACAAGTTGAAAAGTACATCTAGGAGAGAACGTCATATACATTGATAGCCGAATATTAAAGAGCATAAAATATAAAAAGTACTTTTGAATCCATAAAAACTTCTTCACAGCAGAGTGATTGTAGTTTGTATTTGCTCTTGAATTGATCTGCTATAAAGCAAGTTTACGCAAACTTATTTTGTTTTAGGTATAAAAAGCCAAGTCGAATATAAAAGACTCTAAAGGTAGAGACTAATATTGAAAATAATGGTTATCGAGCATATATTTTTCGGTTTGTCTAATAGTGATATTTATTACAAAATGATGTTGTGGATTTTTAAATACTATTATTCCAATTCTCTTGTGATTAAAACTAAAAAAAGTTGTATGCTTCCTCTATCCTGTTCACTAAAGAGCAACAAAACTCTTGTTTATAAAACCAAATAAATGATCCAGATATATGCAACGGTGTTTTTCTTGGATACATATGCAAAATATTGAAGCATAATTAGTTTATAATGAGAATATTTATAATTACCTTGATTTAAAATATAATGATATTATCTATCTATTTTTTGTAATGTACACTAACAAAGATACCTTTTTAATGACTTTTTTTTTATTCTCATTAAGTGAGATATTATTGAGTTGCAAAGCAACTGCAGAAGGTATTAATTCTAAAAAAAAAGTGGTCCTGAAAAACTAGTATATGGCTGCCTTGATTTCTATCTTTCTTTTATTCTTGTATACAAAAGAGTCAAATACTAAGAAATCAATGAAAACTGAATAGATACAGTACTTGTTTGTACTGCAGCCTATAGAAACCACGTATTACTATCATCAAGCAGCATTTACAAAGCAATTTAAGCATGCCTGGACCCCTAAAGAACATGATTGAGAATACATTGTTATATTTTAATTATCAAGCTAGCTTCCAAATGTTTAATTGTAGTGTACATGGTATGATACAAAAAGCATCTTGTTGATCATCAAAAGATCTTTCAAAAATGCTTATAATTATTTTTAGAAAAAGAATCTGCCAACCATTGAAAAGAGACTATTATTGATCGTGCTTTTATCCGAGTATAATTAAAGAGGGGTGGTGATATTGTTAACCCCCCAAGATATGGGGTCTATGTTTAAGCACATTCAACTCCTTTGTTAAGATACAGCCGAGAAACACCTGAATATTATCCACACGTTCTTTTATATCCATTGAATTTTGTAATGTCTCGGCAAGTATACTTGATAAATTACAAACCGTACCCAAAATTAAATCTGATTTACGCATTGGTGTTTGTACGCAAGTACTATATACACGAACATAATATTAACAATAAATTAAAGACTACAATAAAATAGGCTGGTAATTAATGGAATTAATTCTCGAATATACCAATCATTTCATTAAAAAAACGTAAAGGTGTTGTATTTTGATAGATAACCTTTTAGAAATATTGATTTGCTAGAGTCTAGTGATGAGCCAACAACCAAGAATGTGCTCTTGACTATGGAGGAACATTTGCAATCTGGTGTCAAGTAATACTAGAAAAAGGCCAAATAAAGTTAGAAATGCATTTTTCGCTAGTGTGATACCAAATACATAACGGTATTGTACAACACAGACGCCTCTTGTCATCTTTTGATATCCTAATTGATAATCTGAGCCCGTACAAAGAGTCGGATTGAGCTGTAACAAGGAATTCCTAATGGAGCAATCATTTCCGAGCTCAATTGTGATTCTTTAATAAGACTATATCCGCAGCCCATTACGAGGTCTCTGTTTCCTAAAGATAAAAGACTCTTGATAACATGATATCTTGTCTTTATTCTAGAGTCATTTTTACCCATGCAAATAAATAATATATATATATAAAATAAAAATAAAATAAAGGCAAGGCAAGGAATCTTGCACTTGTTGCGGATACTTTGAAGAACTACCCCCACACAGGATTTTAATTACAACAGTGAATTATCAGTGTTGACAAGTGACGTATATATATAATTTCAAAGTGCGTATGGTGTAAATAGCCGTAGATTTGTTAAGAGGTTCAAGATCATCCATGGCTTCATTCAATTGACAATGGAGACTCCTGATTTTGAGGTAAACATTTCCACAATGCAACCCTTTCTTGACCTATTCTTCATCACCCTTGAGTTTCCGCTGTCCTTGGACACGGATCATCTTTGCGGATTTCTCAAAGCCACGCCATGAGAATAAATAATAAAAAAAAACTTGTTCAATGTTTGCTGATCGATCTGTTTGATAACTGTTGTTGTTTTTTTTTGTCATTCTTTGATTGGTTTTTTCTAGATTGCTTCCCCTCCCACCGATGGAATTTCTGCCCTCGCGTTTTCTTCTCAAGCCGATTATTTAGCAGCCTCTTCATGGGACAATCAGGTATGAATAAGAAGATTTGGCAGGGTTAGCGATCATCATTGCAGTACGCGTCGAGTCCTTATGCACACTATAGATCAGAATATACGAGATTCAACCTAGTGGCAATACTGTTCCAGTTGCATCCTATGCTCATGAAGCTCCTGCACTATGTGTGACCTGGAGCAAGGTAAATCAAATCACCATATATTATGCATCTGTACACGCGAAAATACAATAAAAAGAAGTCGAACGGCCACAAATACAAGATTATCAATAGACATTCAACCAAAGAAACGAAACACTGAGACTATGAGACATATTAGGATGGTACAAAAATTATTTCTGGTGGAGCAGACAAGGCAGGTCGTATGTACGATGTGGCTACGGGACAATCAACTCAAGTGGCCGAGCATGCCGATACTATCAAATGCGTCAAGTTCCTCGACCAAAGCCAACAGATCTTGGCTACCGGCAGTTGGGATAGAACGATAAAATACTGGGATCTGCGTTCACCACAACCCATTGGAACCGTTCAATTGCCCGAACGCTGTTATTCAATGGACTCTGTTGGTAACCTTCTTGTGGCTGCCACTGCAGAACGACATATCCTGCTGTTTGATTTGAGCAATCCTACCACTATTTTCAAGGTAAGCAAGAGAGTAAAGTAATGGTACTGCGCAGTCCAGGCTAGAATGTTAATCACAAAAAAGAGCAGCAAACCGTCTCTCCTCTCAAATGGCAAACTCGCACCGTGTCATGTTTCATAGACGGCAAGGGTTATGCGGTCGGCAGTATCGAGGGCCGCGTGGGTATTCAATATATTGATGAAAAGGAACAGAGGTAGGCGTGGAAGCTGGCTTTATGAAATCAAACAAGCTAATTGATTTGGGAACAGCAAGAGCTTCTCGTTCAAGTGCCACCGAGATGAACAAAAGAACGTGTATTCAGTGAATGCAATCTCATTCCACCCTACCTATGGCACCTTTTCTACTGCTGGTGCTGATGGCACCATTAACTTTTGGGATAAAGATTCAAAGCAGAAGCTCAAGTTGCTTCCCAATGTCAATGGCACTGTTGCCTGCACTGCCTTTAACCGCACTGGAAATATATTTGCTTATGCTGTCAGTTACGACTGGACAAAGGTAACCGAATTGAGCCAATTTGAAACATCCATTGATTCCTTTGACAGGGATACAAGTTCGCAGGGCAAAACCCAGTCAATAAAATCATGCTCCATGCAGTCAGAGATGAGGAAGTTAAGCCACGTCCGTCTACAAGACGATAAATTTGGCAAACGCATTCGTGGTCTTCTTTATCCTTCCCTCTACTCAACTCACACATCACTATACTTCTCGGAAAAAAGGTCTGCCGATCAATGGGACCTTGATTTTTATTCCAAAGAAATATTAAAGAATAAAAATAAAGCGTACCAAACGAATTCCCGAAATTCAATAAACACATAAAGAAAACTCATTTGATAGAGGCCGTGTCCTGGATTCGCTTTTCCCACGCCCCTTTGATGGGCTTGAAGCCAAAGGTACGATTGCGGATTGGTTTGGGACGAGGTGAATCGAATGAGCTGATACTCTGACCCCTTTGTCGCAGACTGGTGGTAGGGGTCGAAGCACTTGCTTTCAACTCGGCAGTCTCTATCAGCCGAACAACGTGTTCAACACGCGATAGTCTGCGACGAGGAACTACGGGAATTGGACTGTCGACAGATGCGCTCGAGATGCTCGAGCACACTGACATTGAGGGTGATAATGATGGTGGAGATAGAGGGCCAAAGAAGTCAAGTTGAAGAGGCTCAAGCGATGGCAATTGTTGCTGGCGACGACGGCTGCCCAGACTGACGACTGGAGTGGACTTTGAGTGGGTTGGAGTAGGAGAAAAGGAAGAGAAAACAGGCAATGGGCAGAGGTTGTCCTGACAACCTTGGACTGTGTTTGCAACAGGGGTATTATCCCAAGGTGCTCTACAGTCAATTGACTCTGGTTCCTCTGTAAAGCCCTGGTCAAGTGTAGCACTAAAAGAGTTACAGAAGGAGGGGGAGAGAGTTGGTGAGGAGCTGGTGGTATTAGTGATTGGATTGGTAGGGGGAATAGGAGGGCCATCTAGACTGATAGTCTCGACAACAGCGGGGGTCTCGAGATCAACAGGACCTGCAATGAGTTTGCGGCTGGGAGGCTCGATTGATTGGCGCCCATGGATTCTGTAGATTGTCGAGAGGATTGCGTCGAGAACAAAAAGGATAGGGAAAGTGAAGATGGAGTTGGGATTGAGTAGTTTTCGTGGGACTAGAAAAATGAATCTTGTCAGCGTTTTGAATCACTCTTGACCTTTTGGTTACCATCAGCCAAAAGAAAGACAAGGAGAGGAAGGACAGAGGTTAGTGGGATGTGTGCCATGAAAGGTAATGACTGTAATTGGGGAATAGGAAAAAGAGGTTGAGGAATGTACAAAAGGAAAAAAGAACGAGGTTAAACAGAGTAAGACAACACGTATACACACAAATAGAAAAAGGTAATAAGCATCAAACCGCCGTCACAGGATGTTCATTTTAAAGACACTCCCTTCTTTTTTTTAAAAATGGTAAAGGAGTCCAGTGTAAATAGGATGAAAATCGATGTGCTATGGACAGGAGGTGTGCTAATGGCTTTTGATGCTCTTGATAATGTTACACCAAGAATACAATGATATTGTATCTATTTTGATCTTGTCACTTTTATATGTCTAATTATCAGGTGAATTAGTGAGATATTTTTGCATAATAAGCATTCCATTTTGACTAGCAATTTATATGCAGTGGGGCGGAAGCAAAAATAATACTAGTCGTATAAATATCTATATTTTTGTCTCTTGATCAAATAAACTCATCTGTTACCATGGTCCATCCCATTCATCTCGTACAGACATCTGACTTTAGCATCAATCTAGAATCGTCCGAGATAATTCTCCATGGCTCTGTTGAAGAATCTGCTGGAGTCATCTTGCGAGGATCGGTTGTACTCAATTGTGCAGAGACGACAAAGATTAGGTCTATTTCGCTCAAATTCCAAGGAAAGGCCAAGGTCCATTGGACAGAAGGTAGGAGACAAGCAATTGAAACCAACCAATCAACCAAGAGTCAGGTATAGGGTCCCATCAACACCATTACAAAGAGGAAAAGACAATTATTGAACACGACTGGCATTTTCTGCAACCAAGTCGCAAGTCCTACCATTTGTCAGAAGGACACTACAAATGGTAAATATCAGTGTCAATATGAAAATCGATTAACGCTATATAGGGATTTTGAGCTACCCTTGCCTGGAGATCTGCCAGAGACAGTCGACCACCACCTTGGCTCGGTACATTATACCCTCAAGGCAGTTGCAGAACGACCAACATTCTCGTTGAATTATACCGATAAGAAGAGGCTCACTGTAACTCGTGTGCTCCTGCCTTCATCGGTCGAATTGACTCAGTCGGTGGCTATTTCAAACATATGGACGGACAAGCTGAGCTATGATATTAGCTTGCCTGGTAAAGTATTTTCCATAGGTGCAACCATTCCCATCACATTTGAATTTGTGCCTATCGCAGAAGATCTCAAGATTCGGTCCATCACATGCTCTCTCAAGGAATACACCACTCTGTCCATAGAGGGCCACAAGAGGACCGAAGGAAAGGTTCTTCGGACTGCCAAGGACTGCTTGACCGTCCCACTCGATGGCTTGTGGAAAAAGACTGAGAATCTTGTAATGGACCAAGGATCGCCTCATATCTTGACTGATTCTCAGAGTGAATTGATTCGAATTAAACACAAGTTAAAGTTCACGGTTTCCCTTGTCAATGCGGACGGACACATATCTGGTAAGTGTTGGGACAAGTACAATCTAACCAGTACCCCCCCCTCCCCCAAGTAAAGGAATATAGAAGCATTTGTGTGTTCTGGGCCAATTGATAGCGTAACACCCACTAGTCATAAAAAGATAGAGAGAAAGAGTTTTGTGTGCGTGTGTGGGCGTGTGTGTGTATGTGTGTGCGAAAAAGACTGAGAATTTTTAATATTAAAAAAATCTATTATTAATGTTAATATTAATATTAATATTATTAATTTAAGCTGATAAAATCCTTCTGTTTTCGTTTTTGTACCTAAACTCTATATGTGTATTTCATAGAACTAAGGGCCGCTGTGGCTGTTATCTTGGCTCCCATAAGCCCAGACGAAGATATCAACTGGCTGCCAGCTTATGAAGATGCCTGGAAATCAGCTCCATACGACCCAAATACTCTGGAAGACATGGTCAGCACTGGCCAGTTACCGCCTTCTGTGGCTTACACCGTGCCAAATGCTGCCGCTAGTCAGGCACATACATCGATTGAGTCTGAGGATTCTGAGGAATTGGGGGAATTGCCTTGTCTCCCATGGCAGGGAATAGATCTCTCTCGTGTACCGTCCTACACGACGGCCATTCATTCTAGACGGCTCTATAGCTTTTCGGGTTCATTACCGACCTACGACTCCGTGTCTGTACCAGGAAGTAGATCCTAAAACAGGCAGAGTCCCCTACTTGTACATTACTGTATTCATCCTTGACCGTATAAATAACTCAATAGACCACACGTCACACAACCGTGCACCTCGTTTTGTCTTTTTTGTATTTTTTCATAAAACCATTAAGGTTACAAGTTTTGATAAAGCAGTGCAATAGATATTATTGTCCAGACGCCCAGAACAACATCTCTGCTTATTTAGGTTTAAAAAGGGTTCAGTCTCAAATACACCTTTAAGGAGCAAATCAATAAAATCAGTAAAATCAATAAAAATAAATAAATAATAATAATAATAATAAAAAAAGATATATATATTTTTATATAGATATAAATACCCATCCATTATATATTTTTGGACAATACAAGCGCTACCTCAAAATATCCCAGAATTCCTTCTCTTTCACTTCTCCCACGCAACCCCCTCTTTTTCTTTTTTTTTTCTTTACACTACTCCCTTCCTTGATCATCTTCATACCCTAATTACCGTTTACCAGCCATGCCTTTACAGGCACTCGCCAAACTTAACACACGACTGTCGAGTCCATTCTATCCTTATGGCAAACAATGTGCATCCCGAACTACATCAATCATCCTCATCTCTCTTTCTATCGTCTGTTTCCTATGCTATCCAATCATTCTCACATTCTACAACAATCTTGGTCATCTCAAAACAACTCCTGCAATCGATCAATTAGACGCGCAATTCTGGCAGTTCTCTCCTCATCTCCAACCAGACAACCAATCTCTCGGCTCATCGACATTTTTAATAGCCCAACAGATCAGAATATCCAACCCACAACGCCAAATAACCCACGATTTATTAAAAGGAGCCTTGTCAGTACAGAACGCTCTCACAACTAGTTTTGTCCATGTGGATGGCAAACCAGCCTCCTTGGCTACCATCTGCTTTGGTCATCGCGGATTCTGTGTCGTACACTCACCCCTTGAATACTGGCATTCTCGTGAATCAACAATCGATCTCGACCAAGACATTGTCCAAACCATCAATCGCCAACGCCATTCGATTTCAGAATCCACTGGCCTTTCTCTCAACCCTCTCTCTGTGTTTGGAAACGTCACACTGGACACCAAAGGCAGATTTGTCTCGGCAGACTCCATCGTCTTGACCGTCTTGCTGCACCAAACACCCTATGTAAATGCCAATAAGATATGGGACACTCTCTGGCGCGATGTAACTGCGGAACTAGACATTCCTCGCCTCGATATGCATTACACTACCTCTGACCATGCCGTGGCCTGGCAGAGACATCTAAGTCCTGTCACAAATGAAACATTACAGTACATGGTAAGGTAATACTGTGTTTGCACAGGAAGAATGCCAATTGGCTTTCTTGTAACTCCAATCGTTTTTTTTTTGGTTATTGACACTTTTACAGTTCAAGGTGTTTCCATTTGACGTTCCTGTCCAATTTTTTTTTACTGCGCTAGCCTATCTAGCCCTCTTTGTCGTTGTCTCTGGCACGTTTGGAAAGGCCCAATTGGTGAGATCCCATTTTGGTCTCGGATTTTCGGCTGTATTTACGGCCATTGCATGCCACATGTCTACCATTGGAATCCTGAGTCGCTTTGGATATAAGCTTCAGCTAGTCCATGGCTCGCTATTTTCGCTCGTAACCATTGTCTCCACGTTGGAAAACGTGTTTTTGCTGACAAATGCCGTGCTTATTGCAGGCTGTGATATGCAGGTCAAAGAGAAGATTGGTCGAGGTAAAGTTACACAACACCAAACGCCATTTATCGATTTTTGATCTAAACATTCTCTTTCTTCTATCAATCTGTGTAACCATAGGTCTTCAGAGTGTAGGTGTCCCCATGACAACGACATTACTTGTAGAGCTGTCAATTCTTCTGATTGGATACACTACTCGTATTGCAGTTGTCAAGGAGTTTTGTATCTTTAGTGCAGTGGCACTAATCATTGAAAACACACTCCAAATGACCTTTTTCGTTGCCGTACTGGCCATTGACATCAAACGTGCCGAGGTACAAACACAAAATTGCAAATCAGAAACAAAAATAAAAAAATTAACCATTGCCAATGGGGATTCCCTTAATTATCTAGTTGGCCGATCTCGAAGACAGACAAGTATCGAAACGACTACGAGAATTAGTAAACTGTGACCCCAACATAGATCAGACAGACTATTGCCCTGTACAAGACGTTGATGCCAGCCTAGGAGAACCAAAAACATGTGCAGAATGCAAACATTTCAAGACACATCGTGTCGTATGTGCCCTCGTTCTCTGTCTTTCTATTCTAGTTCTCGCCCTGTTCCGTTCCCAATTGCAGCCTCCTGTCTCTGCTGTCTCACCTTTGACTGAGATGCCCAACAACCACATTAATTCCGACCTAATGGCCATCTCTAGTCGATTCTGGGACCTTGTAAACCCTCGCCATGTTCCAGAATTGCTTCAGGTCCGAGCACCTTACCTCATTGTCATGACACCCGATCCACACGAGGCACTCGTCAGTCTTGATCATTATGAAGCCTACTACGAGGCGAAGGCCCAGGAATCCCGATCAGCACACACTTTTAACCCTTATGATGGAAGATCATGGATAGTCGGCAACAGTCTTTATTTTCTACACCGCTTTGTGTACTTTTGCATCGTGTTTGTCAACATTCCGTCCCTGATGCTCTGTCTTGTGCTGGTGGGAATTATTATGTGGATGATGCCTCACTGGAGAGAAGATGTTTTGTTGCCAATACTCAAGACCATGTTTGTAAAGACGGTCTCCTACCTCCTCTTTTCCATTGCTCCATTCTCACCATGGAAATCCGCACCCCTCATTCGTCGAATTGCCCAGGAATGGAGTGAAGAGTACACGGCTGATGGTATTCACCATGGAGCTATTTCTGCCCAGGAACAATTCGACAAGGAACGCAAGAGCAACATTCACAACGTCACGGTCAGTACACTGTCCGGAAAGCACATTGCAGACGTCGGTCGACTCGATTCAAACGCAAAGCACTCCTCCCTTGTTTCGTGTGGACAGGACGGTCGGATCATTGTCTGGGACACCCGAGACAACGACTGGATTCTCCGCCTGGATTCCCTGAGGCAGTCTCAATTTGGACTCACTAGTGAAATGAATCCTAATTACCAAAAAAGTCCAAACACCACTCTTACTTCACGTACAAAGTCTGTAAAGCAATTGAGTTCGGCTCGCTGTGTTAAGCTCGACCAGGGAAACAAATGGGTAGCTGCCGGATTTGATGACGGTGCGGTCCGTATATGGAACCGGACAAGTGGCCAGCTGGTTCGTGATTTTCCCCTTTCCACAGAAGTGCCGGTTATGATGGAAGAAAGTTCTGGCGCTGAGGTGCGGCGAACAGTCCGCAAACGACCAAACGGCCAACCAACTACCATTAAGCCATTTGAGCCTCGTATGAAGCAGACCTCGTTGCACCGCATTCATGATCGTGTCTTGGCAATCGAGTTTCTCGGAACTGTGAGCGACTATTGCCACCCACTTATTGCCCAGGTTGTCGCCAAAACAAACACCCATGAGCTCGAGGGAGTATCTCAGAACCAGATCGTGTCTGTTCACAAAAGCGGATTGTTGCGTGAGTGGGACATTCTGTCTGGCGAATGTCTGCACACCATTCTTACAGGCCATAAGCGTGACATCACAATCTTGCATGTTGTCAGTTCAAAGACCCCCCATCGCAAACTCGGGCTGACCTGGGTATTCACGGCCTCAAAAGACGGTCTGGTTCAGTGTTGGCAGCGCAAGATGGTCAAGAACCAATGCGATGGCCTTGATCTATCGACCACAACCACATGGACGTGTGCCTACACGATTGACGAACATGGTGGCCAGCCCATCACCGCCATGGCAAGTGAGCTGCTCGCCAACAATGTCAGTGTGCTCGTAACTGGAACCAATGATGGTGCAGTAAAGGTCTGGAACCTCGAGACAGGTGGTGCGCTCTGCACGCTCTCTACGGGTGGTGTCAAGCGTAAGGATCCCGAGATTCAGATTGGTGGGCCGTTGCTTAAGTTTAGCAAACTTGATACTTCTTTGCCAGACGATCCTCAGTACGCCCACTACCAATTGGACTCTAAACCGTCGCATGTTCAAGCGGATCACTGTGGCCCTATTACACAGGTTGTCATTACACAAACCTGCAGCACCCAGGTTGTTCCTGATGCCTGCAAAGGCTGTGACACATGTTTCAGTAGTGGGTTCGCAGTTGCTTCTTGTTCGATCGACGATACGGTTCATGTCTGGCGCCTGGAGCGACAAGAGCGCCAGCCCACTAAACACGTCGACGCATTACACGACAGTAACCACACACTATGTGCAAAAGACTATCACCAAAAGGTCTACCGTCGTCCCATACGAAACACTCTCAATAGCAGCCCAATTGACCAAGTGTCTCCTTCTCCTTCTCCTTCTCCCTCTTCACCTGAAATTGACTTTGATAGCCAACGCCGTCGCAGAGAGCCAGGGGCTGGTCCAAGGCGTATCAAGCGGCACACCAGGCTCCCTGCCCGGCCGTCGGCTCCAAGTCTCGGCCTGAGTCTGGATGATATCGAGACAGTGCCGGACATTGAGCAACTCGGTGGAGAGAGTGATGTGCAGTTGGTCCCAATCTTCTTGGGAAAGATTGAGCAGGTAGCCGGCCGTGGACTTGTGTTTTGTAACAATATGGTTCTGTCGGGTGTGCGCCAGAAAAAGGAAGGCGAAGAATTGTCGTGGGAGGCCTGGTTTGCTTCTCTCCAGTCATTCAAGCCTTCTGGTGCCATTCGGGGGAACGACGGTTCAATAATGATACCTGTCGAGACATTTGACCTTGGAGACGAAAGATTGCAATCAAAGAATCCCAAACCCCAAACAACAACCACAACCACATCAACCCAATTTCTTCCCTCAGACCCTTCGATCACCCGGCGCTTTACTCGCCTGTTTGGTGACATTGCAGACCCAACACCTCAACAAAAGAAGCAAATTCGGAAACGCCATCCACGAAACATCACTGCGACAACCGAAAGCTCTGATGAGGACTCTAGTGACCAAGCAGACGAAGAAGATGCCAAAGAACTGCTTCCGTTTTCTGCCATTCGATATATTGTTCCATTCGATGGCCAAGGCTTCAGTTGCGACTTTGGTAACTTTATCAAGATCGTTAGATTTGAAGAGCGGTTTGGCCCCAATAAAATTAGCCAGATCGACATCCCTTCCCTTCGTACCGCCAGTCCAAAACCCAAGGTGTCTTTTCCTCGAAAACCTGATTATGCTGCGTGTAAGAGCAACGATTGCACTTCTTGTAGTTCAGGAGTGGATGGAAAATGTTCGCTCAAGACTACTACAAGCTAGATGGCTCTCGGATATATTTACTACACATATTTCTTAAAGATATCTCTTATTTTGCTCGTCTATATCTATATCCTATATCTCGCTACGATGTACATACATGCATTATACATATTTGACACCAACTATTTTCATAAATGATTTTTTTATATTAATATTATTGCTAATTGCAAGCATTGCTGCCCATGTTAAATTATTACATATATACATTTATATATATTGAATATGCTGCTAGAAAGATGTTCCAAGCAATGTTTTTTTTTCTTAAAAAAGAAGAAGATATTGACAAGGTTTCAAAACATTCAATTAGGTCCAAATCTATCTGGACAGCAAGCATTTTCTGAGCATGAGGCATCGATACATTTCAATAGACACGTTTGGTCGTATACGCCCTGCAACTAGACATTAGTATTTGTGGATTGCTGTGCAGTTTAATAGAGTTACCTCGGCTGTGGGTGTGCTTGTGGCCAGATCAGACCGGTTTTCTGGTTCGCCAGTATTGGCCTCTAGACTCCAGTCGCTAGATTCTGATTCGGCGTGTTCTATGTTTTCAGAAACAATACGGTCCTTGACTACCAGTACGCTAATGTCTTTTTCGATAGATGACTTTCCAATGTCAGTGAATTCTGGTTGAATTGTGGCTGAATGCACACCATGACCGTGCAGTATTCTGCGCATTTGGGCTGCAGTTTCCATGTAATTAGATCTTGATGCAAGTAGAACGTGAACAGAGGCAATCAGTTTTGTGTCCGACAGTTGCCAAATATGCAGTTCATGTACAGATAGGATTCCATTGATCTAACGAGTGAAATTGAGCTGCTACATCTGTGGTTACTTTTTTTTTGATAGCAATTCTTACCTGTAGTAATTCAAGACGCACGTCATCTAGACATACGGTGCTCGGGACACCTTGCAACAGGATTAAGGACGTCTGGCGCACTAGAGTATACATTAGACAAGACTTGACACCCAGCTATTTACCTAGTGGCACGGCCGAAATGAAGATGATGATTGAAATGATCAGACTAGAGTACAAGAAAATAACTTTTTTTTAGATCATGGTTTGTGTCTTGATCCATGTAAGCAAATATGTACCTCACAATAGGGTCAAGATAGAAACGCCACTCGAATGGGGTTAGCCAAATGAAAAGGGCAGTGATTATAACACCAACGTTGCCTAACGCATCCCCCAGGACATGTAGGAAGATCTAAAGAAGATTAAATAAATATATATATTGGTCTTTATCAACCTAGCTTACTCCTTTCATATTGAGATGGCCTCCATGCTCATGGCTGTCGTGGTGGTGATTGTGATGCAGGGAATCGATCGGATTTGCTTCCAAGCTACTTTCGTGCTTTGGATCTTCAGGGCTGTGTTTGTGCTGAGTATGCTTATGAGTGTAGTGTGCATCTTGTTGCCCAAGACTGTGGCTGTGGCTGTGGTCATGGCTATGATTGTGATTATTATCGTGGTTGTGGTTATGGCCGTGACTATGACCATGGCCGTGCTCTATAGGTATCAAGCTCTTGTAAATATCCTTTTTTTCAATTGCCCATTCTTAGTTTTTATCCCCTTGTACTTCCCCTTATTTTCTTGCCATCTTTGGAGAAGTACATTAATATGTGTAGCATACCGTGAAATAGAAAAAGTCCCAAGATATTTCCAGCCAATCCTGCGCATCCTGTGATCAACACCATGACTGGATTTGTTACTGGCTCAGGGTGCACAAAACGTTCAATGGCATCAATAACAATAGTAAAGCAAAGAGCCACCAGAAAAACACCATTGATGAGTGCACCGAGGATCTCGGCTCGCTGCCATCCGTAAGAATATTTAGAATCCCACTGGGTCTTTAAAGCTATCTATTTTTATATTAAAATGAGAGATGTGCTCCATAATAAATTTAATCTTACTCTGACTGCCCACAGAGCAACACCCATTGCAAGCATGTCGTTTAGCATATGAAATGAATCGGCTACCTGATAATCCAAACAACACTATTGATTAAAAAAAACAAAGGATTCCAATGTGTTTTTGGGAGGGACAAACCAAGGCAAGTGATTTGACATAATATCCAATGACGATTTCAACTAGAAAGAAGCCAGTTGTAATAAATAGCATCAGAGTGATGCGAGTCTGTCTGCTTAGACCCATTGTGATTATATTTATAACAAGTATAATATATGTATATGGGTGGTAGAGTATAATAGGATACAAGAATAGGAAGAAGGAATGAAAGGAAAAGAAATTCAATTACATGTTTTCAATTAAATTATGTATATCCAAAAAGTAATTTTTTTTTAACGTTGGATATATGTATGTTTGTACGGAGTCAGAGAACAAGTTTAGCAAAGGGGGGGTAAGAAGGGGGGGATGAGGGTAAGACTATACAAGTGTTGCGGCTTGGAAACGGTTGTACATATGTAAATGTGTTGGATCAATAGTAAAACAAAGCATATATTTGTATGAAAAAGAGAGACTAGATACCATAATCAATGCGAACAAGCCTTTTATCTATTCTCATGTTGCATTACTACCGGTTCAAGAGATAAAGAAACCTGTGAATTTTGTAAAGAAGTTTAGCCACATTGTTTACTGGCCCTAGCCCGACTAAATTTATTTTTGTAGCTATAATATTTGTGTATTTCAAAGCCTTTTATTTCACAAGAACCGAAATAAACAATAGCTATCTTATTAAATGACAGTTCAATCCAATGGTCTCATAAAACAATAGTATCCCAATATATTATGCCACTTTGCTGTCCATCAAGTATAACTTTCTTACGATACGATTCCATTTCCATAAACAGCAATGTGATAATAAATTTTGGGTTTGGAAACTATATCACCGAATATCAGGCACCAGCTCATTTTTACTATGAATTCAAGTCATTGTTTCTGTAGTAGACACAAGACGCAGACATTAATATATAGAGACTACAATTGCACCACTTTTACATATATTAATACAACCAAACAGCACCCAAAATACCAAGATATTCTACTTTAACCAGTCACTTTTTTTTTAAAAAAAAAAAAACTACAGGGAGAAAGACAATGAGAATCAGATAACCAAGACCGAAGATCCCCGCATTAATTAGGTACTTGCTTTTATATTCACACTCTGATTGTATTGGACCCCAGAGAACAGTGATCAAGCGTATCAGATCCTTTTAATCACAATAACATTACCCCGGGTAATCAGATGGGTTTGCACCTCTTTAACATTCAAAACCACAAGACTTTATATCTATTGATTCCCACTGCAGTTCTAAATTCTTTCTTACCTCTGCCTTGGTCCAACATTTCAAAAAAAAAACCTCACTTTTTGTATATACAGAAAACGAGTATGGTATCCATAACCATAAACTTCTGTTTTTGCCAGACTACACAGTCAAAACATTAGCCTGACATGTCTTGTTTGATAATCTGATTTAACCTTGTGTTACTGTAAATTTAAAAAAAAAACTTTTTATAAAAGAAAGCTGGGAAGTTTAAAGTGTTTGTCCGCCAATTTTTTATTTTTAAATAAAAAAGGATCAGATAAGAAGGGCCATTTTTTCAGCGTCTATTTTTCTTCTTCTCTCCTCTACTTCTTCTTGTTATTATACCTACACAATTCCTGGATCTATAACATCTTTTTTTTGTTCAAATGGTTTCTAAATGTGCTTCCAAAAGAAATATCGTGGTTATTGGAGGTTCATGTGCAGGTAAAATGGAGACCTTTTAATATAAATGGCATAGTCACTAATGTGAGTATCTGCCTTTTAGCTATTGGCGGTGCATTGGCGTGGAAAGTCAATCCTTCTCCTACACACCGTCTGATTATCATTGAAACCAAATCCCATTTTAACCATGTATTTGGTTTCCCTCGCGCATCTGTCATTGGCGGCTTTGAACGCGAATTATTTATACCTTATAGCAACCTCTTTGATGGTGATGACACTGTAGGAAAGGTGCTCAATGCAAAGGCCATCAAGATCAATCCAAATTCAGTTGAATTGGACCGAGAGGTTGTTGGATTTGGCAAGAATATCGAGTTTGACTATATGATCTATGGTGCTGGTACTACCATTCCATCTCCCGGTCGATTGACCTGTGATACAAAGAAGGAGGGCATCAGTGTTCTGAAAAACTATCAACAAGTCATCAAGGCTTCCAAACGTCCGATAATCATTGGTGCCGGTGCAGTTGGTCTGGGTAAATGGAAATAGTAGGCGTTGATTGGGAATATTTGCTGATTTGACATGTAAAGAATTGGCTGCCGAAATCAAGGAACATTATCCTGAGAAGGAGGTGACCTTGTTGCACTCTCGCGACAGATACTTGCCTCGTTACAAGATCAGTTTGCATGACATTACCTACAATATCCTCAAAAAACATGGCGTCCGTCAGATAATAGGTGATCGTGTTATCCTTCCTCCCGGTGGATTCCCCCTCAAAGTCAACCCAATCACGATCAAGACCAAGGGTGGGAATGAGATTGAGGGCGATTTGGCTGTAAGGATCAAAGGCATTTTTAATTTCATGATAATAACAATGATGGCATTTAGATTATGTGTATTGGCATGACTCCCAATAGCAGTTTGATTGCTGAACTCTCGCCAAAGACCATTAATCAGGAGAATGGATTTATCAAGGTCAAAAATACCATGCAACTCGAGGACAGCGCCTATCCTCATATATTTGCAGCAGGAGATGTGGTGGATCATAAAGATGTCAAGACTGGCCATTTTGCATGGATGCAAGGCATGGCAGCCTACGAGAATATCCGTCAATTGACAGAGGGAGTTCCTTATGAGAAGTTGAAGCCCTATGTCAGCAAGGATGTCGCATTGATCAAATTGATTCTCGGAAATGTAGGTTATCTGATGGATTCTTTGGTTGATAATGATTACTAATACTATTAATGGGGGGGTTATAGAGAGAGGCATCGATGCAGACCAATGTATTTGGACCCTTGATTACGGTTGGCTCATGGATTGCAGGCCGGTCTATTCCCACCAATGTATATGCCTCGGCTGCCTGGGGTTGGGTCAATACTCCTTTGGACGATGAACATGCTGATCAATAAGCCAATTGATCCATGATCCAATTTGATTTTACTGTTTTTTTTTTTTCCTTTTTTCCCCCTCTGTTTATTCTTACCATGTCATTATTATTATTACTAAACCATATATATATATATAATATTCAAATACTATATGTAATGATGTTTAATTATGGGGTTTATTACTTTATCTGCCTAGTGTAAACTTTTTTTTTTTAAAAAAAAGGGCTATTAATGTACAGTAAGCACAGCCAATTAACGGGATTTAAATCTCAAGAGGCGGTTTTAATTTTCCTAAAGGCGGTTTTATTACACTCCTTGCCAAAATATGTTACTTTGACAATATTTTTTCAAGAAGAGCGTTACTGAAATGTGAAGAATAAAGACAATTTTTATTAAATAAATAGGTCGAGTTAATAGAATGTATGTTCGCCACACTTTATAGAAATACGCTTTTTTGATATTTAGGCTATACTTTAGAAGTTTTGAGAGAGATGTTGGTCATTTTTTTTTATTAACAAAGTCTCTATCTATGACAGAGTAGCAAGTCAATCCATTCTTTTTATATATATATTTAATGGTATCTAAATGTCTTCAAATATTCTCAATTGAGTTTACATTAATTTCTCACTCTGCTCATAAGGTGTTTTGTTATTGCTTTATACCATATATCATCTGGTGTCTTTATCAGCAAGGATATAAAGCAAAGCAAGATAGCTATCCCTCGAGGTATCAATATATTTTTTCAAGCTCTAATTTTTAACGTGTATTCTTATGTTTTTGAAGTATAGGCTTTGACACAGCAATACATATATTTATCTACAAATAGTTGACTAACTAATGGAAATCTAGTATAATCTTGGTAGGTAACTTTAAATAACTCGATGACCGTGGTATTGGCTTTTTGGGATATTTCTTGCCTTTGTAGACTCTGTCATTGTCATATTTGAAGATTATATGATTGTCAGTTGATTAAGTGTTGTGTTTATGAGAAATCTCACATTTGCTATACTGCTTCTTGTCTTTAATAATAATGATCTCTTTTTCAGGATCTACTCTATATCAAGACTTGTGAGGTGGTTTATTTTTCTTTGGAATAACAATTGTGGAATTTTTAAAGAAAAATTTCAGTCATGTTGATTTTATATGGGCAGAAGATGCATGTAAAAGATGTTTAAACCTGGCACCATTAATTACATGGATCCCAAGGACATGGATTTCGCAGAGCTATTCATAAAATTCCACCAAGGGGTCCAACGAATATTGACCACCTGCTTGGTTTTCCTTGAATTATCCGTGCACAAGGCTTTGGTCTTGACATCTTTCTTTAGTACCCTGACCAATACATCTAACTGTACACTGATATTATCGCTAAATTTCATTTTAACCTCATGAAACTTGTTGACTGAATGCTGGATCTTTGGCAAGATATGAATGATGATGCGTGTACGACAAGCCAAACAATCAACAATGTGAAATCAAGTATATTTTCAAAGAATAATGTCGAGTTTGATCTTTTAATAAAAATAACTTGGGATAATCAAATGGTGCAAAGACGAAAGCGGGGAAATGCGCCCTGATGCCTACTACTTTCAAGATATTTCAACCTGATTTTGGACCAAGCTTGTGCATTCCTCCACCGATGGCCATACTTCATATCCCAATCCCCTGCAGTTTGCGACGTTACCAAAAGATAAAATTAATAAGATGCAAGCTGCTCTTCTTTTTCAAATTAACAGGCTTAACATTTGTTGTTGTTTTTTACATGTTACGCCTGCATCATAATGAGATGCGCATCATGCAGGAAATCGACCAGCTTACGTTGCCATGCTTACCGGAAGAACTAGTATTAGTTAGTAATCTAAAGAACATTTGTATTTTATTAATAGCAACTAAGGCGTCGACAAATTTACCTTGACACCGACTCTTTGATTGAGTGTACCAAGAATCAAAATTGGTTTTGGGCTGTGCAATTTGAATGGTAGATGCCAGAGCCACTTTTTTTTAAAAAAATAAAAATAAGTATACCGATTTTTATGGTGGAAATCAATAAAAATATCGATAATACCATGGTTAATGTTTATCAAAAAGCAATCTACATATCTAGTCAATGTAGAATATCGTTTGTTAAAATGCGAATCTTCAACTGGTTTTCAGCACCAAAAAAAACCCTTTGATCACTTGAAGAAACTAATGGTCCTTCCGTCATTGCTACGTTGGTTTCAGCGTTCAAGCTATATATATATATATTTTATTGTCTAATTTGCACTCTGGATGCTGTAAATGAGTATTTTTCTAAACAAAGTCTAGTAAATAGCCATTAATATTGCAATTATGACCTGTTCTATGGTCTAGCTCAAAGTTCTCTGGCCAAATAAGCCTGAAGCCTATCTTAATCTCCCAATCCCTTTTTTTTAAAAGGTTTCTATGGTACCGGATGCAATTTCGGATCCTTGGTTTAATTCCTTTCTTTAAAGATCCGAAAATGGAAACATGGCCTATCATTTACAAAGCCTAAATATTAATTCATTATAAAGGCTTATTTATTCCTTTTTTGAATAAAAATAAAGAAGCCACAGTGAGCCATTGTGCCTAGAGTGTCCTATTTTGCCTTTAAGAGGCTTAAATACAAACAACAAGACGCTCTAGATCTGGTATGAAATCAGAGGAGTTTTCTTATTTGACAAGTATCGAGAATGGTCGATCAAGTGCTGACAATCAACAAAGGCTATTAATTTGTCATTTCTACATCATTAATTTGGAGGGTTTTCTCTGTTTGGTATAAACAAAGATCGCCATGGTTACTAATAATGGTCTTCATCAACTATCATAGCAACAAACTGCCCGCCATCTCTGGTTCTCCTGGATACTTCAAAAATTCTTTGTAATATTCAAAAAGCCACATGACGTTGGATCACCCTAACCGTGCTTAGTTTCCAAAGCGCTTTCGTGGGAAATGGGCTTAGGGTTGGTATAATACTGCTCTGGCCTAGAACCAGCAGGTTTCCAAGGATACCGGTTAAGCCAATGGATGATAGTAATAAAATCTCATGATAATTATATAATATATATGTATATATAATATATATTTTTAATACAAGAGGCTTCTGGTCACTTGGAGGCTTGTTTTGGGTGTCGTCCTTATTTTTAGACTGTAAAGTGCTTCGATTAAAATAAGGTGCCAAATGACAAGAATAAGCCGTAAATCGCAAGGCACAATAATATAACCTTTACGCACAGTCTAAACAAGGATGCCAAATGGACATGAAACTTCGTCGGAGAGCATGACAAAAACAAGATAATCAAAATAATAATAATAATAATAATAATAATAATAATACAAAAAAAGACTTGAACTGTTGAGTATAAAAGAGACTCTGAACACCACTGCTTTCTTTCCATTATCCATCTTTATCATGTTCAAGTTCATCATCGTCGCCCTCTTCTCTCTTCTCTCTCTTGCCTCGGCAATCGTCTGGAATGCTCCAATGTATGTCTACCCATAGCTTTCTTACATGTCTAACATTGTTATCAGTACTTCTCCTTCTTCTGGCACCAAATGGAGAGCCGGAGGAACCTACACTGTCAAATGGTAAGCAAATTGCCGACAATGAAAGCGACCTCCGCATCTAACCACCGTTTAGGAAAACCACTGTTGCAGGAATGCAAATCCCAGAAGGTGTCACGTAAGTCCCAAACAAACATCATCAAAACACCCTTGTTAATAATCCAAAAATATTTAGTGGCTCCCTTAAGCTTGGTTATCTCATTGGCAGCGACTATAACGAGCACTTGAGTAAGTTCATTCTGGAACCATAATCACCTTTACTCATTCAATTCAATAGACTGGGACCTTGGTTCTGGATTCGCTCTTAACAAGGGTGCCTACACCATCACGCTTCCCTCTGACCTTACCGCCAGAACCACCTATATCGTCGTCCTCATGGGCGATTCTGGAAATGCTTCCAAGAAGTTTACTATCCAGTCTTCCAAGAGCTAAATTCTAAGAACCATCCAATTCTCTGTATACGCACATCCCAAAATACTCCTTTTGTACACTTTATATCATACTTTTTACTATATTTCTATCTTTTTCTTTGGGATGTTTATTATAAATAAATAAATAAAAAAATCAAGCCGTTATTACTCATATTTCATACCATGTCGAACCTCTTTTCCGTGCTGAACAAGCTTATTTATCGATGTAACCCCAAAAAAAAGGGTACTTGCTGTCCATTTGGCAATATTGATCGGGCTGTACCATTTGCGTCTAATACAGGTTACCATGACACCCACAGCCTCGGCTACATGAACCACTAAAGCAAAGTCCCAAATATTCTTAATCAGCTTTGGGCCAAGGTAGTTCTTGAAATGCAAAAAGGCCAAAGGAAAGTGCTGGCGGATATATGTATCGGGAGCATAACGGTACAAGAACAATGCGCCCAGTCCAGCTGCGATAATTACTTGCTGAAAATATGTTGGCGAATAGAACACATCCAAAGGTGCAGCAGGCTCATCGGGCGTATACATATCCGTGGCCTGAGCGTACATGGCCTTTGCAATGGCATTAAAAGGCGGAGGGCCCGATAATGAACTAGGCTACATTATAACAATTCAAAAAGGTCCAGGCCATAATATGTCAGTCCATATAAGCTCACCAAACTTTTTCTTTTTTGTAGCAATTACCAAACCCAAGGCTGACTCGGCTTCTTTAGCCATAGATTCCAATACAGGGCGAATCTCGTCTCGGCGTGTCAAGAGATGAGGAAAGGGAATGACAGACTCTCCCCTTGTTCCGTTTGGCAAGAGGTATTCTACTGTGAATGAATGGGAGTTTAGACTTTTGAATGTGGCCGACACAGCACTGTCTTGTCTGCCAAAGTAACGCACATAAGCCAGATTGGTGGCTAAAAGTAATAGAAATCAGTGTTTGCATGTATTCAACTGTTCTTTTGTGCATTACCAGAATGAACGCTCATATAAGCCGAGATTGGGGCACTGTGAGGAGCAATGAGATCAGGTGCCATGATGGAGTGTATTGCGAATAGAAAAAAGTGTATGGAATAAAGTTGTGCTTTAATATCATTTTTTTAAGAACACAAAAAAATTGAGTCATACTTTTACGAATATACTCCATTTCACACATCCCCTTCCTCCGGACTTGGCCTATCAGACCCAGAATCACAGTTGCTTTGTACGACATGATTAGTTGAGTTTTTTTCTGTTTTATGCCTGAACAATCAGCTGGGAGGAGGAAAGAGCTAAATGCTTATAAATCAATACGAATAGATTACCTAATAGTCACTTCCAAAGAGTGCAATTGAATGTAGGTTTTAATTCAACTACATAATTCAAGCAAGATCATCAACCAAGAGTGCAGATAAGACAAGAATCAAATATTAAGTGTTATATGATACTATATCTATCGCTCCTATTACACCAGCACACAATTAAAAGATACCAAACAGAAATACCATTTATACTATATCTCTAAAGATTATTTGCACCATGTTTATTCTATTTCAGAGGAGCACTTGAGTATATTTTCTATAAACACAATTAATGGGTGCTTATAAAGCATTTTTGTCATATAAAAAGCCGTGTGGATAATTTTTCATAATTCATTTTATTTTTCCCACCCCCTTTATTTTCAATGTGGTGCACATAGACGACGCGTAACTTGAAATTTCCCGATTTTCGTCTTTGTACTCCTCTTGCTCCCCATCTATTGGCCCAAAAGTGTTCAAACTTGAATACCATCATGTTCCACACTTCTTGAGCATGACCTTCCAGTTTGATGTTTTTTCATCGAGTAAAACAAGAAAAACAAGCGGTTGAATTCTGAAATACTTTAGCGAATTTTCCTGCCTCCTTAAAATGTTGGGTTCTTTTGTTTACATTTCCATATTTGTCCACTGTTTTCAAGCTTTTACGCCAACGCGTACCAAATCACTGACAAAAACTAATGTCATTAATCTCGAAATGATCAATTGCACATTTAATTACCATTAGCACATTATACAATTGACATGCACTCTATTGGACATTACATTGCTAATCCAACACTAATGTCCACCATTTACACCAAAATCAGTAATTTCTGTTGATGCGCCTCATTCCACATTGCAAACACCATAAACTCATTTTCTCTCCATTGAACTCTTATTCAAATCACATCAACTTATTGAAACTGCTGGTTAATATTCGTACAAAAATTAAACAGCATTGGCCACACATTGCAAATAAAGACACTTTGAACAAGAGTCATTATAAACTCAGATAAAAGAATGTTTGGACCTATGCAAATAATTTTTCAAGGAAAGAAATGCTTACATATATTCAACATTTAATATCTCAACAGTGATGATAGCTAGAGCATCCAAACTTGAAACATAAAAAGATATACATGTCAAGTATTCATTTATTAAAAAAAAATAACAAACTAGTATTTAGTATGACTGCCTTTTGCATCAATCACTGCCTGACATCGACTTTGCATACTCCCCACTAAACGTGAAGCAAGTTCAGTGCCCAGTATCTGCCATTGTCGTTGCATTGCAACCTTCAAATCGGCCACATTTTGGATACTGGCCCTTACTTCACTCATCTTTACTTCGAGGGCCCACCAAACGTGCTCAATGGGATTTAAATCAGGACTTTGAGCAGGCCAGTACTCAAAGCCCTTGATTGCATGACCCTCTTTCCACCACTTCGCATAGGAGCCAGTATGGCAGCTGGCGCCATCTTCTTGGAGTATGAACTCCTTATCCTGTTTCTCTGCCAGATTTTTGACCCAGGGAAGGAAGTTCTGGGCCAAAGTGTTGACATATACGTCTTGGTTTACATTGCCTTCGAGGAAGACCAAAGGGCCAAAACCACCTGCCCAGAAACAGCTCCATATTATGGCACTACCCTTGCCCCACTTCGTCACTGGTACAATATTCCCTTCCTGGTACCTCTCTCCAACTCGTCTGATCACCCGAGCACCGCCATCATTGCCCTCGACTGTGAATCGTGACTCATCAGACCAGACTACACTGCTCCATTGGTCATCTGTCCAATTGACATGATCCTTGGCCCATTGCAGTCTTCTTTGCTTGTGTCTTTCTGTCAAAGCTGGCTTATGAGCTGCAATATAAGCACCAAAGCCAAGGTTCTTGAGACAACTGATTACTGTTGCTCTACAGACAATAATCTCCATCTCCTGCAATGCGAATCTCAGCTGATTGTAATTGGCAAATGGATTCTTCCGTACGCATTGCACAAGATGTCTCTCCGTCCTCTCGTTAATTATTTTTGGTCGTCCAGAGCTCTTTCTAGGAAGGAGAGATCCTGTTTCTTTGAATCTCTTAATGATCTTCTTGACAGTTGACAAATTCATTTTGACAATTGCCGAAATCCTTGTGGGACCAATCTCAGCCAAGTGCAAGTACATGATTCTACCAAACTTGAGCTCATCAGCCTTATAATATGGGCCGCGAATGTTCTTTGCTGCAAATGATATTTTCATGTTGGTGTTGATTAGTAAAAAGAAGAGAAAATAATGTTTTTATTTTTCAAAAAAACCGTTTTTTTTAGGATTTTTGTGAGAGGTCCAAACATTTTTGTGTCTGAGTTTATTAAAAGTCTGCATTGAAAGCTTTCAAGCATGCTTTTGACTAGTCTTGGTCCACAATTAGCCGTGTAAGCTCGGGATTAAGCATAAAATATTGTCTCTGGTATAGTTATTTATTTATTGTTTATTGTTGACGAGTATGTAGAGTGAATTCCTATTGTCAATTGGATATTGCAAGTGTAAGAACTGCTTATGAGGACTTTTTTTTTCCTTTACCGCTTATTTCCTTTTTAGGAATGTGATTGATAAAGATGTACCGAGGACATAAAAATGCACCACTACAGCACCCACAATGGTAGCTGGTATACAGCAAAAAAAAAGGGTTACTCTATCGCATTATTCACCCCAATTGACCTTTCTTACTCTTTATTGGATCATAACTGACGCCTTAATGGCTAATACCCGAAACTCATATCAGAATTGGACATTCAATCAATTGGCCACTCTCAACACTTTTAGATAGTGATTAGGAGCAATATAATGGGCAGTGCTCTATTGATGACTATCGATTCTGTAAATCATCATTTTCTTGATCAATGTTTGGCATGATATTTCTGCTTATTTTTAGCGGAATCTATTTTTATGTAATGCAGACTGTATCTAAAATACTAGAAATGATTCAAAGGTGTATATATATATATATAGATAATTGTCTAATGAAATAACTGCTGGTGATATCCTCGGTACTACCTTTCAAAGGGTTAGTAACCCATTAGACCCGTAACCATGGCCTGACAATTGATTAATAATATACAAGAGTATAAGCTTAATATGCCCACATCACACCTTTTTTTTTTATCAGGAGATTATATATATATATGTAGACAGTCACACAGGCAAGGCGCATTAGAATGCCACGTTGCAGCGGGCCAATCCCTGTACGATACTTAAGAGAAAAAATGCTCCCTTTTTTCTTTTTTTTTTTTAAATCTGAGCAACCTCTTTTATACATCAATCTACTCGCACTCCTTAACCAAGCTATCAGTCTAGCAATGAAAATACATTTGGGTCACAAGACGCATTTTAATAAAAGTCCATCAAAGATTGCTTTGTTCTCTTTATTATGCATCCTTGGTCTATCTCAGCTCTCGGCAGCTCACGATGACCTTTCCCCAAAGTTGACATTAGAGGATCCTAAACCTATTTCATTTGTCAAGAATGTTTTGACGACCCCAAAAGATCAAAACTATTGCAATGTAAGCATTCCTACGCGATCATCTCGGTGTATTACTAAGCAGCGTCAACTTAGCCCATCGGTCAAATCAAAGATACCTGCTGCGATTTCCAGAGTGTGGAGGATATGCAGAGGGGCATATTTGATAAGATACAGGACCTCGTAAAGACCAAGTTCTTCCGCTATTACAAGGTAACAATAATCTGTCAAGATATCAATCAATCTCAACTTGGATTATCCATTTCCAATCAGCTCAACCTCTGGAGAGAATGTCCCTTTTGGGATGAAGATGGCTTGTGTATGAACAAAGACTGTTCAGTAGAGACCACAGATGAGGTATTTACAGAGTAGATACCACAATTAAAAAATAAAAGGCCAATTGGTATTGATTTGATATCATCATGGCCACTCTAGTCCATACTCCCAAAAGAATGGACTCAGGAAGCTCTCAGTGCACTTCAAATGTCACCAGCTGGGTTGGTAAGAATTATTGTCATTTTGTATGCATATTTTGCTTTATATTAACATGAGTTATAACACATATAGTCATTCCAGCCTTTCAAGGCATGTTCTTATAAAGATCAGGATTATTGCTTGGTAGAAGATCAATCGAATGAAAGTAAGTGATCATTTATGAATTAAAAAAAAAGGTTGGTATTGGATACTAATAGACGGTATAAATGTCTTTGGTAGATGTTGTGTATGTGAATCTCTTGGAAAATCCAGAACGTTTTACGGGTTATGCAGGTGTATCTGCCGGAAGAGTCTGGAAGGCAATATACGAGGAAAATTGCTTCAACATCGTTCACCAAATGACAGAAGGCTGTCAGACATGTAGCAATATGATGAATACAGCTGGGGCTCATGGCAATCCACTCAAGGTTGCTGAGAAAGTACAGGAGTCTGTCAATGCGGCTGGACCTGGATTCGCCCATGTGCCAAAGGATACTGAGAAGCTTGACCAACTCTTGAGCGATCTTTCCGAGACAACAGACGGCGGCGAGTCTGATGAAGAAGTATGCCTCGAAAAGCGCGTCTACTATCGCTTGATTTCTGGTAATTATTCGTATTTTTTTTTTGTACAAACTGTTGCTTGATATTTAATTCCGTGGAATTGCATAAATGACAGGTCTCCACTCGTCCATCTCCCTTCATATCTGCGATGAATGGTTCAATCGAACAAGTGGTGAATGGGTAAATGCATAGAGAATCCACTGATAAGCATGTATATTAACCAAACTCTTTGGATTTTTAGGGCCCTAATCTTGATTGCTTTGTGAACCGTATTGGATCTCATCCAGAGAGATTGCAGAATGTATACTTTACCTATGCTCTAGTTCTCCGGGCCGTAACAAAGGCTGGTCGCTTTCTTGATCATTATGACTTTTATACTGGGGATGAAAAGGAAGATGTCAAAGTAAAGGTATGGAGATATATTGTATATTGGGATTATATTAATCTTGTTTTAAATAGCACATGGTCCATGATTTGATTGATAATGCTTCCTCCTGTGCACCTACATTTGATGAAAAGACCATGTTCCAGGGACCTGATGCAAAGGTAGCTCAATCGTTTTCTAGCAGGAAAAAAAACGTGATTATAGGGCAACATATACTTATATCCTGGTTATGTATTTATAGGCACTTAAGCTAGAGTTTAGAGATCATTTCCGTAATGTATCTCGGATTATGGATTGTGTTGGATGTGAGAAATGTAGACTGTGGGGAAAGATCCAAACAACTGGTCTTGGAACAGCACTAAAGGTCTTGTTTTCCTATGAAGACAACCAGTTAAAGTAAGCAATTGATAGGGTAGGGTTTAGCTGCTTGGATATCTAGAACTGATGTACAAACCTTTGGTCACTCTAGCCCAAAGAGAACCCCTCAATTACTCCAACGTAGTGAAATTGTAGCCATGTTCAACACACTCAACAGACTCTCTGAGAGCATTCGTGCTATCCAAAGATTTAGAAAGATGTACCTTGACCAAGTCGAGGAGACTGAAAAGGTAAGTTTTAAGACATGATTGGTGGGCATGACACTTAATCTTTATCTATTAGGCCAACAGTACCGAAAAGCACTCATTAAACGATACCAGACCATTAGGAGTGGTCTCAAGACTAGTATCTGCTGCTGCACACACATGCTCCAACGCTATAGTCACTCTAAAGCAATGGGGAATACCTGTGCCTGTGTTTCTCGAGACAATTTTGAAATCATTAGATTAGACTTGCATTATACAAACTCCCGTTTATCCTTTACTCATCATAACTTCATTTCAGTAAATCATTTTCACAAGAAAGTTTACAAAATATTGCCCCTTCGAGCAATAATTGGGGATTTACAATGTCAATAACCAATGGGGCCATTGGTCTATACAGGATGATAGTGATTTGGTGTGGTTTGTCTAGTTTTTTATTCTGAGGGTGACATGTAGTCGAGTTGCAAGGGGTTCTTGCGATCTTTTCTTTTTGTTGTTGGTATATTTGCAAGTACAATGGCCAATAAGATATAATAATTTGAGATATATATATGTATATATCTTGGCATGTTTATAAATGTCATAATTATGTATATCATTCATTCATTTAATTAATTTTAAAAATAATAATAATAGATAAAAATCAAGCATTTAGGAATTGTTGCCTTTTGTAGTAATTTCCACGTGACTTACAAACCATGTGCCCTCTGACACACGAATACGCACACATACAGAAGATGGGAATAGAGGGGGGGAGATACTTTTAACTTTTTATTTTTGTTGCGCATAAGATTAGTTATTTTTCGGTGGAACGAGGCAGGAACTCAAACATAGCTTTTGGAAATGTCCGATTCATACGCTGGCAATTACCAGCAAAATTCAGCAGCATCAAACATACAAGAGATGCCCTCGAGTTCTTTGGATACTCGTGATCGTGAAATATCCGGCATGTCGTCTTCCCACTCGTCTTCATCTTCAATAATGATCAACGCAAGCAGCATTATAAGCAACACCGCCCTATCAATATCCATCCCAAACAGCACATCATTCAATGGTAATAGCAGTAATACGAATCCTCAATTGACATTTGATCCTAAAAGCCAATCGTCTACTATCAATTTCACTTGTATGACTGATCTTCCTTTGGATTCTTCAGCATCACAACAATATCAGAGTTATGATTTGGATGCCAGGGATCATCCCAGACGCTTCCAAACAGGAATCTCTCAGTATCCTTCTTCAAATAGTCTTCAACAGGAAAACAACAGTGGCACAGACCTGCCCACGCAACTTCAGACAACAATTTCAAGTGCAGACTATGCTTTGAATGTAGTCCTTGAACATTTCGAGAAGCTTGCAAGCAAAAAGATGTTCTTAATTCTTAATATGGGTGTGGTGAGTTTAGTAAAACATGATTTCAAAAGGTACCATGTTTATGCTATTGTGTTTGAAGGATGCCGAGGTCGACCTTTGCAAATTACTAGGGATGGGCGCGGACCCTTCTTTTGACAAGCTATTCCGCTCACTAGCCTCACTAGCTTCTTCCCAGCAAAAGGCTGTTATAGATGCGGTGATGCGTTGGCGATCAGAAGTCGTGGAGCCTCTTGATCCTGCCTTGATAAAACGAATAAGGTAACAAAGGCGATCAAGAGTATCCTAGTCTGACACTTGTCTGCCCAACAAAGCGAGTCTGCTCCCTTGTCACGTACTCGAGAAGTAGAATCGGTGTTAAAGGAACGACAGTCGGTAAGGACACATTTAAATATACATATATATATGTATTGGATCTACAAAACAAATGTTGATCGATTATACAAAATAAGCTGGCATCGGTCTATATACTATGCAGAGCCTTGATAGAGATTGTCAAGCGATTTACGGCCGACACTTGTCCAGAGTCTGTCGGTGAGAACCTGGAAGAGATTGTGTTTATACAGCTGAAAAAGCCTGATCCGTGAGTTTCCACAAGTCACCCGCCAAACGCTCGTCTTTTTTCTCTTATCATTGTTGCCATTAGCGATGCCATCAAGCGTTCGGCAAACCGGACAGCCAGTATGAACCTCTTTGCTGAACTTATTGGTGAACTGTCCAACATAAGATTTGCTTCTGTGAGCGATCGCTTCATTGCCGAACTCGAGAAATACAACAGCCATACGATTATGAAGGAGAGGCAGAGCCACATGGAGATGCTAATACGTGGAATGAGATTCTTAAAGATAAAGGTAGGTAGATAGTTTTATCAGGCACATACTTTCTTTTTTTATATATCGTTATCGCTATTATTATTATTACTATTATTAAATACCGGAATAAAGATATATCCCCTTGATGCCTTGGAAGAAACGGCAGACTTTTTATCCAGTTGTGCCAGTTTCTTCAAAAATGCACATGGTGCAAAAGTTAAGCATGCTTATGCCAATCTGTTTGTCCAATTACTTTTACCCATTGCTGAGGTATGTTATCCTGTTTGGGGGGAGATAGGTTTTGGAGGCTGTAGATCGATTGACATGCAATCTAGGTAGCTGTTGCCGAAGTCAATTTCCCTGCGTGGGTAAAGGCGGTTGATCTAATGTATCCAAGGGCGTTGAAGATGACATTAAAGCCACGCCATATTCTGGTATGATATCTGCAAAAAAAAAAGTTCCTCAACAAACGACATTGAACATTGAACATTGATACAATTGCATTCTAGGGTGGTTATCCTCTCGTCACCACATTGCTGTGTGTCAGTCGAAAAGAATTCTTTTCTACCAATTGGATGCCAATTGTAGAGAGCTGCTACCAAAAGTTCAACAAGGTACACAGATTAACTTATAGTGGTTCCAATCTGAAATATCACTAGGACAAATATACCAGGCAAATGGCCCTTGGTTGCATATCTAGGCTTGTATGGACCTATCTTTTTCGCTGCACTGAAAGCGTGTCTGCATCATTTAAGAAGCTTGATAATATCATCAAAAACATATTCCCTCCATTTCGGCGTGCCGTATATCCATCAGAAGTACCCTTGGACCACTTTATCTTGATTACCTATTTCTGTCTGATGAAGGATGTAGACATGGCCATGAAAAAGGTGACCTACTATCTGCTCAATACCGAAAGTTCCAACTCTCTTCACTGGGAAACAATCAATCCTGAGCGAGTCATTATTGGCCTCCGAGCCTTTCGAATGATGCTTTCTGATCTTGAGAAAAACGTCCTTCGACCACCATTTCCAGCCGATCCAGACATGACAGCCCCCGGAATATCCATTGCGTGCAGTGCTGATGTGTTCTCTGGTCCCATCAGGGCTGTCAAGGCAGAAGTAATGGAGCAAGTCGAGGAAATTATCTGCAAGGTTCTCGTCAGTCTTGACCAAACCTTTGGACGGCTGCTCCTTTTGGAAGAAAAGAACATTGTCCTGAAAGCCACCACTAGTTCCGGTCCAGGTACAGGAGGAGGTCTATCGGCAAACTACTCTGTTCCAATGTTTGCCAATGGTGTCAGTATGTCGAGTACATCGGATGGAGGTCCACAGGTCCATCATCAGTATGCCACGTTTTCTGTGTCTTACACAAAAGATAAGCAGACCTATTTCGATGTCTTGACCACCCTTTTGGATTCGATGCCACGCCTAATGCCAGCCGGGATACCCCTACCACGATTGGTAGAAATGCTGTCTCGATATACCGTACACATTGATCCTGACGTTATCCAGGCCGCATCCCAAGCTTTGTTGCGCATAGCAGCACAGATCGATAGCCAGACAGTCGTGACAGGTTACTCGCGGTTCGTTTATAGAATTGAAGACAGATGCTGCGATGTTTTGACCTCTCTTGCCAATGGTCCTCTGACGGGTGGTAACTACAATGGGAACAAGGGAGTCATGAAGCTCTATGTGGACTTGTTGGCCATATGGGCCGAGCAGGTCGATCTGTCAGCCTTGAAAGATTTGGAATTGTCCTCCCAGGAAAACTCCAATGCATCATCAAAAGCTCAAACAAACCTGATCCGATTGTTCAATATGGTAGAAGAGACGGAAGCAAACGGGTTGCTCTTCCTGTGCAGTCAATCTTCTTCTGCTCGTAGGTCGGCTATCCAGATCATCAAATTTGCGGCACAACTTGAGAATAAACTAGAAGCACTCCTGGAGAAAGAACCCCACCACGAGAACTCGTCCTCCCTTATTGCCCAACTCAACAGCTTTTTCTCAAAGAGCCAAAAGTACGGACGTCTTTACGATCTACTTGAATCGGTCGGTCAAGATTTGATCAAATTTGATAGCGACAGCAATTTACTGTTGGGGACAAAGATATCAATTGAAACACGCATAAGGATACAGCAACACCAAAGAAGAGCGGTAAAACATGTACTGATCCAAATAGCCGAAAGCGATCATTCTGCAGACCTTGTTATTTGGAATATATGTTTCCCGAGGGTCTTCCAACTCTGCTTTGAGAATTTCCCTGGCACTGTTGCATTGTGCCGTCAAAACATCTGTATAAGGTTGATTCAAATGTATCCTTTTGTTATGGGATCTCTGGAAACCATCAAGGCCGGACAAGCAGGAACTCTCAGCATGGCCAAGAGCAGCAACTCTGGTCATAAAGCTGCCAGCCCCGAGATGGTTGACCAGTGGAAGATATATCTTATATTTGCATGTGCAACAGCTACTCTTTCTGAAGATCGGTCGCCTATCGCCACATGGGCAAACAGTGGACGCAAGGGATCAACATTGGTGGACAAGATTGCTACACCTAGAGATTTGTTCCGTATGGTACTCCAGTTCCTTACCTGCGAACACCGCCCTATCAGAGAAGGAGCAATATATGGGCTCGGAAATGTAAACAAGGCTACATACAAGACTCTCATGACAGATCTTCAGCCCTATGTCAGGACTGTATTGGATGATGGTAAACAGAGAAATAACCAGAAACCATATCAAAATAAGCGCAGCAAGAAGCATGATCGACTACGAATCTCTCTTATGCACTTGTTGGAACTGACTGCCGGATGTCTGTCCGAAAACGAACACCTGGAAGACAAGGAGCTGATGAATATGATGATGAGCTATATCAAGGAAACAAAGTCATTTTTGACCGATGTCGAGGTTCAGATAGAATGGGAGTACCATAAGTTGCGGATGCATCTATGCGGTACAGTTGAGAAGCTATACGAGAACATCATGCGCCTTGAAGAACCTACGAGCATCATGTCCTTTGAGACACGTCTAGGTCTATACAAGATGTTTGAGGAATGGTGTGGCTATGGTATGTACGCAAACAACACTCGAGCCAGAGATGCGGCCATGATGAGAGATGTCTTGGAACAATGCAAAGACCCACGCGAACGAGGAACCATGACCCAGATAATGGAAGAAGAGAGAAAGTCGCTCGAGACAGCTGCACTTAGTGCCATGGCAATGCTATGCGTAAGTACAAGACTGGGTATATTTTTGCCTATTAGACGCTCACCAATATTATTCAGAGAGGACCCTTGTATGCCTTTCTTGGGCAGAAAAAGGCAAGACAGGCTGTTATCCAGTTTGATTTGCACAATGTGTTTCGATGGATCGATGCAGTTTTTGAGAGCCATGATCCAAAGTGCCATTCCATTGCTAGGTATGCTGTCTTATGGTTGTCTGACAAAGAACTCAATTTGAACTCATTAGACGAGCACTTGAGGCACTTCTTATCTACAACCAAGACCAATCACTTCTTCTGGACGATATTATTGAACAATGCTATGCAGGCAATCCCAAGCTAGAATTTACCCAGGGCTATTTCTTGGCTCTTGCTGAGATTGTCTGTAAAGTCGAGGACTACCCATGCCACATTCACCAGGTTATGAGCCTCGCCCTATTCAAAGCTGGTGATTCAAAAAAGTCTATAAGAAAATCGGCCATTGCATTACTACGGACCATCGAAGAGCGTGTCTTTGCTGATTCTTGTGCAAAGGAATATGAAATTGGTATCACTAGTAGCCTTCCAGCCATTTACAAGTATACCCAAACCCTTTTGTCTGCCCGGTTAGCCTTGGACCACCCAGAGCAAACCTACTCGATGCTTTCAGAAATATCCCAGCGTTTTGAGCACATTAGCCCCAATAGTCAACGAGAAGTACTGGCCTACATGATTCCCTGGCTCCGTAAAATCGATTTGTCTGTTGGACCTCAGGATTCTGAGCTCAGTGCATCTGCCTATATGGTGCTGTCTAATCTTTACTACATCACAATCAAGTTTGGTGATGTATACGTAAAGGAAGTTGCAGCGCTTTGGAGCCAACTTGTAGATCATGGGCGTAATGTGCGGGCAATAATCATGTATCTTCTCGACATGGGTCTAGAGAAAAGGAATCCATGGTTTTTGATTCATGCCAAACGTGTTTTTGTGTGTCTTGGTCGAACGCCTGCTTTTAATCGAATAGTCGAAGAGGTTATCGCAGAGATCACACCACGCTCAATGGTCCCACAACTAAAGGAAGCCAGCATTCGACACACACATGCCTTTCCACTACTCTTTGTTGCTGATACAGAAAAGGTGTTGCCGTCTTATGAAAAAAGACCTGTATTTTCACGGGGACAGCTTGCTATGGTCTTTCTGGTTGATCTTGCCATTGAAGCAGGTGCTGATCTGGCACCTCATTTGCCACTGCTTCTCCATAGCATCTTTGTTCAGCTGGACCATCTTACAAGCATCGTCTGTGATCAGTCCCGCTGCTTGCTGATCAACTTGATACATTCAATTGTCATTCGGCAGTCTATAGATTCTGACATACCAACCAAAGCAACCGAAGTGACTCAGTGGCTCGCATCAAAAGAAGGAAAACGGCTGTGGGCTTATGAAAACATCACTTCAAAGAATCGTCGATTACAGAGCTCTGAAGAACTCAAGGATCTTCTCAACAAGGTTGTTGATGTCTTTTCATACGAAGATCCTGGACTTCGCCAAAAGTGGGGAGAAACTGCCCTCAAATGGGCCACTTGCTGTTCTGTTCGACATATCGCATGCCGGTCGTTCCAGTGTTTCCGAGCACTCATGCCAGCATTTAACCAACACATGCTGGCCGACATGCTGGCACGACTATCAAACACCATTGCAGACAAGTCGGATGATATTCGTGGATTCTCACTCGAGATCATTCTTACCTTGACCGAGGTTACGACTGCTATGGACAAGGCACAAATGGATCAGTTTCCTCAACTATTCTGGGCGGCAGTTGCATGTCTGTACAGTCCGTACGAAGCTGAGCATGCAGAGGCACTATTGCTTTTGGAAGTGGTATTAGAGAAATATGGATTCTGCAGTGAGCTAGCCGAGAGCTTCCCAAAGAACTGGTCAAGTGAATTCGATGGTCTTCAACCCTTATTACTCAAAGGACTCCAGTTCTCATCTGCCGAGGAAAAGACATTTTCGATTCTATCTCGGATCATGTTAATCGACAACCCCCCACTTATCGATCCTTCCGAGACAAGGCTGATGTATCTCTTGCTTGGCTCTATACCTAGACTATTGCATGCACTTGACAATGATGAAACGCTGGATTCATCCACGGTTGAGCTAGCAAATAATATGACCCAGCTTTTTGAGCGTTATTCACTTCCAGACATACAGCGAATCCTGGCAACATATCCCAAGCAAAAAGCAAAGTTCCAAGAAGACTTTCTCAAACAAATTCTGGGGTCGATACGCGACATATTCTTACCAAAATACAGCAAAATGGCTCTTATGTTTTCGATTCTATTGGTAAAAAACAAGATGCCATTCTACCGAGAGAAAGGCCTAATGATGATTGAGAATCTGGTGCCATATGTTACGGGAAAGAGCTCTTGGCACGGTGGATCCAACAACACTATCCCAATAGACATTGCTTCTCTTGAGCCTCTTTTACAGTTGATTCAAACAGATTTTGGAGACAAGGCCCTTTCTATTCTCAACGAGCAGATTACGGCGATATATGTTGAGCCAAGATCAGAGGACTCTACTGGAAACTCAAGCGACCTTCTCTGGGGTTTCAGTAACTCAACCGCAGCGGCTGCGCGTGCTACTCGCCATAATGTAAATGCGGTTGTCTTTGAATGTTCTTCCATTACAAACGAGGCTCCTACAGAACACAATATACAGTTCTCTATCGAAGACTTTACCATATTGACAGGCGAGAATATGGCTCATGAGGATAACATGGCAAAGCGTTACATAGAGGAGCGCACAATTAACATTCATGATAACCAGCAGTATGGTGATGATTTGATGAATGCCCTCAAGGATCTCGACGACTTTTTCAACGAGGATGTCGAGACTACGCCCATGTCACCTTCTAGTTCACTTACTTCATACCACCGCGTGACACATGAGTACCATCCTTCAGATGCTCCTTCTGTCAGTAGCAGCAGATAATCCAATTGCAAGAATACAGAGGATTTTGGCCGTGTAAATGTCGTGAATCATAAATTTCGGAATACTTTGTATATGAATAAAAAATGAGACCCACAGTCTAGACGTTTTGCCAACTCTTTTCTTTAATATATATATTTTTCTCTTTATATAAAAAAAAGATTATACTCTCTATGGTCTTTACATAAATAAGAATATTAAAACTTTCTATCCAACTGAGAGTGAGTCGAGACAACTTTACGGTGGTTGAATGTGATGAACGATGGCCGTGTGTCAATTTTATCAATAGTTCTAAAAGAGAGATGTGGTTAGTTTGAGATATACCCACAAGTATGGACATACTGCTTGGCAATTTCTGATTCCATCAAAATGTTCTTGAAAGAATCGGCAGAGAGTAAGACACCAATGAGTGCAACGAGGGCTGAGACCAGACATTCGACGATAATCTTTAATGTATAAAAATGGATTAATAAGATGACGCTTTTTAGTAGACAATCACTTACTTCGATTGGAATGTCAGTGGATGCCTGATCTACTGCCTTGAGATAGGCGAGATCTGTGATAGACATTGGTGAGCAAGGATAATGGTGTTGACGCGCAATCTATGCTGTTTACTCACGCTCATATGTGGAATAGGCAGCATGAGCAAGGAAAAAGGTACCAATAAGACCAATAAGTCTACCAAGCTGCTGACTACTGCTCATCAGAAAATGCTAAAGTCTCGTAAACTAGGTAAAGAAGTTTCCTCTTTGCAATTCTCATTATCCAAAGACAGAAAAACTCCGCTCATTTATCAAAAGGATTCCAACCACAGCATCTTCCATTCTCTAAACTTTATTTGTTGACAATGTAGACACTTTCTCTTAGGACGATTCTGTAGCCTGTCGTACCAGACGTCTCTGCTTAACATCCCAGTTATATACGCGTGCTGTGTCTGTAAGGCAAGAAAAACAAGAGTGAAGTCAAGGATAGCATTTATATGTGAACCTGTAGAGATGTCCCTCGCACTATAGCTATTATTCAAAAGGATACTGACTTCCATGGTTGTGATCTGATCTCTCAGGAACTCAAGGTCCTCAATTGTGTTTTTCAAAGAAGACTTTGCAGTCTGTAATTTAGATCCCAAGAGATCAGCGGCTTCTTCAAATGTATACTCGAGCATCACATTAGCCTTAAACAATACTTGGGTCAGTCCTCGAGCCTTTTTTTTTATAGATATTCTTGTTTGACTTACACCTAACCAAAGGTATACAGAATTTGTTGCCTCTAGCTTGGCTTGTGCGTAAAGAGTGTCATTCAATTCGAAATCAGTGTAGACTGGCTCATCAGAGGCCTGCTTTTCGGTCAGGAATCCAACCATGGCCAAAGTCTTTTCAATCTCGGGGATCTTTTCTTCCAACACCTTTCTACGCTGCAACAAGTTGACTTCCATAAATTTGTATTTACTATCATAATGATCGTGAGATGGCATTCATTTCAAATGTCCTTATAGCCAGATGACACACCTGACTGCCTCTTGGAACTTCTTCAAGACAACCTCGACGGGCTCTGCTTCAGACACATAATCTTCTACGCGTTCCTGTAAAGAAATAAAATAGAAAATTAGAACTGCCAAACTCAAATTAACTCAATCTAATCATCCACAGCAAAGCAATACACCTACCACAAAGGGAGATCGCGGGATACCTCTAGGGTTTGTTTCCATCTTTTCTGTGCTGGATGCCATTTTTGTAATGTCGCTTTACTCAAAGTCATTTTGTGATCCACCTGGAAAAAGTAAGGATCAAGCACATCCAACGTCATCAATCGGGGATTAAATATACCAGTATTCACGGTACAGTGCACCCAAAGAGGAATGAGAACCAAGAAGTATTGTAAAATAAATCAAAAAAAATAAAAATAAAAGAATACTATCACCAATAGGACTAACAGACTTTCTCAGTAGCCAAGGCAACAAGAAATTAAATATGAACAGAATGACTGGTAGAGATAATGACAGGCCAAATATGACCGTGGCTATTCATCAGGAACAAGTGGTTAGATGGCCACCCACTTTTTCCAACGAGTATGATCAACTGGACCCAGAAATCTAAAGGCTACGACGTTTCTTGGTGGGCTCGGCCATTTTCATACACCATGATGTTTGGCCGTTGTTGTAAATCTTTATATTAACATCTTTACTTAACCATCCAAAGATGCACTGAGGATATAAGCTACAGTTAATATATCACCTTCATTATATATTAGAATCCTTTTTAAAGCATATAATTTATTGAATCAATGTTGAATTCTTAGGAACCAGATATATTTATCAGACACTGGACATCAAGTCGCAACTGAAGTGTTTGGTAGCATTAAAACGTCATGTTCGTAGAAATGCCGTACCTCTAATATTAGCACATTTTGTTTAATAAAAAAAAGTAGTTGGAGCTTTATATTTTGTGGAAACAAAGGGTATTGTACATACTTTATGAATGAGGTAAATAGGGGTTGAGAACATATAGATATTGTGAGAGTGTTATTTATTAAAGAAAGAATATTATGGTGGTTTATATGCTTATTATTCGAATCCCCTTGTAATGTAACGTCTATTGTATAAAAGCAGGTTATAACTGTTGAAGTTTAAAGTGTACATGCACATGGTTTGGAACTGCTCTTGCGATGTTAATATGCCATGCTCATTAGCAAGTAGTAACCGGAGATCGGTTGTGGTGTCTGTAGTCCACTCAACTGTGATGTGTATACCACAATTGTAATGGTCAGTCATTAATAAAGTAGTGCAAAGTGCAAATGTGTCTGGTGTGTAGCTAATCCTGAGATGTTACTTTGCCATGCACATTAGCAAAGAGCAATCAGAGACCAGTTGTAAAGTTCATATACTTTTGTGGTAGGCAAAACACAAGTGAAATACAAAGAAAATTGAGTTGAAATGAATAAAGCGGCTATTTTTATTTAAACGGAATACCAAAGATTGAATATAAGAGCATGGGCTCCTTGCACAAAGCTCTCTATTTTAGTCAGTCAGCAACCAGCCAAAGATCTAGTGTAGTACATATTACCATAAAAGGCAATAAAATGGACCACTCATTTTTTAATTTTCCAAGTAAATAAGAAAGCGGATGATAGCTCAACGGGTAGAGCGCGGGCCTATAGTGAAAACTAAATCCTGAGGTACTGGGTTCGATTCCCAACGTCCGCATTTTTTGATTTTTTAAATTTGCGCCCAAATTAAATCAGCCAATCATATGCTTCCATTTCATTCCTTTCATTTCTTCAACCCTTGAGAAACCAATATGAATAGGCATCAAGCAACATTAATTGTTATCATATACAATAAGCAATACTCTTTTTGAACTATATACAGAGCCTTTTGCCAACAAGTTATATAACTTTTTGCTTTTTTTATATCAAGGACATTTAAACAAGCTCAAAAGAAGGAAGCGGCTTCTTATTAATATTTAAACGGAATGTCAAAGAGTGAATACAGAGAAACACAGTGTACAACACACTCGATCTCTTCATCAAGAAAATAGTTGGTTATCATTGCCGTGATATATTGGGGTGTCTGGTAAATATTCCAAATATGCTGACATCCATATTAACCAGGATGAGCTGAATATTGGGCTGTGGGGTCTTTACCTCACTCAATTGTGGTATTTATACCATGTAGGGAAGCAAATATCGGTCAACAAATAAATACATAATAGAAGTTGTGGCATACACACCACAGTTGAGTGAAATACAGGCTCCACAACCGATCTCCGGTTGCTCTATGATAATAACCATGGCAAGTTAGCATCTCAGGAACAGCTACACACCAGGCACACGTACACTTCACACTCCTACAGTGATAACCAATCATTACACGATGGGGACTTTAATCACAAGGGAATTTGAATAATAGTATATAAGCAATCATAATATTCTTTCTTCAATAAATAACACTCACAGTATTCTTATTTCCCTTAAAAGATACTAACAAACCATATACCTCATTGAGTATGAGATTATTATTTTTGCACGACATTAAACTCAAAATCAGCGACATTTTTTTTTAAAAAAAAATGACCATACGCACACACATCTATTGCCTTTAAACGATACTCTGGTAATAAAAATCCATTTATCCTTCAACAAGAGGGTCTGTGCGCATCTCTGTCTAAATAAGCATTCCATTGCGGTCGCGGTCTACTTTGCTATCGAGATTTTTGTAATGATATCGACTGAATTGCTCTTTATCGAATTGATCTACACCAGATCCCAAGTTGTCCTTGTGAAATGGTACTGAATATATTTGATTTTTGGATCTTCGACTTTGGTATTTACTAATATTCCATCAACAGGAATCAGCAATTGATGCGCTAGAATTCCAAGATAATAAATGGAAGCAACATATAATGAGGCCAACCTTGACTTGACCAATAATTACCAGCTGTCCAAAGGTGTACTTTATAAAACACTCCACAGTAAAGAACTTGCTTTGTTCACTTTAGTTTGATCATTTCTTGAAACATTGCTTCTTGCCCAAAAGTTAAAACGGAAATATATGTCCACAATTGGATGGCTTTTATTAACATCCACACCATTAAATTTTAACGAGACCATGATCGGCTGCGGGTTCGAGAGCGATACCGTCTGCGTCTCTCGGGTGTACGGCTGCGTCCACGTCTTTCAGGAGTACGGCTACGCGTACGTCTCATACGCTGTGGGCGTCGCTCTCTGGAGCGATCGTTCTGACGGCGTTCTCCCATGTACTCTCCAGGTGTGGGTGTGTGAGGGCGATGAGTTACGGAGAAATCCACGCGAATCTTACGCTCATCAATTTCCTAAATACATATAAATAAACGATCAATTCATCCTGGTCTCTTGTATCTCAAAGTGCTTATTACCAGTCCGTTTGTCTCATCCCTTGCACGTTCAGCCTCATCAACTGAGCCAAATGTAATGAAGCCAAATCCTCTCGATCTGTTACTCTAAAAGTTTCGTCAATTGTTTAGCATCTTTATCAAGTGTTCTGTCCATACTTACCCTATGATCGTACACCACCGTCACTTTTTTCAGCTTTCCAAACCTTTCAAACACTTCCTCCAAATTACGTTCATTCGTTCTCAAACTTAATCCAAATACACCAATGATGTTGGATTTTTCAGGTGCGTCCTAGAGTAACGGTAGGAATGCAAAGATGATAATAGATCCAAATGTGTTTTTGTGTGTGTGTGTGTGAAAACAGTGATTAATTATTGTCAAACCTAGAAAACATGAATGCAAAGGAAATTGCACTTACTCTAGTGCCATGAAAATCTTTTTCCCTACGGCTTCACAAAGAAATACGTATTTCCCAAAATAAATACCATGTGCAAATATTGGCTCCATATTAATAAGCTTACCCTCTTTGTCTGTCGTATGAGCGTGAACGGTTGCGACGAGGCGATGGGCTTCGGCGAGGTGACGGGCTTCGGCGACGGGAATGGCTATGACTAGACAAAAAGATGTCAGAGATTTATCAGAATGCATGTCATGAGCATACCTTTTTCTGCTTCTGCGATCTCTACTCTTGGATCGAGAGCGCGATACAGACCGACGACGCGATCTACGTCTTGGAGACCGACTACGTCTAGGAGACCGACTGCGGCTGCGATCACGTCGGCGGCGCATGGGGGTTTGGGAGCGAGAGCGGGAACGAGAGGGACTAGGGCTACGACTAGGACTGCGACTGCGACGACGCTCTAAGCTCTTGTTATCAGGGCTTGCATCACGCGAATCAGGATCCTGGCGTACATTCAGAGCTTCACTAATGGAAGACTCTTCAATGGGAAGATCTGACTGATTGACCTCCAGAATAGGTGTGTCGTAAGGAGTGTCGTCCTATCAACATTGGTTGATGTGAGTTTATGTGATTGGATTCAGTAGCTTGGTTGCATGTACCATGAATGTCGTTAAAAGTCAACCTTTTTTTTTTCTATATTTTTTCGCGCACTTGTTCAATTCTAGTGGTTGGGGTGACGTCGACACCAGCTCACTCTCATCTAATTGGTGGGTATACAAAGATGTATATTATTCTTTTTTTTTCTTTTTTGAAAAATGACAGCATATTAAATACTAGAGAGAGAGAAAAAAAGGAGCGAGATGCTATAGATTGTATAGGGAAAATGAGTATGGAATTGGGAGGGATGAACTATAGAAAGGAGGAATAGGTAATAAGAGAAAAAGGGACGCTTTAGACACGCAGATACTGGCGCCGGAAACCAGAGATTCCCACCACAAAGTCAATGACTCCTGGGTGAGAAGATACAAACTGGAAAATCAACCAGATCACAGCAAAGCAAAGCAGTGGAACCCAGAGAGAGAACAGGCGTCTGTCTCTTCTCTTTTGGTCTGCAATTGCCTCTGGGCCAATACTTGATGGGCTGGGTTGTGAGGATGCAGTGGGGGCCTTTTTATCATCAAATTGCCACATTTCTGCCTTTTGATCCATGGGCTGTATGGGCTCTGGAAGGGATCGGCTACCGGCACCTATGGAGTATGCCAATGCCATGTACCAGGCCAATGTCTGTTCTGGCTCGTCTGTCGAAGAACCCTTTCTCTGGTCCTGTGAAAACATAACTGACATGTTGGCAATCATTTCTGTGGGACGAGGGAATTGCAATACATGGTCTGCAATCGTTTTTAGGTTGAGTTCAGCTGGCTTGGCTGGCATGTTGTTTTTGATATTCTGTACAAAGGTATTGTCTGTCACATAAGACAGATGCTTGTCTTTTTCCTGCTGAAGATGTGAGATGGTGCGCTGCATCCAGGTACTCTTGAGATCGGTTTTGATGTCATCATCTGTATCTGAAGATGTGTCGATATTGTTGTTGTGTACTGCCTCGGCGTCCATGATCTCATCTGGCGAGTGAAGACCGCCATCGTCTTGGAGATATTGAATAGACTGGATGTTGAGGGTTGGGCGTCTTCGATTCCGCAACCCTTGGTCATACAGCTCGCTCTGTGCAGAGGTAGATGAGTCTGATTGATAGAATTGGAGCCATCTCTGATTAATTTCACTCTTGTCTTCTCCGTCTAGAGAGATAACGTCGTCGTCGAATGAAGATTCGTCACTAAAAGATGTATCGATATCAGCACCCAGCATGTCTGATGAGACACTGGCATCACACGAGTCAGAATCCTCATCTGCGTCGACCGGCATGTAGGTGTGAAGGATGAAGCGCATGGCATTGTCTTTGGAGAGGTGCATGGGTCGCTTATTCCACTGGTTGACGACCCCAGAATCTGCCTTGCCTTTGTCTAGCAAGAGTTTGGCAATGTCTTCATGGCCAAACATGGCTGCATAATGAAGCGCAGTGTTTCCATTGCGGTCCATGGTGTCCACATTGCAGCCAAGGTCGAGCAAGGAATGTGTAAGTTTGCTAAAGTTCAAAATGGCTGCCAAATGGAGCATGGTGTGGCCCTGTCCGCTGGTTAAAGAAACGTCTACCGATTCGACATCTTCGATTGTGTCCATGACTTGGAGTACTTGAATGATGTGTCGTTCAAGACATGTCTGGTTCTGGTTCTGGTTCTGGTTCTGATTTTGGCTTTGGCTTTGGCTTTGGTTCTGTCGGTTGTCTTGAGACCCATTGGAAGATTGCTGGTTTTGGTTGCCACCCTGAACAATGCGCATGGCAATCGCACGGGCATCTTCAACCTTTCCAGTCATCTTGAGACCGACGACCTGAAGAGCAAGCTCCATTAGTGCCCTGTCGTTCTCATTAAAATACGTAAACAGAGTGACGTCTTGGCTGTCCATGACCATTGGGTATTCTTTAAAGGACACCACAACAGTTCCTGGCTCAACAGCAGGTGGCAAGATGCACACAAGCGTGTTTGGGGACCAGTAATGAGTGCTGGAGGCTGCTGCGTCTCCAAACAGACAGGTAAGGCCTGGTCTGAAGCCGCTTCCAAGAATAGTGACCTCGATTCCACCGTAAGTTGGGCCTTCGTTTGGAATAAGGCGCTGGAGCTGTGGACGATCGTTTAAAATTGGAGCAGGTGGAATGGTATGGACACTTTCGGTGACCATGGGAGATATGATTGAATTGGGTTGTATTTTTGCACTAGAGATATCGAATTGCTGCTGATGAGTGTTTGTAGAATGGGTGTCCTGGTTGACTAGATCGACTGGACGAGGCTGAAGAGAGAATTGCTGTTCGCGCAGGGTCTGTACATTTGGGTAGCTTCCATAGGGCACACGGAAACGAGGTGGCCCGAGGAGGTTTGTCGACCCGGCCGAGCTTCCCTCAAAGCCATTGTTGGCTAGTGAGACATGGGATTCTACATCTGTTCTGGGTCTCTTTCTGCCGGCTTTGATCTTGTTGGATTTGTGGTCGTCTGTGATCATGATCGGGGGAGACATTCCTGTGGCTACCTGTTTGCCGGTTTGGTCGTGCATTTCGAAATATATGCTAGATGGAAATTAGACAACAGGATTCCAATGCACAAGGGAAAAAAAAAACTCACCAAAAGCCAAGACGTTCGTTGTGATGTCTGCAGTAACAAGTGATGCGGGTTGGCAGAATAGTATCTCCAGAGCTAAAATCAACAATTTCTGAACAGTTGAACAAGAGCACCTTTTGCTCTTCAAGGGCCAGTGATTTGTCGTCTTCGTTTGACCGGCTCTCGTCTTCTTCTGCTTTTATCTTATTCTCCTTGCGTCTCTGAGATCGTTTTCTCTAATGTTTGGATGTTAGGTTAGGTTGGCTTATAATTAATTAATCAATCGATTGTCTTACTTCGCGTTGAATACAGCCTAGACAGGTAACGACCTTTCTGGACGGGTCGCTTGCACAGATTACTCGGGCACTCAAGAAGAGCATTCGTTCTGGCTTGATGGGAAGATTTGTGCCGTCTAGTTTTAGGCCGTTCTGGGTGTTGGCGAGCATGACCTGGCGCTTGAGTTTGTCTTTGGCTACCATATGCTCTGGTAATTTAAGATGGGACCACCACTGGGCCTTGTCGCCATCATCTGTCACCAGCTGTATGCATAATTTGATCTGTGTTTCCACTCGCGACTTTGCCCCTGTTTGAGGAACTCCCAAGACACGGATTTGCATTCTTTAATTAATTATGTTAGCTTTATGTTATTAAAGTCAAGGAAAAAAAAAGAGCTTATTACCCTGGCGGCTTGGCCATCTCAAGTGGTCGATTGAGAGGGCTTTGCGAAAATGGGGTGTCTAGTGATGGCTCGTATTTTACGGGTATGGCATGTGGTGGAGGTGATTGGGAGGACTGGTCAGGGCTACTTTATTGGAGAAAATCAGTCAATGTGTTACGTCTATTGATCACACTTACACAGGGCTCGAGAATTGGATAGGGTAGTTTGAAAGATAGTCTGTGAAATTCCTTGCGAGATTTGGAATGGCCTGTGGAAAGGGGTTATGGGTCACATTTGAAAAGAACTAGTGGACTGGTGAGCCATAAACCATGAGGAGAATGACAGCTTACATTGTTGAATCCAGACCAGAATGTCTGACTGGATCCTGGTGCCATTGAGCTGGCTGGTTGGAGTGGTTCAACAATGCTCGATGGCGCAGACATGAAACCCTGGGTTGAGATTGATTGAGGTGACATTGACACAGATGCCTGTGGGCTTAATGGGGATGGGGATGAGGCGTCCATTGGCGTATCAAGCTCTTCTTGTCTTGGTCTATTTTCAGATTGTTGCATAAAGAAGAGTGGGTTGTCTGGTGACAATTGGTCGAGCTTATAAAAGAATGACTGATCGATGAATGGTTGGGTGTTCATTTGTTCGTCATGGGGTTCGCTTGTCGAGGACCCGGATGGAGAGTCGCAAGAAGCATCATCTGTTGGCAGTATCATGTCCAGAATTGGACTGGTGTTTTGCATGATGAGAGGCAAAGGATTGATTACGAATGCACTTTTTAGAGTAAGGAAAAAGAGCTATTTTGTTGTGTTTTCGCTTTTTGTTGGGAGTGAGACTAAAATTGTTTTGTCGGCCAATAAAAATGAAAAGCTGAGATGGCCTCGTATCACGCGCAGTCTTCTTCTTTTTTTTATATATTTATATATATTTATATATATTTATATATAAAAATATTACAATTAATTAAAATCACAATTATTATAAAGTGTATAATAATAATAATAATAATAATAATAATTCTATAACTTTTTTTTGGTTGGAAATCTCTTGCCCTTGCTTGGCTCACATGGGATCCGATCTGGTGATAGCGTACGTGCAGTAGAGGATTAAGGAAATCTTGCTGTGACTTTATTATTTGTCTAATTTGGAATCGACTTGCATGGTGAAATAGATCATATATATATATATATATTTATATATATATATATACATATTATATCACACAGGGCCAATCCAATAACTAGAATGTATAGGCCAATTAAAATCTACTCTATATCTTTGCCCAGGCATTTTATGCCTATGAGTCCCAAAGCCATCATTGTCTCCATTGGCCTCGATTATCATGTGACACTAAAGCGTGATTTTTGTCCAAAGTGTCTTTGCTTTGATATATTGTCCCCAATTCTTGTGCTCGTAATCCCCTTTAGCTCTCTTTTTAGGACTGCTTCCCTTCACAGAGACTCAGCCATACTGCACAATACCAAGCAATCAGTAGCCATAAAGACCCCAACATAGACAACAATTGAGGGCCCTCACAGCCAAGGAAAACAACAACAACCAAGACATTCAGTACAGGAATACATGTCTACAAGAGTCTGGTTTGGATAATATATTAACCTTAAACAATTGTGCTTATGAACCCAATTAACCGCCCCCCAGCCCATTCCATTGTATAAATACAGCCAGTCTGTCCTCTCTATACCACCTTTCAATCTACAAAACACAGACTGGTTTCTATGGTGATTTCTTGTAAACATCAGAATGCCTTGTTAAAATTAATTTTGCATTGGTGTTTTTTGTGGCTAATTGTCTTTGCAACATCTTTACAAGGACAACGGACCCAGGCATCTCCAAGGCCGTTTTATATATATATATTTAAAATAGGATAAACCAAACGCCCAATCATGTCTTGTATTTTGATTGCAAAAAAAATGTATACACATTTTTTGATTGAAATCTCGAGAATCAGTGACAGTTATAGATATTGATGACATTTGTTGGCAGGACTCCAGACATAATGGCAAAACAGAGCCTTGTAGATCAGTATTGACAATAAAACGCGTAAATAATGCTATTAATTCAACGGTTTAGTTATTTTTAAAAATACATTATGGTATATTCTGACAATTCGACAGATTGTTTGCAACACTGCAACCGAGAAAACCAAGGTTGGAAAGGTACCTGAAACAAATACAATTCGAATCTATAAATATAAGCCGATCAGACAAGATAATCGAGAAACTACGTGATATGTCTACAATAGACACAAACACACATATTGGATTCTTATGGACTTGTCGAGTGTCATGTATTTCTATATATATATATCTATTGTTGCAATGTTTTCAATAAAGAGAGTCGGGCAGTAGTCCGAGAGTGCGAGCGTCAATTGTAGGACATTCTTATTAAGATTTCAAGAGATGGCTGCCACCACAGACTGCATATCCATAAATCCACAAACCCAGGTCATCATTACGAATACCCCTTTCTCACATGTCTAGAGGGATCCCCAAGTATCTCTGTCTCGAGGATTATAATATACTTGACCTTTATGCTTTCCTAAACCCAACCTTAACTATAACGTCTTTCAATCATAATTAGTGAGCATAGCAACTTGATTTCGAATAGTCTCTTATTCGCAAACCTAGCCCAGTGAAGCAAAAAATGTAGGTTTGTGGTCCTAAACAAATACTTTTTTTTGTTATTTTTGCAATAGATAGGCAATGGCTCTTAATCTGCACCATATACACAGTGACTAAGCAAACAAATACCTCAAAAAAAATACCTTTCTTTTTTTGTTAAATAAATAAATTGTTCCTTGGCAAGAATAACACGGGAATTCCATTAGTTGGGCTCTTTGACAGCAGATAATACTTGTTGCTAAACAATATTTCAGGGTCATGTGTTTAGTAGCAATTGGACCCCTTGGTTGGATGTATATAGAATAAAGGGAATTATAATATCTGATTAGTCAATGGCTACCATTTGCTGACCAATTGTAGATAGCGCTTTCCGACTATCCAATGTCGATAAACTCGCCGGTAGTTTGACACCAGCCACTGCTATAAATCAGGCTCCTAGGTTATTATGGGAGCCAGAGATTATGGATGTTTAATCGTGAATGACAAAGCTAATTGGTGTTTTTAACGCTTTATAAAGATTATTATTTTGATATAGTGCCTTGTCACCATGGAAATGACTGGCAATTGTTAAGGGAGTATCAAAAAAAAGAAAGTCTAATGGCCGATTAAAGCATATCAGTTAAAATGTTATTAATGAATCATAATACTTGGATTCCATTGATCTCTATAATAATCAGGATATAATATAGTAGAGTGCCCAATTTTTTTTATTACGTCTATTATTCCATTAATGACCTACAAAATAAAAAGATATATTATGAAATGGGGCTATAGTCATTAGATTCCAAGCACTCTTCTTTGTTTGTACCAACATGCATTTAGATATTCTTGGCTGTCGTTTTTAGGATTGGTTATGTAGGTCACAGCTTACTAGATTTGTGCTTTAAATTAACCACGTTAAAGGTAGTACAGGTGTTCAAACCACTCTATCATGAACAGCTTCGATGGTACTTAACTTATTTTGTGGCACTTGCAAAAAAAAAGTATCATGAATGGCGAGTAATATTTATAGATCTTACAAGTGTACAGATCTATAACTACTAGACAGACCATTGTCATTGAGATCCTCCAAGGATTCTGAATCGAAAAATCCAATTGAATTTCTCCAGTCTAGATATCCAACATCTTTATGTTCCAAGAAGCCTTAATTACCCATAGCTCTTGCCTCATGGCGTGTGTTACTTGCTCCACATTTTTAAAAGGGGAAATAGGATAGCCCGAGATCGCAGATCAGGATAATATCAAGCCAATATTTTCTTTATAAACATCAAAAAAAAATTTATGTGTGTACACATCATTTAAAGATGACACTCGAAACCATTCATACTTCACGTGAAGGTTACCTCATACTCCTCTTCTACCTGAGCCCAGAAAAGCTTGTCTCTTCTGGTGATATTCGCTTGTGCCTTTGTACTTGATTAATCCAAAGGAGAGCCGTTAAATCACATGTGTAGATGGCCATGTTTTTGTATCGATACCTTCAATTAACCAAATCACCCGGTAATCCCATGTAAGCCAAGCTTAAGCTCCAAAGGATTTCTTCTGTTTTTCTTAATAAATAAATAAATAGATAAATAATAAATAAAAAGGCACTTTGCTCTATCTTTCATCTCAAATCCTCATTCACCTGCCCAACTGCCTTTCACCACCTCTCTTGAAGAACAATTGAATATGCAAAACACTAGTCCTTTGACATCAATGTCATTTTCTTCAAATGATTTCTATGATTCACCATCGGGTTCATCTGCTAGTGAGCCACATGACGATTCAGTAATCCTCAATCCTCTCATCGACCACTCTTTCTTTTATAAACTCGACCAGCTACCCAAGAACCCTCTGGTTTTTATGCACCACCAGAAAAATGAAATAAAACACGACATTATGGCCACACCCATGGAGCCCTATAACTATCATCCATCTATATCGACACCCATTGGAACTCAGTCAAGAATCGTTGGATCCCTCCAGCCTGTCAATTCCCCACCAGAGTCCAGCCAGAGCTTTTGGTCTGGATTAAACAATGTAAAATAAAATAAAACAAAATGAATAATAATCTTTAACCACCAAGACAATATCAGTCCACTGACAGTATATTACTATAGATATCCAACCAACCCACCAATTCGGTCCTGCACACAATTCCCAGTCTAGCCAAAAACTTTGGCGACTATATCAATAATTGTCCAGTAAGATTACCAAGCCCAGCGTAAGTTAGGTCTCTAGTGTGTCTGTATGACATTAACACCAATTTACCAAAAAGAAGTTGTGTCCAAACATCCTTGTCGTCACATACCCCACATGTTGGATCACCTAGAAAGTGCGACAAATCACTAGACACGTCCTTTTCTCATAATCAACTTGGTCCCTCACTTGCCACAAAATCAAAAGGGTAATCGCCATACACAACCATCCGAATTGTTGGAAGCATTTTGTATTTATTATTGTCCATTTTTTTTCTCTTCAGCATGCAGATTCGTGTCCTTGGTGTTCCTCAGACAGGAGCAAAATCAAGAGTAGAAACACAGATAAAACTATGTATACAGCTAGTGACAGACGATGGTGATAAGTCACAGTGGTGGTCACATCTAAGGCTGCCCAAACACATGGTGGCTAAAGAGAGGCTCAAGCGCCAGAATCTACTGGGCCCACCAATTCCCAAGCCAGATAGCACGGACCCTCTGGTCAAGCCAGAAAGAACCCTATTTTTGAGTGCCCGAGTAATTTGTGCGAGCAATCCGTCCAAAAAGGTCGTAACATGTCTAGGCTGTATCCAACGTGAAGTAAGTCCAATTGGCCATGTCTGGAAGCTTTAGACTAATTGTTTTTGATTAGAGAAAGCGCTCCCAGAGGCGCAGAGAAAGCAGGGTAAAGACGGACACAGAAGACGAAAAGAGTCCCGTAGAAGACGAGGAATCTCTAGCTCTCGAAGAAGAAAAGGTTCTCTTGTTCAATTGCCCAGAGGTCGTTGACTTTAGCTCTGGTGATACCATATTACCGACCCGTATTACCTGTTACTGCCGGCATCATAACGAGCGTCTTGGTTTCTGGTTAGTGTCTAGTGTCTAGTGTATTGGTGATTGTCATCTAATTATTGTCATAGTATTTCCTTTGAGATGCACGACCACACGGGCAAACAGGTTGCTACAGGAGTTTCACCTGCAATCATGATCACAGACGACCATAAATCCAACAAGATCAGAACTGGCCAAAAGAGACAACGCACCGATATAGAGACACCCAAGGTTCCTTTGATGCCTGTTGAGATCTACGAGCCCTTTCAGGAACCATCTAATGATACTGGCTCTCTATTTCGACAATTCCGTACATCTTACAAAGACTCCCCAACATTGCAAGCTCTTCATGAACAGAACAGCCCTCAGGTCCTCTCATTTATTGATCTGAGTCTACCTCATGGTGAAGCACATTCGAAAAAGATAGCACCACACAAATCATATGATATTCCAGTAGACCCAAAGCCCCTCGCCAATTCCCTGCTCATATTACATGACCAAAATCAAGATATTTCTCCAATGTCTGACATTATCCAACAAGAAATCACTCTGGTTGAACCTATCAGTGAACAGCCCAGATTGAACCGTATTATCCCTAGCGAAGGCCCAACATATGGTGGAATAGAGGTTACTATCCTGGGCAGTGGTTTCCGTCCTGGAATGACATGTCTTTTTGGAGACATTGAGGCCACCAGCACCCATTTCTGGTCTCCAAATACAATTGTCTGTATATTGCCACCAGCAACTGAATCTGGAACTGCAGTCGTATCTTTCAAAGACCATCCAGTAAACATTGATGAAAACGTTGCCCTGTTTAAATACTATAGCGAGAATGACCGTGCGCTTATGGAGCTTGCCTTGCAAGTAGTCGGACTAAAGATGACAGGAAAGGTCGAAGAAGCACGCAAGATTGCCATACAGATCGTTCAGAACGGAGGACAAGGACATCAAATGCAAAGCGAACCGATATCTGATTCCACCAGCCAGAGCCAACACAAGAATGACTTTCGATCATTAGAATATACCCCAGAGATAAAGCAATCCCTATCCAAATATTCATCCGAAAAGAGGCACCCGCTGTTTGTTTTTGTCTAGAAACCCAACACACTGTCCTCAAGTTAGAGCTACTAAACTATACAGCTTGCTACCTCTGGAAGGTGGTCTCTATGATATTTATGGTAGGAAATATTCTGATCATTTCCTACAACGCTTTTCTTTTCTTCTTTCTTCTTCTTCTTCTTATGCATGTAGGCTTATACTCCAAAGGTATACTTGCCAACCCCATTTTTTACATATACCATACATTTCTATGCTACAAACCACATACACAAATTGATTGATATTTAGATGCGTGGTGAAGGATATTCTGGACATGTACTTATGAGTTTATTTTTCTATATACATTTATTATGATTTTTTTCAAAGCAAGGCATTCTTATAAACCCATCTTTTTTCCCTCAATTCACCTAAAAAAAACGCAAGTTCTAGACTCTTTTAAGAATACTCGTAATATTCTTGGCTAAAATCTAGCTATTCTGGCATATTATTCATCATTAAAAAAAATAAACCATTTGACATTCTAAATTCTACACCCAACAAATTTTTTTAAAGAAAATTATTATATCCTGTCATTAATAATTCATATGAAATGTCTTTTTGTTTTTGTTTGGATAAGACTAATATAGATATCTTTACTAATCAATGATTAACTATAACCGGAAACTGGAGCCATACAGGCGGAATACCGCTTTTAATTCTTTTTGTTTTTTTAATATTAATTGTACAATATTTAGTCAGGATTTTAGAATAAAGGAATGCTTTTGGGGTGGAACAATTTTGGAGACATGCTCGATCTGTGATGATAAATCGTGGGCTTGCTGGGTCAACTCAACAATTGTTTGAGGGATATTAAAATATATCCAATGTCATCATAAGATGCCTTTAAATCCATGACTGATCTTGTCAAGAGCCCTGATTAAAGAAAGAGATCCATTTAAGCGTATCTTTGTGTAGATTTTAAAGCATATTTGATTCAAATTTTATGGTGTGACAATTTTCCAACAAAATATATAAACTTGCATGTGAGAATTCAATGTTAATATTTAAAGCCTTTTTTTTGTCAAAAATGTAAAAATAATAATAATAATATTACTTGGCATAAAAAAAACTATTTTAGGTTTTGTGTATAGAGCAATATAGAAAACAGACCATTTATATTTATATATGTTGGATATATCCAATCTATACACTTTTAGGAAACTGTTTTATAGTCATGATTATTGGAGCTTACAAGATTTGTCTTTAATAAAGCACTAGAGGTTCATTTCGAGTACACCTTGTCAACTGATTAGACCTGGTTCCCATTAAACTATTGATATTCCAAAGCTGTGATGTCTACAGGAATTCAGATACTCTTTATATGCTTTTACGACTACTTTAGCCCATTTTTTACTTAATTGTAGGCTTTATTTATTATAAGCTATAATACACTCTAGCAAATTATATATATATATATATTTCTCAGACTGATAGTTGAATGCTATATACAATTCCTTTGGATAATCAATGAGGATAATTATATGTTTTATTTTACATTTGTAATGCCAGGTATACAGAAATATACTGAATCTTTTTAAAAAACTAGACTAAAGACTGAATATATTTCAAAAAAACAAAAAAAATACAAAAATAATGCCTAAAGATTTAATGAATCCAATGAAAACAACAGATTATTGAAAAATTGTAGCTAAACATATTAAAGCAACTAATGATCCGTTAAAAACCCATAGTTTAGCAAAGTCAATGGGTGCTAATTGTATAAACCATACATTTGGAAGAAATGGCCTCTTGGTAGATTCTATCAAATTGCAATAATATAATATGTTTATGCAATTGATACATGGTAACTGTAATTAATTTTTGAAAAATAAATTTAGGAAATGATATGATATACATTGATAGCCGAATATTAAAGAGCATAAAATATAAAAAAGTATTTTTGATTCCATAAACACTTCTTCACAGCAAATTAAATTGCAGTTTGTCTCGGTTCTTGAACCGATTTGCTATAAAGCAAGTTTATGCAAACTTACTTTATTTTGGGTGTAAAAAAGTCAAGTCAAATATAAAAGATTCCAAAGGTAGAGACTAATATTGAAAAATAATGGTTGCCGAGCATACATTTTTCAGTTTGTTTAATAGAGTGGTATTTATTTATTACAAAATGATGTTGTGGACGTTTATATACTGTTATTCAAATTCTCTTGAGATTAAAAAATAAAAAAAGGTTGTATGATTTCTCTGTTTTATTCACAATAGGGCGACAGAACTCTTGTTTATAAAACCAAATAAATGATCCAGATATATGTAACGGTGTTTCGCTTGAACGCATACACAAAACATTGAAACCAAATCAGTATGTTATTATACACCAAATATATTTGTTGCAAAAGAATCTGAATAATGGTATACATTTCCATCATATTAATTCCTTAAACAAAACAAAAACAAAAAGGATCTCTCGTAGAATATTTCTTCTTCTTGAAAATGCGAGTATATCTATTTGTTCAATTGACAATTATATAGTACGTATAAAATCTGATAAATAGTATTACTGAATATAAAAAATCTCGTCAACTATTGACTGCAAGGAGACAAAAGTATTTATATAAAAGTTGGGTACTTAAACACGATATAGCAATGCTTTCATATAAAAGGCTGAGCAATATGGACATATTTGGTAAAACCTCTATAGATATATTTGAATGCTCCTTAAAAAAAAACATCAAAACTATAAACAGACTCGAGACAAAAATATATATGCGGGTTCCAACCGTGAGAGATATAAAAGTTCAACTTAATACCCACAGTCATTAGTCTTGATGATCTTGGAGAATGGTCTTGGGTATCAAAATGCGCGTTCAATATACACATTTCTGATAATAAGAAACTTGTCAACAAGAGCTTAGCAACCAACGAGCCATTTGGTACTTTGGCAGTTGAATGTTCTCTAGATCGATACTCATTATTTTTAGTACAATGTTTGGTCTCCTCTTTAACAGCATTTTCCTGTGCTTATTTTTGCCAAGAAATATATTTTCTACAATATAATTTATATAAAAATAAAACTAAAGATTCTCGAGGATTTACTATTTTATTTGACATTTACAAGTGTTCAAGAGGCGCGTGAATCTATTGGTCCATAGCCAGAGACTCGAGACTGAGTTTAATTTGTTTTGAAAAATTATATATATATAAAAAAATGGCTTTTTGGATTTTTGTATTCTTTTCATGAGATTTGTATTGTCCTTCATGGGTTTCTTTTTTCTTTGCCTTTTTGTGGTACATTAGGTGTGTTAGGATCACACAAACAAAAAAAAGATGAGAAAATGTGCTGTGGGGAGTCTGTAGGATTTGATAAATAGACGAGTTTTAGCAAAAGAAAAAAAAAGAAAAAAAGGAAAAGAACAAGTCTAATTAAAGATGTTTCTAGTGACAAGAGAGATTCTAGAAAGCAGCCAATCTCGTATGCTTATTTACACTACTGATCCTAAAAAAAAACCATGTAAAAATATAAAAATATAATAATAATAAAAAAAAGACCCGGGATCTCTATGAATTCTGTCCACAAGAATAAAGGTTCTAAGCGGAGCAGGTGTATCCAAAAAGGATAATTCATTCATTTAATAGATAAACTATATGTCTTGAGCTAAATACATAAAAGAGACCGGTTGCAAAATAAAACATATAGACCTCTTGGTGGATAATGACTGTCCTACACCAGTCCTGAACACCATTTGGCCTGGTTCTCATGCTGGTTGTGGATCTGCTATGGACCTTGGGATCTCTAGAACCGTACTGCAATTCGCACACACACACATACACATACACACACACATTTGGTCCGAATCACCCTTGCCATACATACAACTTCTTGTACTTCAATATATATTTTTTTATATTGCGGATCACCCGTCTTGGGTCAGAATCACACTCAATAAGTAAAACGATCTAATATTCACTATTTTGCCTTTTTTGCTCTTTCTTCTCCTTCTCTATATACTTTTAACCTATGCAATAGCAATGTCAACCGGATTGGCATTTCACACCCTCACCATCGTCTGTGCTATCATAGGTCTCGCATCGATTGCCAATGCGCTCACAGTAACCCACCCCTTTGCAAATACCAACGTTGTCGCTGGTCAGAATACCTTGGTATCTTGGAGCGATGTAAATCCAGGAACAACCACGGTTAATATCTACCTCAGCAAAGCCTCTGGGACTTCCACCACTCTCATTTCCAATACGCTTGCCACAGGCGTCAATGCCACCAAGGGATCTTCTACCGTACAGATCTCAAACAGTATTGCATCAGGCACTTACTACATATTCGTAAGGAGTGCCAATGATATCACTGTTGGAGATACTATTGGCCCCCTTACCCTTACCTCTGGGTCCACTCCAGTCACCACTGCACTCACTACTCAAAAAGCCTCTTCGGTCGTCCTACCCACCAAAAGTTCCACAGTCCTGAGTGTCGTACCTTCTGTAGCATCATCTGTCCGAGGTGTCTCGAGCGCTGCGCCCAGCTCAGCCATCGCATCCCTATCATCAGCCTCCAGAGCTTCATCTTCTTCTTCTGCAGCCTCTACCGGCCATTCATCGGCAACAAGAGCATTTGCAACCCCATCGGCCACAGGTGCATCCGCTCCTAGTTCGGATGGACTCAGTTCTGGACAGATTGGAGGCATTGCTGGTGGTGCAGCCGGAGCTGTTATATTGGTATGTTGAGTCTATTTTTATTACAATTTACCTCTTTAAACACTAAAAAATATTGGTATTCGGTTGTATTTATAAATAAATATACATATATTTTTTTAAACGTTTAGATCCTTGGAGCCGTTCTCTTGGTAAGACGCTCGAAACGAAAGGAGGAGCCCGAACGAAATGTCCAGAGAGCTTCCAACTTATTTAAAGATCCAAGCGGACACCACGGAACCGGAGGATTTGATGAAGGGGATAACATGAAAGATTTGCACCACCAAGACCAGGGTTACACGGACTATCGCCAGCCTCATTATCCTTCTTACCCTGAAACTAACACTTATGCTGATTATGGATACGGTGCAGACAATGGTGGGGGTTACTATCCACCATCTGTACCAATCGGAAGATTCGAAAACACTGGATATGGCCGTCAGGGCAGCCCCAGCCCTGCTGGAGTCCCATACTCTCCTCCAATGCAGACCATGCCAGCACCCATGCAGGAATACAGCTCGAGCAGATATCAGTACACTCCCCAGCTCCAATTCCAACCTCAGTGGCAAGAACAGCAGAATTACTACGACTATCCAAACGACTCAGGAATGAATGAGATGCCACCGGCCCACCAAGGCTATTATTATCCTGCATACGAACAATCCCAGTACCAGCAGCCACCACTTCCCCAACATGCAGCTCAGCCCATGGCCATGCCAGGTTATCCGCCTCAACAGCAGCAATATCCTCATGATTCTAGATCTCCTGAACCTATTATTACCCAATCTCCAAATAATTCTCAAAGACAGTCAATGTCTGACCCAAGAGCTTCATCTGAAAGAGCTATGCCTGAAGATCAAAGACGTGTAATGTCACCTACACGAGCAGCTCAAGACAGTTCCGTTGTCTTGTAATCCATCTTACCACACAATCCCTTATTTTGTAACATCTTTGCCACTTATATATATATACATATATATTTCTTTTTGTTTGAGTGTATATATATGTGTGTGTGCTCTATATCTATATTTCACACTAATTGTGTTGCTTATATAAACACAAACATAATACTATTCGACTTATATTCTTGTTTCAAGTGTCTTTACCATGACAGACATGACATTATTAGCCTCGGCCAAGTCAATTTCTGGGTGGTCCATCTTGGCCATCAAGAGGTTATTCTATAAATCATATATTAGATTTTTTTTTTCAAGTAATCGATTCGTTAAATGTTCTTTACTAACCAATTCATTCCTCAGGAATTTGATCAATACTGCTGATCGAGCAAAACACTTGAAGTGGATCCAATTGTCCAGCACAACTTGCTTCAATTTGTGCTGTAGATACAGAATAAGATATTTGTAGATAACAGAAATGCACTTACCTTGATCTCCATACGCGTGGCAAACAGCATAACGGCCACAGAGTCCACCGAAGACGCTTCCCACAAATAGACCTTTTCATTGCTCATCACAATAGTATTGTACACCAAGAATTCTGATTTCAGCTGTTTTTCACGCCCAAAAAGAGTAGAAGATGGGTGTATGTGCATTGCAAGCTTGTCTGTCATAAACAGCCCCGTGTCGCGCGCACGGGCCGCTACCTTTGGATACAATCCTGCCACAATAGCTGCATTTACAATCGGAATAGAGTCTGAATAGGTATCGTAGACTGATGGGATCTGACACAGTTTCAGGGACCGTTTGATTTCATAATCATCGAGAGGATTGCCTTTTGCATTCACAAACCCAATACTGATCAATAGTCCAAGATACTGCTTCTTCATGTCCTCAATCATCTCTAGATTTTGTTGGCTGAGGAAATTGGTACTGCAGAATTCTCGCATCTTGCGGATCCAGCCAGGCTTTCCTTGGACCTGGAGCAGCTTTGCCCGCCAAGCCTTGTAGGCCATGTAGATTGTCCAAAAGTCAGATTCAGCTATATAAACATCAGTTGATATTAAAGCGAAAGCATAATAGACACAATCTATTGGTTACCATGCTGGAAGCGTGCCCTAGCAACATCAGCCTCGCTTTCCTTTCCAAACGGACGGACAAATGGACTCTTGAAACTCAAGGAGGCTGCTATCGTGAGCACTGGGTCCAAACACTGAAATATTGCACCAAACAGAATCATCTTTCCAACATGGACATCGACAGGTAGATTGGAAAGATGAACACCCAGAGGCGTCAGGGTTTCGACTCCATCTACAGACAGTGCTTGAACCTAAAACGCAGTTAGGTACATCACAGGTCAGCGTGATCTTACTTCTTGCAGGGTTTGGATAGCGTTATCGATCATCGTGGTTGACGGCGCGTCAAGTGCTGAATTGAGCACATCGCGAATCGAACCGAGGCCGCACACCTTGATTCTCAAACAAAGTTCTTCCAAAGGCAGCCTAAGGATCTCAGGGGTTTCATAATTGGCCATCTAAAATCAATTGAATGTATCATATGGTGAGCTTTGTGTCAAGGTAATTTTGGGGGGGCTTACAAGCTCATATCTATGCTGGGAAAACATGTGGAAACATATGCCTTCCTGGACACGGCCGGCTCTTCCTCGTCTCTGGCGTGCGTTTGCTTTGGCCACAAATGTCTGCCTTAGCCGAGTGATCTTTTTCTTCTCGTCGTAGCTAAGAAAATATTGAATGTGGTTGGTATTGAACAAGAAACCTTTGGATACACTTACCTTACCACCTTGGCCATTCCTGTGTCCACTACCACCGTCACATCACTGATAGTCACACCTGTCTCGGCAATGTTGGTTGACAAGACGATCTTTCGGATGCCATCAGGAGGTATATCAAACGCGCGTTCTTGGTGCTCAGAAGACAAGGCAGAGTGCAAGGCAATCAAGAGAAACCTCTGGGGATCTCCCAGCTGACTATGACTGGAGACCAGATCATACACCTTTCGAATTTCCGGCATACCTGGCAGAAAGACAAGGATGGCACCTGTACTAGGCACACTTTCATCATCTTGACACTCGAGACAAATGTACTCTAGCAGTTGGATCATAATGTCATAGTTTATCTTTGCCTCATCTATCCGACGCAACATCTTGGCTGTCTGTTTAGAGTATTGCTTAGACTTTGGCTGGCCATCGTCTTCTTGCACTGGGGCCACGGTCAGCTTGGACTCGACGCGTGTGGGATCGTATGGATCATTATCGTCATCGTCATCTTCATACCACTCGATACGCACCCGCTGAGATGATCCATGCTTCCCTGCCACAGCCACACTTCCCTGATCTTGACAGGTAAGTGACTGATTATTTGTGTAAATATATCTACCTTTTCGAACCCTTGTGCTTCGAAGGGCATACTGGGAATCTGCTTCGAGAACATAACCTGAAACACAATCATGAGAATTGAGAGATTGTTACAAATAACTTTACCTGTTGATTCCACAATGTCCTCAAGGTATCTTACATGGACAGGAAAAGTCCTGCCAGGAACAGAAACAACCGGACAATGGCCAAAATAGGAAGAAAATCGATTTGCTTCCACAGTGGCACTCATTAGAATGACCCTACAGATAGATGATCAATAAAGAATTCCACATGGGCTTATAATCTCTACCTCAAGTCAGGGCGGCTGTGGCACAGACGGCGTAAGATGATTAGTAGGAAATCACTTTCGATGGTCCGCTCGTGTACTTCATCTACAATCACATGGGTAACGCCTTGAAGAGTCTTGTCACTTTCCAACCGACGCAACAAAATACCCTATTGATATTGATATAGATATAGAAGTTGGTTATACAAACCACCCCCCTCTTTTTTTTAATATATACACAGCCAACTTACCGTGGTGCAGAAAACCAACACATTCTCGGGCGAAACTTTGCTCTCCAGACGAATCTGGTAACCAACCATGGCTTCAGGAGTACCGGTTGTCCTAGGACGATCACCCATCTCAAGAGACACACGGTGTGCGATGGACATTGCAGATATTCTACGGGGCTATATTGGCTAATGTCAAAAAAGAATGTCAAGAAAGACTTGTTAATTTAAATTACCTGTGTGCAGACCACAGATCCCCAGCGAGTAAAGTCTTGGAGCAAACTCTCGGCAAGGAATTGGGGTACCTGAGTACTCTTGCCACTATAAAGGAAATTAGACTAGCTTATCAATCAAATGCATTTGATTATTATAATCACCCACCATCCTGTTTCTCCTGAAATGATGATGACCTGGTTATCTTGTACCAGCTGAAGAATATCGTCTCTGTATGCAGCAATGGGTAGCTCACTGCGCTTTCTCTGACAATGAACGATTAGCTTGGTAACGTTGTGGCTTGGTGACCAACGCAATACCTTTAAGTTCTTGTAGCCATTGGTCTTTAGACGTTTCTCAAATGAATGCTGAACGTTGCTAAAGATGCGCCGTTTAAAGGAATTGTCTTTGGGTGACGCATGATCAGGATCATGATTATCAATCTTATCTCTACCCTCCACAGGCCCCTTAAAGATAAGATGAGTCAGTCAACAAGGCCATTTAATCTACAACTTACTTTGGAAACACTAGTCTGACCATCCTGATGTCTCTTTACAAGGTCAGTCAGGAAATCCAGTCGTCTCTTGGCTGCCTCTAGTTTTGGTTTCTCTTCTTCTAATCTCTTTTTTTTTGAGACCATTAGCTTACCATTAGATTCAAATTAGATCCTAAGCCTACCTTTTCTTCCTTCCATGCCAGCCAGAGATCCTTGTATGGCAAAGGCATCACTTGAAAGACATGTGCTTCAGGATCCAAGTTGAACAATGCAACAGTCTATTAAAATTGTTTTAATCATAGATTCCCCTGATTTATAGTGTTTTGAACCCAAAAAGCCAGGCACAAAAACAAGCACACAAACAAACAAAGATGTACTTACGGCTGCCAATTGTTCTGCTTCTTGTTTGTTACGAGTACACAGTCCAGCCGGAACTTCAAACCTTTTAGACTCTCCATGAGCCTTTTGGCTTGAGATGGTTACAGTTGCACTCCAGATTCCTGAACCCTTTGTCTGTGAGCTATAGGTCTGTTTTCCAAGAGAGAGTTTCTTTTGATAATCTTGGAGCAGATCTTTTGGCATCTTTCCTTTCCATTTTGGACAGCCAAGATCCAATACCTCCCAATTGATCGTAGTAGTAATGGTGGATGTGTCTTGGCTCTGCTCCATGTCTTGGAGCATTGCACCAAACATGTCACCATCATCATCATTATCACTATTGTTCTCAAGTACGGATTCGTCAATGGGATCTGCTTGTATTTCGGAAACCTCTGCTGGTTCTATTGTTGGTTCCACTACTGGTTCCATTGCTGATTTTTCGCCTGCTTTCATTTGGGCAATAAAAAGGTCATTGGCCTTTTGCTTGTCAAACTCCCAGTCGTTTTCAAGATGCTTGAGGGATTGCTGGACGTTTGTGATGTCTCGGTTGAGGATCTTGAGCTCATAATCCGACAGCTGCTCACCCAACGCCTTTTTCTTGGACTTTTTTGGAGGTATCTTTTTCTGAAGCAGGGTCAACTTGACCAGCAGGCTGGCGTGCTGTTCATTAACCGACGATTCCTCTTCCTAATGGCAAAAAGTAGAATATGAATAAATAAATAAATAAAAAAGTCCAAGAAGTCCCAGACTGCCCTTCACTTTCCCATGCATTCTGTGCTGCTTCCAAGATGCGTGCCTTGTAGCCATTATCCAGAGCCTCCTTTTGTTTCTGCTTGACTTTTACAGATTGCTCAGGAATTGGCTCAAACTGACGTATTGGCTCGCTTGAATCGGATGACTTTATAGGTGAGATTGGATAATGATTACACGTACGCCTACCTCTTTTGTCTTTTGATATCCCATGGATATTGTGGTGTCCTGTTCATTAAAGTACTTGTCAAAGAAACCAATCGGCATCCGTTCATAGGGCACATTGACAGACAACTATATATATATATATATGTATAAAAAAACAAAAAAATATGTGGTCAGTTTGACAGAGCTATCTATAGCAATGGCCTCTGATTGGTTGGGCATTATTATTATATTTTATATGAATTTCAACTTTATTTACCCAATCCAGATGGTCTTCAATGGTCAATGCGACAGTTGCCTCAAATGAGCGTTCAATGTCAGTCACATCAAAATCCAGCTTTTGTAGGACACGAAACAAGACGTCCAATTGTCCAATGATCTTTGGGTTCAAAAGAGGTTCGCCAACCGAGCCTGGTTGACAGGTCTCTTGGGTCTGCATCGTCTTTAAGAGGTCTTGCTCAAGGGTTGCAGGCAGCCCAAATCCATAGTGGTGGTCAGAAGATTCCTGATTCAATCTATCAATGATTGCAGCTGCCTTTCTTTCATTGAGATTGGAATCGAGGGAAATGGATGAATCTTGTTGGATTGGCTTTGGTAAAGATGTCGGTTCTGGTTCTGGTTTGATTTCTGGTTCTGGTTTGACCTTCTCTGGCTCAACAACCTTCTTGGAGGGTGCTGACACTGTTGCAAATCCTCTGTTGGAGACAATCTTTTTTGACTTTTTTGCCATTGCACAAGCTCTTGTTATTGTTGTTGTTGTTGTTTATATAAACGTCACTTGTTATATAATATAATATATAAATAATAGTTATTATTATTATTAAAAAAAAGGGGAAATGTATATAAAAAGAAATCGACTGGATTGGACTGAACCAATGAATATTCTTGTGAAGAAAAAAAAATGCCTCTAAAATGAACAACCTAAATATATATATTTTTTTAAGATAGATAAATATACATTATCTTCATGTGTTCTATGACGTCCAAAGATAATTTTTGACGGAATACAAATTTTAATTTTTTTTGTATATATATATAAATACAAATTTTTCTTTCTTTTTACCTTTTTTTTTATTATTATCTGTTTCTACTTATTCTAATTCCATGTCTAACAATGTCGGCAAAGGTCCCATCTACGTCACTGGTGCTGATGGTCACAAAGGAAGCGCAATTGTCAACCAACTTATTGAGCTGCCCAAGAAGTACAGACATCTAGTCCACTACCCAATCTATGCCGCTGTTCCCGATAGCACCACTGCCCAGGCAAAGGGTCTGCAGGACAATGGTGCGACTGTGATTGCTGTCAATTTGCAGGACCACGATGCCACTGTCAAGGCCCTCGAGGGAGTAGCCAAGCTCTGTCTTGTGGTTGATCCCCTCAGCACTCGGTTGACCCGCGACAATATCTTTGACTATGCCAAGAGGTATTAAAGAAGAAGAACTATTTGCTCACAATTATACATGTATATACTGACTTTATTTTTTGGGTAGATACATTGACTGTGCCATGGATGCAAATGTCAACCACATCGTCTTTCTCTCGCCATTTTCCCCCCTTGACCCAGTTTCTCCCCCAACATCACCTCAACAAACGGAGGATCCAACCAATCTGTTCAGAACCCAATTTGTCATGATTGAAGCCTATTTGAGATCAAAGTTCACCCAAGGTATCACAGTCCTTCACTATCCAGGCCTCCTCCACCAACATCTGGTAGTGTTTGGAAACTATATTCGCAAGCACAATGCGTTTCCCCTCCCAAGCACCCTATTGGAAAACACAGTCGAGTCCTCCAACCTCCTGGACATTGCACGTGCAACAGCCACAGTGCTCTATGGCCCTACTGCACGCTTTTCTAATATTGACTATCGAATCACTGGTCCCCAATTACTCACTCTTCAGGAAGTCAGTGCTCGTGTACTTAGTGGTCTGAAAAAGGACCACACGATTGATGGGATGGACGTACAGAACCTCACTGATGTCCTACGCGAGAGTGTAGGTAACGAAGAACACGTTCAATTCCTGATGGAGATGTGGGGTCTCCAGCGTAAGTTGGGCGGCCGTCGTTTTGAGGTGACTCGCGACCTAGAGGCCTTGACTGGCCAGAGTGGCAAGACACTCAACGAATTCTTTGAGGACCAACATGTCATTGACTCCTTTTTGGCCCCTACCCCACCCTTTGTTGCCCAGAGCATCTAATATCTACATAGCCATATACTGTACATACTCTTTTAAGCCATTTCACACACACACACCACATACAAATAAACCTGGTTTTAATCATTCACCATTCACCAGCCCATTATTAATCGAATCCTCTGCGTGTGCCAGCAATGTTTGTTGATTGGTCCCAGTTTAACCTTTATTTCTTTTTCAAAGTTTTACCAGCATTTTCAGCCATTTGGGCGGGAAAGTGCGGAATTGGTTTAGAATAATGTAAATTTTTATTTTTATTTATTTATTTTTTTAGAGATTTGAAACAAATTGAAATTTGAACTTTTTTTATTTTATTTTATAAATTTATAAAATACCGTATTTTGAGATTATCGGAAATAAAAACTACGTCATCGGAATTAAAATGTAAAATGATGCCTCGGTGGTGTAACCTTGAGGATGCGATCGCTGTCTCACGTGATTTGAGGTTGGGTTCATATATTTTTTCGTTCTTATTTTGGATGAAAATAATAATAGCGAGTGGATAAGTGTGAGTTGTCTTGTTTCTGCAGTTGCCTCTTTGTCAGATGCACCTATCAAGAGTGTAGATGTCCACTGTTTCCCAACCAGTCATCTCTAGTAATCATCTGACGCGTAACATTTGCCGACTCGCTACATTTATTGGCTAGTCTTCTGACATTGGACGCAGTTGATTACTACCTTTTTATATATATATATACACATATATAATATATATATATATATAATATATATATATGCACTGTATATAATTCGTCTCTTTCTTTTTTTTTCATTTATTTATTCTTAATGATTGAACCTCTTGTACTGTACGGCCAAGCAGCCACTCTCTTTGAGAATGGGAGCGTAAAGGTAAAAATAATAAAAATAAAAATAAAAGAGAGAGAGAAAGATAGTCTTGTATTCCAACCAGCCCTGCTTACTCACAGTACAATAGGAAGCCTATTCTACATTCCTGACCGTAATCGAAACAGCCACCCAGAGCCTACATACAGTCAAGTTCACTTCTCACAGTATGTCTCTGTTAACACGGCCAACATAAGCTCACACATTATATTATATTATATTATATTATATATTATATAGTGGCAATCTCTAGACCAACCGGCTGTCTGCAGTCATTGTCCTTGATACGCTCCAGTCTGGCCAGAATAGAAGAAATCACTCTAGGACGTCCTTTATCTCTACCCAGATCTCCTCAGTTGTCAATATTCACACCAGAATCCACTGAGGAGGATCTCTCGCCAACGGACTCTGAACGTCTTCCTCCAGCTGTTCCACCAAAACCAATAGATATGCAGAGAAAACCCTCCATTCCACCAAAACCCCCCGTCTTGGACACAGCAAGACCTGTTTCATCCCTGTCTTCTGGGCGCAACAGGTCAAGAGGCAATTCGGTCAGTTTTGCCACCACACAGACCCCTCCTACCCCTCCACCTAGACGACCACACCCACACCCACAAGCCAGCTCTGAATCTAGCCTGCTCTTGTCCGACATGGAGATCATCAGGACTGCCCTAGAGACCGACGGCAACACACGGCTCAATAGTCAGACAATAGACATCTTTGCGGATTCTGTTGTCGATCCATCGATCCTGGTGCCAGCCCGCACTGATTCTGGCGACAGTATGGCCCTGCCCTCCACAGAAAGCCCTCTAGAATCGATTCCCAGAATCCCAGCCCTGCCTCTTCTCATTACCCACACAATACTGCAATTCCAAATAGACCATCCTCAGACCCATGAGATCATGAATAAACAGGACATGATCATAAAAGTACGTAACCTTTACATGAGTGCAGCAACCATTCCCGATCTTATGCAGTTTGCACCTCACCTGGTGGCTTACCAACTCACCCTCATTGATTCGGCCATCTTCCGTGCCATCCCATCCCAAGCCCTCCTATCACATTCCCCAAAGTCACCTCATCCACGAATCGTTGCGTCGACAGACTTCTTTAATTATTTTACCCGTGCCATTGAGCACTCCATCCTGTTGCCGCAAGAGGCATCCCGGCGAGCCGAACTCGTCAACCGGTGGATAAAGATCGCATCCCATTGTCTAAATCTCACCAACTTCCAAACCCTAAAAGCAATCATATCTGCACTCCACTCACCGCCCGTCAGCAGGCTGCGACGCACTTGGGAGTGCATTCCCAAGAAAAGGATGCAAAGGCTGGCCTTTCTGCACCAGCTAATGTCAGAAGCCAACAACTATGAGGCCTATAGACACCACATGGGGGAGACCCGCTGGAACAAGCCAGTCGTCCCATTTCTCGGCATCTTTCTGCATGATATTACATATCTATTGGCCGCAACCAAAGACATGAACGAAGACCCCCGGATTCAGGACCTCTTGTCCATCTTCCAGGATTTTATTGCACTTCCGCCTTATTCACAGACTCCTCCGCCCGCCTATGTCAAGGCCAGCAAGAAGCATTCCTTCCGCCCGGGGTCATTTACAAATGCAATCTATAGCCGCTCATCCTCATCGACATCTTCTACCCTGTCGTTTGGCAAACAGAATACAGGCCAATCGGACGATGAGTTGGGTAAAGACCAGCAACTGATTACCCAGTACATTCTCATGCGATCCTGGGTGACCCAGCCGATAATTGACGAGCTTAGTCAATTGAGAGAACCCCCAAAGAACCCACGTCCACAGAGCCATCATCGGTCAAGCAGCCAGTCTAGCTCAACCAATGGCCATTCCTTGTTCTCTCTCGGCATGTCTCAGAACCAGCCCAATCCTGCCTCTAGCAACGGCAGCCCTCTCCGACTCACACCAACCACCAGCACCCAGTCAGAGGACGACGGTCGCAAGAATAGCGGAGGGTTCTGGCCATTCCATAGAAAGAGTGATTTGCGTCACAATGATCTGTCGACAGAGATCTGGAGCGAGGACGATGAGTTTGATGACGATGAGCTGGACGATGAGCAGACTGATCTGGTAAAGATCCAGTCGAGTGTAAGCATGAGTCAGTCTATTAAGCGGATGTCAGGACATTCACGTAGCTTTTCTCTGCCTTCTGTAAGGTCAAATATTTTGCCAAATAAATAAGTAAATAAGTAAATGAATGAATAAATAAATGAATGAATAAATAAATAAAAAGATTATTAAATGACTCTAGATTTACAATAAATGGTAGATTAAGTGTAATGTTCAGGAAGTATCTTTCGAAGCACACCTATATAAAAATATATAAAAGAGGTTTGGGTTATTTTACTATCACTACAACAACATCTTTTTGTTTGGATTTGTTACTTGCCATCGAGGATAAAGCTGGTCATTCCCCAGATCTCGGTCTCGGATTCAATTGGCTCAGGCAGCTTAAAGACAGTGTACTTGTGAGAAGTGTTTCTAAACTGCCTCAATTCACGCACAGAGGGGTCCAAGAGATATTCAAGGGGTAAACAAAATGCCCTGGCTACTTCCTCGGGATTACAGTTCAAGAGACTAGCATTGACTGGTTTTCGCACGTAGCCAACAAAGGGGTGTACGCGCAGTGAGCCCGACTGGTTGGGAATACACGAGAATTGGCCGAGGATATCTATGTCCTTGGGTGCGATTCCAATCTCTTCCATTGTTTCACGTAATGCTGTCTCTTCAACCGAACCATCTGCTGGGTCTGATGATTTAAAGAGGTTAGATGATGAATCCAACATTGGTTAGGGCTTGCCTTGTTTTCCACCTGGGAAACTGGTGAATTAGAGTCAGTACCCTCCACAAAGGTCTGCATCTTTACTTTACCTTACTTCTCCTTTGTGTGTTCTCATCTCCAGGTTACGTACCGTAAAGAGAATGCTGGGCTGGTTGTGCTCATTGTGGCAAATTGGCAACAGGACAGCCGCATTCTTGGCATTTGGCTGGTACTTTAGACGGTAGGTGGGGTAGTTGAGCAACCGACGACTGAATAGAGAAAGGGTCTGGGTGTTCAAAAGAGGTGTACGCGACATTGAGGTATGTGTTTTGATCAAAAAGATATTATTAAAAAAAAAGAAGTTGGATATCTGCCTTTTTAGGGACAAAGAGTAACAACCTTTTGCCTGTTTTATTTAATTAACCAAAATAATAAATAATAAAAATAATAATAATGATAAACTTGGTATTCCTATTCAACTTTCTTTATTTACCATGAACGTCTATCCTCTAGAAGGCTATCGTCCTCAACGACAAGCGCATATCAGATACCCCTCACTTGTCAAATGCTGCGGCTGTATTCATCTCAGGACAGGCGCAGGGTTCGCAGGGCTGGTGTGGGCCGTAAGTCCAATTGTTCTGTAGAGATCATTTTTCTAATCTGCATATCCAAGCAGGGTCTATCAATGTATTTTGCCGTCCTTTCATTCCAAAACAAGAGTCGTAGGTATCCTAGCAACCGTATCAATATCTAACTCTCTTTTTCAAGCATTCTATTCGTATCTCCTTCAGGCACCACTTTTGGTTTTTGGGGTGGCAAATCTCATCTTATCCTGTGTTGGTCTGGGCCTATTGTTTGCAGTCTATGTGGTAGGTTAAAAGACATCAAGACAAGGATCTAATGGCGTAGAATCGGTGGCATGCAATCAGAACTGCCTCTAGTGCAGTGTTTGTGTCTACCTTTATGGTTGCAGGAGACGCAATTGCCAATGCAATCCTATTTATCGCCACCAAACCAAGTTACATTGACTGGTGCATCTCTAGCTCTTCTGGTCCACTAGATAATGGAGTAAACAATGCCCTGAATGGGACTCTGACGACATCCTTTGGTTTCCAGGCCGCAGATTACTACAATTGCAGCAAGACCTGGGAGAATGAGCTCAAGTTTGGAATCCTGTCGACAATAATGCTGACCACCTTGTATGCAAGTATCTAAAGAACATCATATCATATCATATCATAGTATATCATTTCAGTATCTCATACGGTTAATCACTTAGCTTTATTGGGCAATGTGCGTATATTCATACGCAGTCAAAAAGGGGCACCTCTTTTTTCAAGACATGGACATGGGCCAGCCCTTTCAACCAGAGATGCACCCCATCTACACTCCTGTTCATCCTCAACCAATCCAAGCCATGCCACCAGTTCAACCCAATATCATCATTCTCAATAACCAAAAGCCATCAAAGTATTCCAACAAGATTGCGCCCGTCGACCGTGATTTTGATTCTGATTATGATTCTGTGCCTCCAAAAAGCCAGTCTGGACTTCTTGTCTTACCTGATGAGCCAGCTTTGCAGACAAGATCACCAGTCTGGCGTTCTACTTGATCACCACACAAACATCTTTTACCCATCAACACTTTATAATCTTGTTTCTTTATAAGATAAAATAAAATGAATATTTATTTAGTATGAAACAGGCCCACCTTTGTATCTTTTTGATATCCAGTAGCCTGTTATGCATACTCATGCAGTACTTCATGCACACACTTCTACCACTCCTCTTTCAGAGCCTCCTCCAACTCTGCCAGTGTTCTTGGCTGAGGTTCCCTTGAGCGCACAAGGTTGTCGAGATGGCTCCAGATATTCGCAATGGGGCTCAAATCTGGACTCTTTGAGGGCCACTCAAGAACATTGATCCCAACATCTTCTTTGCATTTTTTTGACATGGCTGCCTTGTGGGGAGTAGCGTTGTCTTCTTGGAAACAGTACTCGGCCTTGTCCTTACGTGGCAGCATGTCAAATTAGGGCTTAAAGTGCTCTTGTAGGACCTCAGTGTATACTTTTGCATTCATATTGCCCTCAAGTATAACAAGAGGTCCAACACCTCCAGCCCAAATGCAGCCCCACACCATGACCGATCCTCCATCTCCTTGGATCTTCGGTTGGAGGCAGTCAGGACGATACTTCTCATCTGGTTTTCTCCACACGTGCGTCTTTCCATTTCTCTTGAAGAGGGGAAAACCGAGACTCATCACTCCAAATTACGGTTTTTCCATTCCTCATTCCACTCCATTCTTGCTTGAGCCCACTTTCGACGCGCAGTCATGTCTGTTGGAGTCAAGACTATGCAAGGTCTTGATAATGGTGACTTTTGAGATGGGCATGTCAATAACCTCCTTTAATGTTTGATGGCGATTGCTCCTGACGATGTTTTGCAAATGACGCGTAAATCTGCCATTGAGAAACGCGGATCTTTCCGAGCGAGGCAGGTCCCCAGCAGACTTGGTCCTGTGGTTTGATACTGTAGATTCACCTTTTGTATCTTTAGGACGTGACATTCCAGCAACGGACAATCCGGCCTTTTTTGCATTCCAATAATGAGGTGAATGAAGAGGATATTTTCAAGGGCCCTTTTTTATTTTTTTATTGCTTGAATTTAAAAAGGGGGTGAGGTTTGTTAAGAATAAAGAGAACACGAAAAAGGCTAAAATACAACAGAAGTATCAAGAGAGTGTTAGGAGGGTGATTAAAACCCCCATTGCCACTCGCATCTCGACAGGACAGTGGCAAACTTTTTGGTCTCTACTCTATCCAGCATAAATCTTGTAATGTATTATGCTATCGTGCCATTCTCAAAACCCTCTCGTGCCGAGTCACCCTCCATTACCGTGCACCCACTCTATTTGTCATACTGCTAAAGATGACATTTTTGCATCACTTTCTCTACCCAATGTCCTCTAAAATTGATAGTATGGCAATTCGCTTGGAACAAGTATTTTTGGCCACCACCCCCTCAGCTTTCAAACATATACATTTTGCGATATTTTTGCTTAAACTATCCCGTTTATTCCAGTCAAAATATCAGTATCATTTATACTCTCTATATAGCAATTGCAGTGCAAGTTGATATTTGATGATACACCCTTTGTTCTCTCCTCAATCCTTTTCCAAATAGATTCCCTCGTGGCAAAACTGTATTTTGAAACAGATTTAACATGTATATTTCCAGACTTTCTATTTACCTTTCAATTCTTATACAAGAAGAAAAAATGCACCTCTTGTCATTGCTCTGTAACCCAGCCAACCAACCAAACAAACCTGTCAATCAAAACAGGTTCATCTTGGAATCGTCTTATTTGGCCCTGAAGCCCTATCAACCACTTGCCTATATAGCCTTGTCTTGTCTATCTAGCCATAAACATGGTCAATAAACTACAAACAACAAATACAAGACAATCCTCTCTCTAGGATATTTTATAATGGTCTAGCTATGGATCTCGAGTGATGAATATCGTAATTTTAGACATGGAAAGCCATCACTGTAAAAAAAAAAAAGACCGAGATTTCCTGGAAACTCCAGCCATACCCGCTGACCCAAAGCTGTATTTTGTGTAAATCTGTCTAGTTTCCCTCTGGACACCCCCCATTCTTTCTTTCTTTTTTTTGGCTGATATACCATCCCAGCTTGAAAGATCTTGTAGTCCATTTTAGAGATGTCTGTGAGACTATGATTTATAAAAAGGGTCAAAATCAACTGTCAAGACAATGACTGTTTCTATCTAGAGACATTTACCTTTCAAGGTCTGTACTCCAACTTGCCAAATAAAGTATTCCGGTAACCTTTTTGTATGGAACCTGGGATAAGATGGCAATAATGGTGTATTTTGTAATCAAAGGGGAATGTTCCGTGGGTGGTTGTCCTGAATGGTCCAAAATGATTTGTACCTGTTATAAAGATGGGAGTTGGACATGTTCAGCACACTTTGGACAAGATATATCCACTAATCGTCATCAGAAGCTCAGATAATTTCCAAATCTCGGTAGACCTCCGTTCAATTCTTTTGCCCCAATGAACCTTCTCTAATAGACATGGGGTGGCTTTTTTTTGTTGGAAAAGGACAGGGTTCTGAGGTATCCAGAGAACTAAAAGATTGATACCAAAGAGCCAACTACTGCAAAAAACATATTTTTTGTAGCAGTTTGTTCAAAAAAACGGGCATAAATCTACTGCTGTACAGCTAAACTAGACAAAAAATCCATAACAGCTACTTTGTCTGTACAACAGGACAAATGGAATATATTTGATGAGAATACAGTCAACAAGACCAATGTAGGTAAAAGATCAAGGAAACAGTAAATGTCTTTTACATCAAGAATATTCTGCCAAAAGGTACAAATCCCAAATATACTTTATAATTAAAAAAGGGGCAACAGTCAACTGTTGGATTGTACCAATATCTCTGGATCTCAACAGCGGAATCATTCTATTTGACACTTGGACTCACAACATATTCAAATGCTTGAGAATTCAAGATATATATATATTTCATATACATGCGAGCCAATGGATACAATACTGTAGTCTTGTTTCGTTTCAATTATCCAATTATTTATTTGGACCATATACTAGCATAAAAGTATTTGCTGATATCCAAAAGGAACTAATCAAGACCAGACATCGATTCATGACGAGACCAAGTATATTGCAGCCGACTCACTCTGCAGGCGTAAAAGGATCGACCTTGATGCCGATTGAACTTTCCAGTTGGTAGTGTTTGCCTTGAATTGACTTTATTTTATTTTTTCCTTTGAAAACAAAGCTCTTGACAAAATCGAGCGTTTCTTAGCAAACTCGCTCTGTATTCAAAAGGAATGTTCTCTTGACAAAGTGGACTATTCGAAAACGGTGTATCCTTTTATTCATAAGCATGTTCCGGCCAAAGTTTCTGCTCATTTTTAAAGTATGTAACCAAGACACAATGGAGAATACTCCAATGAATTTTATATTCATCAGATTCATATTTTGTTATTGTTAACTAGTGTGTGTGTATGTATGTGTTTGGATTAATTGAATAATATTAATTATTATTAGTCTAAAAAGGTTATGTATTAACTTGATTTTTCTTTATTGATAAATGATATGAATGAGTCGGTTCCATTGGTTTTTGTATTTACAGAATTAACAATGGATATGAATAACTGGCCTACATTTTTTCAGCTTTGAGAAGTAATGTTTTTTTTTTCGATTGAATATTTCTCGTATATTCTTTTACTTGTCTGATAATTGGCAGTTTTTGTTCACTTTGTCAGTAACGCCGTCTTATTAGGACATTATAGGCGTTTTGATATAATTCTTTAATTTCTTAAATGCTTTGTTATGTTTATTTTATGTCTCTTTATATAGTTTAACAGTAAGGGCTCGTCAAATCTCTTTTAAGAATGTATGATATGACACCCGAGTAGATCAAGTAGCATTTGCCTATCTCCAGTAGATGATTAGCAGCTATACGACACCAGTATAGTGTAGTTAGATTTAACTGTCGACCTTGTTCGAATTTGTTTCAATTTCGCTTGATAAAACTCCATAGGTAAAATAATAATAATAATAATAATAATGGTATTTAACATTTGACATACTAGAGAGAAAATATAATTATAATCGTTGCTATGTAACCGTCTCTTACTATCAAATCTTTAAAACACATAATCTTTTTGTTAAAGCTATTTAATTAAAAAAATAAAACCGCGGGATACATCAATCAATACTATGGCTATCCAACACGCGGCTCAGATTTTTGCTATCTTTATTATTTGCAAAAGTCTTGGGCTTTTGAAAAGTATGTAAAAAAAACAGTTAGTAGAGTCCGAATACGTCATATACCACGGAAAAGAAAGCAAAGGTATAGTCAAAGCTGATGAAAGGATCAAAGAGTTTGTGGACCTTATGGACAAATTACTTATCTTTCTTGCAGAACAATTGACAGCACATCCAAAACGAACTGGATGGAACAACTGTCAAGACGAAAGACACGATGCGTCTGTCTGTAGCAAGACATGTAAACGATGCAAGGTATTTGAACGCCCACTAGACATCCTTTCTTCAAATGTCCAAAGATAAAAACCATGGGCTTCAAGGGACGATGCTGGCTCTAGAAGGTGGTACAGAAGTGGCTGAAGGTGGCTTGAGAGAGTCACCTGAACCAGTTATTAGCCAAAAGAAACATCGAGACTCAACCTATCAAGGAAGATGAAGAGGCCACTGTGGCAAGTAAACGGATTAGGATACAAGACCTACTCAAGGATGAATACAATCCGATGAATGGGACCACTACTAGTGTAGAAAGAAAGTAACAACCAAAGCGGACTAGTGGACTAGCGGACTAGCGGACGAACTGATGCGTCGACCACTATACTGCGTGTGTGTGTGTCTCCAAGATTACACAACTATCTTCTACCACAAGGTCTGACCTGTGTAAGCAGTTTGTGCTCAAGAAGAGCTAAGAACCGTAATAATGTATCGACTTTGCTCTCGATAAACTTTTTGCTGTTGGATAAACTAAAAGTATACCCGAGATACCGTGCTAGTTTTGTCGAGAATTCTGTATAATAGGGCGTACGGTTAAAGTGATATATGATGTGGGAAAGAAGACTGTAGTTTATTGTTGGACCTGGAAATGAGTTATGAATGTGGCGTGGGTAGGACAGACACTCATCATCCCGTGATTTGCAATACACCCTCATCACAAAAAAAAAGAATAAAAACCAAATTTATTAAAAGCCTTTGAAGGTTTGTCTTTGTGCTTGACGTTTATCTCTACCATGCTTATAACACACCTGCCATTCGATATCCTTTTTCACATTGCAAAGTTCCTTTCAAACAAGGACAAAATCCAGTGCTCCTTAGTTAACAAAAGATTACTGGTGCCCTTTCAAGAATCATTGTGGGAAGAGATGCGAATATCCAGCAGTTCAGGATTAGACTCTATTTGCAAGACATCTGAGCAAGCCTACGAAAGTGTCCAAAGGAACATCTACCACACAAAATCATTGACCTTGAGAAGAGCCGTTCCTGTTACTGACAAGCAGATTCTTAGTCTCCAGCAAATATTCCCAAAGTTGAGATACCTTTGCATTGTAAACTATTTATTGGATCAAAGTAGTTTTGCAATGCCAGCAGACTGGTCATCATGGGGATCTCTAGACGAACTTTTCTTTGGCTTGGTAGACTGCACCATCTCGAGAGCCGAAAAAATAGTGCTGGATATAGTGTGTTCTTTACAATCCCTGTCAAGGCTGACTCTTTTACTAGATTGTGATCAAGATCTACTGGAATTTACGATAAACGACTTTGAAATACTTCACAGTTCTCTATGCCAACTAGAGTACCTATCAATCAACACAGATCTTTGTCCCTTGACCATTGACGATATGAATACGGTGGATATTACGGTTCCTGCCACCCGTTTGACTTTTTTGAAAATATATTCTCGAAAAACAGTGCACAGGTGGATGTGCTACTTTGCTGCAAAGTATCCAAATCTACGTACACTCGAAGGATTGGTTATTGGTGAAATTGACAATACGGAAGAATATCAATCTGAAATAGCATCAACTAGTTTCCTAGTTATCCCAAATTCATTTAGACACCTACAAAGCTTTCGAGCATCCCTTGACTCTAGATCAGCACTGACATATCTTGCTATTTGGAATCATTTTGGTCTGTCCAACACATCACTTGGACATATTGGCTGCACATTTACTGGATGTGGAATAAACAAAATAAATCTAGTCTCCATCATCAAGGCATCTGTGGAACCATTTACAGACACACTGGAGACCCTATATTTCGAATTTGCGGAATCTAAAGAAAATACACTGACGGCTGCAATGGCACTTGACCACTATACGTGTCTGGCCTATCTTCATATCTCATCCGATTATTCTTCAGTCATGCTCAACCCTATTCTGGACTCCTGTGTTGCTTTAAAGGCATTAAAGCTGTGCGCAGAATGGATTAGCATTGACCCAAGTGCACCAACACGTTCAAAACCACACGGATTACGAGTTCTTGAGATTTACAATTCAGAAATTACCGCAAAAACACTAAATTTTGTCTCTGTCCAATGCCCGCGATTGAGCTACATGTGGCTGTTAAATACGAGTATACGCGGTCAAATATGCCATAAAACTGGAACTCTCTGTGTTGATATGTCAAAAACATCGTTTATAAGCCTTCGATTAAACAATGTCCGGTTCAAAATATCGATCAATTTTGATTTTTATTATGATGGAGACCCAGAAAATAATTTTGCTATTTTTACTTTATACCAGACAAATATCAAAACGCCACCTAGAGAAAAGAAGTCTAGTAAATGGAAGATGCTTTCAATACGTCAGTTGCGTACACCCTCTATAGTATTTGATGGAGATCTTCCAGAAAAATATGATTCAAGCCAAAACACAAAGACAGATTGGTACTATGCCGTACATGAGTATGGCGGCAATATTGGATGGAGTTGTATCATGTGGAAATTAACAGCGCAAGAAGGCAAATACGTACAGAACTATTTATCCAGTTTTCAATACAAAGAGTATGAAGAAAAGAGAGCATCAAGATGCCATGGCAACAGATCTGGATCAAAGAAGGAATGGAAAAAAGATCTTTACCGTGGCTGTGCCATACTTAAATGCCTCTATGCAGCTAAATATATTATTGACGATTCTTTTTGTCACGATTTATCATTTGGAGAAACTTTGTACAAAACATTGAACTAGATTTCATACATATATCTTGTACAAAGAAACCACTTTATTGACTGCAATACAATAAAATATTCTAACATTACCTAGACCCAATTTTCTTTCTTTTTTTTTAGTATTTCCAAATTACAATTTTTTTATACATCAAGATTTCTGAAATGTATTAAACGTACAGATCCCTTGTTCAACTTTACTGGTACCTGAATCTCGAGGAATATTCAATAATAACTCGAATATCTGGTACATTTAGCTTAAACTATCGACTTTTTTTCGAATTTGTTTCAATTTCGTTTGATAAAACTCCACATGTAAAATAATAATGGTATTTAACATCTGACATACTAGAGAAAAAATATGATTATAATCGTTGCTATGTAACCGTCTCTTACTATCAACTCTTTAAAACACGTAATATTTTTGTTAAAGCTATTTAATTAAAAAAATAAAGCCGCGGGATACATCAATCAATACTATGGCTATCCAACACGCGGCTCAGATTTTTGCTATCTTTATTTTTTTTGCAAAAGTCTTGGGCTTTTGAAAAGTATGTAAAAAAAAGTTAGTAGAGTCCGAATGCATTATATACCACGGAAAAGAAAACAAATGTATAGTCAAGCCGATAAAAGGATCAAAGAATTCGTGGACCTTATGGACAAATTACTTATCTTTCTTGCAAAACAATTAGCAGCACATCCGAAACGAACTGGAAGGAACAACTGTCAAAAGGAAGGACGCGATGCGTCTATCTATAGCAAGATATGTAAACTATGCAAGGAGTTTGAACAGCTCGCTGGACACCCTTTCTTCAAATGTCCAAAGATAAAAACCATGGGCTTCAAGGGACAATGCTGGCTCTAGAAGGTTTTACATAAGTGGTTGAAGGTGGCTTGAGAGAGTCACCTGAACCAGTTATTTGCCAAAAGGAACATCGAGACTCAACCCACAAAGGAAGATGAAGAGGCCACTGTGGAAAATAAACGGATTAGGATACAAGACCTACTCAAGGATGAATACAATCCGATGAATGGCACCACTACTAGTGTAGGCAGAAGGCAATAACCAGAGCGAGCTAGCCGAGAAACTGATGAGCCGACCACTATACTGCGTGTGTGTGTGTCTCCAAGATTACACAGCTATCTCCTACCACAAGGTCTGACATGTCTAAGCAATTTGTGCTCAAAAAGAGCTTAGAACCGTAATAATGTATCGATTTTGCTCTCGATAAACTCTTTGTTGTTGGATAAATTAAAAGTATACCCGAAATGCCGTGCTAGTTTTGTCGAGAATTTTGTATAATAGGGCGTATGGTTAAAGAGATATATGATGTTGCAAAGAAGACTGTAGTTTATTGTTGGACCCGGAAATGTGTTATGAATGTGGCATAGGTAGGACAGCCGCTCATCATCCTTTAATTCACAATAGATAATTGAAGATGGAATGAATATGAGAAAAAAGATAATGTTTATTTGTGATATTTATACTAATGTAAGAGATGTCTCGGTATCCAAGACTATATGCTAAGAGTATTTTACTGCGGCTTCTTACTGATCAATTATTGTCTTCTTCTTCTTCCTCTTCTTCCTCTTCTTCTTGGCATTGCTCATCCAACTATTGCGGTTGGAATAGTATCTTCTGATTGGAGCGGATTGTGACTTTGAACTAACTCTAGTCCCCTCTTGAAACATTACACTCTCATCACAAAAGAAAGAATAAAAACCAAATTTATTAAAAGCCTTTGAAGGTTTGTCTTTGTGCTTGACGTTTATCTCTACCATGCTTATAACACACCTGCCATTCGATATCCTTTTTCACATTGCAAAGTTCCTTTCAAACAAGGATAAAATCCAGTGCTCCTTAGTTAACAAAAGATTACTGGTGCCCTTTCAAGAATCATTGTGGGAAGAGATGCGAATATCCAGCAGTTCAGGATTAGACTCTATTTGCAAGACATCTGAGCAAGCCTACGAAAGTGTCCAAAGGAACATCTACCACACAAAATCATTGACCTTGAGAAGAGCCGTTCCTGTTACTGACAAGCAGATTCTTAGTCTCCAGCAAATATTCCCAAAGTTGAGATACCTTTGCATTGTAAACTATTTATTGGATCAAAGTAGTTTTGCAATGCCAGCAGACTGGTCATCATGGGGATCTCTAGACGAACTTTTCTTTGGCTTGGTAGACTGCACCATCTCGAGAGCCGAAAAAATAGTGCTGGATATAGTATGCTCTTTACAATCCCTGTCAAGGCTGACTCTTTTACTAGATTGTGATCAAGATCTACTGGAATTTACGATAAACGACTTTGAAATGCTTCACAGTTCTCTATGCCAACTAGAGTACCTATCAATCAACACAGATCTTTGTCCCTTGACCATTGACGATATGAATACGGTGGATATTACGGTTCCTGCCACCCGTTTGACTTTTTTGAAAATATATTCTCGAAAAACAGTGCACAGGTGGATGTGCTACTTTGCTGCAAAGTATCCAAATCTACGTACACTCGAAGGATTGGTTATTGGTGAAATTGACAATACGGAAGAATATCAATCTGAAATAGCATCAACTGGTTTCCCAGCTATCCCAAATTCATTTAGAAACCTACAAAGCTTTCGAGTATCCCTTGACTCTAGATCAGCACAGACATATCTTGTTATTTGGAATCATTTTGGTCTGTCCAACACATCACTTGGACATGTTGGCTGCACATTTACTGGATGTGGAATAAACAAAATAAATCTAGTCTCCATCATCAAGGCATCTGTGGAATCATTTACAGACACACTGGAGACCCTATATTTCGAATTTGCGGAATCTAAAGAAAATACACTGACGGCTGCAATGGCACTTGACCATTATACATGTCTGGCCTATCTTCATATCTCATCCAAGCCTTCTTTAGTCATGCTCAACCATATTCTGGATTCCTGTGTTGCTTTAAAGGCATTGAAGCTGTGCACATTATGGATTATCATTGACCCACGTGCACCAACACGTTCAAAACCACATGGATTACGAGTTTTGGAGATTTACGATTCAGCAATTACTGCAGAAACACTAAATTTTGTCTCTGTCCAATGCCCGCGATTGAGCTACATGTGGCTGTTAAATACGAGTATACACGGTGAGATATGCCATAAAACTGGAACTCTCTGTGTTGATATGTCAAAAACATCGTTTATAAGCCTTCGATTAAACAATGTCCGGTTCAACATATCGATCAATTTTGATTTTTATTATGATGGAGATCCAGAAAAGAATTTTGCTATTTTTACTTTATACCAGACAAATATCAAAACGCCACCTAGAGAAAAGAAGTCTAGTAAATGGAAGATGCTTTCAATACGTCAGTTGCGTACACCCTCTACAGTATTTGATGGAGATCTTCCAGAAAAATATGATTCAAGCCAAAACACAAAGACAGATTGGTATTATGCCGTACATGAGTATGGCGGCAATATTAGATGGAGTTCTATCATGTGGAAATTAACAGCGCAAGAAGGCAAATACGTACAGAACTATTTATCCAGTTTTCAATACAAAGAGTGTGAAGAAAAGAGAGCATCAAGATACCATGGCAACAGATCCGGATCAAAGGAGAAATGGAAAAAGGATCTTTACCGTGGTTGTGCCATACTTAAATGCCTCTATGCAGCTGAATATATTATTGACGACTCTTTTTGTCACAATTTATCATTTGGAGAAACTTTGTATAAAACATTGAACTAGATTTTATATATATCTCTTGTACACAGAAACCACTTTATTGACTGCAATACAATAAAATATTCTATCATTACCTAGACCCAATTTTCTTTCTTTTTTTTTAGTATTTCCAAATTACAATTTTTTATACATCAAGATTTCTGAAATGTATTAAACGTACAGATCCCTTGTTCAACTTTACTGATACCTGGATCTCGAGGAATATTTAATAATAACTCGAATATCTGGTACATTTAGCTTAAACTATCGACTTCTTTCGAATTTGTTTCAATTTCGTTTGATAAAACTCCATAAGTAAATAATAATAATAATGTTATTTAACATCTTACATATTGGAGAGAAAATATAATTATAATCGTTGCTATATAACCGTCTCTTACTAACAAACCTTTAAAACACATAATCTTTTTGTTAAAGCTGTTTAATTAAAAAATAAAACCGTGGAATACATCAATCAAAACTATGGCTATCCAACATGTCGCTCAGATTTTTGCTATCTATTTTTTTTTGCAAAAGTCTTGGGCTTTTGAAAAGTATGTAAAAAAAAATTAGTAGAGTCCGAATGCATCATATACCACGAAAAAGAAAGCAAAGGTATAGTCAAAGCTGATGAAAGGATCAAAGAGTTCGTGGACCGTATGAACAACTTACTTATCTTTCTTGCAGAACAATTGACAGCACATCCAAAACGAACTGGATGGAACAACTGTCAAGACGAAGGACACGATGCATCTATCTGTAGCAAGCCATGTAAACGATGCAAGGGATTTGAACGCCCACTAGACATCCTTTCTTCAAATGTCCAAAGATAAAAACCATGGGCTTCAAGGGACGATGCTGGCTCTAGAAGGTGGTACAGAAGTGGCTGAAGGTGGCTTGAGAGAGTCACCTGAACCAGTTATTCGCCAAAAGGAACATCGAGACTCAACCCACAAAGGAAGATGAAGAGGCCACTGTGGAAAATAGACGGATTAGGATACAAGACCTACTCAAGGATGAATACAATCCGATGAATGGCACCACTACTAGTGTAGGCAGAAGGCAATAACCAGAGCGAGCTAGCCGAGAAACTGATGAGCCGACCACTATACTGCGTGTGTGTGTGTCTCCAAGATTACACAGCTATCTCCTACCACAAGGTCTGACATGTCTAAGCAATTTGTGCTCAAAAAGAGCTTAGAACCGTAATAATGTATCGATTTTGCTCTCGATAAACTCTTTGTTGTTGGATAAATTAAAAGTATACCCGAAATGCCGTGCGAGTTTTGTCGAGAATTCTGTATAATAGGGCGTACGGTTAAAGAGATATATGATGTTGCAAAGAAGACTGTAGTTTATTGTTGGACCCGGAAATGTGTTATGAATGTGGCATAGGTAGGACAGCCGCTCATCATCCTTTAATTCACAATAGATAATTGAAGATGGAATGAATATGAGAAAAAAGATAATGTTTATTTGTGATATTTATACTAATGTAAGAGATGTCTCGGTATCCAAGACTATATGCTAAGAGTATTTTACTGCGGCTTCTTACTGATCAATTATTGTCTTCTTCTTCTTCCTCTTCTTCCTCTTCTTCCTCTTCTTCCTCTTCTTCTTGGCATTGCTCATCCAACTATTGCGGTTGGAATAGTTTCTTCTGATTGGAGCGGATTGTGACTTTGAACTAACTCTAGTCCCCTCTTGAAACATTACACTCTCATCACAAAAGAAAGAATAAAAACCAAATTTATTAAAAGCCTTTGAAGGTTTGTCTTTGTGCTTGACGTTTATCTCTACCATGCTTATAACACACCTGCCATTCGATATCCTTTTTCACATTGCAAAGTTCCTTTCAAACAAGGATAAAATCCAGTGCTCCTTAGTTAACAAAAGATTACTGGTGCCCTTTCAAGAATCATTGTGGGAAGAGATGCGAATATCCAGCAGTTCAGGATTAGACTCTATTTGCAAGACATCTGAGCAAGCCTACAAAAGTGTCCAAAGGAACATCTACCACACCAAATCATTGACCTTGAGAAGAGCCGTTCCTGTTACTGACAAGCAGATTCTTAGTCTCCAGCAAATATTCCCAAAGTTGAGATACCTTTGCATTGTAAACTATTTATTGGATCAAAGTAGTTTTGCAATGCCAGCAGACTGGTCATCATGGGGATCTCTAGACGAACTTTTCTTTGGCTTGGTAGACTGCACCATCTCGAGAGCCGAAGAAATAGTGCTGGATATAGTGTGTTCTTTACAATCCCTGTCAAGGCTGACTCTTTTACTAGATTGTGGTCAAGATCTACTGGAATTTACGATAAACGACTTTGAAATGCTTCACAGTTCTCTATGCCAACTAGAGTACCTATCAATCAACACAGATCTTTGTCCCTTGACCATTGACGATATGAATACGGTGGATATTATGGTTCCTGCCACCCGTTTGACTTTTTTGAAAATATATTCTCGAAAAACAGTGCACAGGTGGATGTGCTACTTTGCTGCAAAGTATCCAAATCTACGTACACTCGAAGGATTGGTTATTGGTGAAATTGACAATACGGAAGAATATCAATCTGAAATAGCATCAACTGGCTTCCCAACTATCCCAAATTCATTTAGAAACCTGCAAAGCTTTCGAGTATCCCTTGACTCTAGATCAGCACAGACATATCTTGTTATTTGGAATCATTTTGGTCTGTCCAACACATCACTTGGACATGTTGGCTGTACATTTACTGGATGTGGAATAAACAAAATAAATCTAGTCTCCATCATCAAGGCATCTGTGGAATCATTTACAGACACACTGGAGACCCTATATTTCGAATTTGCGGAATCTAAAGAAAATACACTGACGGTTGCAATGGCACTTGACCACTATACATGTTTGGCCTATCTTCATATCTCATCCGAGTATTCTTCAGTCACGCTCAACCATATTCTGGACTCCTGTGTTGCTTTAAAGGCATTAAAGCTGTGCGCATTATGGATTATCATTGACCCAAGTGCACCAACATGTTCAAACCCACACGGATTACGAATTCTGGAGATTTACAATTCAGCAATTACTGCAGAAACACTAAACTATGTCTCTGTCCAATGCCCGCGATTGAGTTACATGTGGCTGTTAAATACGAGTATACGCGGTCAAATATCCCATAAAACTGGAACTCTCTGTGTTGATATGTCAAAAACATCGTTTATAAGCCTTCGATTAAACAATGTCCGGTTCAACATATCGATCAATTTTGATTTTTATTATGATGGAGATCCAGAAAAGAATTTTGCTATTTTTACTTTATACCAGACAAATATCAAAACGCCACCTAGAGAAAAGAAGTCTAGTAAATGTAAGATGCTTTCAATACGTCAGTTGCGTACACCCTCTACAGTATTTGATGGAGATCTTCCAGAAAAATATGATTCAAGCCAAAACACAAAGACAGATTGGTATTATGCCGTACATGAGTATTGCGGCAATATTGGATGGAATTCTATCATGTGGAAATTAACAGCGCAAGAAGGCAAATACGTACAGAACTATTTATCCAGTTTTCAATACAAAGAGTATGAAGAAAAGAGAGCATCAAGATACCATGGCAACAGATCCGGATCAAAGGAGAAATGGAAAGAAGATCTTTACCGTGGTTGTGCCATACTTAAATGCCTCTATGCAGCTGAATATATTATTGACGACTCTTTTTGTCACAATTTATCATTTGGAGAAACTTTGTACAAAACATTGAACTAGATTTTATATATATCTCTTGTACACAGAAACCACTTTATTGACTGCAATACAATAAAATATTCTATCATTACCTAGACCCAATTTTCTTTCTTTTTTTTTAGTATTTCCAAATTACAATTTTTTTATACATCAAGATTTCTGAAATGTATTAAACGTACAGATCCCTTGTTCAACTTTACTGGTACCTGAATCTCGAGGAATATTCAATAATAACTCGAATATCTGGTACATTTAGCTTAAACTATCGACTTTTTTTCGAATTTGTTTCAATTTCGTTTGATAAAACTCCACATGTAAAATAATAATGGTATTTAACATCTGACATACTAGAGAAAAAATATGATTATAATCGTTGCTATGTAACCGTCTCTTACTAACAAACCTTTAAAACACATAATCTTTTTGTTAAAGCTGTTTAATTAAAAAATAAAACCGTGGAATACATCAATCAAAACTATGGCTATCCAACACGCGGCTCAGATTTTTGCTATCTTTATTTTTTTTTTGCAAAAGTCTTGGGCTTTTGAAAAGTATGTAAAAAAAAGTTAGTAGAGTCCGAATGCATTATATACCACGGAAAAGAAAACAAATGTATAGTCAAGCCGATAAAAGGATCAAAGAGTTCGTGGACCTTATGGACAAATTACTTATCTTTCTTGCAAAACAATTAGCAGCACATCCGAAACGAACTGGAAGGAACAACTGTCAAAAGGAAGGACACGATGCGTCTATCTATAGCAAGATATGTAAACTATGCAAGGAATTTGAACAGCTCGCTGGACACCCTTTCTTCAAATGTCCAAAGATAAAAACCATGGGCTTCAAGGGACAATGCTGGCTCTAGAAGGTTGTACATAAGTGGTTGAAGGTGGCTTGAGAGAGTCACCTGAACCAGTTATTTGCCAAAAGGAACATCGAGACTCAACCCACAAAGGAAGATGAAGAGGCCACTGTGGAAAATAAACGGATTAGGATACAAGACCTACTCAAGGATGAATACAATCCGATGAATGGCACCACTACTAGTGTAGGCAGAAGGCAATAACCAGAGCGAGCTAGCCGAGAAACTGATGAGCCGACCACTATACTGCGTGTGTGTGTGTCTCCAAGATTACACAGCTATCTCCTACCACAAGGTCTGACATGTCTAAGCAATTTGTGCTCAAAAAGAGCTTAGAACCGTAATAATGTATCGATTTTGCTCTCGATAAACTCTTTGTTGTTGAATAAATTAAAAGTATACCCGAAATGCCGTGCTAGTTTTGTCGAGAATTCTGTATAATAGGGCGTATGGTTAAAGAGATATATGATGTTGCAAAGAAGACTGTAGTTTATTGTTGGACCCGGAAATGTGTTATGAATGTGGCATAGGTAGGACAGCCGCTCATCATCCTTTAATTCACAATAGATAATTGAAGATGGAATGAATATGAGAAAAAAGATAATGTTTATTTGTGATATTTATACTAATGTAAGAGATGTCTCGGTATCCAAGACTATATGCTAAGAGTATTTTACTGCGGCTTCTTGCTGATCAATGATTGTCTTCTTCTTCTTCTTCCTCTTCTTCCTCTTCTTCTTGGCATTGCTCATCCAACTATTGCGGTTGAAGTAGTTTCTTCTGATTGGAGCGGATTGTGACTTTGGACTAACTCTAGTCCCCTCTTGAAACATTACACTCTCATCACAAAAAAAAAGAATAAAAACCAAATTTATTAAAAGCCTTTGAAGGTTTGTCTTTGTGCTTGACGTTTATCTCTACCATGCTTATAACACACCTGCCACTCGATATCCTTTTTCACATTGCAAAGTTCCTTTCAAACAAGGATAAAATCCAGTGCTCCTTAGTTAACAAAAGATTATTGGCGGTCTTTCAAGAGTTATTGTGGGAAGAGATACGAATATGCAGCCGTTCAAAATTAGACTCTATTTGCAAGCCATCTGAACACGCCTACGAAAGTGTCCGAAGGAACATCCACCACACCAAGTCATTGACCTTGGGCAAAACCGTTTCTGTTACCGACGAGCATATTCTTTGTCTCCAGCACACATTTCCAAACTTAAAACACCTTTCCATTGTAGACTATTCTTTGGATCGAAGTAGTTTTGCAATGCCAGAAGATTGGTCACCATGGGGATCTCTAAAGGAACTTTCCTTAGGCTTATCATACCGCACTATCTGGGGAACCGAAGAAATGGTGCTGGATAGAGTGTGCTCTTTACAATCCCTGTCAAAGCTGACTATTTCACTAAATTATAGTCAACATCTAATGAGATTTATTATAAAAGACTTTGAAATGCTTCACAGCTCTCTATGCCAACTAGAGTACCTATCAATCAACGCAGATCTTTGTCCCTTGACCATTGACGATATTAAGACGGTGAATATTACAGTTCCTGCCACCCGTTTGACTTATTTGAGAATACATGCTCGAACAACAGTGCACAGGTGGATGTGCTACTTTGCGGCAAAGTATCCAAATCTACGTACACTCGAAGGATTGGTTATTGGCGAAACTGACAAGACGGAGGAATATCAATCTGAAATAGCATCAACTGGTTTCCCAGCTATCCCGCATTCATTCAGACACCTGCAAAGCTTTCAAGCATCCGTAGACTCTAGATCAGCACAGACATATCTTGCTATTTGGAATCATTTTGGTCTGTCCAACACATCACTTGGACATGTTGACTGCACAATTACCGGACCTGTAATGCACAAAATAAATTTAGTCTCCATCGTCAAGGCATCTGTGAAACCATTTACAAGCACACTCGAGACCCTATATATCAAATTTTCTGAACTTGACAAAAATACACTGACGGCTGCAATGGCATTCGACCACTATACATGTCTGGCCTATCTTCATATCTCATCCGAGTCTTCTTCAGTCACGCTCAACCATATTCTGGACTCCTGTGTTGCTTTAAAGGCACTGAAGCTGCACGCAAGATGGATTATCATTGACCCAAGTGCACCAATACGTTCAAAACCACATGGATTACGAGTTTTGGAGATTTACGATTCAGCAATTACTGCAGAAACACTAAATTTTGTCTCCCTCCAATGCCCGCAGTTGAGCTACATGTGGCTGTTAAAAACGAGCATACACGGTCAAATATCCCATAAAACTGGAACTCTCTGTGTTGATATGTCAAAAACATCGTTTATAGGCCTTCGATTAAACAATGTACGATTCACCATATCGCACGACTTTGATTTTAATGGTGATGGAAATGAAGAAAAGAATTTTGCTATTTTTACTCTATACCAGACAACTACCAAAACGCCACCTAGAGAAAAGAAGTCCAGTAAATGGAAGATGCTTTCAATACGTCAGTTGCGTACACCCTCTAAAGTATTTGATGGAGATCTTCCAGAAAAATATGATTCAAGCCAAGACATAAAGGCAGATTGGTATTATGCCGTACATGAGTATGACGGCAGTCTTGGATGGAGTTCTATCATGCGGAAATTAACAACGCAAGAAGGCAAATACGTACAGAACTATTTATCCAATTTTCAATGCAAAAAGCATGAAGAAAAGAGATCATTATTACACCATGCCAACAGATCTAGACCAAAGGAGAAATGGAAAAAAGATCTTTACCGTGGCTGTGCCATACTTAAATGCCTCTATGCAGCTAAATATATTATTGACGATTATTTTCCTCACGATTTATTATTTGGAGAAAATTTGTACAAAACATTGAACTAAATTTTATATATATATGTATATCTTGTACAAAGAAACCACTTTATTGACTGCAATACAATAAAATATTCTATCATTACCTAGACCCAATTTTCTTTCTTTTTTTTTAGTATTTCCAAATTACAATTTTTTATACATCAAGATTTCTGAAATGTATTAACGTACAGATTCCTTGTTCAACTTTACCGGTACCTGGATCTCGAGGAATATTCAATAATAACTCGAATATCTGGTACATTTAGCTTAAACTATCGACTTTTTTTCGAATTTGTTTCAATTTCGTTTGATAAAACTCCACATGTAAAATAATAATGGTATTTAACATCTGACATACTAGAGAGAAAATATAATTATAATCGTTGCTATGTAACCGTCTCTTACTATCAAATCTTTAAAACACGTAATATTTTTGTTAAAGCTATTTAATTAAAAAAATAAAGCCGCGGGATACATCAATCAATACTATGGCTATCCAACACGCGGCTCAGATTTTTGCTATCTTTATTATTTGCAAAAGTCTTGGGCTTTTGAAAAGTATGTAAAAAAAGTTTGCAAAGTCCGAATGCATTATATAAAATGTTCTTTTTTTTTGGTATTTGTGATAATATATATATACATCTCTAAAGCGAAAAACATGATGAAATTATCCAACTTTTAATTGTTTCAATAAAAGTGTATGTCAGTTTGTTTATTTTATATCTTATAAAAGGACAACCAATATCATTGAAACTTTTTGTTTTTCATTAATATTTGTATCGATATTGATATTGATATAATATGCATTACTTTAGGGATTTAGTGCCTGGACTCCCTAAAGGATAACTGTTTGGAGACCATTATGGTTATTAATGGACCCAGTCCTCCCTTAACCTTAACATCTGGGATGCTTGCTAAACATGGTCAATAATGGTTTGTATTAAAGCTTTGGGGTCTAATATGGCTATTTTATTGGCAGATCTCCCAATGATCCATTTTACAGTCTAATGTATGAGCCAGTATGGTGCCTGGGTTAGTTATTTTTTTTGGTTACTTGATTTCTAACCTCAGAGAACGAAACCCTTTGGAAAATGGTTTGCATACAAATATCGAGCAACTGATCCTTGAAGTAGCGCCAAAGGGTCAAGATTACCAGTACAGAAACAACCCTACCATCTCTCAACCCCCTTTTCATACATCTTGGTTGTAAAAAATATTTCCATCTTATTATCTCTCTCTCTCTCTCTCTCTCTTGTATGGCATGATAGCAACATGCCAGTCCCAATCAATGTACTGTATAAATCTGGATTCATATCGCCATATCATCCTACTCTAATCCTCTATGCTAAAGTTGACTCTACCTCTAGCCTAACCATATATATATATACCTGCTGTACAAGTTTGATGTTGATACAGATGTATGATATAAATAGCCTTCAAAAGAGTTGTGTCTCAGAGTGAAAGGCGCGTAACATCAGCGACATCAAGTTTTCTTTTGGTATCCTGTCTGGGAATGGTTCTAATCGCTGTCGTTGATGGAATTTTGGTTGGGATATTGTCGGTATTAGCTAGCCAAATCATACAACCACAACCATACGCGGATAGTTTGGGGGGTCAATCTGGTTCTTTGGATAATACGAGTGATTGGGTTGTAAAAGGCTTTGGAAAGAGTAGCAAACAATCAGCGATCGTAAGGGCACAACGTTTCTGTTTTACCGGACTTTCTGAAAGTGACTTGTGGTCCGGCATCTAGTGCCTGTTCCCAGTTTACGGATTAAAATGTTGTGTCCTGAAAAAAGATATTCAAAGACTTTAAATAAAACTTTCTTTTCTTTCGTATACTCATCTTGTAAGAACTAATCATCTATTGCATCAATTAGTAATTTCCCTGGAGATTACAGCAAGATCACTTTTCTCATGACCAACTTGAAATTACAAATACTTTATAAAACTCACTTCATTATGAACCCTAGCAATAAAGAAGCTATTTTTTATCGACGGAAAGGAATACTATCCTGTTCAGCAAGCCCTCCCAACCCCACCTGCTAATGGCTACCATGACATGACCATGGCAATTGGAAAGATGCAAGAGTATGCCCTTGCCAAAAATTTTAACCTGACAATCAAAGACCGTAAACCAACTCGAGTTTACTTGAAGTTTTCCAAGGGTGGACAGTATAAGAACACCCGCAAAATCAAAGACAAAGACAGAATAAGGATTCCATCGAGTGGAATGACTGGCTGCCCTTATCTCTTGAAGATTTCCTACAAAAAGGGCATCAAAGGATATCTTCCTTTGAAAGCCACTCATGATATTGAGGCATATCACAATCATCTTCTTGATGATGAGTTTCTAGAATCGATACTAAAAGGCAGATTGTCAAAGGTGACTGTAGACGATGCCAGAGATATTCTGAAGCTTATTGGAACAAAGACAACTTCTTGTGAGATCCAAAAATCAATCAACGATGACACCACCCCTGGCCATAATTTGTACAAAAGTGACATTGACAACATGAATGCTGCATTTGCTCGGGTTTCTGCCCCCGTTGTTGAGAATGCTGGAACAAAACTTGTGAAGGCTATGGAAGCAAAGGGATATTAAGTTCGCTATAATGTGAGCAAGAATGGGTTCCTCGAGAGGATTATGTTTGCCCATCCAAAGATGCTGGAGAGAGCCCGTTGTTTCTCTGAGGTAATGGTTGTAGACGCAACTTATTCCACCAACAATCTCGGAATGCCGCTCATTTGTGTGGAAGGAATCCATAGTCTTGGAGGGGAGACCCTTGAATCCTTTCCTATTGCTTTTGCTTGGGTTTCGAATGAACAACAGGCTTCATATATCTGATTCCTTGAACAGGTTAAATCCCTTGTTTTTGAAGGCAACAAGTCAGCCACTCTGTTTATAACAGATAAATGTGATGTACTGATGAACTATTTTGACATCGTGTTTCCGGAGAACATAAAGCTGCTATGCTACTGATATATGCTGAACAGTGTTGAGAAGGCAGTCTTCTGGGAGGTTCGGGTCTGTAAATCCCAAGAAAATGCTAATAGAGCATGTCAGCAACATGATCCATAGTACAACAAAAGAGGATTTTGACCTGGCGCATAAAAAGTTTGACAACATTTCTGCTGGAGTCGATATTGAAGATGGGAAATAGAGTGTTTCAGTGTTGGTATACTTTACCAACAGATGGATCAGATGCCGTGAGAAGTGGGCGGCTTATATGACATCTCAGTATATGCACTTTGGATGTACCCCTACTCAGCGAGTAGAAAGTGGCCATCAGGTTTTACAAAAGGTGATACCCTCAATCTCTTCTCTTGAGTTGGCTTTTGAGAACATAAACAAATATGTTGAACGGTTAGAAATGGATTTCCGGGCCACCAAAATAAGAGAAGTCAACAGGAGTAATGCTCTTGTTGGAAGGAACCAATTGTTGACCCAACTCTTCATGAAAGTAAACAAGCCAGCCTTAGTTGTGGTCGATCAAGAAATTTGCTTGCAGGAGAATAATAACGGAGATTACCAATGCAAGGCAAAGATCCAGTACGATCTACCCTGTCGCCATACATTGCCTGTTGGAAGAGATCTTCAAATCTTTGATATTCCAGAGAGATGGATTATCAATCCAGGTACACTAGATACCTCTTCCAACGAAATCAAGGCGACTAGTCCGGCTTTTGAAAAGGCAGAGCCATGGATAAAAGAAGTAGCTCAACTGGAGAACCTCTTTCGTTTGTGTGAAGGTGGCCAACGAGTCCATGAACTTTTGGAGAAGATCAGGACTGTTGTGGCTGGCTACTGTGGTATACACACCACAGTTAAGTGAAATACAGACTCCACAACCGATCTCCAGTTACTACTTGCTAATGAATCTGGCAAGTTAACATCTCAGGAACAGTTACACACCAGGCACACGTACACTTCACACTGCTACAGTGATAACCAACCATTACACGACGGGGACTTCAATTACAAGGGAATATGAATAATAGTACATAAGCAATCATAATATTCTTTCTTCAATAAATAACACTCTCACAGTATTCTTATTTACCTTACAAGATACTAGCAAACCATATACCTCACAGACAACTGCACTTGAAGTCCCCAGATTTACATGATAAGAAAAACTTTCAAAAGGATCCCATTTTGCATTCAAGCAAAGACTCTTAACATCTGTGATACTAAGTTTGCTCGGTATCCCAAGGCTAGACTTCATATTCGCTACACCATCTTCTTTCCAGAGTTTGATGGTACTACTAATTGTCAATCGAGGGATGTTTACGCACGCAATATCAGTTTGGCTATGGTTGGTAATAAAGCAGCGATCTCATGGGCACGACATTTTAAGCGGGCACGACGTTTCTTGATGGGGTCTAGTATTTCTAGATGTTATGGTTTCTGGACATTGCCGTATAGTTTCATGGTACAATTTACACTTTTTGACATCAATATACACCGAGGATATAAGCTACATTTAATATATCACCTCCATTACAAGTTAAAATCGTTTTTAAAGTATGTCATTTATAGAAGAAATGTTAAAGTCTTTGGGACCAGATATATTTATCAGACACCGGACAGCACATCACAATTAAAATGTCCGGTTAAATCAAAAACGTCGTGCCCCTAAGTTTAGCGGCAAACAATAAAGGCTTGTTTGCAAACTGGCGATTTATCATGACGGGGTTTATAATTGGATATTTTGACTGATGATCCTGGATTTTTCAATGTTGTACCTCCCTCGGTCCAAAAAAGGGAAAAAGTGAATTACAGTCAATCGATCATTCCTTTGCAGACATTGCCCTGCTATTCTATTCTATCTCTTTCTATTGAATATATATATATAATTTATAAGCAGGCTCTTATGGGCAGCAAACTGAACAGGCCTGATTACCAATACAAGGCCCTGGCGCAGAAAGTTCTAGCAAAACCCATAAATCATCCTTGACAGAAAACTTGTGTGGGCAATACAGAAATACATGTTGGTTTTAATAATATAAATAATCTACAAACGCTAATCTTAATACATGTATATACCATTTATAATAATAATAAAAATAAAAATAAAAATAAAAAATAGGCATATATTTACCAAAGTACAAAGATCTCACTCGTCTTTTTTTTTCTTTTCTTCTTTTTTCTTGTTGGCTTATGGAAGTATACCATAGCCACACTTACTCCATGCCTCACTTTAAAGCAGAAAACGTCCACAAACGCAAGAACTCTCAACGCACAAACCCACTCCTTCCTCGACCGAGTTTCCAAGGAAACCACAATATTAACTATGATACCTACACTATCCGAATACCAAACTACGCATTTGGTCAGCCAAAACTGCTTTTAGGTACCGGTGGACACATGGCAATTGCCCATGGTACAAGGCAAGCTTAGATCTCCAACAAATTAAACGTTTTAAGATCTCTCATCTCTCAATCCAGAACGTCCGATCAACTCTCGGTCTTTGTCAAGTTGTCTCCGTATGCCTTGAGACTCGAACGTGAATATTACATGGCCCGCCGCCTGTACAGATTACCCGATGGACCTCATTGCCTTTCAAATGTCATTGAAATGGTCTCCCTGGCCCACGACGGTCTTGCTGCCCTCATCTACACCGCAGAAACCCCAGCTCTCGAACTCCCGGCCACATTTGAAGATATCGAAAGCTTTATGAAATTTGCCATTGACGCAAGTAGATCTCTCCATTTCCTTCACGCAAACAATATCATCCATGGCGAACTGCGGCCGTCTTCTTTTCAAGTCAATAAAGATACCACAAGGATATGGAACTTTGGGTCTGGATTAAGATCATATGAAGACATCCTACTCACAGGCTTGGGATCAAAAAGAAGTGTAGCAGGTCCAAATGGACCAAATACAATAAAGCTCCATAATCAACCAGAAGATCCAATCGAACGACCTTTTGCTAGACTAGCAGCCTCCAAGAGCGTTCAACATACACTTGTCTATCTTAGTCCAGTATGTGTCTTATTATTATTATTATTATTATTATTATTATTATTATTCATTTGCTTTTGTCTTGGGGTGCCTGTATTTACTGCTCTCTAATCATTTCAATCCTCTCAGGAACAGACAGGAAGAACCTCTACCGTCGTCGACCATCGAACTGATCTCTATTCTCTCGGTATCGTATTCTTTGTAATCTTGACAGGCCAGATGCCATTCGAAGGATCAGCCGTCGATATCCTCCAAGCAGTTCTTTCGCGCAGTGTTCCTCCTCCACATACAATTCGAGTGGGTGTTCCGCCAGTAATGAGTCTTATCATCGACAAACTAACACGAAAGGTAACTTTGGCAGTTCGCATCAATTCAAAGCTCAATGTATGATTCTTCAAAGGCAGTTGATGAACGATACAACAGTGCTTATGGATTACTCGAGGATCTTGTAGAGTGCCAGCGCCGGATGCAGTGTCCAGATCCAGCAGAGGTATTTTCTAAATTCATAGAGGAAAAAAAATACAAAAATAAAAATAAAAAAGATTGAATGTGTTTAAAGTCTCTAGTCTTCTTTCCTCTTGGATTGCACGATATCTATTCAATCTTTCAATTCCCCAGCCATCTTTTCGGTCGAGATCATGAAATCGAATCAGTGCGTCTGATCACTCGAAGAGTAAGCTGTACTCATGCCTTGGAAATGGAAAAGCGCTCGACAGAAACTGCGCCTGAGGACGTCTTGCATATAGCACAAAAGGCCCTTAGGGATCCCAAGACGGCTACAGAGGTTATAGTTGTTATGGGTCCAGGAGGTGCGGGGAAGTCTGTGTTGGTGACTATGATGCATACTCAAGCACGGCAGCATGGTTATCTTGCTTCATCAAAATTTGACTCTAACCAAAAACGACCATATAACGGCCTCTTGCGCTGCCTTTCGTCCATCTTGCGACAGCTCTTGACCGAACCAGAATCTGTCATCCGAGATTTCTATACAGACCTCAAGGAAGAACTCGGTCCACAGTTTTGTAATGTGTGGCTAATGGTTGATAGGGTTCCTGAACTAAAACCAATCTTTAATGGAGAGGAGCCTGACATGCCTCAGGATGATATGCTCGGAGGAAACAGTGAGTCTCGCTTTCATGCTGTAAGTATAGATTGTTTTGAAACTTTTGGGTCGTATTTTAATGCCTTGTTCTTTATAGGTGTTCCTTAGTATCATTCGCACCATTGCAGCCACAAAGATGATTACCCTGGTAATTCTTTTGTACTTTAGGACTTTGGCAAATATTGATAATAGTCTTTTTGTAGTGCTTGGATGATTTGCACGAGGCAGGCAAGATACTCTAGCTAGATAGATAAATAAATAAATAAAACAAAAACATGGCTAATCAATACCTCTTTTATTTATTTATATATCAACCTTAGATGAACCATCTCTTCACCTTATATCCACCCTTATTGCCTCTCGAATCACTCTCTTGATAATACTGACCTGTCGAGACAACCATGATTTACCCCAGTCGGTGCTCAACATCATCCAGTGTACATCGGACGAAGCCCAGAGGATCCGTATCAACCTCGGACCCCTGACCAAGAATGCTGTAACCCAACTCGTGAGCCAGACTTTGCATCGTGCATCTCAAGACGTTCAACAATTAGCAGAGCTGATCTTTCGTCGCACTCGAGGAAACCCTTTTTTTGCACGTCAATTTATGATGATGATGAAGAGACGAGAAGACATTTGGTTCAACTGGGACGCCAAAGAATGGCAATTTAGACTCGACCATGCTGCTCAGAACCTCTATCCACAGGTCCAATTACAAGAGCAACAAGACGAAGAGAGCTCAAAGGGTGCCAAGGAAGTGTGCCATTTGGTGTCTCATCTAAGGGACATGGATCCCCACGCCCAGCAGTTTATGATGTGGGCCAGTTTGTTGGGCAATGTGTTTGACTTTCGGCAGGTTCAATGGTTGATGAGAACGGTTGATCTGTCGGGTGAGGATACAGACCAAGTAGTGGTTCCTGAACCATCTTCATCTACTTCTCTTGAAGGTGAAATGCAGTTCTTGTTTGTGGATCCTGCGGTGGACTTGCACCAAGATGATCCTCGTGGGGGCCAGGCCATGACTGGTCTTCAAGTTGCTCTCCAAGAGAATGTAATCATATCAAAGATTGGCAGTGAGTTTCAGTTTGTCCACGACCGCTATTACCAGGCTGCTGCCATGCTGGTTAATCCAGCCCATGTTGAGCACATGCACCTCAGAATTTCACAGATGCTTCTGGTCGATCAAACAGCAGATATATTCTTGACAGCAGATCATGTAGTCAAAAGCATGGCCCTAGTGAAGCTCTTGCCAGATCGCTCCAAATATCGTCAAATACTAATGAAGGCTGGTGATGAAGGTTACCGTTCTGGGGCACTCCAGATGTCCAGCATCTATTACAATACTACCCTAGAACTACTTTCGGATACGCCCTGGAAACAGGAGGGTCCTGATGCGACATACGACGAGACCTTGTCTCTTTACATGAAACTTACCGAGATGAGCTGGCGAGATTCCAAGCGAGACAAGGCTTCTCTCTTGCTCCAGAAAATTATGCACGAAACAGAAAATCGGCCAATTGACGGGGCTTATGCTTTGAGATTTCAAGCACGAATGTACTTTGAGCAACAAAGGCATCATGATGGTCTCAGTACGATTTTAAAAGCACTCGAGGCCTTGGGCATCACCTACATTACCTTGGACCTCTCTGAATCGCAAGTACTCGAGCTTTACACCCAAGTACGCGAGTCTATTGAGGAGCTAGGGGACAGTATTGTTTTGATAGGACCATGTACGGATCCACTCATGCTGGCCGCCATGACTTTGCTCTATGAAGCCTGTACGGGAGCCTATTGGATCAGCCCGCTCTTGGTAGACTTTATGACTTTGTGTCTTGTCCGCATCTCACTTAAACACGGTTTTGGGGTCGCCAGCGGTGGTGGCCTAATTGGCGTTGGCTGTACTGCTGCTCGCCTAATGCAAGTTCAGTTTGGTGCTCATTTGGGTCAACTTGGTATGGCTATCAGCGAAAAATATGCAGGAAATTCAGAAATTGCACGGGGTATAATTACCTACCATGTCATTCTCGCCCAGTGGACAACAGGATGCCATTATCGTGATCTTATTTTTCAGTTTCAACGGGCCTATAAATTCGCAATTGCTGGTGGTGACAAGGTAAGTTGTAAAGATGAATATAAAAAGAGCTCCAATCATGTTTTATGATTAATATTATTATTATTTCGTATAAAAAAGATGCATTCTGCAATGGCTCTTTTTCATGCCTCGAGCACTCTTCTCTATACAAGTTTCAATCTATCCGAAATCAATTTCCATATTAACCGCAGCATTGAAGAGTGTCTTGATGACAGTTCACAAGACGCCTATACTCTCAACATCTCTTTGTGGCGAGTAATTCTAGCATTCCAAGGAAACACCACAGTATCCGTACCTGGCCACCAATTGGACGATCTTCCTGAAAAGAAGAATGGCTTTAGAGAAGAGGATTTTATTGCCAATGTCTATCGAAAAAGTGTTAATCCCGGAAGCCCTATGAACTGGTAATTGTCTTGGACAATCATGGATATTATGTCGTGTAATTCATCTTTTGTGGTAGGCATTGGAGTTTCAAGATTATTGTCTTGTATCATTTTGGTCACTTTCAAGAAGCAGCCGATATCGGATTCAAGATCCTCGAGACTTCGTTGAATCATCCAAGGTAAAATATAGCTAGTAAATAATCTCTTCTTCTTCTTTTTTTTATTGGAAACATTTTTTTAAAAAAATAATAATATTGTTTTGTAGCCATAGACATATTGGCATTGCACTCTACTACCATTCATTGGCAATGGTTGCTTGTATCCGTGAAAATAGTATCGAGTGCTCTGTACGCAAAATGTACTTTGAGCAAGTTGCCAGAAATCAAGCCATACTGTCCTCCTGGGCTGACCATTCAGAAGTTAACTATCGCATGTACTACAAAGTTGTGGTCAGTCAGCCTTTTTAGGATTCTTAAAAGCATCACAATTCAAAACTTTGCTCAAAACTTTTTATACGATAGGAAGCCGAACGATCTACACTTGATAATGATATGGAACGTACCTGTACTCTGTTTAATGCCGTTATTGAAGTCGGGCTCAAAGGCCAATGGTACTCTTTCCTTGGCTTGACATACCAACTCCTTGCAGAGTACTACATTAGATCCAAGATCAATATGCTTGCTCTGCCGATGCTGAACCAGTCAATTGAGTTTTACGAATGCTGGGGTGCATATGGTAAGATGCAGTATATGTCTGAAAGATATGGTCATATTATTCAGAGCAACAAGATCATGACTCGCAAGGTCGACACGTCTACCCAGACTGAAGAGCAAGAGATGGCCAATGGTTTCTGGCAAGATGACGATTCTTCACCTGAACCTTCATTCAGAGAGCTTTATGGGGATGAGTCTATTCCGGGTCTATTGGACACAGAGACGGCACTTTTTTCACTGGACATAATGGACCTGACATCTATTATCAAGAGCTCTCAAGGTAAGCTTAAATTGTTGCTTTCACCCATGTCAAAAGACAAGCTTGACTATATACATATATATATACATATATTGACTTGTCCATATGATGTATATAGTGATTTCAAATGAAATGAATTCGTTTGATGAACTCTTGAAAAGGATGATGGGAATCATCATGACCAACGCAAGCGCAAATGTCGGTGCAATTATCATCAAGGAAGGGGAGTTTGGCATTGCTGCCTATTCAACAAAAGACGAAGGGTGCCAAACCTGTGATCCTCCAATGCGTCTTGACGACGGGACAAACTTGATTTCAACACTTGTGGTGCACTACGTGATCCATACCCAAACCTTGCTCTTTATTCCCAATATGCAAGACGACACTCGATTTGCGACTGGTACTTGGTTGATTCGTGGTGAGGCTGTCTCTGTTATCTGCTTGCCAATAATGCACAAGAACATTTTGGTGGGTGTGCTTTATCTCGAAGCAAACCTTAGCACATTTACCCGCAAGCATGTTACCGTCTTGTCATTACTCTGTGACCAAATTGGCATTTCGATAACAAATGCACTCTTGTTCAAGTCACTCCAGAAAGCCACTACTGCAAACTCCATAATGATCACAAAACAGCAATGCGCACTTGAAGAGGCCCGCAAGAGTAAAGAACAGGCCCTCAAGGCGACTGAACTAAAGTCAAATTTCTTGGCCAATATGTGTAAGTTTGAAAGTATAGTATAAAGAGATGGTTTTTTTTTCTGATTCAATGTTTCTATAGCCCATGAACTTCGAACTCCATTTTCGGGTTTCTATGGTATGATATCCTTGCTGAGCGAAACTCGCCTGGATGCAGAACAGCGTGAATTTGTGTCGATTGCAAAACAGAGTTGTGAAATGCTTCTCCAGATCATTGGTAAGATAATAACTCTTAAAGATCCAAGTACTGATATATATTTTCTGTAGATGATCTGTTGGATTTCTCAAAGCTAGAAGCACGCAAAGTCAAGATCCAATACGGGCTGTTTTATATTGAAGACCTCATTGCAGACCGAATCGAATTGCTTATAAATCTTGCCTCTAAAAAAAACCTTGAGCTGACATACTTTATCAACCAATATGTTCCACCCATTGTATATGCTGACGGACATCGTATTGGCCAGTAAGTTAAAAGGCGTGCCTTTTTTTTTGGAGGGGCAAGAATTCAAGGCTTACTGACACATACATTTATAATTACATACTATTTAAAGAGTCTTGATGAATTTGATTGGTAAGAATATATATATATATTCAAATAGACTTATTTATGATTTATTAAACCATTTGGGCCTTATCTAGGAAATGCCATAAAGTTTACACATGTGGGAGAGGTCACTGTACGATGTGAGATTGATCATGATACCGACGAGTTGGCCATTCCACTTAAAGAAGACGAAATGATGTTAAGATTTTCTGTGCAGGACACGGGTATTGGTAAGTCAGTCAGAAAAGTTGGGTCGACATGTTAAAATCAAAGAGATGTTTATTCAATCCAATACATTGTATTCTAGGCATGACCAAAGAAGAAACCAAGTGTCTTTTCTTGCCATTCAGCCAAGTAGATGGATCAACCACAAGGTAATATAATATTGGCCAAGGGCAATATTTTGACCTCTCTGTCAATTTAGGAATTTTGGTGGAACTGGCTTGGGACTTTCTATTTGTCTTGAGCTTGTGAGTCTCATGGGTGGAAACATATGGGTAGAATCGCACGGAACTTCAGGATCGACGTTTGTTTTCCGGGTGAGAGTCATGAAAGTATCGTCTGTTTCTGAGCCAGGCATCGGAATCGACCCAAGAAATAATGAGGCTTTGGAATACACCAAGAAACTTGGGGAGCCACATATTTTACTGGCGACCTCGGGAAAAGTGAGCGAGATGATCAAGACAATTGTTCCATTTGAGCTTGATACAATCGAATCCCCTGAAAAGGTGATTGATATTTGCAAGAGTAACATTGGGCCTGAAGAAACTGGAGTATCAAATATGTATGATTGTATCATTCTGGATATGCCGCCTATAGAGACTGTCCAGACTTTGTTGGATACTATCGAATCAACCCAAGCACTAAAGAATAGTCATATTGTAATTCTGTATGCTCCTACAGTTGACAATATTAAGCGCCAAATTGTACCAGCCAGTAACAGTGTCTCCATGCGTCCTGATGCAGTGAATCCCATGTTTCATCCCAGAGTCACACGTGTCTCGAAACCCATCCGCAAAATCAAATTGCTTAGTGCCCTATTTCAATCGATCAAGTCTTCTATACCGTCTCCCAAGAACCCTTGTCAGGAAATCTGTAGTAATTCTGCAATATGTAGTGAAGCAAGTGAGCCTGTTCAGCACATTGAACCACCTTTCTCATATGGCCACAAACACCGAGAGGGATTTGCACCTGAAGAATTGGCCGTTTTTCAGCAACAAAAAATCCTCGTAGCTGAAGGTTTGATTTTGAGCACAAACTTGCTTTTATCCAGCTGAAAAACATTGAAAAGACATTGAGCTGATTTAAGTTGCAACCACAATAGATAATCCTGTTGCTCAGAAACTGATTGTAAAACAGTTGACTCGTCTTGGATTCACGGTCGAAACCTGTAACAATGGGTTCGAATGTATAGAGGCCTGGAAGAATCGAGGTCCAGGCTACTTTTCACTTGCATGGATTGACCATCATATGCCAGGATGTGATGGTTTGGAAGCAACAGTTAAGATTCGAGCCTTGGAGGCAGAAATGAAGGCGCCATCGCCATTGCCAATCATTGCTCTAACAGGTAATTCTTTTTACCATGATCTTGTCGAGACTATACTGATCAAAGACTACATATTTTTTTTCATATTATAAAACTAGCTGATATTCAAAAGACTGCCCAGCAGAATTGTTTGGATGCAGGCATGAATGATTATATCACAAAGCCATTGATGCAAAAAGATCTTGCAGCAGTTTTGCGCCGTTATTGTTTCCATCCTAATAGTGGAAGTACTTCTACATCAAGTCTTTCTTGATTGTTTCCAAGTAAAGATATTTTTGTTGGTCTAGCCAATATTTACATTATAGAAACCCGAAAAAAAGGAGAAAAGATTGAATTTTCTTGGATTTCCAAGCCATTAATCACTAAATAAAACCAATACTTGAACTACGTTTACATGTACCCATGTCAAGGCATTTGCTTGGTATCTGATCATCAACATTTGATTATTTCATATAGTGTTGCTATAATGAATAAATCCGACAAGACACCCATGTAAAGGAGCTAAATCCTTGGCAAAATGATAGATTGTCCTGTTAAAAAAGAGACTCCTTTAAAAACATCTATGCCAAAGTCAACATCGTATAAATACTACTCAACGGCCCACGTTTGAAGGCCAACAATTTACTAAAGAACTACAATGAAGCCTATTTTCTTTATCACGCTTACTACCTTTGCTTTGGCTGCACTTGCTGCCACTGATGACAAGAATGACAATTATGGCAAGATTGACAAGGACGACAAGGGCAACAAGGATGTAAAAGACTACAAGGATAATAAGGATAAGGACAACAAGGACAAAAATTATTATCGCAAGGACAATAAGGATGACGAGAACAAGACTTACAAGAAGAATAACAAGCGCGGCAAGGATATGAAGGATGATAAGAAGGACGACAAGGACACGAAGGATGATAAGAAGGACGGCAAGGAAGCGAAGGACGGCAAGAAGGACGGCAAGGAAGCGAAGGAGGACAAGAAGGACGATAGGAAAGGTGACAAGAAGGAGGATAAACATGACAAGGGCAAGAAGCACGATAAGAACAAAAAGAACGACAAGAAGGATGACGATCACGATAAAGACAAGAAGGACGACAAGGACGACAAGAAGGATGTCAAGCACAAGAAGTACAAGAAGGATGTCAAGAAGGATGTCAAGAAGGATGATGATCACGATAATGACAAGAAGGACCACAAGAAGGATGTCAAGAAGGATGACGATCACGATAATGACAAGAAGGACGACAAGAAGGACGATAAGAAGGACGACAAGCACAAGAAGTACAAGAAGGATATCAAGAAGGATGACAAGCACGACAATGATAAGAAGGACGACAAGAAGGACGACAAGCACGACAATGATAAGAAGGACGACAAGAAGGACGACAAGCACGACAATGATAAGAAGGACCACAAGAAGGACCACAAGAAGGACCACAAGAAGGACCACAAGAAGGATGACAAGAAGGATGGCAAAGGCTACAATTGGTTTGGCTATAAAGGCGATGCTGATAAGAAATACGATGACTTGAAAAAGTTTGGGTCGGGAAAGTAGGGGTATTGATATATTTTGTCTTTAATGATATAGTCAATGTACAGATATTAATATTCTGGTTACAAAGTAGTGTATCTCTATTTGCCTAAAGACTAACCCCAACTTTCTGTATTTCATTTTTCTCTTTTTCAATGATGATTTTATATCTTTTATTATGTTGTTTACTGTCATGGCTTTCAATCATAAATAAATTGGATATATACAATAACTGCATATGTTATATGTGTTAAAATAGCTATATATTTTTGCAAGAAATTTAATCTATCCAAAATATATGTGGCCTATTATGCTAGACCTACAAAAGTGGTATTTCACTTGAATTACTGCATCGCATTCTTATCCATGGTTGATATCCATGGGCTTGATTTTCTTTTTGGATCTAAAATATTATCTTGGAATATAATATGGCATTTAATTAATTTCGGTTGGTTTCATTAACTACAGATCGCTCATCCTTTTGAAAGATGAAAGTCATCTTTTTTGTTTCTACTTTTGTATCCTATTTTATTTACAAACAATAATTTTAAACCCTTTGACTGTGTACTTGAACCTACCGATTTCTTGTGTGGTGCGTGAATAGTCAGATAACTACTTGAATTAAACACAGTGTTTTCTTTCTTTTTTTAGTCAATATTCATTTGTAAGTAGGTGTCCTTTAAATTTTTCACTGTCAAGCTTCTTCGACAAATGCCTATTTTCTTTCAAAGGCAAACCCCCAGCCATAAACTCATTCAATCATACCAAATCTTCAACCATATACCGACTCTTGCCGCCAAGTTCGAGACTTTCAACCCTAGACAACATGAAAACCAATGGTGCTATTAATTTTATATAATTTATTATGCAAACAGATATATGTATTAGTAGTAATATAGAGCTAAAAATCATGAAACAGTTTAGCTTTCAAGCCAAAATCTCTCTTGAAAGTAAAAAAGAAATCTGCTTTCTGTCGTTTATCGTAACAAATTATCAATACATTAGATGACTTGTAAAATAATGAGAGCCCTTGGAGAATAATTACCGGATATAACTGGAATGCGTGGTCGATATCTTTTGCTTCCATGTCAATTATGCATAAATGTATGTAAATACATATGCTTTTCGTGATTCCATTCTATTATTTTTTCATCCAAGAATTGCTTTATTCACCAATTGGGGCCTGTGGGAATCAAATAAGAATCCAATTGGACTACATTGTCAAAAAATATATTATGGAATCATCAAATGGTACTTTAGAGAGAATATATATTTTGTAAGAATAAGACAGCATTGCACAAAAATAGCAAAATACAAACACTTGTGTACTATGTTATTCTATATAGCGGCATCTCTATAATAGGCATCGTCACACAATTTCTATCATGTTTGTTTTTTGTTTTTTCTTTAGAGTGCCCATAACAAATGTCATTTACAGTTTATTTCTGGGAGCCCAAAAAGCGGATTTGTGTGAGTTGGCTGGAATTTTAGTATATGTGTTTTACATGTTCAGTAAACTCTACTTACTCTCAAGCCAATAAAAATACAGGTACTCGGCCAAGGCTGTAAATGGAATCTATGGGTAATGTATATTTATCTCCTTTGACATTTTCTGTATTGGTTTAAATATAGATATTTTGTTTATATAGGTAGAATTTGCTAACAAGATACAACGCGTATATGTGAAGATATTTATATATATATATAGCTTAGAATGTGTGTTACTTGTCTCACGGTCCATTCTGTATAAATATCCTTAACCTAAATCATTTTAACCCCTGAATTTTTGAGTGTCTCCACTGAGCCTGAAACAAAAGCTTAATGAAACTGCCTAGCAGTATAGCTTAATGATTCAGTAAGGTCTTGGTTGTTTAGCAATTGTGTGTGTGTGTGTGTGTGTAGTGTAATCAATCTATATAACTAAAAGGGTCTGCCGAGAATATACGCCTACTTGGTACTTATGGCTTGGTAAATACAGGTATCATAACAATATCTAGAATTACTTTCATTCAAAGGTATTCATTAACTACAAAGTGGTCAAGTTCAAAAAAAAAAGATGAAATAAAAATATAAAAGAAATGGAGTGGGTAAACTTGGGCTACCATGGATAGATACTTTTGCAAATACATTTAACGATTAAAATGTTTTGATGTTTGAATTGACAAAACACGTATCCATTTTACCAGTTTATATTTTTAGGCAATATGAAAACCAGAGTCAAGTTTTATAGCTATTTGACGTCAATACTTTCAAAGACATTCTTGGGTGGTCATGAGAAAGCCACAAAATACAAGTCTGTTTTTTCAAGTATGCTATAGACCATTATAGAGGAAACTGATACTTCTTGCAGTAGCAAAATGAAGCCAGACGTGATGTTTGATATCCTTGTAATTATTATTATTCTTAAAAAAAATAAGCGTTTTATTATGGACAACATAAATTGATGTAAAGAGCCGACTTTTACATGGTAATTATTTTATTAATTGGCCTAGAATGACTATTATCGATATATATTCTGTATATATCAGTCTATTCAAAGTTTTTTTTATCAATATTTGTGGATATGGCTGCAACAAGAAATCCTCTTGTAGGCTTGTATTATGTTTGAATGGAATTCCATAAAAAAACACCGTGACAAAAAGAAATTCATTGTTACTGCTATTTTGGCCGGCACTTTTGTGAGTATTTCCCCGGCCTTTGATTACTCTAATGGACGAGACACTGGTTCTCGGGTAAAGATGTTTATCCAAGAGGCAAGCAAATTATTTGGTCAGTTGATTACCGGCAATCGAGTATAGATAAATATCGACACTCTTGAGAGATAGATAGAGATATTTATGGCCATGAGTCGAGGGACTTGAAATGCAGGTGTGAATATCAGCATACAAAGATTTACAACAGCTTTCAATATCCACAGGGAATAAAACACTTGCTGACTATTGAGCACCAACCACCATAAATTTTAAATATAGTTTGATAATTTCCAGACTCAATGTACAAGGTCATTCACTCTACAAAGCCTTTTTTTGTTTTGCTGCAGAGTATCTGTTCATCCGTAGCTTTTTCCGAGAAAAGAAAGGATCGACTATCTAATTCCCAAATGTAAATGATTAGGTATTCAATATAATCCCCCACCTTATAGCCCAATACGGTCCAAATGAGACTATATACTTAAATCGAGTAAACCACAATAGAATTGCCATGTTATGTATTGCAACAATAGGTAGGGAAGATATGGTATTAGAAAAGCAAAATTTAGGGATATTTCAATTCATTACAAAGATGACCAAAAACCCAAGGAGATATTGTTTACTTTCAAGCCAAAGAAAGCTTGAGCCGTCGAGAATAATGGCTGAGCAGACGTATCAGTCAGCGTATCGAAGTTATTAAAGCAAGTGTAATCAGATAACCCAATAAGAAATACCAAGTTTTTTTTTTCTTTCTTTCTTTCGGGCTATATAAATTAGGAAACATCCACCTATACCAATCCTACAAAGAAGTACTAATCCGGTTGGGATAGCGACCAGTACACATGCTCTCCTTTAAGGCATGCTATCAAGTGATATGATCCTGTATCTGAATAGCCTATGTGAATAACATTACTTTAACGACGATTGTTTATAAGGAGTATCTATGATCAATACCGATTTCTTGTAGTGACCACAGCCACGGTCATAACGGAGCTAAAACCCCCAATTGCGGTACGACATACAATAGGGCAATTGACGAAATGCAGACGAAAAACGTGCTGACTATCTGGTGCTGGTACTCAAAGCTCCTTTATTTCTTCACTATATTATTATTAGTATTATTATTTATACTGACCAGGTTTATAACAGAAAAAAAAATACCCCCGTTGCTAGGCTAGTACCAACCGATACGCTACATAAATAAAGAGATAATTAGGTGTACTCTCACACTCCAAATAAACAATTATTAAGCAGCCACACTATATCTTTAGCTTGTCAATTAACCCTGTTGATTTCCCTACTGTCTTTTTTTTCTTGGGAAAAAAAAGTCGCCTCATTTTAGATCAAAGAACCTGCAGCAATATGTATTTAAAAAAAGGTATGTACCGGGATCTAAATAGAGGTCGAGGAAAATGGTCCTATCACTACGGTTTCCTTGGATACTGCAACGGAATATATCATAATAGGAAATATATAAATATGTGTATATATATAATTGTTCTATTTTATGTACGTTACATCGTACAATCTACATCGGACAAGCAAGTCAGCCACACCCAAAAGAAGAAGAAAATCAATAGTGCACCAGTGCTCTATTGTCCAATAGCGACAGGCCTCTTGTGTAATGGTTTGAGAGCTTTTATGAAATTGTGGAAAAAGAAGAGTAGCATTATGATTCTTGTGTAAGTCTGGATCCTACAAGTCCATAAACACGGTCCACTCTAATACTTGGTTTACTACAGTCAATTTCACGTCAATTGCTCGTCAGAGTACATGGACGGAACTTAGTAGCCTATCTTGATTGAAATCGAGATTGGTTTTTGATTATTTCTGACAACCGGGAGTATCCAGAATCGAGACAAAGATTCCCATAAGCTCCGTCCTATTCTATGATATTGTGACAAATGTGGAATAACCCGAAACGGCGCCACAAAAGATGGAGTCAATGAATTGTATGAATAATTATGGTGATTTTATGTCCCATTCTTGTACTCAATATTCTACACGTCAAGATGCTCTCTAATAAAATTCAAAATTGCCAATACTTGACTAGCCAACTAGACAATACTAACAAGACGTGTGTATATGTTTTTTGGGGATATTTTGGAAATGCGTTATGATTTATTTGAGGTACAATTCAATAGAATTACAGAGAGAGAGAGAGAGAGAGAGAGAGGGAGAGAGAGAGAGAGAGAAAGGGTTTAATAGCAGCGTCTGCAGTCATGGTGGTGGTGGTGGTGAGTAGGAGCCATGGCAACATACTTGGTGACAAACTTGGACTTGGCCAACTCCAACTCGGCATGGGCCTTCCAGATCTCGCACCAGAGGACCTTGTTCTTGTCAATGACAGCCTGTAGTAATGTAAGTATCTATGCATAATAACAATTGAATCAAGTCGAGATACATACAGTGACATCGACATTGGCAGATGCGGTGGTGAAGAGGCTGATCCAGCGTCTCTTCATATCCTCCTCATTGGCGTAGACAAAGTTCTCGGAACAGACAAGGGCACCGACATTGTTGGTAATGAAGGTAGAGAGCTTGGCCTCGGCACACTTGTGCTCGCAGTCCTTGAAGAAAGCCTCGAGAAGAATGTTGAAGGTCATGGTTGTTATGAAGATATGAAGAGAAGAATGAGAATGCTGTTATTAGGATAATTCAGTCGAGGGTTTATATAGATTTTTTTTCGAGAATAATAATAATAATAGCAATTATATTCGTGGATTAAACTAGTGCACACGGTAGAAAATACTTGTCGACATCAAGCTTTTGGTGACTAGACGGCTGCCTTGTTTCTGAAGTTAAAATTACGAATATTTCATCCACAAACCTAATGTACGCCATAAAGCTGTCCAGAAAAAGTCTGTACCGGAACCAAAATAAAAAATCCTAAAAAAAATGTCAGTGCCACACAGAGCTCTGCCTTACTTTTTTTTCCTCGTTATTTCTGAGTCCCAAGTCTTGATGTCTGTGAGGGATTCCAAGAGGAGATCCAGAATTCCGTTCTTCCGTCCTTTCGATATTCCATAAAAGAAATGTCTGCCGTGATAAGGGTGGCTTTATACTATTTGACTTGTAACCACTGGCATTTTGGTCTGTGGGGAAACTATGCTGATATTTACAGGAACCAACCGAAAAATCACCCAAAGATCCAATTCTTGAGAACAATCTTTTTTGGCTATAGAGAACAATAAATCCCGTACAGAGACCATGTTCAGTTGCTCGAATGTTTCCTTCTTGGGCATGTTCCGTTAATCTGTCTACACTGAGATACCCAATGTAATATTCCCCCTTTTTTTTAGATGACCCATCTCAAGGTTCACACGAGTATATTTCCTTTATAATGCACGTGAACCCAATAAAGCCTTCTCTTGGATCAACCATGAGAATATTTTATGGCTAATAATAGTGAGGCATGAGAGTTGAATTCCTAAAGTAGGGCAATTGGCGTTGAGGTTAATGGGCTTCAACTCAGACAGCCTAACAGAGCGTTAAAAACTAGGGCTTGTACTAAAAAAAAATCAAGTAGTTAGCTTGCTTGGTAGGATGAGTTACGGAAGACTTATATGAATGGCATAAAGACAAATAATTAAAGTATAAGGATTTTCTGTAGTGCCAAGGTCATCAGGCTTAATGGGGGAAGTTGTAACACATTTATGTTTCTCTCTATAGAAAACCATCATCAGCAAAAATGCCATAGTAACACGGTCCTATTGGATCCCAAAGACAAAGCCAAAAAGAAAAAAAAGAAAAATAGGCACAATGATCCATACAGTATGTATCTTAAACGTTTCAAAGAGCAATAAAGCTAATGGAGTCCAAAAAGTCACACTGCAATTGAGTATGAGAATACCAAGCACTGTGTAAAACGTTTCATGGTAACATCATAAATACTCTTTTTATTACGTGTGCTTGATACCATCACCACCCCTGAAATAAAGAGTATCTACAAAAGAACCACCGCTTTCTGTTTTTCTATAGGCTCAACATTACCAATACCCATTTTATCTCAAATATACTCTCAAGAGGCTTATACAAGTTTATAGGACTATTCAGTCCATCATCTTTTCCAATTAAAAATTGTCTATTGGACATTGTTTTGAGGCAAATATTTGTAAAGTATTGGAATTCAAATCGATAATACTATTTCACCGAGCATATAATTGACCGTTACTTTTTTTGTAAAGTTTATATGTTTGCCGAATTGCTATCATTAGCTCACAGTTACCAGAAAAGACTTTTAGGTGAGTGTTTTTAAAAGACATGACATACTTTTGGGCGTTTCAACTGTGGTAATTATGAAAATAACATGAGGATGAGCAAGCTTAGTGTTGAACAGTAAAAAACAAAAGTCAATAATCTGTATGACTTGTAATCTATGTGAATGAGACCCAAGGGGCGATTGACGGACTATATCATACCAGTTTCTTGTCCAACAGAGTGGACACTGGGTATTTGCTAAAAGTAGACTTGTGCTTATAAAAGGTGGGGTCCGTATCACAACAATGGAGAGAGGTTGCACACAGTTCCATCTGTGACAATTTGTGACAATGTGCCCCAAGTACAAGTAACAGAGACATTTGATTTATTATATTCCCAAGAATGGAGTTTATCAATAGCAAACAATTCACAAGAGAAAAACCGGTTCAAGATTGCGATATATAGAGGTTATGGTCTATGGATAGCTGTAATGGGATCACATGTAGATTAAAGTATGGAAGGTGGCATAATTTCATGATATCCTTTGGTTGAAAAGATGGAGGATTTTGCTTTCAAACCTAGATTGATGATAAGTATGAGCCACTGGAGTTAATAAATTATTTGGGTTTTCCTAGATAGTCTTGGGAATCACACCAAAACAACCATATCATTTGCCGGAAAATAAATAATAGATTAGATGGGTGCCAAGGCAAGCGAGTGGTACCCAAGTGCTTTATATTTATGAGGCATCATATGGAGATTGAGATGGACCGCCAATAATCTGAATATACTCGCCAAATGCTTAGATACAGGCCAATATATTCAATACTACTCAAAGATATTTCAAGTATTACTAGGTGTATCATTTTTTTTATCTTGTGTTTTGGACAATTTTAAACGAATTGTGTTCTAGTGTACATAATCATATACAAAGGATTGTCCTTGACAAAAAGAAATCCAAAGTAATATCCATAGACCCTCCGTTTCCCTTTTAATATATCTATATATCATAAAAGCCACTATAGTTTCTTAAAAGAAAATTCAGTATTCTCTAGGGCGTTTGGTATATAGCAGAAGCACTTGTGGACTTTTTAGGTAATTTCTACAGTATAGAATTGTAGGGATAGAATGTACAGAAAGGTCAGGAATTACTTGGACCCAGACTACTGGCATTGTCAGGTTAAAAACAGCTGCTGTGTAACAAGAGTACAAAAAGTTAAAAAAGAAATAAAAACAACTCGTCTATTTTTTTCAATCTAAAATATTAATATTCTTTCAGATAGTCATTGACGCCCATCTATAAGGATTTAAATTGTTCTTTTCAATGGATTTATTTTACTTAAGTACAATTTTATTGAACAATATTGTATCTGTATTGCCAACAAGATAACTGAGTGTATATTATATATATATATATATCTTGGTTTTGTAACATTGGGTCCAAAGTGACAAAGATCCTTACTGCAAAACTAAACAGGGCCAACATTTACAAATAAAATTCAAATATTTGTGATTTTGTTCTTGAATAAGAACAAAACCATAATGATAGCTCTGGAAAGCGAAATGAACGAATAAGTAGAACTGTAGCAGTCATAAGGACAATATCTGACCTATAAACAACCCCAAACGGTCCATATCATTTAGAAATCCTAAACCCATCCCTATCTTTTTATATATATACCAACTCAATGTTATCCGTAATCACTCTCTCTCTTTTTTTTTCTCGTATTAAACAGGCTATAAATATGAAAAATGGTTAATATATAAAGACAATCAAGCCAAATCTCTTCATCACATAAGAGTATGCTAAATACTTTAAGAATATTTCAAATCGCTCAAGATAAACCATGTAGTTGTTTGGTGCCAATTAGCGTATTCCAGATACTTGCGCAGTATAGTGCCCAGTTCTAGATATTGCAGTCAAGGCAGCGAGGTCTTGTAAAGTCAAAGCATATGAATTATAGAGAAATGATCTACATATACGGGGCCGGCATGTCGGTGATGAAGCCGAGCCATGTCACAGACAAAAGGATATCAATGGCGCCAAAAAGAAAAAGAAAAAGAAAAAGAGGGGAGAAACTAGGGGAAGAGGTGTCATTTTACTGGTGTTGGGCAATCCTTGAGGCCGTGGTTTTCTTTACTTGATGCACAAAGGTAGGAAATCCACGAGATGTGCAAGGAGCCCAAATTCTGTAAAACAGTCAGTTTTTTTATATATATATACACCAAGAATATTAAGCACATACTATATCATTGCAGCCGAGATTTCCCTGCCCAGACTCGGTTTTCCACAAGACATATTTATCAAAGATATAATTATTATTATTATTATTTTGAAAAAAAGGCTAAAATCGCCCTAGTGATGAAAGCATACTATGCAAACGAGGATCCTCCTATGGAAGATCGACATACCAATGGTCTACTTTTGGAGAAAAATATAAACCTCTCAAACGCTATTACCAGACTAAAGTAAACCAGTGCTTATAAATGGTTATATAATGCTACTTTATAGCTGGCTAGCTAGACATGTCTAATTCCATCAGTCTATCAAAAGTACCAAAAAGTAGAGTGCTGGCCAAGAAAGCCCTCCAAGTGTGCCCATTTGATGAGTTTGAGAATTCCGGCTTGTGTCCTGATTGTCACAAAGGTAAGTTTGGAACATTTAAGAAAGTCCAGAACCCTAGATAGCAAATACAAAACGCTGCCTTGAACTACCATGGCCTTTTTAAGGCTGACGGTCTTTCTTGTCTATCAACAATACTCAAAATCTCACAAGTAATGCTCATGAGATCCCAGTATTCTCAATGGCTTTAGAACCACCCGCGGTAGTTGGCCTTGGAGGTATACTACTCTTGGCTTGTGCGAGAATGAAAGACTAAGAAATCTGCATGTCGGCTGCATGCCACTGCTCCCAAAAGAATGGACCCTGGCCAGTAGTAACCAAACTGCCAGACCATCGATCAACGGATGGTTATCACTACTAAAGGGAAAAAAAAGGCACAAAAATAGTTTGAATATTTGTGAATAGGCTGCAAGGAAAAAGAGCAAGCCACTCATTATTTTTTATTATTTTTGGAAATAGATTCGTAAATCTTGTGCTTGTTTTTTTTGCAGGCGCCTGATTTGATGATGGGGATCAATTTCATCTGTTTCCTCATGTGCTTAGAGATCCAATGGGGTACAAGACAACACTGAGACATTTCTTATCATTCAAAGACAAATATCTAATAAAAATGTTATGTCAAAATGTAATTTGGTGGTTATCTTTTTGGCTTTATTACTTAATTAATTGATTGATTAATTAATTATTCATTTAATTTATTAAGAATTACTCTTGTTTGGTAACAGGCATGGGGGAAGGCGTAGATGTGCAAGGCTGTATTTGCATAGGCATAGGAGTAGGGGTAGGGGTAGATGTTATAACCATAGACTCAGATGTGTTGCTTGGCGTATTCTCGTAGGACAAAAGACCAAGCTCGTACAACCGCTTTCTTACTGTTGCTGGACTTATCGACCTGCCTTTCAAATCGCAGACCTTTTTCGTAATCTCGGTCAAGGTCTGTTGGGAGTCTTCGTTCAGAATTTCCCTCAAACAATCTACGTCATCCTCTCGAATGATCTTTGGTCTCCCAGAGCTTTTGCGGTCTGATACTGAGCCAGTGTGAAGGTACTTATTAATGATGCGATTTACTGTCTCTCGAGGCACCCCTTCCGCTTCAGAGATATCCGTGATAGTCATGTTGCATTTAAACCTTCCAATAATCATCCCTCTCTCAAATTCAGTCGTCTTTCTGATCTTTCGAACAGGCTTTTGAGGATAAAGCACGGGTAGGGGAGTTTTTGGGTAATTGCGATCCATAGTCAAAATAATTTTCTATTCAAAAATATAAACAAATAAAGAGTGGGAGAAAGCAAGGAAAAGTCTGGGTTTACATTTTGAAATTTAAATGTGTTGCTTGTTAAACTAAAATCTGCGCCGACCAAAATACTATGCTTTGGAAGGCTTCAACAGGGTCTTTTTTTTTATATATACAGATATATTTTAAAAAGAAGTATATGTTTATTATATAAGTCTAGGTCCTGGAGCAGTATATTAAAGCTATTGATCCAAGACCACAAGGAGATTTGCAAAAAAAAATTCCAATCGATTTTGAGTTTTTGAATCTTTTAATAATGTAATCTATAAACAAATATCATACGTGTCTTTATATCATCAAAGCAACTCTTTAGGCCCCAAAGACTCACAAGTCAAATAACCAGTCCACCGAGAAGAATAGTCTGTAGAAGCTTGTGATTCCGACTGTTTAATGCAATCAAGCATTGGCATCCAAGTCAAATAAGAGTAGATCTCCCATTTGTACCCTGATGCACCAAACCCATTGTCATTATTGGTCATCAGAGGAATCAGAATTTATGAATAACAGAAAACTGCCAAGGCACTAGACAGTATATCATTTGATTGATTACTAGTCTATCATTTCCTTTGGTTGTATTTGGTATCCATTTTTTTAAAAAAATTGCAGAGGTTCAAAATGAACACCAAAAGGCAAAAATATCCCAGGCTTTGTAAAGCAGACTCTCACGCAATCAGGCTTGTATTCTATACAGACTCAATTTGGCTACTCAGTCTCCAAAGTGTTTCAGAGTTTGTGCAAGTCTAGGTAAAGCCACAGCCATTTGGGAAAATAGATGGTGTCTATATATATACACACATCTCAAAGATTGGGTTGCAGTAGCAATAGTCTATATGTCGTATGTAAGCCACTATTTTATTGCAAATATTGTCCATTCCAAAATACTTGACAAAAAGTGTCAAACAAGCTGTTTTTTTTTAAATGTATTGGTAAAATGAAATTGATTTCAAAAGCCAAGCAAACTACCAAAGGCTGTGCATTCTTTATCGACCATTACAACCAAGCAATTGCTTCTGAGATTTCATCAATGTCTTGCTTTTCTGGATTCTGGATCTTCATATCTTGAACTATTCCAATCCCACCACCCTGCATAGATTTATTCAGCAGCGCAATATTTTATTAGCAAGACCCTTTCTAGAAATCAGAGCTTGTTTGACCCAAATATTTTATCTTTTGTACCAAGGAATTCCAGCAAACGTTTGTTCTTTTGCTGTATTATATCGTAGCCCTCGAGCCAAACAACCATCTCTTTGGGGTTACTCGGGATTATCCTTTTAACTTTAACAGACATGTCGGTCGAAGCAAAAGATATATCCATGATCACGACCTGCTTATAATCTAGACACCTTTGGTCTCTCTTTTCAACCTCAACCCGCACGACAAATTCACTGCCTAGAGGACTGTTTGAATAGATCACTCGTGCATCTGTTCTAATATGCTCGCCTGTAAATATTGGGGCCAAGAAACTGACATTATTCACTCTCAAGGCCTTGAGGGCAGGTGAAAACAGAAATCTGGCTGCAGCAGTGCTCGCGAGCTCAAAGGCGTCTCGCATAATGTATCCGCCAAATATTGTGCCATTTCCATTCTTGTACTGATGACTTGTCGTAGAATTACTCTCGATTCTTGTGTCCAAAACAAAGATTTCGGATATTAACTGACTGTCGATGTTACTCCTCGTGCCTTGGGACATACTCTGAAGTTTCTTGTTATCATCAAGTCTCAGACCTTGTCTTTTTGCCAAACCCCTTCGTCTTTCACTGTGGACTGTGGCGATCTTGTCAAACAGACTCTGCTCAGGAAATGTCGTGGGTTTCACGTGTACGATAGGAATTGGCTTGTTGGTAAAGCTGTCAATGTGGATAAATGTGACCAAAAACTCGGCTACCGTGCTTGGGTTTGGAACTCCCAGAGCCGGTATGCTTGGTGGATGAAATATTCCAATTTTCTTTGGAATCTGGTCGTCTTTGACTATATCCAGTGTAATGAATCCTAAAAATACAGTTATTAGATCAAGATTTACATGGCCAATATATTGGTAGTTTACCTATAAGCAACGAATTCTTGGTATAAGCAATATGTCCTGTAATCTTGTAGTCCTCGACTGTGTCTGGGATGTCCATGTATATTTGCTCGATTCCAACCGTATAATTGGCGCATATATCACTCGGTCCCATTCGTTCAATATGCCTTCCCGCCACTACTCCACCAATATCATCAATGTCTTTGAGACAAAATGTTAGATTTAATATATACATCGAGGCTAGGTCATTCATACCTTCCAAAATTCTTCCGATACGAATTCCATTATTGTATGATACATATTCTTCATAGCATGCTACCGATGTTTTGAATGGAATATGCTTTTCCATAAAGCTATGCGACATCTAGAGAGAAGAAAAAAACATAGAGTCAGGATGGCCTATAGATTATAATCATGGCACTTGCTGTCTTTTCTGACTGAGGTTGTTTTCTATACTCAATCGCAAATTGTCGGACGGCAGGATTGACTTGACCATCTTTTCCGGGACGATGCTTGGATGTGTATATATAGTTTGGTATTTTGGCTAGAGAGAAATCAAATGAAAATACATTTTATAGAGTGTAAGTACAATACTGCTTGAAAACAAGATGTATTATCTCTATTATCTTGTCTCACATGGAACAGTAATAGTTCTCGGTTCGGCTTTTCCTGTGGTATTTTCTGTAATGCTACTGCTAGCAGAGATAGTTTTGGTAGAGGGCATTGGATTCAGTGTTGGGTTGAATAGAAAGAAGTGTGTGATGGATTCTAGGGTAAATAATTATTATATAAATAAATAAATAAATAAAAAGGCATTTGGTTAAAAGTCTGGTATATTATTTCATTACAATATTGCTATTAATTGATATTTTCCATTTTCTAATCCATGGCTACCACCATCCCCTTTGTGCATAGAATGATAAACTATAGACAAGCTTGCATAATTTTGCAGATTATGTTACATCAAGGGATATTATGCTATCATTAGACAGGATTATATAGGATTAGTGTGTATACATATCTATCTAAAAGCATTGTACCAATAATAGTCAACACAAATGGTCCATATAATGGGCACGAAAAGGCTTTTAATAGTAAGAACTGATTGACACAATCTACTTACCAACCGACCAACACAGCACAGCATCTTTATTTAATACTCTTGTTTACTACAAACAATATCATAGTCGATACACAAACGACAGTACAATAGACTGAAATACTCTGTGCATCAAATCTATTATACAAGTAGCTATACGCACTTTTACAGCTTACATGCACCAAGTCTATTATCGCGTATTTTGTTAATAAAATCCAAGGCATATCCACCTTGTTCATGAGCAATTTCGTAGCCTCTGTCCCATATTATACTTTCTTTGAATGTTTTTGGTAAGACGATCTTTCTTTTTACTGTTGGATTAGTCACGGCAAAAGTGAGGTGCATAATATAGGCTGTTTTGAAATCGAGATCTTTGGGATTTCTGACCTCAACTACAACGCGTATAATAAAGTGATTGTCCAAGGATTTGGTCGAATAGATGACTTGTGCCTTTGAATGAACGTAATCACCAATCGCTATCGGAAGCTTAAAGGTACTATCATTTAATTGTACAACCCGAAATGCAGAGGAATGCAGAAAACAGGAGGCCCCATTGCAGGCAAGATCATAGGAGGCTCGTGCGACATAACCACCAAACATTGCTCCATTGGTATTTCTCTGGTGAGGTGATGCAATATAGCTGCTTTCAGTCATGGTGTCTGAAATGAACACAAAGTCTAGATTAAAGCCATCAGATTGGAGTGGGATTTCATAAATCTTTGGGTTGGATTTGTAATCAAGTTCTGTCGTATCTGTGTATAATTGAGCCCGGGCCTTGATATTCTTTACGATTTGGTGTCTGTGAGAGTAGATCAATCTTAGTTGGTTCTGCAGATATTCCTCTTGATGTGAAGAACACCTTATTTGACTGACAGCAACTGATTTCTTTGATATCTTGCTGACCATTAAAAATGTGGCTGAGAATATTGCCACAATACTAGAATTAGGTACACCCAAATCCGGAGTGTCTTTGGGATGGAATATCCTGGGATCAGTTGAAAAGGGCTTCTCCCAAAGAATCTCCATGCCAACGAAACCTAAGTGACAGGTTTTATTGTCAGTAGAAATGCTCATTCCTCCATAACAAACACATTTTTTGATTACTTACAGACCATCAAGCCACCTTTGGTATATGCAACATGTCCCACAAGCTTATAATCATTGACCATGTTTGGTATGCTCATATATATCTGTTCGGTTCCAATTGTGTATGGTGTACATATATCACTGTGTCCAAGCCACTCTGTGTGTCTTGTAACAACAACTCCTCCAATATCATCAACATCTAAAGCCAATAATCAGATTAAATTGTCTTTTTTGTTTTGTTTAGTCATGGTGCCATCCTTAAATACCTTGCAAAAGCAATCCAAAATCAATTGTCCCCTCAGAGTTTGTGTATTGAGCATTGGATTTGGGACAAGATTTGAGCAGTAGATGCTTTTCAACATAACTATCTCCCATCTGAAATAGACTGAGTAATATGCCTATCAAAGAAACCGCTTGCTAGACTTACTGTTCTCTCAATTGGAGGTTGACTCCTGTATTCTATCGAAAAATCTTGTATGGCTTTTTGCAATTCAGGATGATTTTTATGAGGTGTTCGTGCCGAGTGCACAAAATTAGGATCCTCAGCTAATTTGAAGAATATCAGTACAAGCCAGCATGTGACCAGAGAGAATATCACTTACTTGGGAGCATGATAGGTCCCTTTTTATCGTTTGACAATTGCCCAGATTTGACAGACTCAAGCCCACTAAACTTTCTAGTCAACATATTATCAATTCCTTTGTGCGATTTGTAGAAAAAGTATTAAAGAGGGCAAAAAAGATCTTGGAGCTTATATATACTCTATTTTCTTTTTAAAAATAAATACATTTGTTGATTCCTATAGCGTTTAGCCCTAGTTTAATTTGGTTGCCATGATCCAGACAATATGCACGGAGCTTTTACTAGAATGGACACAACTATCTAATAATAATAATAATAAAATCATAAAGGAATGTCAACCAGAAATACTATTATATATATATATATAATTAAAGTATTACAGTATAACCAACTCTAGCATAATCTTTTATAGATCTGTAAATCATGTACCGAATCCACAGACTTTCTCTCCAAATGTCTCTGTAGGAACTTTTGAAGCTTGAATAGAGAGAACGAGTAAAATATTTCAATTTTTTTAAATCTTATTAGAAAGATAAAGTATAACGGGGGAAGATATTGATAGTAGATGATCTACACCAAAGCAAGCATGTTATAAGGTTTAAGTATAGTTAAATATAGGCAGCATATACTTTAAATAAACAATGTTTTCTATCCACAAGTATTAAAAACAAAAAACCAAAAAAAAAAATTGGCTAGCCTCTTGTACTTTATTTTTTTTTTGCTTTCGTTCAAACAGAGTAATTTGGCTGTAAATAGTATTTAGAAACTCTTCTATGGCATTTATATTTTGAAAAAGGCATCGCAAAGAAGTTGGTTTTGAATAGTGGCTTTTAAAGCTCTTGTTTTGTTATAAGGGTCAATTACATTAATAGATATATACTTTCAGTAATCCCAGCAGAATAAAAGATAAATCGGCTTTTAACCCTTATACCTTGTGAAATTATCCATTTATTCTTAAAGCATACCTATACATACATACATACATATATATATCTGTTCAAAAGACTTTTTTTTTCAACCCCTTTCTTTAAATATCTTTACTTTTATTTTCCGTGGTATTCTGATCAAGGTTTTATCATTTATACTTTATGCATAAAATCCTGTTTGACATGCATATCTTGTTTCAAAAATAAAGGCGTTTTAGATAATCTTCAAACCCTTGTATTTCTATGCTAATTCCATTAATACGCTAGTGGCAGTCAAAAATGCTAAAGAACAAGCCGTTTGTTTTATAATAGAATATCAATTGAATTTTTTTTATAAATAATACTAACATTTTATTTACTCGCCTTGATATAAAAGAATATCTTTATAAAATATCTGAGCATTCTTTGAACATTTATTAATATGATTCTTGGATATCAAGTAATTAAACAATATTAGAAGCATTAGAGTGCTGAATTAATACATGTTCAAGATTTGTCTTGAAGTTTACTAAATACATTATAGTTTGCAAAAAAGAAAAAGGCTTTAAAAAACAATTCTGGCTTGGGGTTAATAATTATTAGAGTAGATACACTATGCTTTGTTGTATTTCACGAGACTTTTGAAGTATAAAGTATAAAAAGAAACGATTATCTGGTAATGTGCAGAAAATACATGAAAAAGTTTGGGTTCAAAGCAATGGCTCGAGTGTAAAATGACAAGGAACTAAAAGATAGAAGCTGGGAAATTTTAATCAAGTCTTTGTTATTTTGCATGAAAATAGATACAATATTATAGGAAACATCTTTGCAATAAGACACATGAATAATGTTGGTTTTGAAGGACAAGTTTCGTATTTATTTCTGAGAAACCAAAGTAAGCTTTGTTATCCAGATTTTTTTTTTTTTTTTTTTTACAAAAGCTCGATCACCAAAGAAAAGTAATGTCATTCAACAAAATATTTTATTCAAACCTTTTGTCGGTTTAAAATACATGTATCCTTTTTGAATCTTACAACGCTTTTAGTATCAGTGAATGTAAGATACGTACTTGGCAAGTTGACTAGACGCGCGTATTATATACAGATATTTTTTCTCTTGTTTTTTTATGGGTTTATATATACGTAGGTACTGCCAAGATTTTTAGTCAGAAATAGTTCCGAGTTTTAAAGGTTCGTGGGTTGAGATAAGGTCGAATTCCGGGGAAATGTGGGGGTGATTCAGGTCCCGTCTTGGAGTCAATTAAAGACTTTGATCGACTGATTTACTCTTCTTCTTCTTTTACACTGATTTAAAAAATAATTATATTTTTATATATATACTTATATAAAGGTATTCCAAGTTGGATACAATGGGTGTTTTATAAACATATCGATCCAGATCAATAACAATCATCTGATAGTCAATTTCAAATAATCTCTAATTATCTAGATCAGTAAAATTATAGGTTTAAGAGGAGTAGCAATGGTAATTTATAAAAAATGGCTCAAGTAAACTCTAGCGATACTTTTCAACAGTTAAAAACAAAAGATATAAAGTGTACCATTTATTAAGACAAATATCATTTCAAGTGCAAAAGATGTGCAAAAGATTGGCAATAAAGTACATATATGTAAATATATTTACTTTTTTTTTTGGCTGAATATAGCCAAGCAAAAACAGTTTATCAGCTCATACTAGGTGTATATGCGTATGGTTATTGGCTTAAAATATATATATTTTTCAATTACCAACGAATTTGGGTAATCTATTTTCAAGGAACCTCAGGCACGTGATACGGATAATATTTTAGTCTTTGCAAATAAATCTTTTTTATTACTAAATATGATACTATAATTGAAACAATACTTGAGCTAAAGCATAGCCACGCGTCCCAGAGCTTATATTAACACTAGCCGAAACATTATAATCGAAACAAAAAAGTATATACTTAATACCAATGTCACATAAATCTAGAATTATCACCACTTTAATTCCAAAAAAAACAGATGCGAGATTCTAATAACCATCTCTGAGGCTTATAAATATTTTTTCAAGGTCACACTAATAGATCGAGTCCAAGCTATATCAACAACTTGAACAATCTGCAGCACTATCAAGTCAAGGTTCTTAATGAAATCAAGATATAGATAAAAAATACAATATTAATAGTGAAATCTAACCAAAACCCGCATCTTTTTTCAAACTTTTATCAAAATTGGACAAGTGCAATTTGTTTGGAGACATAAATACTGCGCTTCTCTTTGTATTCTACTCTAGTTGAAATATATCAAAGTATACACGAGAATTGAAAGCTACTTGTTAAATAAACAAAGAATCTTTACAAGTCGTATTATTAAATATATCTGGTATTTCATTCAAATATATATTTCTCTCACGATACAAAAAAATAGAAAATTGCACACTGGTATGTTTTATCGCATATAAGAACAAGAGAATAAGTAATATTTTATAATACTTGTTAAAAATATCTCTTCAGACTTCTCAAGCGTAATAAAAATGCTTACAAAAAATATCTCTTTTTTTTTGCAAGTAATGGCTGAATGTACGCGACTTGTTTACCGGCCTTACGATTCCGAGTCATTTCAATACTAATATTACTTGAATCTATTTTCAATACCTTTGAACAATATATATATATATATATTAGGCTCGAGGTATTACTCATTTCATCAAAGCCGTTTTCAGTCACCATACTTGGTCCTTAACGTAGCTCATATCTTTACATAATAAACAATAAATATATGAAAGATGTTGTATGTTTCTTGCTCTACAAGTCATTCGATTAGCTCTAATATTACAGACAAGCTGTCTCATTTGGCCACCGTTTAATTCGCTCAAAAGTTTGGTCATGGGAGGAATTTCTTGCCAAACTTTCCATATATTTGAATATGGTCCTTTGGAGAGCTTAATTACTGTAGGGAGTACAGTCGTTATTAATCATCACATTCGGTCATCTATGTGCCCGATTATGGTTCAATGACCACTTTGGTAAGATTTAAACTTACAAATAAATACAGATTGTTTGATATGCTATAGGATGGGGTTAACAGATTACTCGAGAATGTAAGCAATATTTCATGAGTAATCGAGAAAAGAGAGTGTCTAGATGTCTTGCAGTCACTTTGTAAACTTCAAAATATCTTGGTTTAAGAAATAGCTTCTAGCCAATTTAAAAAAGAAAACTGCGGAGCCGAATACTTTCTATGGTTTGGCTTATGTATTCTTTTACGCCTGGGAAATACGCTTACTTGGGGCAAACTCACAGAGTTAGTTGTACTCCAAGGGACATCTTTAATGTTTTAAACCGATCAGGAGATCATTGAAAGTAGACAGAATTTAGGCTTGGATCTAAGATTGCGTCTGCCTGACTGACCACAGGGTGCCTTGGATATCATAAAGTAAAGACTTTTTGCCTAGTAGCTGGTACCTTGGGGTGGGTGTCATAGGGTTAGCAAACTTTGTATTTGTAATTTAATTGTTATTTGATTTACATATATTTTTTCTTCTTCTTCTAAACCCACACACAAACCAAAGATCAATTGTTAGCTGTTGGTTTATAACTCGAGAATACAGATTTACGAGAGTGTGTGGGGGTACTAAGAGCAAGTAATTGAATCTCTGGCAATTGATCTAATGGTATTGATTTACACGAATGAGTATCTCGAGATATCGCAGTGGTTATCTAGCTGGTATATCAAAGTGAATTGCATATAATATTAGATACTATATTCTTGATTAATAATATTCCAAGAGTAATTGGTATCTTGTTACTTTATGACATAGAAATGAGTATTATTTTATGATGTTTTTTTTGGGGGTAATCCGAGGATCGAATTGATTCCGAGGTAAGAAATTTGACTAAATCTTTACGTGGGAGCCTTTGCAAAATAAGCACGACCTTTTTCATGCTTTCAAAGAATATGTATTTTTGGATCCTTGTATATTTTTGAAGAATAGAAGGGGGAAAAAAGGACGTATGTTTGTTGGAGAGCACAACAGGCCGTAAACAGCAATGGTTGGCGAAACTGCCCCACTTTTATGTTTCTTGGTTATAGATTTCTTATCAAGGTTTTCTCTCAATTGAGACAGGATACCAATCGAAATCTGTTAAAAAGTGCAATAAGAACGGATACTCCACTCTTTGCCTTTGTTTCTACGCACTTTCTGTACCTGTCCTACGTCGTATCTGCCTTACCATGGCCAGGAATCGAATAGGGAATCTCCTCCACTTTATACGCCGACCAATCATATTCTCTACCCTGTGTCCTTATTCTTCTTTCCCATAATATCCTGGCTGAGTAACGCGTACATGAACCTGTCGACTTGACCAATAACTTTTCCTGGCCAGTCATTTTTATACAGAAACCATTATAAATCAGTATACCTGTGTGTGGAATCTTGACACAATATGGATATAGTCTGGTATCCTAGTCACACCAAGACATCTCCCCACTAAACCCTCCGCAAAAATTGAATGGTCTGACAAAGAAAGCACATCTTTCCAGAAGATGTTTCGGTTTGTTTTGAATTCACCAGCCGGACTGCTCTGATCTTTGACGAGAACGATTGGGACTCTTTACCAACAATGTGGCTATCGGTAAGCATGTGGTAGAGTACATAGAATGCTCTCTTTCTGTTTTTGGCCTGTCTTATCTCTAGTTTTATATATATATATATAAAGAGGTGCTATGCTTATTTTTGTGAATAGTATACACTGTGATACATCAGCCCATGAATATTGGTAGTTGGCGTACACGTTTTTACTTATTTGTTTAATAAATAAATCAATTTATACGAGCACGTATTACTTTCTATTTTATATTTTACATGAGCCCATGGTTGAATGTGGGGATGTAATGCTGGGTGTCCATATATGTTTTTCATTCTCAATTGCTTCTCTGGTCTACTTGGCAAAAAGTATTCACAAGAACCCATAATTGGAAACCATTTCAAACTGGGAAATCCCATTTCTCTCGGATCAGATCTAGTACACTTTAAATGTCCAAAAAAAGATCAGAGTACTCTACAAACAAAGAATCCGAGCCCATTTAAACTTCCATATATATATAAATTTTTATTTTTATCAGGACATATTTTGTTTGCTTTAAAGGGAAAAAATACAAATTACAATTGTAGAGACATTGGCATGATTGGTGGTCTTGACAATGATAAAAGATTTTGAATGGCTGGTAGTAAGACAAGAAGCGTATCTTGTTTGCCGGCACACCAATAAGAAAAATCCAATGGACTGGATAAATTGATTGGACTAGTTGGTGAGCAACAACCATTGGTATCCCAGCCGATAATATATATATACATATATACATATATATATTCTTAATATTATTGTTGTTATTATTATATCACTTGAATATTCTATTGTCAGATGTGTGGGGAACTCCGGTCTCTATGGTAATACATTGACCAACCTTCCGGTTTAGGACTGGAGCTGGATCATTATTCTCACTAGGCAGCATACATAATGATCTGGGAACCCTTACCGCTACAGTTCACGTCATTAGCTCCACGGGCATGATTTTCTGCTCGCAAGAGATCCATGTCATGGGTTTCGTTAGATTACCCTAGAGAATAACGAGAAAATCATAAAATATAAAGCAGGATTAGGTTTGCGGGAAAACGCGGATTTGGTTAAATAGGAAAATATGATTGGATCGATACCTTATATTCTTTGATTTTTAGGTGGATTTTCGATGGTTTCCATGGCAGTAATTGGGAAACTCATTCTTGGATTCCAGTAGGCGATATCCCACAAACCTTATCTCATTACTGCGTAGAATTTCTCGAGAAACTGACAGAGCTTGTCGGGTGAGAATAGCCAAAAGAAACCACTTTGAAGGGTCTGGTATTGCTACTTGGCCTATTCTTTGTTGAAAGTGTGTATAGCAGGTACAAAAGAGAGCCTCCGTTTAGAACTCAATTATTCGTATCATCTTACCATATACCGGTAGGAGTTATTCCCCACCTTTTCCCCCCATTTTCTTGTGCTTGGATAACCATATATTTTTTTTTTAAAAAAAAGACCTGTTCCACAGCAAACTTAGTTGCCTGGATCTCTCGCTGGCTCTGTAGCGATCTTTAATTTATGGGTACTGAACCGACAGACATTGGAGTTGAGATTGAGATTGAGATTAAGATGATGATATGCCACTAGGCAAAATACACTAGCTTGTGTATGTGTGTGCGTGTGTGTGTGTGGGGAAATCTGATCTCCTTAAAGAGTATCTTTCAGCTTTGTACCAGCGGTGAGTCTAATCACTTGCGTGAGAAGCACAGTAGATTTTATACACCTATAATCTACCGATGAGAGGTACACAGGCTCTTATTGGGAATTGTTTGACAAACGGGATCATGAGGGAATAGTCTCAAGGAATACATACAAATTCCAAAAACAGATATCCTGTGGAAGTATTATGTAAAGAAAATCTTAATCCACAGAATGCCAAAAACCATGAGAAAAACCCAAAATTGATAGATGAGTATATATATATATAAGTAGGGCCCAATTTCCAATAATCATTATTCAAAACATCATCTAATTTAATGGGATTCATCGTACCAGAGGTCCCAGCGTACGCTTACGAGCAAAACCTGTTCGTCCAAGAACTGCACCCCATTGGTGGTAGCATGGTTGGATCTTTCTTTGTCGGTTTGATCCCTCTCTTGCTTGTCTTGGTTCTCTTGGGTGTATTCCGTGTGCCTGCCTATCTAGCTTCTTTGTCTGGTCTAATTATCTGGTGAGTTCCTGATAATCTTGGGTCCCAGCAAAAATCCTAACCATTCTATAGTATATTCATCTCTATCTTTGCCTGGCACATGCCTGCTCAACAAGCATTCCAGGCCATTGGAAGCGGCATAGTGTTTGCAAACTGGCCCATTATGTGGATCGTAGTCAATGCAATGTAATAACCAGCAATACAACCGCATACTTTTTGTATTAATCGTTCCACTTTATATCATAGGTTCATTTATAATGTAGCGGTTGAATCAGGCATCTTTGATATCTTTAGACGCTGGATGATCACCAACACCCCTCCAGACACTCGCATTCTCTTGCTTATCGTCGGTTTCAGTTTCGGCGCCCTTCTCGAGGGTGTTGCTGGTTTTGGTACTCCTGGCGCCATCTGCTCATCACTCATGGTCTCACTTGGCTTTGAGCCCGCAGACGCCTTGGTATTCACTCTTGTCTTTGACACCACTCCCGTCGCCTTTGGTGCCCTTGGTATCCCCGTCACAACCCTTGCTACCCTTACCGGTCTCCCAGTCATGGACCTCTCGGCAATGATGGGACGTCAGCTCCCCTTGCTCAGTTTGTTCTTGCCCCTTTATGCCCTTGGCTTCTATGCAGGTACATAAATATCCGTACAGCAAATGACGTCTATTCGTCTTTGACCCAGATTCTAACGTCTTTTTGATCATTCTAGGTTTCCGTGCTGGTATTGTTGAGTGCTGGCCTGCTGCTGCCGTTGCTGGTATCTCCTTCTCTGTCATTCAGGTAAATATCTATAGTGAGGGAGTCACCAAGAAGAAGAAGAAAATGTATTAACCTCTGTTACAATCATAGGGTATCTTTGCCAACTTGGTCGGTCCTGAGCTTCCTGATCTTATTGCCGGTCTGGTCTCTCTGCTTTCCTTGATCATCTTTGTCCAGTTCTGGAAGCCCCCTTACCGTGCCGAGTATGAGGCTACTGTTGGAAAGATGCGCACCCAGGGTGACATCGAAGCCGCTGGCGGTGTTGGCCCCGCTCCTGTCGAAAACCATGAACGTCCTCTCAGCATCAGCAGCGGTGTGTCGGCTGCCCCCAACAATTCCGAAAAGGCTACCGATGTCAACAAGCAAGAGATCGAGACCACCGAGGATGTAAAGTCATACGTGAAGCCTACCTTTAGAGAAACCCTCTTGGCCTGGAGTCCATGGATCATTATCGTGGTTGTGGTCATTATCTGGTCCTTTGCCAAGGTCGCTGAAAAGGGACAGCTCCATGTCGAATGGCCCCAGCTTCACAACAGAGTCTGGTTGACTTTGTACGGTAAGCCCTACGCTGCAATCTGGACATTCCAGCCTCTCGCCACCGGCACTGCCATCTTGATCTCCTTCTTCCCCTTTGCTGCCATTGTCCTCATGTACGGTGCCCACCCTCGCGTGTTCTGGCATGCTCTCAAGGCCACCTACAGACAGTTGCACATGCCCGTCCTCACCGTCTCCTTTATCATGGCCTTTGCTTACCTCTTCAACTACTCTGGCATCGTTTACTCCATCGGTATTACTCTTGCCTCGGTCGGAAAGGCATTCCCATTCTTGTCCGCATGGTTGGGCTGGTTGGGCTGCTTCTTGTCTGGCAGTGATACCTCTGCCAACTCTTTGTTCGGTAACTTGCAGGTCGTTGCTGCCCGTGGTATTGGATTGTCCCCAGTCTTGATGGCTGCAACCAACTCTAGCGGTGCCATTACCTCCAAGATGATTTCTCCCCAGAACTTGACAACCGGTGTATCTACAATTGGACTCCAAGGCCAAGAAGGCAGGATCCTTCGCCGCACAATCTTGCACTCTCTGCTCATGGTGTGCTTGATTGGTGCAATGGCTTGTGTTGAGCAGTATGGTATTCCCGGTATCATTCCATCTTCAGAATAACCGAATCGCATGTTATTGGTTTTTTTTTCTTGTCTGTTAAAAACGTTAAATATTTGTATAACTTAAAAATCTTTTATATTTTTTATTCTTTTCTTAATATCCCTTCTCTTTATTTTCTATACATATTCTTAATTCTCTCCTTCTATCTTCATTAAACGTTAATAATAATAATAATAAAAAAACAAAACATGTCAATTATATATATATATAAATATAAACATTATGGTCTCTAAATGTTCTACTACTAAGCTCCAGGGCTTTTTATTGGCCATCCATGGCCTTCATTGCCATTTCATAGGCAAAAAAGGTTGCGGCATTTGCAGGGAAAGCTCTGGCCATGGTTGGTCCGACACCATTGAAAAAGGCCTTGTAGCCATTCTGCTTGATCACCTTGCGGAAGGCTTGTGCGATGGTCTGAGATCTAAAGAGGTACACAGAGATGGTTAGGACTCAATAAAAAAAAAGACGCTTTGAAATAAATAGCTTACTGGGCTTCGTTTTGGATACGGCTCTTGAGCACATCTTGGGGATAGGCAGGAATCCAGGCACCAAATCCAGCAAGACCACCGGCTACTAGCAGATCAGTGGTGCTTAATTCAGCATTGGGATCAGATTTCAATGACTTGAATAGACGCTTGAGACCCTCATAGGTAACTAGAATCCAAAACGATTAATAAACACACACATATATATATGATTATGTTGATCTTTACCAAAGTAGAATCCATAGCTGGGGGAATCGCGCAAGAGGGTGATACCCATTCCACGGTAAATACCCTTAGCACCATGTTCACGCACGGTTCTTATGCCACAATCAATTACACCCTTGTACTATAGAAGCCTCGACATCAATCTCGTATTCATTACCAAAGCCATCTTACTTACGGGTGCTTCCAACTTTCCTAGAGCATTGACAACACCCTTGGGATCCTGGGTCTGCAACTTGACCTTGAGGAGCTCAATAGGACAGTTGAGGAATGCCATGACGGTACCAGCCATACTTCCGGCAATTCCAACCTCCAGGAGAGAAAGGGTCTTTGTGGGGTCATTGCCTTGCAGCATGCGTCTGAATTCACCATTGCACATAAACACCACAGCATTGCTTTTTTACAGTAACAAGTTTTTTGTTTTTTTTTTTTTAGATTTATAAACAACGACTCGAGGTTTCTTACCAGAAGCCAATACCAGCCAAAGGAGATGTTACTCCGCGATAAAGACCTTTGGGCTAAAGTATGTGAGCAAAGCCGATCTTGAGCGCTGATTTTTATTGTTATACATACGCCTTCTTGCTTAACAAGAGATCTGAAACAGTCCATTGCATTCTTGTAGATAGGAGGCGAGGGCTGTGTCTGGAGACGGACCTTGAGAGTATCAAAGGGATGACCTTTTTTAATGTATAAGTATATATCCATAACATCGGAAAACAAGCTGTGTTTATAAACACTCGAGAAGCCATGAACCATCAAGATGACTCATGTTGACAATACATGTCCAAAATGAAGACTGCCTCTTTCCAAACTTACCAACAATGACCTGAGCCCAGCCACCAGCAGTACCAGCGATCAAATCCTGGGCAAGCTTAGGGATGGCAAAGGCTTGGGTGTCCTTGGCAGCCATGATATTCAAGAAAGTCAAGAGAAAGAGAAAGAGAGAGAGAGAGAGAAAAGAAGAATAATCATCATCATAATAATAAAGGTACGCTGATCAACTTTTTTTTTATATATGTATATATTTTTTTTGAAATCAAGATGAAACCCAGTGCGGGAATTGTTTTTCTGGCTCTGGTTTCAATGAAAGACTACCATCTTGGCAGGTAAGTTGGGATTGTACGATTGTGGGTTGGTCTATCTAGAGTGTGCTGGCTGTCGAGGCCAATAATCCAGCCTAGTCTGTCAGCAAACTGCTGAATTGGCTTTTCAAACAGCCCATTTGTTTCAGTGTCATGATAGGAAAGCCTTTGTGGATCGATTAGTCCCAGATTATCTAAAACCTCCATTCTTTGCTTACTGTTTTGCCCATTCAGTAACGATCTGTTGGCCATAAATCTTTCCTTGCTGCAGTTTCGAGGCTGCAATATCAATTGCTTTTTTCCAAAAGGATAGCAAGGTCTCATAGGCATCCTGCTTTAGTTGGTTGTGCTCTACAGCCAGACAAGTCAGACAAGTTAGTCGATAAATCGTGTTTTGGTTCTCTTTTTCTTACCCTTTGAATGCCAGTCTGGTAGACGATGAATTACACAAGTACAATAGTGAAGGTACGAAAAGATTGTTCCAGGAAACTCATCTGATCGGTTGCAAAAGTGGTCTGCATATTCCAACACGGCAGACTATATATATAGTGACTGTCAGATCATTGGTATATTCTCCAAGACTTACCACAAGAGAAGTGAGGGCTGGTTTTAGTCTTTCGTAATGCTTGTCTTCTAACCGATGATCTGTTTTCGATTCTGTTGGCATAAGCTCTGCCAATTTGTGCTCAAGTTCAGTAATGACTAGTGTGACAGAACTGATGGTTGGCTCTGGCAATTGTGAATCGATTTCAGTCTGAAGGTGCGGATTCGAATCCACAAGATTCGAAATCAAGTCAATTAGGGTTTCTTTGTCGAGAGTAGCTATCCAAGAAGGAGAATCTATGATGAGTTTTTGTGATGTAAGGTTTCTATTTATAATCAATACAAGTGATAATCATTTACCAAGCAGCTTTTGGATTGGAATCTCCTTGGCTATTGCTTGACGATTGCGCTTAATACGCTCTTCGACGGGTGGAGTGTGTACTGCCCCAGAACTCTCGCTGATAATCATATCTTCGTCCTCGGATTGTCTTCTTTTGCGACCTAATTATTTGAATTGGCTACACATGACTAATAGGACTTGGCTGAATGTTTACCATGTGCTGAGGATGTATCCTGGGGAGGTGTGTAATGAGTTGGTTGTTTTGGCTTGGAGAGATAATGAGACGATCGATAAAGCTGTTGCTGTTGACGAAAGAGACTGTTCTGGCTATGTGACATTTTATTGAGGATTTTTTTTTGTTTGACAAAGAGGTGTAATATGTATATATTGGGGATAGGCTTTGGAATAAGACAAGAGGGAAAGAGTTATGTATAGGAGGATAGTACGCACAGATAGATACACACGCACGCACGCATATATATATATAATATATATATAATATAATATATAATATATGTATGTATATGTATATATGTATATATCTTTATTGGACCCACTCCCACTCCCATTCATGGCCGGTCACAGACATTGCGTGGACTTCCTCTGGCCTGTCACACCAGTCCCATTGCGACTGTTTCCGTTTTTGCTTGGTGTGGGCCAAGACTCGTTTCTGCGCAACAATTTCGATGCTCTTCTTCACAATCAAGTCTGTCTGTTCGAGTTCCTGTGTCTCTTTACGTAGGGTGGCTATGGTCTGTCTAAGACTATCGGCCCGCTCCTCTTCGTCCACCCAGGCCCCCGGGAAGCGATGGCGGTCTTGGGCTGGTTGTGTCAAAAGGCCCTCGGTGGGGCAAAATACGGAGGAGATGGTAAGTGAAACAGGTATCGGCCAGTTCTGGTGATGCTCATAGGCACCTGGAAGAGCATATTCAGATGGCATGGCAAAAGAAAGTAGGGAAAATAAAATAAGAGAAAGAAGAGTGAAAAAGAGAAAGAAAGAGAGAAAGGGAAATTTAATGCAAATCCCCTGCCCCTCTTTGCTCTCTCTCTTTCTCTCTGTATATTTCTCTGGTGTCTTCTTGTGCTGTCTATATTTTTTACCAACTCTGGGGTGTATATGGTTTTGTGTGCGTCCTTTGTATTCTTGCCAATGAAAGCAATCCCGTGCTTCCCACAAGGGGATAAAATATACAACTAATAGGAGGGGTGCATTTTCAACACTATCAACCAAGATCAAAAGGATCATAAGCAGCTGACTTGTCAGGATGACTGTCATATGCACAGGTCCAAAGATATATTTATATATATATAAAAGTATTATACTTTATTTATTTATATTTTATAATCGACAATATAATACATAATTGAAACAATATATATTTATATATAAATACAAGTTGGACTTTTCAGAAATAGTCGTGGCTTCACAATCTGATGTCATGGTTTTATCCAATACCTTTCTAGACGTATTCTCCTCAGGAACCTCCCCTGACTCACAGGACCATTATCACCAGCAATTTGGCTTCTTCTACTCCTCCCATATCCTTTATCAGTTACACCCAAACTATGCAAACATCCCCTTGACTACTTGCCACCGTACGCACTGACCGTATAATTGGTTCTTTATCTTCTTGTTCTCCTTTATAAAAAAACACTGCTCTTTGACTCTATATTTGCCTTTCTCAACGACAATTCCTCCCAGCCGGCCGTCTTTTGGAATATGTGTGTTGTGCCACCTACAATCAACCGTTTGGTGTTACCTCCTCATCTACCGTCATTAGAGTAATGTTTGCCACCCATAAAATGTGCTCCCTGGCCTGCCAAGGTTTAGCCATTCTCGATACCACTATCCGCCCTTTCTTTTTTGGATCCCCTCGACCTCAAAGCTATTTCATTTAAACATCATTGATCTCCCCATCGTTTCTACCTCTGATTTCTACACCAACCAACAGACCAGGCTTTCCTGATTTGGCATGTTCTTGGAAACTGTCACATATCATATCATGAATATGGTTTCTTGTAGGGAATAAGAGATGTCTATATCGCTTTCTTACCCAGCCCAGACATCATCATCCGTTCATTGACCTGATGTATCTAATATGACTCTTTTATTCCTTTATATATATCTAGGCCAAGATAAGCACCCACTGCAATATCTATAAGAACATTGGTCATGCTGTTAAAAAAACTGTACCGAGGGCCCCCCAAAGAAAACTGATTCTGCTCCAGATGCCACCAAACTGACCATCTCCAACAAACCAGCCCACGCGAATCTCCCCCCAACTTCCCCACAAATGGGGTTGCTGGCCAGAACTCTTAAGAGCACATCGTTTCTGTTTTACCAGCCTTTATAAAATTGACTTTTTTTTTGGTCTGGCATCCAGTACCTTGGTTCCTAGAGTAAAAAAAAAGAGCTGTTTTGAGAGATATCCATACTCATCATGTATGAACTAGCCATTTCCTCGGATTATAACAAGATTCATTCTCTTGTCACTAACTTGCCATTACAAATAACACTAGCAAACACTCTATAAAACTTGATCTATTATGAACCATATCAATAAAGAAGCAATTTCTATCGATGGAAAGGACATACTATTCTGTTCAGCAAGACCTTTTGATTTCACCAGCAAATAATGACTACGATGACATGGCCAGGGCAATTGCAGAGATCCAAGAGTATGTACTTGCTAATAAATTTACTCTTGCAACCAAAGATTGTAAACCAACCCGAGTCTGCTTCAAGTTCACCAAGTGTGAGCAATATAAAAACACTCGTATAATCAAAGACAAGGACAGAAAAGGAATTCTCTCGAGCGAAATGATTTGGTTCCCTTAATTTTATAAAGGTGACTTTCAAAAAAGGACATCAAAGAATATCTTCATTTGGAAGCCACTAATGATATCGAGGCATACCATAGCCATCCTCTTGATGATGAGTGTCTAGGGCCAACACTGAAAGGCATATTGTCAAAAGTGGCTGTAGATAGCGCCAGAGATATTATAAAGCTTATTGGACCAAAGATAAGATCTTGTGAGATAAAAAAAAAAGGCAATCGATGATGATATGAACCCTGGCCACACGGCGTACACAAGCCACAATGACTATATGAAGGCTGCACTTTCTCGGCTTTATTTGCCTGTTGTTGAGTATACTGCTCATTTGTGTGGAAGGAATACATAGCCTTGGAAACCCTTGAATCTTTTCCTATTGATTTTGAGTGGGGTTCGAATGAACAACAGGCGTCATATCTCTAATTCCTCGAGCAGGTCAAATTGCTTGTTTTTGAAGGCAACAAGTCAGCTATTTTTTTGTAACAAATAAATGTGCTGCATTGATGAATGCTATTGATGTCGTGTCTTCAAAGAACACAAAACTTTTATGCTACTGTCATATGCTGATCAGTGTTGAAAAGGTAATATCTGGAAAGTTCGAGTCTGTAAAGAAAGTGCTACTAGAGTTTGCCAACAACATGATCCATAGCATAACAAACAAACAAAAAAGATTTTGACCTGACCCACAAAAATTTCAGCGACGTTTCTGCTGGGGGTGGACACTGAGGATAATAAAGATACTGTCTTAGTGTCAGTATACTTTGCTAATAAGTGGATCAAATTCCATGAAAAAGCTGGGTGAGTTACACATATCATCTCAATATATGCACTTTGAATGTACCACTATCCAACAAGTGGAAAGTGATCATTAAGCTTTAAATAAAGGCACATCTTCAATCTATTTTCTTGAGTTGACTTATGAGAATATTGGCAAATATGTTGAGCGGCTGGCTATGTATTTATAGGCAGCCAGAATAACGGAAACAAACATGGTTGATGCTCTTGTTGGAAGAAATCGATTGTTAGCCCAGCTTTGTTTTACGAAAATTAATAAACAAGCCTCGGTTGTAACTGATCAAGATATTTGTTTGTGGGACAATAGGAATAGAGATCGCCAATGCAAGGCAAAAAGCAAGCATGGTCTACTCTGCCACCACTCATTAACTGTTGGAGAAGATCAAGATCGTTGTGGATGGATACCAAGATGAAGATTCCTATCCGCCTATAATACTGCAGGTTCCAGTAGATATCAAGTTCTCTGGAAAGCGCAAGGGTAGTATATCACTGAAAAAAAAACTATGGTATCTAATTCTGGGATATATTAATTGAATTAAGGGGAGTATAATACTTGGATTACATTTACAATATCAGATTTCCTACTCATCACAAGAAAAGTTTATCCATCTGGTACCCTTGGAGAATGCAAGATCAAAACTCAATTAAAGTATATACCTCCCTACTGTCAATGCTGTCGTAATAAAGGACACCTTAAGACCAAAATGTCTTACCTAACCAAAGAATGTTATGAGATGCAATAACTGTGGTGAGTCTGGCCATATTACCAAGGAACTATCTGAAGATGAACTTTTAGTTAAACGCGCAGCTATGATTAAGGAGACAAATAGACAAACCCTCGCCCATACAGTATTATTCACTCAAAATACACTTCCAAGCTCACACCTGCCTATAGACACAGCACTGTATAGTATATTTCAATATTCTTGGTCTTACATACAAACTTTATCTGACAATAGGATTCTTATCGTGAATGTATCTCATGTTAATCAACGAGTAGACTCATTTACATAGATAGTGGTATACACTCCCGGTTAATCCAACAAACGCTCATATTTTTTTACTCTATTATCATTATGGATCAGCCAGGTCGCAACTTTGATAAACCTTTTATTCTGCTTGGAGATTTTGGCTGCAATTTTCATATTCAATGATAAAAAATACCTTTGGATAACGTTCTCGATGCAATCACTCTTCATTCTTCCACTACCATACCCACCTTTCCCAATAGACGATAACGCTCTGTGATAGAACTTATTTTCATCTCTCCAAAGCTTATTGTATATTTCTATAAAATCCAGTTTATGAACCCTGTATGGACATACTATAGTCTTACCATATCAATCTATTCTCTCGTCAATCAGCCCCAGAGGTCAGGCGTTTCAATACTAGATACCTAGATAATTATTTTAAGACTGGCCTTGACAAAGTCTTCAACACAACAGAATCTGCTCTATCGTCTATACAGGAACAATATCTCAAACGGGACTTCTTTTTTTTTTTTAAAAAAAAAAGCATATTATCAAACTACTTGTATGCAGAAAACTATTACTGGTGCATAGTTTATAACAAACGTAACTTGCAACGGAAACACTCTCGGCTCATACTCTTTGATAATATTTCAGAGGTGTCTAGACTCAAAGCCGCGTTGTTCTGAGGTCAACACCGTAGGACTGAAACATTGGCCCTTTGAGCTGGTATTCGTTGGTTTGAACAGGGCAAAACCTTGTCTGAATACCAATGTTATCCGCCATCGCAGCTCTTTAAGTTTGCTCACATTGCTTCCTGATAATATGCCAGGGTAAGACTTGGCCACTGTAGCTGGTATTCTAGGGTACCTTTGAGAGATCTACGCCAATCTATATATACAATCGACCTTATCGATGATGACGCCAATATTCTTTTCGAACATGTTTCTCTATAAAACAAGATATCCGCTAGATAGGGTAGAGAACTGGACGCGGATGTCAAACTGGACCATCTACTTGATACACTAGATACATGCCCCTTGGGCTCTAGTCCTGCACCGGATGGACTCTAATATTTTCTTCTCGGTACCATGCTAAACCACAAATACGTAGACAAAAAAAAACAAGCAGTTTCTATCTACCACCCGGCTTTGAAACGTACCCTTTCTCCGTCCTAGTTCAACACTGTTACTAGTTTACTAAAAAATTGAGGATACATCCAGCCTAAAGAATTGAATATATCTTTGATCATCTGCAATGCAAAGATGTTTACAAAACCTTTGACTTCTTGTCTTTTGGTCTGCATATCTCGATGCATTAACACCTTTCAAACAGGTTTTATGACAAATAGATTTATTGCTGATAACGATTTCCTCTCCAGACTGCCTATGTACTATCCACAACTTGCCAAATATCCTAAAGTTGCACTCTTGCTGGATAAAAAAACAAAATGCAAAAGGGCCTGCAATGGGGTTCACCTACATTACCTATAGTGCATTTTTTTTTTACTTTTGGTATTCCCGGCTCGATTGTTGAAACAATCTTCTATACTTCATTATCAATGTCAATATAGATGGCCACTTATTAATACCAGCTAAACAAGGGCGTGGATTACAATAAGGCTTGTTTAACCTCGCTTTAGAACCGCTTTTACACCCTATCTTGGTTTCCCCTTCGACTGCCTGAATTCCACTTTGAGCACTTGGTCTTTCTTTCACTACCTATACCGTCCTGCTCTCTGGAACCTCTCGAGGTGCTATAATGCAGACAATTTGTTAGTGTATCTCTCGAATCTCCAAGATCTAGATCATCTCCTCCATCTGCTCGAGGTTTTTTGACGGGAACCCAACCCAAAAGTCAATAGAGACAAGACAAATTACCTCATGTCTGTCCCCACTGCGACCTCTTATACAGACTTTTGTCTCCACCCCACATGCCTCAGTTTTCCCCTACTCATCAGCATGAACACCCTCTAAAACAAACTACGTGGGCTCTAATAACCTTGTCCACATACATATATATATTATGAATGCCCTTTTCTCTTTTAGCTGAACCACAAACTCCAGGGACGAGTAAAAAACAAAACAAAAACAAAATACGACGATACCAAAAGAAGCTTGCTGGTAACAGCATGCATTACCTGCCATGATCTGTACACAATTTTGCAGACCCACTACCGGCAGCTCCTCTTGACCTCTCTCCTCTCACAAGAGCCATATATATATATTTATATAGGCAAGAAATCCATGTATAGAGTCTCAACATATGTCTCTCACCAACAAATACGGCCATAAATGTGTATCCCCAACCTCCCCCACACCACATGGAAGCGATTCTAAAAGCTTGGAATTCCTCATGACAGTTGCACAGAACGACTTCTGCGCTATATGCTAGACGAATAAAGACACCAGAACATTTCCTGATCACCTGTTCTCAGAAACGACTCGTATGGAGCGTAAATCATATCAAGTGTGTCCACACTGGTAACCAGCAAATACGAGCACTATTTTAGCCACCATGAAATATACAAAACACACGATTCCTAAGCACACTCACGCTCTCGTAGTAGCCTCAGCCATATACGCCATCTGGTGAGCTCATTGGGCGTACTTTATGGATATATATATAAAAACCCTTTTATGGGTGAATAGGGTCCAAGATACTCGTGGTAATCAAACATTTTATAGACTAAGCTTTTTTTCCCCCTTCTGGTTTCTCTTTAACAGAAACCAATACCATAATTTCCACTTTGACATGAAGACCCAACTCCTCAGGGCAAAGCTCTGGGACTAATAAATTCAAAAAACCACTTGTGGAATTTAGTCTGTGACTGCCTTGATAATATTATATATATATAAATATATATATAAAAGATATAAATATATATATATTTATCTACATGCCTTGAAGAATTGCTATTTAACCAAATATAATATGATTAAATAAATGAAAATACAACCACTTGCAAAGTATATGAAAGTGCCTATTAATACAAATTAATGCAATTTACTCATAAAATCAAATCATATTCTCGATCAATTTTGTCATCCAATTGAGGTGACACCCAGGAAATGAAGTAAGAAACGCGTGATGAAGTTTTCGGCTATTCAATAAATAAATAAATAAATAAATAAAAATAAAAAATATATAAAAATAAAATCCAAGCCGATGCCGCTTTTTTTTTTTTTTCAAGTGTCTATTACACTGTCATGAATTATTTGCGCTATTTAAAATAAGATTTAAATTAAATAACCTATATTTGTGAAATGTCGTATATTTTGTCCCAAGAATTGAGGTTTCTGTGACAAGTGCTTTGCGCTTGACTATATATGGATAGATCTGTACGCCATCACAGATTTATTGCGACACAAAAAGTCTAGAGCCACAGCTAGAAAATAAAATAAAATAAAAATAAAAGGCCAATCGGACGCCATCAAATCTATAATTCATAAAAATTCCACTGTGTCCGCATGACCCGCATTTTCATCGTCCCTTATTCCTTCCCCTTTCTTCCTCTTCCTCTTCGTCTTCCTCCTCTTCTTATTTTTCTTCTTCTTCTTCTTCTTCTTCTTCTTCTTCTTCTTTTTTCTTTTGCTCATTAGCCGCCTTGAGAATATACAAAAATGTCACGATTGCCAAGTGCGATGCCAGTCTCATCAGGCATCCCTCCTCCGAAATCAAAACTAGCCCGACAACCGTCTATGGACTTTAGAAAAAAGAAGCAGGCCGAACACCCTCCTACAGTCAAGCCAACTCGATCCACCAGAACGCCCTCTATCTCACGTGCATCACTCTCGTCCTATGCCTCTCAAGAGGACAGCGACTCCCCATCTCTTTCACGGTACTCAATGTCCTCTGTAGGATCAGTCCTAACCGCAATGACCTCTCCGCGATCCTCTCTAACATCACCCAAGCCAAATACCCGCCGTCCACTTTCCGTTAGACCTGTTTGTGAAAGCCCAACCCCAGCTGGGTTCAGAGTAGGAGACAGAGTGGCGGTTGATTCAATGAGCATAGTCGGTACCCTCAAGTTCCTGGGCACGGCCCATTTCAAGGAAGGCCTCTGGGCTGGTATTCAACTCGACATCGTCGGCACCGGAAAGAACGACGGATCTGTAGGCGGGTAAGAATATTTGCTAGTTATTATTATTATTATTATTATTATTTGTTTATATTTGTTTTCCATTCTATATATCTCTATCTCTCATATATATATATATGTATTTATTTATAAACATGTCATCATAATCATCTATACTTTCAACAGGGCCCGCTACTTCCAGTGCCCTCCCAACACCGGTCTCTTTGTCCTGGCCTCAAAGGTCGCCCCCCTTGACCGGGACTCGGATTCCGTGCGATCTCTCTCGCCTCCGTCCCCGCAGCAGCACCGCTCTTCTGTGAGCCAGATCTCGGCCGGGTCGCGCGCTGCTCGCTACATTGGCCTCACTGCCACCCAACTCACACAGTCCCAGTCGTCCAGCCACCGGCCCACTCGTACTCCCCAGGCAGCAGTTCCCCTCCAGCGCAACAAGTCTTATTCAATGGTCTCCCCACCACCACAGCAGCCACAATCGCAGCCGCAGCACCAGACCCAGCGCAGAAGCACCATTGGGATACCCTCTCCTGCCACAACCCCCACATCGACCAGTGTGCACGACGACGAAGACACCCACGACGGCCTGCTGCTGGAAGAAGAGCATATGCTCACAGACACTCCAATTCCTGCCAACCTCGCCCTTTCTAAATCTACAGACCCCACCGTCGAAACAGAGTCTGCACACGCTCGTCTAGAGAGAGTGCTCGGGGAAGCTATCCAGCAGGCTCCCGATGAGACCGTCATTCAACTTCAACGGCTCCAACTCCGCGTCGAGGTTCTCGAGGCCGAAAACAAGTTCCTCAAGCTCGAGAATGCCCAGAACAAAACTGCCCAGCAGATCCTCGAGCGTTCTCTTCTTCTCCGCAAAAAGGACGGCGAGGACGAGAGCTACTTTACTCTCGAGGGCCACAAGGCTGTCGTCCAGGAGATCCGCGACGAACACGCCACTGCCATCGCTGGCTGGGAAACAAAATCGACCGACTGGAACCAGGTCCGATCCGGCTTAGAGACTCGCATTACCGCTTTGGAGAAAGAGCAATCTGAACTTGTCCAGGAACGAGATCGTCTGGCCGAGCAGTTGAGCGAGTCCAAGCGCCAGACCCACCAGATGGAACACAGAGTCCATGAGCTGGAGCAGCAAGTTGCAGTCGCAGAGGCCAATGCAGCTGCCTCCCAGGCCTCCCGCACCGCCAACACCACAACCAGCTTCTATTCCCAAGACCCCGAAGAGCTGCGAGAGAGACAGACCCAGATGGAGGTCGAGATGGAAGAAGTCCATGAGAAGATGGGTTCCTTGATGGACGCCATGCGTGCAAAGGACTTGTTCCTCGGCAAGCTTTCCGAACAGGTCGAGATCCACCGCAACATGATTGAAGAAAAGGAGCGCGAGGTCCGGCGTGTCAAGGCCGATACTGACCGTCACCAAAGAGAGAAGGAGCGGTATCGCGAAGAAGCAGATGAGCTGGAGAAGAAACTGCTGGAACACCAGGACTGTGCAACCAAGGAGCAGTTTGACAAGATCAAGCGCGACCTCGGTCTTGCCCGTGACAACCTCGCCAAGGAAAACCTGGCTGTCGACGATTACCGCAAGCGAATCGAAGGCTTGGAGACCTCGGTCGACGAACTGAAAAAGACTTGTATGGAAAGCATCGAATTATACGAGAGTTCGGTCGAGTTGCACAAGGTCGATATGGAGGCCATCAATGCTAGTCTGACGGACGAACGGCGCAAGGTTTCAGACCTTGAGGCTGAGCGTGAAGATCTGCGCAAGGCTGGTCTGGATGCCATTGAGGCATACGAGACCACCATTGAAGAACTCAAGAAAGAGCATAACACTGGCCGTGAAGACGAGGCTTCCCAGCGCAAAGACATGCAGACCACAATTACCAAACTCAAGCAGGAGATTGAGCAGCTGGTCAACAGTAGCTCTAACCCTGCCGAGCAGGTTGAAACCATCAAGGATGTCTGGGACTCGGAACGTCGTCGTCTGGAAGACCAGTTGGCGCTTAGCTTGGACCAACTCTCGCGTGAACGTGACTCTCAGGCCGGTCTTAAGCAGGAAACCGAGGGTCTCCGTGAGCAGATCAAGGAGGCCGAGAAGATTGCCAAGGAAAAGGCTAAATTGGAAGATCAGGTTGGGCGTCTCCAGGCAGACTATGATGCTCAATTGGTTGCACGCAACAAGTACCTCGAAGATATTAGAACCTCTGTCGAAAGCCAAAAGAAGACCGAAGGAGAGCTCAGACGGTTGACGGAAGCAAAGGAAAAGACTGAACGTGATCTTGCATCTGCTCAAGCCATGTTGCAGCGCACCGAAGCTAGTCTGGCAGAGCTCAGACAGGGGCCTGTAGACACAGAGGCAATGCTCAAGGAGCGTCAGCAGCATGCCAAGGACATGGATACCCTCCGCAGTGAGATTGAGCGCCTCGAGGCCCAGAATGGAATGCTGGCCAAGCAAAAAGAGGAAGCTGAACACGCAGCCAAGCAAAAGGAAGCTCGGGGAGATGGAGAGGAGTGGAAGAAGCAGGCTGATAAATTGAAGATTGAGAATGCACGACTTGCATCAGAATGCGATAAGATTTCCGAGGCCCACAAGCAAGTAGAGAATGAGTGCTTAAAGTTGATGGAAGAGGTCGAGAAGCTCCATGCAGAGAGTGCAATCTTTAGTCAGCCTGAGGATGGTTCTGGTGAGAATGATGGTGAGGAGAAAGTAAGGAAGCTCCAGACTCAGTTGCTTGAGTCCAAGCGACAACTGGATCGTCAACAGGCTGCCCATACGGCCGAGCTGGCTCAGGTGCAAGAAGCTCAGCGCAAAGAACATGATCGCAACACGGCTGCATTGCACAGAGACATTTCCGAACTTGAAAGCTTAATTGAGTCCAAGATATTCAAGGAGGCAGATCTAGAAGAAGTATTGGAGCATGAACGCAAACAGACCAGTCGTCTACGTGATGAATTGAGTGATATTAAAGATCAAGTCAAGCGATTACTTCGGGAAAGAGACCAGCAGCAACAGCAGCAACGACCTTTGTCTCTCACAGAACCAAAGGCATCACATTTGCGCAATAGCAGTATCGACACCACCAGTGGGTTGTATTGTGAGATATGTGAAGTAGCCGGCCATGATCTCATGGGCTGCAAGGCTGTTGTCCCTGAAGCCGTAAAGACCACTTCCAGCAAGCAACTGGTAAGCATAAAATAATGCTCTGGAATGGCATTTTTATTAAACACTCTTAGCTTTGATAGTATTGCGAAAACTGCGATGAACACGGCCTTCATGACACTGACCACTGTCCTAACCAGAACGAGACGTTCTAAATCCCAAAAAAACAAAGGACATTTTTATTATTATTTTTATTTTTATTATTTTTATTTTATTATTTCTGCTTTATTTATTGATTGGATTTTCCTTTGGGTACAAGGCCCATATATTTCTATATTTTTATTATTATTATTATTATCAAGATTCCCCCCACCCTCAATATCCACACCATTTTTTATCATTTACATAATTCCCTCTTCACACCTCTTTTCTTCTTCTTCTTCAAATTCCTTATTTCCCCTTTTTTTGTTGTTGTAAATGCTTACCCTACCAATCTTTTTACACATTTTTCATGTATAAAATAATATTATTTGTTTGTTTCAAGATCTTTTTAACATTTTATCAAGAGGGAGGTATCTTGAAAATTTCCCATTCACAAAATTTTAAGCTTTTTAAAAAAAAGGGAACAGGGATAAAATAGAAACGCCTAAATACTTTTGCTGCGAGACGGGTCAAACGGTAAGAAAGAGGACCCTCTCTTTGAAGAGAAATCAAGTCGGCGTCGTATTCTTGGAAAATCAAGCGATTTGTTTTTAAATTATATTGATTGATGGGAATCCTTTTAGTGTAGTAACTGAATTGCTTCTTGACGAATCAGCCCTCCAAGTCAATTTGAAACGATATGGCTTGGTCAGAAAAGGGAACTCCTGCAGTTGTTTCTGTGCCTATGACGAAAGCGAAACCAGTATCTATTGAGCAGTTTTAGGTGTCAAGAGTAAAGTGAAGCGAAACGAGATTTTTTTGGAAAAATAAATCACTAATGACTAGGCTTAGTGAAGCATGTAGATAGTTTATATGTGTGAGTGGCTTCCAAGGCTTTAATTACTCTGCTAAATGTTTCCACAAGTGTCTCAGTAAAGAAAGGTTACAGACTTTCTATTAAAAAATCGGTCTCTGGAGAAATCAAGAGCGATAAAAACTCGGTTTCAAAAAACGGTAGCATAACTACTGTTTCTTTCACACAGGATAAAAATTATTATTTTTCTCAAGAATGCTTAACATCTTCATCACCAAATAAAACGCTCATTTCGATGAACAAGGTTGCTTAAAAAACCTATAAGCCCTTTTTATGGTACTACAACTGTCTCATTGCTAGAGGAAAATAGATTCAATGCGACTTTTATGAATTAGCATCAATGACATTTAACCACAATCTGTAGAAAAGAAGCAGTCTAGAATCAGAACAAACGGTAGTTATCTTACCGTTTCGTTCACAGCTACCACTCCTCTCGCCATAGTGGTATATATATATATATATATCAGTTCTGACAGCAAAGAGGACAAGGTGGATTTGGACTTTTTGACAGTGCCTACACTTTCAAAAATGAAGAATACGCGTTCAATAACTGACAAAAACGTCCCAACACGCAGTTATTCACAAGCGATTGTTCATGCCTGTCAATCTATAAAGAGACCTCAGGACGAAATCGATAAAAACGCGTGGATAATCGATAAATTGGGGTTGGGAACCCTTTGCTCCAACTTGTTCCAATCGTAACGACGTGGCCATTGAATTACGCAATGCTCTCTTGTCATCGCTCCAGCTTAAAAAATATGATTGGCGAAAGTTTTGAATGCAAATCAATATTGCCAGAAAAAAGAAAGATCGACAATAATACCATAGACACCATTGTGTGCCCGAATTTGGCGCCGCTTATCCATCGTTCTCCTTACCGAAAGATGCTCATGAAACTACAGCATTTCAGCTTAAATGACGATGTATCTCTTTTATTGAATAAGGATTGGATGCATGTGCCGCAAATCAAATTCGCCTGTGCACAGGTCTTGGCTGGTGCGATCTTGTTGAATACGATAAACGGTGAAGCAATCTTGTTGAATACCATTGAAGTGTATGGCCACACAAAAAACGTCGATATTCATCGTGAAGTATCCACTCCCGAAGATTCGACCCTTCCTCCTTCATCATCATCCTACCCAAACGTCTGGTCGTGCGTCAAGAACACACGAGATGGTCGGAAGCTTATCATTGGCACACAATCTTGTTCTGCTCTTGTCACATCAAGTGTGCGTTTGGATTGTGAAAGAGATCCTGATGTTGGTCCGTCATCATTTTCTTTTGTTACATCACCACAGACAACAAAGATTTACATCGACAATGAAAGCTGGAAAAAGGCACAGAAGCTCGCAATCGACAAAGACGCGAGATCGCTAGAGTCTTTTTACTTGATTGGACAAGCGCGACAACTTCGATCCCATTTTCACCAGCCATCGACTTACTATCTCTGTCGGGCATCTAGCCAACTAGCCTTGACACGTCCATGTCAGCCAATGTACAATATTCACGTACTCTTCTTCATTATTTCCATTTATCCACTGTATGTGCATTACAGGATTAATGCCCATTTTGTTTATTCATCAAAAATATGCCCTTGTCCAGCTTCATAAATAAATTGTATATTCTGGATAATGTCTGCAAAATGTAAGCAGGAAAAGAGAATAAAAAAATCGTCCCCCTTTTTTTTATTGGATAATTCTTAAGCGGCAACTAAAAATAAACAAACTTCATCCAATATCAGCGACTTTTACTTTTTTGAAATGACTGTGCTTGATCTCTGGATAAGCCTATTCCTTTTGATGGTGCCCACAAGTCTCCTCCTCCTCCTCCCCATTAGCATATACAATTTATTATTAAGAAATAATAACAGCAATAAATATTAATAAGAATATTTGTATACATGCACTTGTAATTCACACACTTTATAGCGTATTTGTGAATCTATAGTCTAGTGCTTTAAACAAGCAAAAAATATTGCATCCAATCAAAATCAATTTCTATGGGTGTATTTTTAGAAACTACAGGCCATATATATGTCACCGCTATAGACTGTGTGGTGGTTGATATTTGAAAGATCTAAATAGAGGCCGTGTTTCTTTTCAGGTATTTTCTTTTCTATCATTTAATACTTTGCAATGACATATGAGTATGTAAATATTATTCATGTGAATATGGGTATTTCTATAAATATTTATTATTGATCAGAATTGATGTTTTTAATAGTGCATCGGGTGTAGCAAAACAATTGGAAACTTGTATTCAGATAGCCCCAGATATGGATTGCAGCATATAATGTGTGCTCTGGTATCACTTTGCTGTAATATATATATATAACGACTATGGCCAGCTTATTGATTATACCCCCTTTGTTACTGCTGTTAAATTGACTGTGCATGTATTGAGACAATCTGATAATCTTAAAGATACACCCAGGATTATGGATAAACTTGTGAGCTGAATGGAGCCTTTTTGTTGTTGAAAGAAGCAGTTTAGCAAAAGTATTGGAGATTCGTACAACCAAGAACTGCGAGAGAAGAGCACACTAAATATTCTGGTAAATTGTATATTTCTTGGCGAGTTTGATCTAAATAAAATAAAATAAACTAATTGGCATGACTTTTCAATTGACAGACATACATTCAACTTGATAGACTTTCTTGGTAGTGATTATAATTTTGTTACTATTGTGCGAGTAACAACTACGCTTGGTTTGTGTTGGAAGTATCTGTTCCTGGACGCATTGGCAATGCAGTCAAAAGCATATCAGGTATCTTCCTGATCTTTTAAAGAGCTTGCTATATACACCTTTTATTGGCGTTGTTAGTCATCATAATAACAGTGTTTTTTTGCGTAAAAAGCAAAATGACAAAAAAAAGCTTTGGGTCAACTCGAGAAATAGGCATATTTCTAATATATATATAAAAAAAGATTGTTTGTTAGGAACACTGTATGTAATCATATATTGATTGTCTAAAACTTGCTGAAAAAAAAAATCGGTATATTCTTTGGTTGGGCAAACCAGCAAAATATGGTGGCAAGCGTCTTGATGGCCATTGAAGCGATTTTAGAAAGTAGCACAAGAATTCTTGAGGATAGAATATGCTGTGGAATATATATCTTTATGGTTTTCAAGAAAAAGTAATCAAATGGTTTACGCCACCAATGTGTGGTTAATATTCACATGTAATAACACTGGTTTGTTTGAACAAATTGCAACAAATGTGATTTAGCAAGATTTATTTATTCGCAGGATATTAAAAATTGTACAAGAACAAATATTTGCTACTTGTACTAAAAACAAGTTTTATATTTATTCATTTATTTAATTCTTGTAACCACATATTTTGTACCTTTTCTTGACAATAAAACCTACATGACAGGTTTTGCAACATTGAACTGGATTAATCGATGTCTTGCGAGAGCCATACAAGATATTCAAGATCCCTAGTGCTTTATTGAAAACACGGTGCAAAAGTATATACAGTTAACTTTTGCCCCATACATAAAGTTGCACCCAGATATCCTTTTTTTTGTTTTTTGTTTTTTGGTGTGTGGGAATTCGTTGCCATGGTCGCATAAAGTCAATAAATAAATGTGTTTTAGAAAACAGGCCAAATACAATAAAGAGAAAGTCTAAGCGCAAGTAATATCAAACTAATAATAAAGGGGGGAGGAGGAAAAGAGGGGTTGCTAGTAATGGGAAAGGGGTAGTTTGTACGAGAACTTGTCTTATTACTTTTTCTTCTTCTTCTTCTCCTCTTCTTTCTCTCTTTTCTTTTCTGTCTCGAGTATATTTATAACATAGTATATATGTCTATATATTGATAGTTTCAACATTTATAAATATCATTCTTACAGTAATCTCCAAAGTCAATCACAATGTGCGACTTGTCTGATCCCAACATCGCCATTGCCTATGAAGCTGTCATTGAAGGACACCCGACCAACTGGTGACCAACTAATATTATTATTAAAGCTGTCAAGATTATGAATAATAATCGTCCACCCGTCTGTCTTTAGGTTCTTGTTAGGATATAATGATACTCGAGACGTTCTTTCGCTTGTAGCAAACGGCACCAAAGGTCTAGAGTATGTCTTTATATGGCTACAAATTTAGTAATAAAAAACATCTATATACACATAAAAAGGGAGGGGGGGAAGGGGAAAGGGCAGAGGGAAGGGGAGGGGGAGGGGGAAGACAAAACTCAAAGCACTGACCAATGTACCCTTGTTTTGAATATGTTGCTTTAGAGAGCTTCGGAGCCACTTGAAAAATGAAATATTCTATGGGTTCCTTCGAGTCGAAAACAAGTGTATATTGATTACCTGGATTTCAGATCAAGTCAAGTAAGCCAATTCAATATAAAAAATATTCGTCTTTAACCATCTGTTTAGTGGTGTCCGTCGAGGTAATACACACATATTTATAATCCTACAGACGTGCACTCCTTTTCAACCCCTTTTCAACTCTTTCTCTGTCTCTTGTCCTTTTCTCCCCATCACATTTTTAATGTACCTACAATTCATCTAGCTCGAGCTCTGGTCCATGGCCGATCTGTGGCCGCATTTCTCTCGCTCTATCAGGCCCAAATGACGGTTTCCTCTCTATCTGAACTGACCGAAGCTAATATCCGTACTCGCCTCAAGCTAGACCAGGACTCCTCTACGTCTGCACGTCGTGCTCCCCCCTCTGTGCGTAAAAGACCCTCCCTCTCCCCTAATATGACCAAATCCTTAAACGGACTAGAAGAATCTGCTTCTTCCTCTTCTTCACTCTCTTCTGCTTCTTCTTCTGCCTATCCTGCGGCTGCAGTACCCCCTGTACCTTACAAGGCTCCTGAGGACAATGATGATATATTTATCGATGCCCGAGAAACATTTGCTGCAAAGGAAAAAGAAACTGCGCGTCTCGAGAGTGAGCGCAGAAGATTGCTAGAGATTGAAGAAAAGAAGCGGCTGGAGGAGTTGGCCTTGGAACGTGAACGGGAAAATGAGCGCAAGAGACGTATTGCCGAAGTGGAGCAACGTCGTCTGGCCGAGAAGCTAGAACGCGAACGCCACCTTGCACAACAGGCTGAAGAAGCCCGCCAACGCGCAGCTGAAGAAGCCCGACAGCGAGCAGCCGAGGAAGCCAAGGTGCGGGCTAAAATTGAGGAAGACAAGAGACGTGCAGAGGAAGAAGCTAGAGTTCGTGCATTGGAAGAAGAAAAACGACAAAAAGAACGACGAGAACAAGCGGCTGTTGAGGCCAGACTGAGAGAGGCCGAGCGAAATGAAGGTGTAAAGTATTGGTTGATCAAGAGACGATTTGTGTGCTAAATTGTGCGTAAAAGGTCATTTTGGTAGGATTTGCTTCCTTTCAGCCACAGACAAGTCCAGTAAGTGTTGATGTGTGCAATATACTTTTTGATTTTTTAAAAAAAGAAGTGTTTTATATAGTTTTGGAGACGTCGATTCTTTGTGGTTCGTAACCAGGCATTGCTGCTGTATCGGGATGAATTGGTAATAATATGCTCATTCATATGTTGACTATGTGGCAATACTCTAAAAAAATTGTATTCTAGGCTATTACCCCATCTGTAATTGTGGACCTAAAGGGCGCATCTCAATTGCGAGCACTTGAAAAAGAAGAAGACATTTGTCTGCCAAATACCTTTGCTATCAATGCACGCCAGGGTGTATATCATGTGTTGGGTGACACCAGCAAAGAAGCCTACACCATCATGTCAGCCCTGTCAACAGCTGTTGCAGCACACGTTTAGTTTTCTATATATATAAATAAATACAAATATATGCCTATTCTCTCATTCACTAGACACAGATCCATGTTGAATACATATATATATATTATTATTATTATTTATTATTTATTGGCGTGCATTGTCATAGTCATTGTCATGATCAATCAAGCCCTTCCACTCATCTGAATCACGCTTCTTGAGACCCAGTCGATGTGATGTAAAAGGGTCCATGTGTTCCTGAGCTCGGTGAGACTTTGAGGGTGAATCGGTCACAGACTTGTTGGTGAATGCTGACATTGGAGGTGCAATTGTCGGAAGGGTTGGTGTGTAGTCCATTGGAGAGGATACAATGGTATCTTGCTGGTGAGAATTGAGTCCATTATCAATCTCCTTGTCTAGATGATATGGTTAGAGAATTGAATTGGTTGCAAATACAAGCTTACTTATTGGGTCCATCTCAAGAACAAGTGTCTTTTGATCAAAAGGATTATCATTGTCTGTCTGTTTCCATCTGTTTTCTCTACCATAGCCATTTTCTCCAGGAACCGTATTTCCGATTCCAATCGTATTAGAGAGCGATTGTCTATTGACTGGTGATGATGGTTCTGTATTGTCGCTTGTGGTCGTCTTGCGATAATGGGCAATCGTATGACTACGTCTGGTGGTGCTGGCATAGCGATGGATACCTGCAAATGGTGCTGGAATAATGTCTGCAGGTCCAGGTCCATTGGTGCCCACACGGTCAGTATTGTCATCCTGGAGAGGATGTTCTTTGGCCGTAAAGATGTCCATCATTGTTCCACTATCATCGTCATCAGGCTGGCTCTTTGAGTTGTGCAAAAGGGCGACACCTGAACAGATGATAACAAACCCAAGAACACAGGTACCAATATCCGTTCCAGATGCATGGAAGCCCTGATGTAGCACACTTGAACTCACGATGGTGAGGGTGGTAAAGATGACATAGTATGTGGGGGTTACAAGGGCAGTATTAAACAGATTGAGGGCCTTGTTGAGATAGACGATTTCGACAATGAGGGTGACGATAAAGACGACGAGGACAAGGTAGATAAACCAGTTTGTGAATTGGTTACTGATGCTAATCGAATGGACTACGGCTGCACCAAAGCCCTGGGTGAATACAACAGACAGAGAGCCGATAAGAGAACATATGGTGATATAGACAAGCATATTCTTCTTTCCCCACCGAGGACCACAGTACAGGGCCAGTACAAGTGATATTAGGACAGCTACGCCTACATAGACCAAAAACCCTTATGATTGTTGAGTCGCAACTGTTTGATAAAGATGCTTACCGACAGACAGTACGAGACCCTTGAAGGTGGCAATCGAAGAATCGCTGGAATCTTCTACGGGCGCATGTAATACAATGACCACAGCACCCACAAGACATTGTAGACAGCCAATCTTGCCTTGAAAGGTCAATCGCTCTTTGAGAAATATGGACGACAGCACGGCACTAGACATGTTGTTAATAGGAATCCGTGTGGGGTCCATTGTACCTAATCACAACACTCAGGGCACCCAAGGGCGTTACCAAGATTGCCTGTGTAAATGCATAGGCAACAAAATTGCACAGTTCACCGATAATCACTAATGAATTGTAGAGTGGGTGAATCTTGTGGACCAGAAGGCTTAAAAAAAACGCTTGTCTTACTCAAGATCATCCCAGCCCACCACATAACGGACTTTAGGTATCCATAGCCTTCACCAGCCACCCCGCCTTGTTGAAGAATGAAAATAAGTATGTGATGGTGGTGTCAAGGTCGTTTTTTTTTTACCAGCTTTTTCTACGGATTGCAAGAGGCCCTTCTTTTTGAACACGAAGCTACTTCCAATGAATATACCTAATGATAAATGATTAAATACATTGTCTGGACTCATTACTGCTATAGCTGCAGGCATTTGAACTTGTTGATTTACCACTAGCTACAGCTAATGAAACACCAATGGCTTTGTAAAGTGATCCTTGGGCATCTGCAGATCCAATCAGAGGATTCACCGTTCCATTCGAGCTCATTCTTCAACAAGTATAAAATAAAAAAGAGGAAAAAAAAAAGAGGAATCTAAATTAATGGTATTTTGACCTGTGGTTATAATAAGTTGCTCTTCCACATTGTGAGCTTGGACATTTTTATATTCCAGAAATGAAAGCCCCCTCCCCTTTTTTTTACCTGACCGCCACCAGCACACACACATACACCAAGCACCAGCACAAACCAAGCACCAAGCACCAAGCACCCAATCGCAAGTAACTAAAAAAGGAAATATTTATTTATAGAAAAATAAAAAGACAGACAGAGACAGACAGAGACAGACACATCGTATTGGCCCAAAGATAAACCGATTGTAATGAAATAAAGTAAAGAAAGAGAGAGATTCTAAGATATAATATATACACACACATATATATATAATTGACTAGGGACAACACAACATGGCAATAAGTGCACCACCTATACTTCCACCGTCCCTGGCAATCTCGAGTCTGATCCGGTCAGAGATCTCGACGCCAAACCACTCACGGAGTGTCCGGTGTATACGTTCCTCCATAAAGGGGTAGAATTCATAGGTTGAGCCAGTCACTCCAACAATGATATCCTGGGATCCCTTTGTGAGGTTCTGCTGTTGGATCATGGACGCAATGGCAACCGAAGCAAGCGATGCGCTGCGGGTAGACACTATCCGGCAGATACGGGTAAGGATGGCGATATCTTGGAGGGTAGGTGTATTTGCAAAGTGATAGTCGCTCAATGCCTCTAGACTCTTTTCGTGGTTAATTGTGGCATCTCTAGATCAGACAGGTCAATTTGGATCCATAGACATTCTCAATATTACCTTTCCAGGTTGCTCATGTACATGGTCGGGAATGACCAGGGTTCCTCTAGTCCCTCTGGTATGACGCCTTGGAACAGAGATCCTTGGGCAATAAAGTCAAGAGCAACCAATCGAGTCAGTTCTCCAAGATAAGCCCCAGACATCATCTTTTCATAGAGCTGAAAGTGTGGCTGATTGTGGCTGCTGTCCAGCGCAAGGTCGTACTTATTCAAGGGTAGATAGGACTCGTTTCCAAAGATATCAATCTCGGTGTTAATGAGCATCTCAGTCCCGGGTTCATATGAATCCCTAATGCTGGCCTCTAGCTTTTGAATCGCAGACACCTTTTCAGGATAGGCTCCATTGATGCCCGTAGCATAGATCAAGCCAATACGAGTACGAGGGTTAGAATAGGCGTGGGCCACCAGAGTGCCCACAGTGTCATTCAGGATCGCACTCACTCTGACATTGAGGCCCTACAAGACGTTCGTTGAGATGTTGAATTGGATCAATTGGCTTACCTTGCGCTCAAATGCTTGGTGGAACATGTCACCGAGATCATTTCCCTCTGTATTTTCAAGTGTGAATCCTTTGCCCATTCTCAATATAGTGCCACGATCTACGGCGGTCTGGCTATAAAAATCCAATTAGATTTTCGTCTTGCGTTTGTGTCCAACTTACTCTACGGGGAAGCTCCAGCACACGCCTAGAAGCAGAGTTTCCTTTCCACTGACTTGGTCTGGTCTAAAGAGGTGCTTGGCTTTGACTGTGACAAGCTCCTTGACTGCATCTGCGATCCAATCAAAGAACACCGAGCCTTTTCCAGTCTTGAGTTGTGTGTCTGGACAGCGTTTCAGTTCGAGCACCTGGACCTGTCCATTTCCAAGTAACTCGACTGCAGAGATTCGGAGGTTGGTTCCACCCAGGTCAAGTGATAAAAAGGTACCGGTCTCATTGCCATTTGGTAATCTGGTTACGAATGACGGAATCATCGTGGCTAATCCCTTGGAAGGAGTCTTTAGTCCGGTCTTGTATTCCTCCATAAAGCCCTGGACTATAGGACTAAGCTTGTGTTTGGAGAGCAGAAACTGCTGTTCGAGGGTCTTGAAGAGGATGTCTGTGTTGGTCATGGTTACAGATATTTTAAAAAGAGGAAGAGGAAGAGAAAGAGAGAAAGAGAGAGAAAGAGAAAGGAGGGAAAATGGATCCTTAAAATAGCAAGGCAAACAATACAAGACAAATGAATTCAACATTAATATATATATATGTGTATATATATATGTATACATATATAACTATATATAAATATATAAAAGAGGGTTCCAATGGTAGGGTCAGTAGAGTGCAAGTTTCAGCATCAGAATTCGGGGGGTTAAAGGGAAATTTCAAGGTGCGAGGGTTTTGTAGTACGAGAGTTGGATATGCTATTAGTTTTATTGAATAAATATAGCCAACAGTTTAGTTTGAGGGCCATTGCTTGGTGACCCTTTAACGAAGATTGTTGTTGTTGTTTTTTATAAAAATATATATTTTAAAAAGTATAATTTATGTTTTCTAATGACCAAGAAGAAGAGGACCCTGAATAAATAGAGTCCGGTAGACTGTCGTTTTAGCTGTGGAACAACCTGTGGGTGAGGATAACAGCAATCATGTACTTTAACCTTGTCCGGTGTTGTTTAGGATATTAGGTAACCAGGTGTATTCTAGACTACAAAGATATCTGATTTAGAAAATAGGATTGGTTGGCGATGGCGATGGTGATTGGAATCTTGCTTACATAACCAATCCCTGTCTGGGTACCTATGGCCAGAGGACCCTGTTCACCCTCTGTCCACAGAAATGTCTCTTTATGACTGCATTATTGTTGTATGCAGACTAATGTGTGTTGCATCTAATAAATGCCTTGCATCGTTTTTGGGCCTCAAGGGCCCTAGAGACCCTTGTTCTTTCATAACCATATAATCGGAGCTCTAGATAAATATAAATTCAAGGAGAATAAAAAAAAAATACATTACTAAATACATAAATAAATAAATAAAATATCAGGGTTCAATGCTGACCAAACATTTTATTTCTTACATCTTGAATATCTTGATGGTTTAAAAAGGTTCAAATGAAAGCAATGGATTTTATTATTTTATTATTTTAATTCATAATTTATTATTTATCATTATATTCAGCACCATCAATACAGGCCATTTGGTTTTTTTTTTAAATAAAGTCAAAATGCTTCTGACGGGAGTCGAATGATGACCTCTAATCCCTTTGGTCCCTAGGGAAAAATCCAAAAGGAATCAACCAGGGTCTGGGATACACAAGAAATAAATGTGTGTGTGTGTGTGTGTACTCTGGTTCACAAGAATATTTCCACCGAGAATTCAAATCTCTCTCTCTTTCTCTTTCTCTTGTGCACAGACGAATAAATAGCCTTTTATATGTTATTTATGATTATAGTCATCATTTATATCCAAACTCTAGAGCCTCAAGGATATCTGCATATATTTACCTGAAATACGCGAAAAGGCACTTTTTGCAACAACAACAACAATAATAAAGAGATTTTATTGGACGTAGACCCAAGGCATATAAAATAAAAATAATATAAATTTGAATGTTCAATAGCATATATAGATGCTACACTATCTGTCATGGCAACCGCTATAAATCTCATTTGCAACACATCCTATTAAATATGTAACATAATCATATTAGAGACCTATTTATGTTGTTATATATTTAATACCCAAGAAAAAAAGGGACTCGTGTTACAAAAACTTGTTTAAACTGGAGTTTCTACACGTCACTCTACAAAATATGAGTAGTATATATAGAATGGCTTTTCAACATGTTCAAAAGATGGATCACCAAAAAAAATAATTGCGCCAATTTTTGCAGGTTATGTAATGTCAAATATCTAAAGAATTTTGTATTAACAAATTAATATTCTATATAAATCTTTTTTTTTACACTTGTACATATTCTCAAAATCTCATATAAAATGAAGAAAAGCAGCAGCAAGATGGTGAACGTACTTTACACAAGTACCAACAAAGTGTCTCTAGAAGAGGCCCTGAAACCAAGTATAACAGACTAAAGCTGAGCACTGGGTGATGAGGCATCTAGATCACTCTTCCGTTTCTCTTTGGGTGAGATCGAGATCATCACTATTGCACTAGAACTGGACGAAATTTGCCGCTTTTCAAGTGTACAGATAGACAATAACCTTGGGTTTGCCATGTTGCTCAGCAGATACAGTTTCCCAAGCCTGCTATGCGATATGTCCACGCTTTTTGGAATGAGCTTTATTAACGCTGTTGTCTGTAGAGGAATGGAGAGCCCCATTTTTGACAAAGCAAAATGGGGTATCCAGTTCGACACAAGCCATTTCTGTCCTGAAAGCTTGGAAAATGTTCAAGGTAATCTATGCCAAAGGTTGCTGCATTACCAAATGTCGCTGGGTTTATTGACAGCATAATGCAGACCATATCTCGTCCAAACTATGGTACCAAAGTCAGCAAGGCCATGTACAATGGCTGGAAGCATGTACACGCCTTAAAATATCAGGTCATCGTCACACCAGATTGTATCACCAGCACCCTGATGGACCCCTTTGATGGATCGAGACACGACCAGCTCATCTAGGAAACAGCAAGGTTAGAAGCACGGATAGAAAAGTATCTGATTGTGTTTGGTGACCCTGCCTACAGGGCCTCCGCTTTCTTGTTCTCTCAATTGAAAGGTGGAGAGTCAAGTGGTAAATTAACACAGGCTAATAATTATAAACGATGTATTAATAATGTTCGATAGAATGAGACAAGGAGACAAACAAGAGCATGTCAAAAGTAAGGGTCGCCGTGGAATTGGAGTTTGGCGAGGTGTACAAGTACTTTGAGTACCCAAAATACAAGTACGCAATAAAGACAGACGAGAATGAACCGGGAGTTATTTACATTCTTTCAACCGTTTTCAAAAACATGTTACATTGTGTCCATCGTGATTGGTCGCCTACGAATGCGTACTTTGGGTTGGAGATACCAACAATTTAAGAGTATATCTCTGGCTTAACAAGAGATAAAATAGATGGAGAAGATCAGAACATTTTCTTATTGTGAAATAATTTTTTTTATTTATTTACTAAAATTTCAAGCAACTTCTCGATATTGGAGAGACGGCTCTCGATATTGGATAGACGGCTCTCGATATTGGATAGACGGCTATCTATGCCAGAGGACTGTCTCTCTTGGTCTTTGGAAACTTGATCCGCAGGCAGGGGAGAGACTACAGGCTGATCATTATTTTCTCTCCACTCCTCCGACCGGCGACGTTCGTCCTGCCCTCTTTGTAGCTCCTTTCTCTTCTCCATAGTTGCTATGGCCAGTGCCCTCATCTTACTCTCTGCTCTGTTCCTTTCTTCTAAATGCTCTATATCTAGTTTTCCATAAATATCACCGAGCTCATCATAGAGTTCTTTCTATATTTTTTTTAAATATATAATTATTCAATTAAAATATTACATATTATTTTAAATATCATATTTAACATACCTTTTTAATAACTTCACACACTGCCTCCTCTACGTCTGTTCTGCATCGAGTTGCACCAGAGAAAGATGCAGCATTAGCTTTCGAGAAATAATTTTTGTAGCTTGGTACAAGTCGGTCAATAGCACGACGACACATATCGTAGCTCAATGGCGGATCATTTGGAGCAAGGCTATTGACACATTCTAGAATATGTGCCCATACCTTGCTCTGGCAATCTCGTTTGTATGCTGGAGGGTAGTATTTGGCATACTCCTTTAAGAGTGTCACCTCTTTATTTTCGGTCCAGAAACCACTCGCTTTTGAAGAATTGGCTTTTTCAACTGGCAAAGAAGGGCTACCTTTATCGAGACGCATCTTCTTGGTGCTGCTTTCAGCATCGGTGTTTGTTCCTTTTGTTGACATGTCAATAGATATATATATATATTGAATGAAAAAGAGAATACAATATCTAAATACTACAGAATATTAATTTTATAGCCCATTAAAATGTAATATTCATAGATTCAATATTTCGACAAGGCTTGCATTCAAGTAAAGGCAGTTTTATATTAGTCAAGAAGAAAAACTTGCTAAAATTAGAAATTGTTATTAGGCATATTGGATAAATAGTTTTCTAATAAATCAACCAAGACTGACTAACCTAATAAACGGAAAGGATATAACTTATAAGACTCTTAAGGACAAGATTTCTATTGAGATTCTTTGCTTTTCACACACATTCTAATATAAATCTCCATTTAGTCTCTTTTTTATTTATTTATTTATTTTCGGTAGAGGCAAAAGCATCATCCGGGACGGGTTTGGCAAGAAGTTTCCGCGGGTTCTTTTCGCCGAATTTACTCTTCATTTACCTGTGTCTTGACGCCCGAGTCGCATATTTAGCGCATGGATCTTCAAAGTAAGAAAATTAACGAGTTTCACAAGTATAAAATGTGTCAGGGCAAGATTGACTTTACAATTGACCCTTCAATTATCTCAAATCCACTCTTATGGCTTTTTGTTTTTTAATAAAAAAAAAAGCACGGGCTCTTTTGCCAAGTTTCCATGGCACATTACTCATAAAACAATCGTCAGAAATATACACCAAGAAAGTCTATAGCCAAAATACTGTTTTGTCTTGGTCATTGCTTGAAAAGTATTAAAGATGATTCTATTGATCTTGCAGTCATTTGACGAAAACTCAACCTGTGTATTCCATATTGTGGTAATGATTATTTTACAGGTTTTCTTAAACTGCAAAAGTACTACCTCTTTGCAAGAGAAGCAAATGATTGGGGGTAATAGAGAGACATTTACCAATGATGAATATAATTAAAACCTTGGAAAATAAACCTTGGCCCTAAGAAGCCTTTGGATTATTATTGTCGTGTTGTCTTGCCAACCTTTAGTCCATGACTATAAAGAACACAGGATAAAGTATATAAAATGTTACCTGCTTGGATCCCAACAACTTTCTATACATTGCCGAATCCTGTGATTTCTATCATTATTCTCATGTAAAAGTGTGAAAAAAGAAAAAGAAAAGAAATAGATTGGTGTTTATCAATTGATGAGGGTAAACTTTTTTCTTTCATTAGTTTAGTAAACTATTGTATAGCGTCTTGTATTTGTTACAGATGTAAAAGTGTTTCTTAATAAGCAGGGGAAGGCAGGAAAACTTGTGTTGCTCGAGAGCATCCCCCCAAAAAAGAGACTCTATACACATATTATTTCTGCTAGTGAATATTCTCAAACTTGAACACCTATTGGTGGCAGAATGGGTAAACATATATTGCTTCCGTCTTTTTGTATTTTACGCCAAAGATGGAAGTATATACTATATATACTATATATACTATATATATATATATATGGTTGGATATAGTTTATTAAACAGAATAGCGTGTAATTGGTATCTAGGCAACCCAAAGTGTGCCATGTCGCACATATTCTTTGATCCACCTGGTTTTCATTGGTAGAAAACAAGGTACGTTTGGGATCACAAAGTATGTAATTATTACTTGTAGTGAGACGAGGCCTGTATTTTTATTTCAAAAAAAAAAGGGAAATGAAAAGATCTATATCGTGTATACAATGATTATATATATAATAAATAAAAAGGGTAAATAGACTCTATAAAGTCCAACAAGTAGTTTCTAGTTATTAATGTTTGGGAACAGCCCTAGACATCTGTCCAGTCCTTGGTGGCGGCTCTAAAGATATGTTGGCCCATAAGTTTTGCCACCACAGCCCCAATTGCTTCTTCTTCCATCACAACCTCAACAGAACCAGCTGCGTATGTGTGCCAATAGACCATTAAATCACACCCACTGTGCGACTTTGAGATGTCCATTGAATAGAGTGTATCGTACTGCTCCTTCCACAGCTCCGCCTGGCGCTGTTGCAGCTTCCGTCTTGATTCCTCTGCAGACGGAAGGGAGGCTGGCAGGGCAGACTTTGTGCCCAAGGATCCCGAGAGAGTAAAGAGGTAGAGATGTACTATGGAAGCCATTCTCTTACGAAAGGGATTCATGGGGGTCATTATTCCTTTTCTCACTTCGGGTCTGATAAGTTTCTATAAAGATTGTTTAGATGGATTAATAATAATAATGATCTAGGCAGCTTTACTTGAGATTTCATCATATGGTTGATCCAATAGAGTATCTTTTGTTCATGGTCCATAATCTTTCGATAGGATTCATATGGGAACGGCGCCTTGCTCACTCGGGGTTCTGTACAAGACAACTGAAGCATGTCCCTTGCTGCCTGAAGCTGTTTCGATAGACGCTTGCTCTGGATAGTGGTGTCAGCCAAGGTTGCTTGGTAACGGTAAGAAGACGTGTTTTCTTGGCACACAAGAGAGGCTACTTTTGAATACTGGATTCCAGTGTCGTTCAAGAGATCGGCCAGCTGTTTGCGCATCACCTTGCGTGCCCAGACCGGCCAAAACATATTGTCGATCAACATGACAACCAACACGGCAATAATGGAGGTTATGGTCCTCTTCCAGACTGGGTCAAAAAGAGTCTCATTGGTATCATTTGAATAGCCTGTGGACACTATGACGCTCAGGGTGAGTAATGAGATGAAACCAATGCGTGGATAGGCCGATCCAAGTAAGAGGTACCAAAGCGGTATTTGGAAGACAAGCACGAGGACGGCAATTACATACGGATTCTCATTGCGATTTCCAGCCAGGAGAGCAATGTAGCCACAGACCGCACCGAGAATCGTGGCGACAATTCTGTAAAAGCACTGCTGCATAGTGGATCCTACTGTATAATTAAAGACGACCATTGCTGACAAGAGTGCCCATTGACCATGGTTTTCCTTTGTGGGGTTAATTCAATTGTCTGTTTGCTCAAAGGCACCTACATTGTACAGCTGGTTAACGCCTGGTATCGGTAGCCATGCCATAAAAGCCAGCAGTTCAGTAACAATCCCATATTTTATAGCATATCTCGCAGGCCCAGTTCGGAAAAAGTCAAAGATTGATCGCAGCCATTGGTTCCATATATGCTTTCCGGGTGCATTATGAAGAGGATACTCTTCATTTACGAATTCTCCATAGTCACTTTCCACCGATACGACCGAACGTCTTCGGCTGATGATAGTAGAAGTATCTCTAATCTCAGAAGTACTTGAGTTACGAGTTCGCAGTCCTGGACGTGTTTCTACGCGTTCAAGTTCTTGACTAAACAGAGTCTGTTCAATTGGATCGTGTTCGCCCTTGTTGTCGTTTCCTCCCTTGGATAGCCACTTTTTAAGCGGTACTTTTGGGAAAAATAAGCGTGACCAACTCCCGGGCTTCCTGTGTTCCAACAGCTTGTTTACACAAACCTCCAGATTTTTCATCTCCCTGCCAAATTCTATCAGGGTGAATACAATGGTGTACACCAAATAATGCTCTTCCAATGGTGTCATGTTGCGATCTTTGAATTCTCGATGTAATAATATATAGGTTGCCTTTATGTCTCCCAACGCCTTGTCAAGACTACAGATTGATTCTGTGTTTTGAATAAAGTCGGGCGAAGTATGTTCTTGGTGTTTTGGAAGGGCGTGCTTGCCAGGTATAGCTTTGCGTTCTGCCATTTCAATCCTGATCTCTTCCATGATCTTTTTACATGCCCAAAGAAACTGCTTGAGTTCAGGCTGGATCAGATTCTGGAGGCGTACAATGTGAAGGTACTTGATTGGGTGGGACGCAGATATTGAGTTTGTCATGTTGTTGGTCGAATAGACATCCAGATTGTTGACTCCAGGCTGCCGTTGACGAAGTGTGTCGTACTCGTTCTTTTCTTTGGAGGCATATGATTCGTCCAGTTGTCGAGAGACCTTTATTTCCTGCATTATTCTGGCTTCTTTTTCGATTGATAATGAAAAGCCGAGCATATTCTGGCAAAGTGCCTCTACAGAGTGAATGGTTTCCTTGTACCATCGAGGATAGAAATGGGACACGACCACTTCATACTTTGCTTCTGACCAGGCCTTGTGCATCTTTGTGACTTCTGCCTGAAGCTTGTCGCTCATCACCGAGAGTTTTGTAGCCAACTCGATATCAGCAGACATGATACCTGCGTCATCGTTCTTTAGTATGTCAGTGTGCACGAAATCTAGAATCTGACTAAGCGAACAAAGGACGTTCTCAAGCGATGTTCTATAGATTACAACAACAACAACAAAATAGATGTATGTTTGATATTAGTGACCTCTAGAAACCATTGGTCAACACTTACTCGAATGACTTTGATGCTGTCTCTGGCCAAAACACAATGTTGGTCAACAAGGCCAGAGCGCCACCCATGATTATGGGGTAAAAGATACCAACGATAGACATGATATCAAATGAGGTTTCATAGATCCCCTTTGTCAATGCAAACATTGGAGTGGTGAAGCCTTGAAGGGCCGGGATATAGAGTCGAGGGTACTTGAGGCGGTAATATGCAACTCCCATCATGCTGATACCAAATGATATACCAGCTATCACGCCTGCACCATTACTATATAGTCCCGTATGGCCGTCGAGGATAGCCTTGTTGTAAAGTGTACAGAGATAGCATATGATGGCTGACCAGATTGCAGGAATGATCATCATTCCGACGTTGAGAACCATTTCGATACATTGGTTGCCAGTGGTTCCACTTGGATTGAAGAAGAGGGTCCCAAGAGGAAAGAGATAAGGCACGACGCCCAGGTGAGGACTGACCTTTGGGATGAGGATCATAATTGTTGCGAGTTCATAGGCGATTGTGCATTTGGTGATCTTTTTCCAGAGCTCCTTTTTGCCAACAAATAGAGATTTAGTCCATTGACCGAGATTCATCCCCATTAGTGATTGGTTTCAAGGAATTGGGGGTTTGGCTTTTTTATATTTTTTGATTGCTTCATTCTTTTTATGGTTGCTCTCTTTATATATATATATATAAGTAAATATATATTTTATTTTTTATTTTTTGTTAAAAAAATAATGGATCAAATAGGAAAATTCATGTTTAACCCGACCCAATAAATCAACAATGGCTCAAGGTGGAAATCAATGCTGTCAAATTGACGAAACTAGGTAGATCATTTACCCATTTATCCGATTGTTACAATCGAATTTGTACCAAGCAGTTGGGTTGCCAGTCACGAATCCAGGACGCGATTTTTGGTAACCATACTGGGGGAATCCTGTAAAGCAAAAAAAAGAAAAAGAAAAAAATTGTGTAGAGATTCCATCCAGAGATTTTTAAAGCAAATTATATATAAATATATATATATATATATAAATATATAATTGATCCAATGAGTGCCATTGACATTGTTCCTCGAGGAGCTCATGAACCCGGATACACATCACTCGCTTACAAAGAAGATGGAAGGTGAGGTTTCCAATCCTTGCACCCCAAAATGAAGAACAATAAGTCTTATTAGCAGCAATTATCAATAAAGTGAGTTTATCTCGGTTGGATCAGACAGCACGATCCGTGTCTTCAAGACAGCACCAGAAGAACGCTATGTAGATCCCATTGAAATCAACTACATGACCGGCACACTAGAGACTGTGGCCGTCCACGTAAGGCAGCTGAATAGAGACGATGAATTACGCTTAATGTCAGGAATAAGAAATTCACTACGAATTTTTATAGAAAGACCACTTTGCTGCATCAGGAGAAAAGGGCCAGGTCATATTGGCCGACTCAAATACCAACAAGATCTTGAAACCACTGTTCCGTAGTACTGTGCCGGTTAGATGTCTTGCATTCAACGTTAGTGGAACCAAGCTGGCTGTGGCAACAGAGTAAGGCTGGCAGTATAATTATATTGAGGAACGGTACAGTAACCACAGATGCTATTTGGAAAAAAATCTAGTGAGAATACTATCCGGATGGTTCTCTTGTCGGATATCTCGCGTACGGTTAATATCCGTGGTCATACCAAAGGTGTCAAATGTATAGTATTTGATCCCAGGGGCACTTTACTGGTAATTAATTAGAAACGAATTGGCTCTGGTGTGTGGTGCCTATATATCAAAAATACTGACATCTTTCAGCTTTCTTTGGGGTGCGAGGGCGACCTGCGTGTTTGGGATATCAGTCCAGAGACATCAGAGCCTAAATGTATCAAGCATTATCCTAGTGTAATGAAACCAACACTCGAGGACGATACGATGAACAATGTCCTTGCATGGAGTCTGGATGGCACTTATTTTGCTGCACCTGGAAAAGACTGTGGTGAGGACCGATATTGAATGATATCTTGTATGGATAGACAACCAAATTGATTGCTATTGATAGATGTGGTGATTTATGAAAGAACTAGTTGGAAGCAAAAGGGTGTCTTGACTGGTGCCCATGTGGAAGTAAGTGATGTCCATACTTTAATATCGCCTTATTCATTGCCATATTAGCCTGTTACATGTATTGCATGGTCCAATGTTGGTGATTGCATTGCCACTAGCTCTGCTGATTGCCAGATCATCATTTGGGATGCAAACACCCTAAAAGTCCTCACAAAATACACCGTGTCGATGGAACCATCTTGCTTGGCCTGGAGCCCAGTAAAGAACGAATTGAGTCTGGTAAATAACATGGCAAAAAAGAAAGCATTCTGTCTGTCATTACCAGTGTCCTATTGATCCTTATCATTCTCTTTATCCTTGGTCAGGCAGATAAATATGGCCAGGTCTTGACAGTGGATGATGCCGGTACTGTCAATCCTAATATCCGGGGTCCTCCTAAGAAAAAGGGCTTATTTGCATCCGAGAATCCTACTGGAATCGAAGAAGCCTTGGAAAAATTGTTTAATGACGAGGATGGTCCTGATGAAGAGGAAGATGAAGATATTGACATGATGGATCTACTGGATACTGCCGATGACTTTGTGGTTGATGATGATGGAGCAGGCTACACAGAGAATGATGTCGAAAAGGTTATGGTTCAAAAGAAGCTCGATCCATCAAGGACTCGACCTGAAGGTGTGTATTTTATATGGATCTAGTAGTGTATGGTTTACTGACTCGAGAGAAGCTACAAGACCTCGTGTTGATATCACACCACATCCGATCATACACCCTGGAGAGACACCGTTCCAGAAGCCTGGAGGCCACAAGAATGATGATCCAGAAGTTGGTGATAGACGATATCTGGCATTCGATATGTTTGGTGTAATCTATACCATCTTCCATGGCGCATACTCCATTGTAAATGTCGAGTTCCATGACTTGACCGATCACAAAAACTTTCATTTCCGCGATTATGATCATCATTCTATAGCAGCATTGGGCAGAAAGGGAGCTGTATTTGGCTCAAAAAGCTATAAAGCAGAGAAAGATGATGATGATGATGAAGATGAGGATGGCGATAAAAAGATTGCCTCGACAGTTCATTATAAGCCTCTGGACAAAGGTGCTAATAGATTGGAATGGTCAGTTCCCTTGCCAGAAGGAGAAGAAGTCGAGACAGTGGCAATCAATGATTTCTCTGTGGTTGCAACCACAAGCGCTGGTCTTGTACGCATCTTCTCCCTCTCTGGCACTCAGACCCATCTGTTCCACCTCAAGAACGTGGTGTCTTTGGTGGCCTCTTCTGACATGCTCATGTTAATGTACTCTCCTCACCAGAGCACAAACAGTAAGTGACTATATGATTAGATGGTATTGGAACTGAAATGTATATAGACATTCACCATATCGAATATCGTTTGATGAACACTGATACTTTCGAGACAATGCAAACTGGCACCCTGCCTCTTAACCCAAAAAAGACCCTGGCCTGGGCTGGATTTTCTGAGAGTTTGGTAAGGGGACTATAAAGGCTTTTGTTCCAGAGTGCTGATTTAGTGGGTGTAGCAACCAGCTGTAGGAGACTCTTCTGGTGTGGTGTTTATACTTCATCAACAGAGACATGCAGGTCAGGCTCTCTGGGTACCTGTGTTTGATGGTCCTGCCACTGCAGCCAGAAGGGAACGAACAGAAAGATACTGGCCAATTGGTCTACTAAGAGAAGAGTTGATGTGCCTCATACTTAGGGTAAAGTACCAGCCAAAAAAAAGAGAGGTTTTTGTCAAGGATCCTTTTCCAACGAGACTATTGTGTTTAGGGCAAGAACATGTTTCCCTATTTCCCTCGCCCTCAGGTCAACAGTGTTGAACTTATGATGCCAACCACCCAACTGGACACAGAAACTGGCAAATTAGAAGAAAAGTAAGTATTGGCAGTAAAACTTTGAAATAACATGGTATCTTAGGTTCTTGCGCACCAAGATAATATCTGCTCATGAAAAGGAAGAAATCAGACTGGAGGGTGGAGATGAAAACGATATCAAAAAGATGGATCTCGAGATGGATAAAACACTTCTCCAGCTAATTCAACTGGCATGCAAGGCAGAAAAGCATGATAGAGTCTTGGACCTTTCGTCTGCCCTTAGTTCAGCCAGATCGATTGATGCTGCAATCAAAATTGCTTCTCATTTTAACCTTTCTCGCTTGGCAGAACACATTATACGCATCAAAGAGGTACTCTAGGCCATTAATGATGTGTAGACTCTAACTGTTTTTTTAAAAAAATCTACAGTCCAAGTTTATGGACGATAGCATGTTTGATGGGTTCTCGATGCAAGCGTAAGTGACCTATAACCAAAACCATCTCTTTAACTCACAATGCTTTTTTTAAAAAAAACCATTAGCCATCCTGGAACCCAGCAGTTTTCTGCCAAACGCTCTTCTAGGGACGTAGATGATGACACCCTCTCTTCTGACTCGCAGATTTTCCCCAAACGTACCCGGCCAATGTAACTGCCATTTGTAAATAAGATGTTTAATATATATGTGAAAAAATAAAAAAAAGGGTAGTCGAGAGGAGGGAAATGTCAAGGCTTTGTTGGAGTGATTCTTGTTTTAATGAATGATTGTGACATAGAGAGAGAGATAGAGAGATAGAGAGAGATAGAGAGGGATAAAATATCAGACAATGAAAAAAAGAAGAAGAAGATGGTGGGAATGGCTTCTTCTTTTTGGACTATTGACCCTTTTTATCTGATGATGTTTGTGATAGACGAGGAGCATCACGGTCCTTGGGCACCCCAAAGATATCGTTCTTTTGTCGCTTGTTTGTGCTCGACTCAAGTGCCTCAAACTCACGCTTCATGTACTGGTGTTCTTGACGAGACCGCTCAAGTTCAGTCTTGAGAACTTCATTCTGGCGACTAAGATCTTGTCTGGTCCTATCAAGTTCACCCTTGAGTACTTCGAGCTGACGATTGAGTTCATTGATAGCTTGATCTGAAATGAGTTTCTCAAGTGTCCATTTTTCGAGAGTAGAAGTCTCATTATCTTTCAGCTGGCGGATATAGGCTGCAGCCCTTTGGAGAATCGATCCCTTGTTTTTCTCACAACCGGGAACAATCCTGGCAATCTCGTTTATACCATCGTTGATCGTTTCACGACGACGACGCTCGACCTGCTTGTGGTTCTCACGACGAATCCGATGCCATTCGTCTGAACCAACGGGTGGCTTTGAATCATCTTGATTGGCATCACGATCTGTTCGAGAAGAATTGGGTTGTGGAGACTGCTGATTGTGGGCTGCTTGGTCTTGAGGAGAGTGTTCTTGGTGTTGGTGCTGCTGGTGCTGTTGAGCAGCCGCGGTGAGTGCACTAAGTGGGTTCATCCCGGCATTCTGTATGGATTGATGAAGAGCTTCAAGGGAGGCTGACTGTGATGGTGTCATTCCTGGCCTGGATTGCAATGGATTGGATTTACAAACTGTCTGTCAGTTACCGAATTCCTTTTCAGCATAAAGGTACCAAGTCTGTTTTACCAAATGTGTGAAGTGACGGCGGTGGGGTAATCAGACGATAGCTTTTTGGCTTTATCCTTTCTGTCTACCTGAACATCAAATGATGGTTATTAACTGTTGATAATAAGGCATAAATGACCAACAAAAAGGAATCCATACGTTTTGCCCGTTGTCTGTCTTTTGGTCCATGATGATGTGTTTATGCAAAGATGCAAAGTAATATAGTTTCTCGGTCTAGAAAAAAAGAGAGAATGACGGCCTGAGACATTGAACATTAGCATCCTCGTGTACATGCCCATTGCCCATGGCTTCCCCACCCCTTTTTTTGCGTGTCGGTTCTTCAGACCCTCCGACTTCTTTTTCTACCTCTTTGCTTCTCGTGACTTTGTGACGTTTTTGACCCTTTACTCACCTGACTTTGAGAAGGGAAGCTTGTTGGGATGGAATTGACTGCGCCCACTGGTGTTCTTGTCTGCGTCATCACACGACTATTTACACCTTTTTTGTCTGAGTTTGCAAGCTAATGTATCCAATCACATCACTAGTAATAAATAGACATTTGACAAAATATTACAGCTAAGCCTACTGAAATTTGATAAAGAAGTGTCTAGATGCCAAGACAAAAAAGGGGGGGCTTTGGGGACAAGTGTTTCCCTCTGCCTTTGGATATTATAGAAACACGTACGCGTACATTTTATACCTTTCTTTTGTTTTTTTTTTTAAAAATAATATTAATAACAATAATAATAATATCATACACATACACATACACATACAAACACAAAAAGTTATCGACCACAAGTTGAGATTGGTGACCGTTACACTGACTCGGCATGATCCTGTCTTGTTTACAAGACACTCAAGAATAGTAAATACAGGCACTCCAAAAGAACCTCTTTAGAGAACAGACAGTTTTGAGGCTAAACATTACAGACATGACTGTCTTTTATGGGCATTGAAGTACATGTTGCCATGGTAATAAATGGAATGGGCATCGCTCCTCTTTTTAGCCAACTTGAAGCCGGACCTTGCCATGTGGACGCTTCTATTCAAGAGCTATGGTGTGGCGGATGACCAAAATAGGCAATGGTCACATTTACCCCCAAACCCCGCTCTCCGCATGCGTGTCCAGCCCTGTGCTATAAAACTAGCCACTGAGTGGTTGACCGTCAGCCTTTTCCTTCATCACATCACATCACATCATGGACAAATTCAGAGAGGTAAATTCATACTCGCAGCAGGGGTATATTTGCACACACTGCTTGAGATAGTCCATGGCATTCTCAAGCCAAAAATACCAACAAAAACTCAACCCATTTTTGTTTAATTTCAAATAGAAACTCGCCAACCTCCACACCGAGCTTGATACTGCCAACAAGCGCGCTGCCGAACTCGAGGAAAAGGTTTCCCAGCTCGAGACTGAGCACAACGAGAAGGATGGAAAGTTGACCGCCCTCCAGTCTCGCGCCAAGGTACTTGAGGAGCAGCTCGAGAAGGCTGATGAGGATCTCAAGCAGTCCACCACAAAGTAAGCTAAAAAAAAGAGCCCAGTGAAAACACGACTGCCAGGAGATTTGTGTTAACCAACTATTCTTAGCTTCCGTGAGGCAGATTTGCGTGCCGAGCAGCTCGGTAAGAAGGCATTCAAGCTTGAGCAGGAAGTGCAGATCTGGGACAAGAAGTGTGCTGAGGTTGAGGCAAAGTACTTGGCTTCCAAGGCAGAGATGGACGAGCTCGAGGGACAGTTGGACTAAGAACATACACATCTTCTATTATACTCCTTCATACATTTAGTCTCCAATCATTCGAAAATGAAATCAATACCCATCAAAAAAAAAGTGCTTTATTTCATTGTATTTCCTATATAGTTGTTATGTTATGAGGGAACTACTGTAAGGTCAGGTCCATTTCCAACTGGAACTACCCCGGTAGGGTTTATCTGGAGATGTGACATGTAGTAATGACGTTTGATGTGCACCATGTTCACTGTGTCCGAGACTCCTTCCATTTGATAGATACGACGGGCCCACGCCAGAATATGCGGGTAGTCGTGCTGAATGGACTTGATGTTACACTTAAAGTGCCCATGGTAGACAGGATCAAATCTAAATTGACAAATATCAGCAAATTTGTATACATGATTGATGGGCATATTTTTCTTATTTACCTGATTATAGTGGTCCACAGGCGAATGTCTGCTTCGGTAAAGGTGTTCTTGACCAAGAATGTGTTTTTGGACAAGATGTCCTCTAGGCGGTCAAGGGATTTAAAGAGAGGGAATACATGGTTCTCATCTAGAAAATAAGGTTATTATTTAAGCTTCATATTTTCTTAAAGGTCTCAAGGCTTACATGCGGTTTGAGTGGTAGCAAAGCCTGACTTGTATACACCATTGTTGACAGTATCATAAACCCATTCGTTGAGGGTATCGATCTCACCCTGGAGCTCAGGAGGATAATAATTCAACTTTGCTTTTTCAGCGGGCAAAAGGTGGTTGAATGCAGTGTTGAACATTCTAATGATCTCTGAGCTCTCGTTGTTGACTATATCATATCATCCATAACATTAGCCCACTTGATTCCTCACGATTATCAGCCACTAACCAATAGTCTTTTCCTTCTTGTCCCACAAGACAGGCACAGTGAAACGGCCCTCATAATTTGGGTTGGCCTTGAAGTAAATCTCGCGAATAAACTGTGCATCATTGACTGTGTCTGGAATGGCACCTGGACACTCTTCAGCACTTGAAAACTTCCTATAATATTCCGCAAACACTTTATTAACCCTGTCTTCTTCTTTTTTTTTTACTAATAGCCTACTCACCATCCCTTTTCGCCCAACAAGTAGTGTACGGCAGAAATGCTAATGAAATCTTCGAGACCCTTGAGCTTGCGGACTATGGCTGTTCTGTGTGCCTGATTATTCCAAAAATTCATTAACAAGGCACGTATTTTATGCTTGATAGACTTACCCAAGGACAGGCCCATGAGATATAGAGGTGATAGCGATCCCTGATAGAGGAGTAATAACTGATTAATAGCTAGACACAAAACAAAAGATCTCTGGATATTACTTTTCAGCTGCAAATGTCGCGTTCTTGTCAGCCTCGATCTGGTTGCGAAAGACAGACTGCTGTCTTTTGAACTCGCCATCTTTGGAGGCCCAGTTGAGGATAGCAGGTTTGGAAGACATGAGACGAATGGATGTTATGCGTGGAAGAGTAGAGAGTCTACAAGAAAGCATAGAGATAATAGACTTTGCGCGTGTTTTTATATATAAGCGGCGAAATCGACCATTCTTTGTCAGCAGGTGGAGTTTTTATGAATCATCTCTTACAAATGCCCCAAATTAAGAAGATTACGACACAAGCTGTAATAATCTGATAAAATGGAGCGTGGGTGATTTTTAACGACAATCGTGGTAGTGATCAAGTGCCGACTGTGTTTATACAGCAGCCACAATAGATACTCAACAAAGGGAAAACGAGAGAAGAAAGGGCTAATCAAGACTGCAAGATTGGTCTATTAGGCTAATAAGCAGCATATGAACCAAGTAATCAGACAAGTGGTCAATGTTCTTGCCCCCTTTTAAATATGTGTTTTGGTGCCGTATCTCTGGGTAGCACGCCAATGGGATTTAAAGTATTCGAGCGCTGCTCGTAAAGTATATGTATTAGATCAATACTCTATTTTACTGATAATGATAAGCCTCTTGAGAAACTTTGGGTTTCAGATCCAAGACATGGATGAGTCCTTGCAAAAGTTTGGTAGGCAGAGGTGTTTTTTAAAGGATTTAATTGATAAAAAGGATAGAATATCAATGTAAGATGCTGTATTTACTATTTATGGATAATATTATAAGAATAGTTACTATATATAGAGAAAGTGGCTATATATCGATCAATTAGTGATTGTATCAACCAATTCTTTCTATATATGACAATGCAAGATCTCGAGTCGTACAAAATGATTTTCTAGACGAATCAAAATTAATCTTTGTGTTCTGCTCATCTTTTCTGGACAAAATAAAATGAAATTCAGGCAAATTAGATAGAGTTCAAGTTGAGATGAAGAAGAGAAATGATAGTACGAGTGCTTTTTTTCCCCTTTTCAGTTGCCATTACCCACCATTACCTCTTTTTTTTTTTAAAAAAAAAAAAAGAAATTGCTTATGGGTTTGATTCTAGACCCGGGTCATCTCACAACCTTATTGCACTATTCTGTGGAAGTGTATTCTTACCCGACAGACTCTTTACGCATGTATGCCTAATATTGTCCCAAATCCCATTTGGCTGGTGTAAAGTACTATAGAAGATCAAGACTGCCATCTTTTTTTCTTTTAATCTGCCAGAGATGGACTCTTGATGATATTTGTCAGCTGCTAACATTCTGTACCATTCCTTGTATCTCTCCAGTTAGAGATACTCGGATATCGCTGGTAGTTATAACACCAAGGCAATATGAAATATCTGTTAAAAGTATATCTTTACCAATTAGCCTTTTTTTATATTTATTTGTGGCATGATGGATAAAAGGCCTCTGACATTATAAAGAAGAGTATTCTAATTACCAAACTTTCTATATTTTTTCTTTTAATAAAATACTAGAAAGAATTACAGAATTACAGACTCTTGATATAGAAATTGTTTAATATAACAACGGCTAATTGAACATGATATTATTATTTTTCTCTCTTGAACACACTGCTCTCATTAAGATGCTTTGTACGTATTACTATATAGGATTACAGTAGAATATTTACAACCCCAAATTAAAAGTATTGTTATTGTACAATATTTGCAATAAATTATTATCTAATATGAATTTAATACATTGTATTCAATTGATTCTCTTCATGTGCTATATTGAGCTGTTAGGGACCAGATAACATTAACCAATGCCGGACAGATCACTAGTCGTCAGCAGTGATATATTGAGGCGTGTAAAAATGACATGCTTGAATGATTAGCGAAAAAAATAATAAAAAATAAAATAAAAAAATAATAACCCCCCCGTCGATGCAACTATAGTTTCTAAAAAGATGATTCTACCTTTTCTGGTAATTAGAATAAAAATGAGAGAGAGAGAGAGATTAGAGTTTATGATGGTTCTTTTTAGAGTGCAATTAATATGTATAACTCTTGACGTTGAGTTGGGCCGATAGAAAAGAGGCATACTGATAAAGATCTATTTGCGTGATGGATATTATGGATTGACATGGTGCATTAGGCTGGTTGATTCCCTTGGTCACGACAGGACATGTATGTAGGCAAGAATGATTTGTTTGAAAAAAAGGAAAACTAATGCCGTCGTCTAAACACCATTTTATTTTGTTCAAAAGGAAACCCGAACATTTGAAAACTAATTTTGATTTGCTTAAAAAATAAATAAAAAGTCTGGTGTCCAACCAGAAATAATGTACATTGGGCTTGCTCGAGTAACATCCCCCCCCCCTGTGTCTATACATTTTGCATGAGTTATTAACAATTGTTTTGGTTTTTTCTTTCATTTGTTCATATGTTTTATGTCTAGAATAAAAAAAAAGAATGGTACAGTAACATTGCTCTATAGCCAACATTTGTAAAAAGGCATGCAAAGGCTCCATAAAAGTTAGGCAATTAGTATTATCATAGGAAATACCTGTAAGCAATACACCAGCTGAGGCTCATTTGTACCTCTGTATACAGATCTCTTGCAGAATTCCTTTTGATGCATGGTTCTAATAGCAGCCCTTTAGGACAATTGCTTTATTACCAATATATAAAAGCCAATTATCAGTACTACCAAAAACTCGCGAATATTGTGTTCAAAACAGCTAGTGTTCTTATGTCTCTTGACATACGCAAGATTGACACACACACACACACACACAAAAATGCGCACTGAGAATTTGACAGTAAGTTTGCCTGCTGAATTTTCAAAGATCAAGATCCTGGCTTGTTTTCTAGTTGCTCAAGAACGATATACAGAATACATTGCTGACAACTTGATGATGTTATAAACAATCACATGCTTTGGTACCATCTTGCTATTAGGCTTGGCATCTAATCATGACATTAGCTTTACTGTGAACCGACTACCCTTGGTCGATTTTCCTTTTAATCATTATATTTGCCCAAGAGATCTTGGTTCAATTCAATCATATAGTTTCTAGACCTTTAGATTAATCTATTTTATACTACAATGTCATATCCTAGTTGAGACAAATATGTTCAAAGGTTGACATCTCAAGTAACCCCATTTGCCCTGCAGATCGCCTGGTATTCTGATAAGCAATTTGACGGCACGACCCAGCACAATCTGGACCGTTACTGACTATGATGACAATAGGACCCGGACCATCAGTGCAAACATTCAGCTCAAATACCTTTAACGATCGCATTTGATTTCCTAACAAGGGAAACGTATTAATTAGCGAGTGCTTTAGACTTGCTTGTGATAAAGTTGACCATTTGTCACCAAAATAACGTTAATTTATTTGTTTTTTCAAATGAAATGATACCAGGATGTATGACACTTTATGATTTAGTGATCTGCTTTAATTTTAGGTTACTTTAGGGCATCCAGATTAGATGGTCAATATCATAAGTGTTTTATTTGTCCAGAAATAAAAAAATAAAATAAATAAAAATCATCAAAAATTCGAGTGAAAAAGTGATTAAGATATGATGGGTAAAGAACGAATGGGCGGAAATGTTATGTACAAAGAAGTTGAAATATGTACATTGCTATTATACGCAACGCAGTGTAACCTTGTCCAAGCCATGCCATTGAGTATGCATAGCCAAAGTCCAATCACTTTGATCACCAATGATCGTGTCTGTTCCAGAGACATCTTCTTGGTAAGTTGAGGAGGCCGATGATCTTGTGTGGTTAAACAGCAAGTGAGGCTCCTTTGACAGGACTATTCCACCCATGCTAGGGTCAGCCAGCTTTTGGGCAATTCGCTGCTGAAGTTCCTTTAGATCAATAGACCGTGGCACCTGGATAACGATGATATTGTCAGCATCATATACCACCTTGATCTTGATGGTCCGTAACGATGGTGAGCCATTTGAGCTATTTGACGGGCTGGGGGATGCGCTCGTGTTGTTTGTGCTGCAGGTTATGGTGCTGCAGGTAGTGTTTATACTATCACAGCTGCTACTTGTGCTTGTGCTGCTTGCCATGGCTGGAGGAGTAGGTCGGTTGGTCCACGGCAGGATCATGGTTGCTGCCTGAGTGCAAAATAAGGACAGAGATGTTGCGGATGCGGCTGAAGATGTCGATGAGGTTGAGATGGTTGGAACTGGTGCTGGGCCGCGGATAGAAGGGCATCTTAGGCGCTTCCACCGCGACTGTAGAGGGTTTGGTGGAAGTTTTGATGCTGTGGCAAGTGGCATGGCAACAGGATGCTGTCTGAGATTGGGTTGAGAGGTTGATTTGGGGAGTGCAGACGCTACTAATCTAACTTGACCCACAGAACGAGATCGCACCAGTCGACGTTTGGGAGAGGTTGGTTTTGCTAGTTTTGAAGACTGCTGGTCCCGCCAGAGTTGCTCTTCAGTATCTGCCTTTTGGAGCCCAAAAAATTCGAGAACAACAAGAGATTGGGTAATAGAAGATGGAAGTTGAAAGAGGGCATCTACAAAGCGCTCAAGCTCTGCTCGACGTTGTATGTGGATTTGTTTATTGGGAAGAATCTGGATACGTCCTTTGATCTTTGGTAGAACTAATGTATCCTGCTGTGTAGGCCGTTGACGCGAGCTTCGGCCAATGCTGCTCAAAGGGGGGCGTGCGGGAGAGAACGTGGTCTGGAGGCTTTGGGAAAAGTGAGAAAAGTCCTCATAGCGACGGGCAATGGTATAGGACTTGCGAGCCAGGATTCGAAATCCAGGCGTGACAACCTGGGGGTCGACTTGCTGGGGATCTACGTCGATCAAGAACCATATCTTTTGATCTGAACGCCTTTCAAACCCGATGATGGTGGCACGATGAATTGGAGGGGCGAGTTTGACACCCGGACAGAACCTAGTCTGTGAGTGGGAGGGTCTGGGATGTAAGAGATGTGGTGGCATTGAGATAAAAGTAGAAGAAAAAAAGAGAGAGTGTGGCTGGAAAAGAGTGAGGGAGTTTATATATTTGTTTGTTGAAAATCCAATATGGACGATGGCATTATTAATTGCTTGAATTCTGGGGGTGGGTACACTTTCTATATAAAGGGCATGGGTAGTAAAAGGAAAGGCTGGGGGGTATGTGGGGGCTCCTTTTTCTGTGCTCAAAAGAGAAAAAGGGCTTGAGAGTAATAAGAAAAAAAGCGATAGAATGGAGTCCACCCAGTCAAGCTCGCATTCCAGTCCTCTTGATATCTCAGAGATCACAAACACATACACACACAGAATATTAGTCCTGGTGCCTTTTTCGTTTTCTTTTTGTGAATGATAATGATATTCGTCTGCTTCTTGGCCAAAGATATGAACAAGGGAAAATAGGCATTCAAGCTTGGTTAAGGCATGTGTTAAGGTTTTCCAAGGAGTTAATTTATTATAATTATTATTATAATAATACTTGTAATAAACTCTCTTCCACTTTATCTCTGTCCTCCGCAACTTGTTTGCATGGCAGACTTGCTTTGTTATAGTATAATTTGCGAAATGACATGCTTACCATGCGGGCACCTACCGATCCAAAAAGAAAAAGGTGGCTTTTAATGCTCCAGCTTGAATGGCAACAAAGCATGTCCAAGTACAAGGTGCGATTGCGATGGTCCAGACAATCAAAAATATGTTCCTTTCATTAAGAGTTCTCCAAGACACACTTCCAATTCAACCTTGCGCATGTGCATGCAGAAACTGTGCTACCCTAAGCAGTATAAGGATTCTCTTTGACCTGCCATGACTCTGCCAGATGCCCTTTACCCAACTTCTTTGATGGCATTATAATCTACTTTATCCACCAAAGCTCCTCCCTGTTCTCCGGTCTTTTAATGGTGCCATGGATATTAGCTTTGTTCTCTGTTGCACAGATCCCATTCACGGAAACTTGCTTTTTTCATACAAACTCACACATTCTTATGAAAAAACTAAATATATATGTATAATTGTAATATGATATAATTTTATTCAATTGGATATATCCTTACAAGTGTATAAATTAGCAGCCTATTTCAATAAAGAAATTGAGCAATAATAAGCACAAATACATTATTCAATCTCTCTTCTCCTTGGTAAACACATATGCTTAAAGCCGATAATCCGTAAATTCAAGGGAACACACAAATTGAACAAAAAAATGGGCTAGTATGATCAAATTGCTCTAGGTTGTGATATTAAGCTGTTTAAAAATATATATACATATATATATATATTCACAGAATTAACAAGACAATAACGAAGAATGCTATGAACGTGGTGTTCATTTACTGGTCTGGAATCACACCATTTGGTCTATATCATTGATTTCTCTATCGATCTCTGTTTCTCTTGTATTTCACTTTGTGGCAATCTGATAAATAATGGATATTATACCCATTTCTTTAACTAGACATTTAAATATTTAGCCAACAATCCAACGCCTTTCATACCTTTAACAATCTAGGTTTACAGATCACCGGGCTTAGCGATAGCCCTTTAGCTATATTCATGTCTACAGACTGCCAAACGATCCAGAATTTGCATGTACTTGTTCATTGGTATTGGGCAAATTCATAGGCGTCAATGCGTGCAAAATGTCAAGAGGAATTCATTTCAAATATACTTGTACCTCTTCCTCCTTGGTTTAAAAAGTAATATTTATTTAATTTTAACAAAATAAATAACCCAAAATTCAATAGAATTAATTTTACACATACCCGATTATCAACTCTCATGTAACATCCATACAAAATATCCCACCCAACCTGACCATTCATCTCATTTTACATGCAATATTTATTTAATACACATATAAGTTTGTGATGTCATTCCAACCTACAATCCATCCATGTCACAATTCCCATTTTTAATCTTTAATCTTTACACAATCACATGCCAAATCTAGCAAGACAAGACCCTTTACTTGATTTTATTTTCTTGCTTGGACTTTTGTTGGGTTGAAAAGCATCATGTCCAATTCTGAACCAATTCCCTTTGTGCATTATTATTGCGACTGTCCAGACTTTACCAGTTACTCTGATAATCAAGGCACCAATCGATCGATCGAACGTCCCAACAAAAAAGACGCCTCATTTGAAGAAAAGACTCAGTTCCTGACTGTGAATGATCCCATTCATCTGTCTCGGAGTAGCTCCACAGGAACTGATGCCGGGGCATCATCAACATCAGCCTCAATAACCGGCCAACATCTTCTTTCTGCCCAGGCATCAAACTATGTCTATCCACTCTCGCGCCTCTACTTTTGTGAAGATTGTCATCAGATCCGATGTCCATCTTGTGTGCAGGACGAAATTGTATCGTATTATTGTCCAAACTGTCTTTTCGAGGTACCGACTGCCAGTGTAAAGAGTGAAAAAAACAGGTAAGTGTTGTGTGTATGATAGTAGGGAAAAGTGGTCAATTGGTTGACATGATCATAGATGTGCCCGTAACTGTTTCCAATGTCCCATCTGCCAAAATACTCTGTCGGTCGTGGCTGCACAGGAATCGGCTGCGGCTCCGGCTGCAGCAGGACCATATTTCTTGGCTTGCAACGTTTGTCGCTGGAACTCACAAGAGATTGGCATGACATTTGAAAAGCCAACCAGTTTAGCATGCAAGTAAACTCTTTTTATATTTATATATATATTCTGGCAGACTTTGAAGCTTACAACATGGCCAAACAGTACAGCTACAAAAGAATGAAGAAGCCTTGCCGGACGCCAAAGAGTTTGATCACTTGAAAGAACACTTTGAAAAGTACTTGCGTGCAAATGCACCCCCTGCTTTGCCGACAAGCTTCATGTCGTTCTCAAACACGGGTGCATTTAACAAGATGATGGGTGGGCAATTCTCGGGTGATACACAGGCACAGGGAAAGAAGGATGTTATTGAGCCCTATGTGCCAAGTGTGCAAATTCTTGATGATGATACAAAGACGCTTAATAGCATGTTTAGTCTACGTACTGTCGATCAAGGTAAGCAAGATATAAAGGAGATTGGCTTTATGGGCTGATCCTTTTTTTTATGTTACCATTCATTTTGGACAGTATCCACACTTAACCAAAGATTCACCCAACTCCATGATCAGCCATACCAACTTAGGTAACTTGCAGTAGATATTAATAAATAAATAAAAATATATACTGAGAAATAAACACGCTTCAATGTGTTTACAGCAAGATACACCCCCAAAGAATCCACCTTTGCATCAAGAGATCCAAGCGATGCCGTACATGCCGACACATCCTGATCAAACCTGAACAAAAGGCCCAGGCCACTCGGTTCAAGATAAAGCTGGTGGCCATGTAAGAAACCCCCCACAAGGCTCAAGACACTAACTAGGACTAACCATGGCTATAGGAATTATATCCCAAACATCACCATTGTCAAGCTTCCTAGGAAGCCATGGCTTTTACAGCTTGGTGTCCCAACTCAATTCGTATTAAAGTTCACTAACCCCCTCTATGAAGAAATGAGCATCACATTGGCTACACCCCAAATGCGCCGCAAGTCTGCTACAGAGCCTGAAGGCCCAGCAGAGAAGAATAGTACCAAGATGATGGGAAAGGTTACGATTCTCTCGCCACATTTCACTGTGGGTGCTTACAATGAGACAATTGAGTACGATGATGAACTGTACTCGAATGGATCACGCAAGGCAGGCCATGGAAATACGGCCGGAGTGTCTGCCGGGGTATCTGCTGGAGCGTCTGGAGGGTGGAGTAGTGGGGTGTATGATAGACGGAATAATTACACGAGTGTGGTTGTAGAGGTTGTTCCTGAACAGTATGGTGAATTCAAGGTAAGAATGATCATTTCATCTACTCCTTGAATTCATATTGCTACTGCTATTCGTACCAGAATAGAAACCAGACAGGAATCTCAAAAGGGGAGGTATTAACATTTGACGTGTCTAGTTTCCCTTGCTTGTTACCTACAATTACAAGGCTGACGATGGTCGAATGGACGTGTCTTCTGGGGACATTGAGATGGATCTCGATGAAATCGATCCTGATGACAGTTTCAGTGGATCCAAAAAGGCAAACTCCTCTATTCGTATGGATGATGATCGTACAAAGAGTTTGTCCTTCTGGTGCCTAATTGGACTTGGCCAGGTTTCTGGTGATCCCGAAAACAGACCTCTTGGTGAATCTTTTCATCAATAATAATAAAAAAAGAATCCAATTCTCAAGACACTTTGAAACATTCCTCAGCAAACAAACAAAAAAGATTGATTTTTTATAAAGATATTGGGTTTATAGTCCTCTCTGCTGTGTTATACTATTACAAAGTAACATGGTTGGGTCCTATTAATTCATAGCACACTATCCTAGAATTATCTCATAGATTATGACGATGATGTTTATGGCAATGAGAGGAACTAGAACAAGCTTATATTTAGATGCAGGATTCCTCTTTATTGTCAATCTCAACCTACTTCTCATTAGCGTCCGCACAGCTGATATCAGATTCACCATCTTGGATTTTACTGATTGTGTCTGATCACTACCAAAGCCAGCATCTGTCTGTGCATTCCATCCAACTTGAATTCCCATTAGAGCGCGTTTGTTGGCATCTTTTATACTTACTCTTGGCCAAGAATCTATCTTCGCTCAAAACTGCAACGGCATTGATGAAGCACAAGAAAACATAAAACAGTTGACCGAGACCGAGTGGCATACTGTTGATCAAGTAATTGGTTTGAAGATGTAATATACAGCTCTTCTATTCTGCTGTGTGCCAGTACAAGTGTGGAGATCAGCGGTGGTTGAAATCATCAGGCTTTGGGTCCGTGACTCCTTTGGGTTGTATAAATTGTAGGCTTTTGTGATCAAGAGTCTATTAATTACATGCTATCATTCATTTTCTTGTCAAGGAGCTCAAATTAACTGGCTACATGCGAGTCTCTCTATTTTCTTCTTCTGGTGATCTTTTTTTTACAAGAACATGGTTCATTTCATATAATTAACCCAGAATTTGCCTCTTGTATGCCAAGCTCTCTCTCCTCCCCCCCCTCTTTCTTTTTTTTTTCTTTTTTTTCTTTTCAATGATAACAAGCATACAAATCATTCTCTTGTTCTGCACAGTTCTTGGCAACCTTGATCTGGTTCCAACAAGAATTCTTTCTTTTCTTTTTTTCTGCTTTTTAAATAGTTGCTGGGATCATAAAATGTTGAGACGCAGCAAGAGTAAGGATTTAATGGTAATCTGTCATGTAAATCCATATAGTTTTTATCATTTATTCAAAATGACATTATAAATCAAATATAAATATATATGTATATGTATTTTGTAATTTATGGGTAAAAGTGCAATAAAAGAGGCCCTCTAAAAATCAGAAGAAGAAGAAGAAGAAAGAAAGAAAAGAAAAACAGAAATAATGACCACCAATGGTAGTATTGTAAAGACGAAGCCTATTAACCATCTGGCTATATAGTATACCCAGATATTCTTTACATTTGACATTGCTCCAAATATAAAGAATTTACACTGGACCGACTCATTAAGCGCAGATTGACCCAAAGTCTTGGCACCTGGATCCAAGCAATAAAACGTGCTTTTTATTCGCTTTATAACCGTCACTCATTAGTGATTATTCAGAATATTTACAAAAAAATCATATATTTGAAAACACAGTCTGACAGATGTAACAGAAATTAAAGGCGAATATGAGGAATGTTTGCAAGCATAGAAATGCATTGAATTTGTGCACAATATTCATAGAATATAATGGGCGATATTAAATACTATCAAAGTAATGCATTTTATTTGCCATTGATTCCATACAGATTACAAACAAAAATAACTCGTATAGATTCTGTCTGCGTTCAGAAACGAATCATCTGCTTTTTAAATTACAGGCCATTCAAAATTGCAAAACGAATTGTGAATGCTTTACAGGCAGCCAGTAGTAGCCTTTTATCTTGGGTTTGTTTGAGTTTGATAGATTATTACATATCAAGAGTCCTTTTTTTTTTTACCTATTAACTGTTGCTTTTATAAGCCAAATAGACGAGTGTCTGGTGCAGGCTCATAAATTGATTAAACAAATGCTATTATCATTTGCATAAAACATTATAGCGATTTCTTGTCTCTTGTGGCACTCGTTACAATTGATCGCTGTATTCTATAGACTCCAATAATTATAGAGGTTTAACTAGCCTTGTTTTTTTTTCCTACTGTGATTGCATGTCTAATAGTAGATGACATATCAATGTTCTTGAGTCTGTATTTAGCCCTTATTACTCAATAATATTGGATCATTAATTGATTCAATTACAACTTATTTCCAATCGTTATTTTCTGATCCCTACAACGTGGAGAATGTCGTGGGTCCTGCTTTGTTATACCAGCAGTTATCAAGTGTTGCTTTTTTTTTAATTGCTTTGTAAAAACAACTATATATATATGTGTGTATATGTGTATATGTGTGTATAACTATTGATCTGTTTCCATGTGTATAAACCTGTTTGAATATTATCGACTGTATACATACTTGGGCTCGAATTTAGTAAATGAATTACAAGAATAAAATACATATAAAAAGAAAAAGTCACACGCTTCAGATTTTAGTCCTACAGCATCAGTGTCGTACCAAGGAAACAGTAGTTGGTTATTATAAAGTCAACTATATCTTTGGTTGAGATATTCTCCTTATAAACAGTTAAAAACTACAACCGGACATTTCTCTATTATACTAAACTACCTTTTTTTTATATGTATTCTTTATATCCTTTTTATATATTTTTTATCATTTTTTTAAAAATATATATATCAATATACTATTTCTTACAGATATAAAGTATTACAAGTCTTGTGGTGTATGCCTGTTTTAATTATTTTTTAAAGAGAGAGAGAGATAAAGAGAGTACAAGCAACTGGTTGGTACCAAAAAAAAAACGACTATTTATGCTGGAAATTTATATAACAAAGCCAGCAAAAACACACACACACACACAATATTTTGAGTATATTTGTTTACCGGTTAGAGTTGGACAGGAGATCATGGCAATATTGCATTCAAAAAGAGACCAGAAATATCGAACAAGACCAAACGAAAATACAAGTACAAATTATAAATATATATATGTACATACAGGAATACAAAGTATTTAAAAACAATTTTTTTCTAAAAAAAAAAATATTACCATAATTCTCGGCATTCCCATTATTATGATTTTTTAATAATCTAGAGCCCATAAACATTCGATCAAACCATGATACTCCAATGACCCATGGCATATACCTTGAAGAAACATGAAAATTTTTATGTAGTGTCTTGTTTATTTTATTTTTTATTTTATTTAAAGAAAAAAAGAACGGGCTCTGTATGATTGAGTGGACATTTATTTTGCTCTTTATTTTTCAAGAAACAATTCTATGGCTCGAGAATGATAAACCTACGCGTCTTTTCTTTCATTTTATTGATGGCTTTGCCCAAAAATAAAGTATACCTAGCTAATAAACAAGGTTTAGACCTGCAAGGTAAACAAATCTTGGAGGGGCAAAACAACAACCCTCCTGAAACAAATATCTGGTATTTTATGGCTTTTTAATAAAGTATCATAAAGAGATAAATCAACTCTTCTCGTTGTCCGCATAATTGGATCAGTTTCTCTAATATTTTTTTTTAAAAAAAAAGGGGGAGCGTGTTTATCTTATTTATGTTAGACATATTCGTTTAGGTTACTCAAATAATGTTTTTTCTTTTGAGCTGTTTATTCGTGTCCCAAATATCTGTATCGCACAAGGAGACGTTTTCGGTATTGAAGAATATCACGCGTCAGGGTATCCAGACAGAAAAACAAGGTCAAATAACTATCCCGTCTATTTATTTATTTATTTATTTTGATAAACATCTATTGACCATGGCCACTCTTCCCTTCAACACGATGAGTAAAGAAAGATGCCAAGGTCGCTCAAGGACTCGAGTTTATTTTATTCTTCATGTTGAAAAGCAAGGCAGGTTACGGCTGTTATCATGTGCTAAGGCTATTACACAAGCACAAGACTACAAAATAAACCAGCATTAAAATAATAAAAGAAGTTTCACAAATAACCATACATTTATAGTACTACTCGGATCTGGCGGTTGGAGGTATAATAGAATGGTTTGTTATGATTGAATGTCCATAGTTTGAGAGTTCAGCATTGGTTGCGCTGAGTGTAATTCTAATTATGGCATAGACTAAAGGGCAAGATCAGAGCAACAATGCAAGCTAGACGCTTCAGAAATCCAGCCCATAAAGAATACTGAGAAGCCAGCTGCAGTGATATGCTTGAGGATTATTATGTATTGAGAAAATGCATAGAGTCGTAATAAACTTCTCGGGGTTTTAGGTTGATACGACATATATCTTCCAAGTTTAATTATCAGGGTTTTAGGGTTTGATACTTTGCACAATAGAACCTCGCTTTTTATCAACCCTTTTTTTTAAATTCTTCTTCTTTTTCTTTTTGAATCGCCATATGACCCTTGTTATTCTATACTAACAGCTCTTCATGTTCTCCGAGCTTCGCTCTAGAAAGAGAGACTCGGGAAATATGAAGTCGGGTAAATGCTACCGTCTGTGTATAAATATAATTATAAATATAAATTTAGATACAAATATAGATACAAATATATAGTGTGTACATGTATATATCTATTACAAGTATTATCAATTATACTCTTATTACAATTAAACCCTTGGTTCACAAAATTAGGTTGTCAGAAAAGTGATGGCACCAATAGAGTAAGATTGGGAAACCAATGTACTAGCAAAATAAAGTACTGGAGTATCAATATCCTCTGCACAAATTAAATGGATTTGAACTTCAAAGGAGCTAAAATTAGGTGTGCTGGACCCCTTTTTGCCAGTTCAAATGTGATTTATAAATATTGTCTTGTTTTATGGACTTGGACATCAAATAAACCTCTAATGCCAGTGTTTGGGAGCCTACTGGGAATGCAAAAAAAAGACCTATAGAATCAAATTAATTAGAAAAAATTACTATGCCATTCGGTATATAGGACTGGATGTCATTTTTTATTTTAACCTCAGTAATTAACCTTTTTTTCTTCTTTTTCTTTTTGCAGTGGTCAAGGTTATTTTACTGCAATATTACAAATGTGTTTTTAATAAAAACATGTCTTTAAAAACGATTTAGACAAGAATATGGTATTTAACCACAATATAACTTTATTTTATTTAAGTTATAGAATAGTATATTTTACAAATACGATAAGAAAGAAAAATACATATTGTTATATTATCTTTCTTCCTTTCTTATTCATACTTTGCGCATATAAAAGCTGTCAAAGAAGCTTGGTTAAGTTAAGTATCAAGACCATACGACAAATGAAAGGATTCTGACAGTGGTAAAATTACATAAAAAAAGCAAAATATACTTGAAAAATAACAAGTTCTATACAATTCAGTTATTGACGATACATAATATGGTCCTGTGTGTTCCTTTGGATGTCTCTGTGCCTTAAATACTGGCACTCATCTCGGTCTATTTACAAGCTTGTTACTGATTATTGATTGATTGATTATAATCGTCTATATATATATATAAATTATACTTTCCTGATGTACTCTTCTCCTCTGACGGTTCAGGGTTCAGTAACCGTGATCTTTTACCTAGACCCATTACGTTCCGAACGACAGGGATTTCTTCTGATGAAATAATAATAATAATAATAATAATAATAATAATAAAAAGGCATTGTAAATACTCGTGGGTTCGTTCGTATGGTTTGCTTGAGTTTACCTGGAATATGGCTGGAATTGTCCTTGAAATCTGTCAAGCAATCGACAGAGGATATTGGTTTTATGTTTTGTCTGATATTCTTTGGTCTTTCTGAGGGTGATGTGCTGCTGACCGTCTCATGGCTGTGTTTTCTACTTTTTGGATAATTGACGGCCTTCATTTTTGTAGCCGAGTGGGTTGACATTGATCTCATACGAGTGTGCATCTCTTCATCGGTATTGCTATTACTCATAGATGCTTTCCAGGTCACCATCGATGGCCGGTAATGCGATGTAGATGTCTCGGAAATGAGACTAGAGTTGTCGCTTGAACGACGGTTTGGTGTGTTGGCTTCACTTTCAGAAGTAGAATGCCGCATGGGTGCTACAGTTGGCCATGCAGCTGTTGGGGCAGTCTCCATAGAAAAGTAGTTGAAATCATCTGATGGCCTCGACTGGCCTGCTACACGGGTGTATTCTTTGAGTTGGACTACTTGGTGTCTTAGCTTCTCTACTTTGCCCATCAAAAAACCAATATATTAATATATTTTGTTGGAGGTTCTTGTTTCTCAAACAAGTATTATGTGTATATACATACGATTGTTTTGACATGTCTTTCTCTTCTTGGTTTGTTCGTCTATAATTGTTTTTGTTTTTGTTTAATAAGAATATGGAGTTGGGTTACCAGAAAAGACTTACGATCATTGTGAGAGACTGTGAATACACCAAGCATATCTTGCATTATCTAGCCATTTGTTAATTCAAATCATCTAATTATTATTATTATTATTATTATTAATCTTCTTAAAAAAGATTCTTACTTCTTGTTGTTTCAACAGGATGACCCGCAGACTTCCAACTTCACTGCGCAATATATCGCATGCATTAGTTACAGTAAGCAGCTGATCTTCCACAGTGTGTAGGTGTTTCTGCAATGGTATATATGGATCTTCTTCAGCATCTGCATTGTCTGGAATTCGTAGTGGTCGTGCAGGCGACATTGTGTTGCTCTTGGCACTCTTTCTTTTGATATTCTGAAGGTCATCGACTGCACCCCTTCGGAAATGAGGGTGCCTAAACTCCCAGGTCTGGGTTTCGTTTGTAAGGTTGGAGTGAATCATGTCGTTGACTTTGTGGAATCCATACACTAAAGACAATGATAAATTAACAGAGGTTTCAAGTAGAAATATATATGTTCTTACTGTTGAGTTGGCGAACAAAGCTTTGCCAGTTGTTGTGCTTAAAGTATTGCGGAAGGACTATCTTTGAGAATAGGGTTGGGTTTGCGACACTGAACAGGTCGCCGCTTCTTGACCATGAAATCATTTCTTGAATCTCAGGATCCTCTAGCATTCTATGCAATAATCATTACTAAGGACAAATCTTTACGGATAATAAAAGGGGAGGGGGAGGGGGAGAATAATGGCGTACTTGTAAACCTTGTTGACAAACGCAGCCTGGGTCTTTGTGTTTGGAGAAGTGCTTAGGATAGGAAAGTCGTTGCTGTTTGATCTTGACAGATTGATTGCAGAATTGTGGCCTTTCATTTCCGACAGATCTCCGTTTTCCATATTTTTTGACCTTAATTTATCCAATATTTTTTTTTTGGTTTTTAGATAATTAATGTTTCCAAAGACAGTTCATTCCAGGCTGCTTACTTTGCAAAACGTGAACCATGGGCTTCATTCTCACTTGCATTACTTGTACCGCTGATACTACTGCGGATGCTACTGCTTGACCGTGAACTATCTCTTCTATCTGAAGTCATACTGTCATGATCAGGGGGGTTGTGAATATTGACAGAGTTGATTTTGGCCTTGATGGTCAGGGCTAATCTATCACGCGTCAAGGATTATATTGTGCTATTTGAGTATCAGAATATTGGGTCTGTGTATGTGTATGTATATACTGATATCAATAGATGTAGAGTCGGTAGATATCGACTGGCAGCATACCTTTTTTTTAAAAAAATAATTATTATTTAATACGATCCGAGTATTATATGGCCGGATTTGCAGTCGGACAAGAAGAGTAGATATTGAAATATCTGTTGAGGGGTCGTTGTTGTGTTTTTTTTTGTACTTTTTGAATATAACGGACCAAGGATATAATGGTCTGATATAATTATAATGACGATATAATTATTCTTTGGTGTGTTGCTCTTGTTGGTATGCTTTTTTTTGGTTTAGAGGTTTAGAGGTTCAAAAGGTATGTGTGAATGTGGTCGAGGTTGCTTGAAAAGATAGGAGATGTCCAGGACTATATGAAACCAAGAGAGAAAGAGAGTAATGAGCTCCTGGCTGTTGATTGGGGTTTCAAAAGAGTGGTTAGAGGGAGATGGTTGAATGTAATGAGATCAGCGAGGTCCACGACTGATTCCCTAATATTTCTTTCTCCTCTATCTCACGTACAGAAAGCACCGTGCACAATAAGAAGAAAGAAGAAAAAAGAAGACATTTTTGGACTTGTGGAAAGCACCTGGGGGAATTGCTGATGTCACCCTCTGCGCCAATAAACCGGGTTTTGCGTATCAATTTGGGAGGCTACCTAAAATAACTCGATCTGGAATCAATAAGGAACTAGAAAAAGCAAGGAAAAAAAAAAGAAAAAAAAAGGCAGCGGCGCTAGTTAAAGTTGATCGGTAAGAATGTTTTTTTTTTCTTGTTTCTGTATAAATCTATAATGTCCGGTTGTGTATATATTTTTATAATTGCCTTTCTCTACTATTATTATTATTATTATCCCTATTACACATTACACATTGTAGATTTGTATTCACAATAAATTACTATAATCAGTCTTGAAAATATAAAAGGGTACCAAAAAAACAAATAACAACAACAACAACAACAACAACAACAACAAAAACAACATACACGCTTTGAATAGTGTTACTTGACCCCTACCGTATTATCACTATAAAGTACTCCTTTGACTTTTTTGCCAGTATTCAAAATACTAGGCTATTAACCATGCCATGTTTTCAATACCAATGGACAACTGATTCGTATGATCTTAGAACCACCTATTCTGATTATTGTCAAATCAAGTGTATAGGCAAAATACACATGTGTGTATAATAGAAAATACCATGGAATCATAGAAATCTTCTATAGTACTTTTTCTCGGCCCTTGACACAACCCAGAAACTATAAAATGCAGTATTTTCTTGATTCACGCTTAAACAAGATGCCCTTTTTTTTTAGTGGCTTTTTGGAATCCAATTCATTTGCAAATCCATTAACTCCCTAATGCTCTATTAAGAAATAACTCCTGGACATCCACAAGGACAAGTAGTAGAAATAAACCGTGATTCATAATTCTTTTTGCACGTTCCCACAAGGTTCGTAATTTGATTTTATTCGACTCCCTTTTTTTTAAAACACCAACACTTTGACTCCCTGTTGTGCTTTTTCTTGCTTGACAGTGCTCCAGTTTTGATTTCAAAGTAATCAAATGAGCCCTTACAAAGGGAAAAAAAAAGAGAGAAATCACTTTGAAAACACGATGGATTGGAGTGACCCTTGTGGGGGTTATCTGTCTGCCACAACAATTTCATGGATCCTGACTTTGGTCATCTGGCTAACTTCCCCCTCTTTACCCTAATGACAACTATCTATTTGCGCGCAATTATACATAATCACGTTTACCTTTATAATGATCGGTATTACATAAGCAACTATCAACAAATAAATTTAAAATAAATAAATAAATACTTGCATGGTTACCAATGTTTATAAGAATACTATTGCTATCGTTTTGCTTGTTACCTAGTTACATGTTCTTCCATCTGTTTCTAGGTTACACTGAAAATAAGCCGAGTTCGGAGTAAAAATATAGAAGAAATTAGTTTCTAATAAATAAAAAAGTATCCTTCTAGAAAACTCGTATTTGCAAAACCTAAAAAATGCAAGTCACAATCAACCTCAGCACAACAATATTCCCAAACCATGTGGTATGCTGACATCTTGAAAACCAGTTTATTCATTATATCACTAGTGTGTAAGCAAGATACGTTTCTTTTTTTATTTTTTGTGGAACGACCCTAATAGACAGATCGGCAACATATTTTGCTGGCTTATTTAAAAAAGAAAAGAAAAGAGAGATGATTTTGCACAACCAAAGAGTAAGAACAGTTGGCTGCTAAAAGAGACATTCGGCTATAAGATGGGTCTTTCTGACTAATTCATAAGCAGCCTTATAAAAAGGAAATCCTCTAATAAATTTCCGGGCTCTTACGGTTGTGCTCAGCAGTCTAAACCCACCAGCATGGAATCCTTCTCCTATTACAGCTCATACTAGTACAAAAATCTTCACATCTTATTCCTTGTCCGATCACTTGCCTTGTTTACAACACACTTTGGATACTTGGAGTATCAATTTCTTAAAATAGAAATATAATATATTTCTATTGGAACATATTTTTGGTGTTTTTTTTATTATATAAAATATACAGCAATCATCGGTAGATTGATATCTTGTGAAACATATTTACTGCCTTGTCACACAAGCTTAGCCAGATATGTACACATAATATTAATTTCAATATCCTATTCAAGAATATCTCAAAATCTCTTTATTTTGATTATTGGCAATATATATATATATATTCATACCATCTCGCCCTGTCGATGAACGTGAATATTTTATTTGTATTGGTGGCTTCCATTGCAGCTTATGAATCTCGGGATTACTCATTTTGGAAAGCTGAAAGTTATACAATTCTACTCCAGATAGACTAGCAACTAGACTAATGGTAAGGGACCCGTAATATTATTGTAATTATAAATCGAATGTTCTATATATATAAAAAAGAGTTTATGGGGTATAAACTACTTTATTTCAAAGATGGCCTGTAGAGAACTAAGGATGTGATTATTATATATCGATACTAATACTTCATGTCAATTGCTAGTCATTACGATAACCATATCTGTATACCTTGTTTTTTAAAAAGGGGATGGGCTTGTCAGCGAAACCAAGAACAAAACTGTATATATTTATATATTCCTTTGCATGGCTTTATACATCTTGATACAGATATTCAGCATTGTACCATTGGTTGAAACAAGTTTAATACAAGACCAGTCATTCAACTAATATTCCAATTATCCCTCGTCTTGACGCGTCTCTCTCTCTATAAAAAAAAGCATTGTCAAAAAAAAGTAAAAGATATTTCAAGGCTGATAGTTGGCAATATTTAGAATTAGTGACATTTGGATAAATACGCCAGAAAACCAGCAAGAGGGAACTGGTCTTGTATTGATATATTCGGTTTCAAGGAGACCAAAAATATATATATATATACATTTTTTTAGGATCAGAGAATAAATATGTATGCAATAAATATCGATTGTTTTACACAGAGAATCTCGATTAGAATGTGTCTGTATTTTCTATACATGCAAAAAAAGGAGACGAGGCGCAATACAGTTCACGAGAAAACAAAAATAGCAAAAATATTCATCAATGGTTAATATTGTATATCTGCAAAAAAAAAAAAAAAAAAAAAAAATCAGACACAGGTATTTGAAGATCTAGGAGAAAATAAAGGACTCGCACTACGATAAGCTCTCAAGTGTGTATTTTGGTACTCAGTATTGAAAAAGGTTGAAACAAACCAAAGACCATCAATCAAACAGTCTGTCAAACAAAAGACTAAAAACAAATTACTGTACCTGTGTTTTGTACGATTAATATTGAACCAATACATGGTCGACAACCCACAAAAGAAAACTCTATGAACGCCTACAAATTTGTTACACATTCATACTATACAAATAAATGTATAAATATATTTATACACTTGGTACATTATCTGTGTGTGTATATACATGTGTGTGTGTGAATATTTATCAAATTGTCTATCAAGATTAGGGGTCTTTTGCTTTTTCAGATCTAGTTCAAATCATCACCTAAACTTGTATTTTTTTTAATTTTATCTGTTTCATTTTTGTTCTTCATCTACAAAGAACATTATGGAAGTTCCATTAAATTAAAGGAATAATTCAAGTGTATATAGCTGTGTATGGTGGTACTATTTCCAGTTTTTCGTTTCTTTTTGTCAGCTTTAATCTACAAGTACAAAACTCAGTAAAACAAAATACTAGACCCATCAGATGCATAGTGTTTTATGCACACACAAGATTTCCCACCTATATAATTCAAAAAAGGATAGCCAAACATTATTGGCATTTGCAAATAGAACAAAATAGCTATACTGCTTTAAGTATTGGTGGTTGAGTACATGTTTTAGTCAAAGTTTAAGTTTTATGGACTAAATGTTTTACTCAAATCTAGTCTGCCGATTATTAAAGATGCTTTTTTGTTGTTATTGAAAATATAATGGAGTTATGCAAAGACCATTGCAGTGACAAAAGCCATTTTATTGACCAAAGTAAAAGAGAGAAGAAAAAAGTATTCATGTTACACTTTTGTACATATTCTGAATAGATTATATTTCTAGCTAGAAATGTGTGTGTGTGTTTTTTGATACAACACTTCAAATGAAGTTAATACAATAACCATTTCACATTAGGCTAAAGCAAAGGTACCCAGAAAAAAAAAGGACAGCTGAAACTGGTTAACCTGTTCTTTTGTCAGGTTATATTTACTTATAGCATAGAATTCCTTTTTTTTTTGGTTTTATGTCTACAACAATGGCCTGGGAACTTGGTGTTTGGGAACTAATAGGCCTACTTCCGTGTTATTCTCAAAATAAAATTGGCTTTATCGATGGGGCTTATTTGTTATTACGGACTCGGCTCAGCTATGCTACCGACAATCTAATGTATAGAGCTCAGACACGTTCTTGATCTGACAGTGCGGTAAAGGCAACCTCTTGAACAATATTTAACAAGGACTATTGAGCATACCCAGTCCGCACGGATGTTCCCAAGATAACCTTGAGAGACAATGATACTTGGTTACAAATATCTTTTTGTTTTTGTTTTTGTTTAGGATTATATATAGAATATCTGTCACCGATGAATGAGTGATTTATAGATCTAAATTACTATTTTGAATATCCATTGTCATGGTCTCTGAAATTGCAGGTGACTGATCTATCTCACACACACTCTCTCTCCCATTTAATATCTCTGTCTGTCTCTATTAGACTGAACATTTGCCAATAATTTATCTTGTTCCTGTCATAATACTAATATATCCCAAATAAAAACAAGAGAACTTCTTTGTATTCCTGGCTTTAAAGATTTACTTTATTATTTATTTTTGTTGGAAAAGTTTGTCCCATGAGTTCAAGGCTGTTTCCAAAAAGCCATGGCCTCTTTATCTATTCAAACAACAGCGAGGCTTAATTGTCCGCAAAATAGAGCAACCACTTGTAGGCAATAAACATTAAAATTTATTTCAGCAGTCTTGTACCTCTTTTATACTTCTATATTCAAAATTGACTATAATTCCATACTATATATAAAAATATATATTTATTTTTATATTTATATACATTTTTGATAAATATGGAAATACACTGCTTCAATAGACTACCAAATCAAAAAAGAAATTCAGAGGTATTATTATATAAAGGAGAACATCCAATAGGTATAAAAACACTGATCGAGATCTCTATATATACTCTGGAACACCAAGTGAAAGATTTGCACACCTTGTGTAAAAATAAAAGTGCGTGCGAATTTGAATGTCAATAGTGCATACACATGTGTCAGTAATTGACTTGTAAAGGGAAATTTATTTCTTTTTTGAATTTGAACCGGTAGAATCCAATTTTGTAAAAGTCTTTAGGTAAAAAGTATTTTGACTATTTGTAGGCGTTTCTGGGCCTGGAGCATAAATATGTCAGAAACTAGCTATAAGAGCCAAAGTCATTGAAAAAAAAAGTATCAGAGAAAGTAGAGAACAACAGTGTATTGGTGAGCATGACAACAGTAGCCAGCTAAAACAGAATGCACGGAAACCTCCTCATGTGGAATAAAGGGATTTCAATAGAAACAAGAATAAATATAGAGGAAAATATGTGCCTATATAGTTTGAGTCGATACATTCAAGAATAAAGCTAAAAATAGCTTGATATTTATACCGTTTTTCCTTTTCAGCATAATTCTAAATGGTAGAATTTGATCTGTTTTTGTAAAACTGGTAATTTTGTTGATTATTATTTTTTTAAAGTAGATTTGATATATATAAATATATATTTATATATATGCTTGTGTCTTGAGTACAAAATATCTGACCCATGATTGTTTGTACTTTTGATCTGTTCTTATTCTTCTTATTTTACTTGGGTACCTAACCCAAGTCTCTGTATTTCTTATTTCCAGGTTCACTGAATATATTAGCCATAAGTTTGTATTTTGTGTAGCAGTTTTTCACGGATTTTTCCGGCTGAGAATCAGACCCAACTTGTCAAGATGTATGAATACTTTGCCTTGCTGATATTTTTGGCTGATCGTATAGCCAGTATTGTACCTGACCCATGCCATAGACATACACAAAGTAAGGGCAATCAGCCTTGCCTGGGGGCATGTAAGAATATATATATATACTAAAGACTATCAACTAAATTCCCTCAACTCATTTCTGGTAATGTACTCTATTTCCTTGTCCAACCGTAAACCAGAAAAAAAAAGTTTCTATTTCATTTTCATAATCAATTTGGTCTTACAAACTCATGGAATGATTTTTAAATTATCTGATATACATATATGCGTAGGGTAGTGGGGCTGCACATTAAGCGATATGTTATTCCAGGGCAAGCAGTTTGTAGCACATATTAAATTGGTCTAGAGACAACCAAGCTATTCATCTATACAAAGATACTAGCTTTTTTTTTGCTTGGGTGGGTACCTTGGCATGCACTACGTCTTGTACCCCTCATTGGATTATAAATATACCCGTATGCGGGTAATGTACTCTGATTCTCAAGCCATATATATAATCCTAAAAGAATCAGCCAAAAACAGAAACTAATTCGAACATTCGGGTTTGACCGAATTAACAAAAACAATTGTAACCAGCACAGAAACTCTTGATAGACTTCCAAGATGTACCATACTCCGTACTAAAAAAATATATATATGCTCATCATTAAAGAGGTTCTTGGAATATTTTCTTTCACATTGCAATTACGCGAAACCAAGGCTCCTTTTGGCTTACTTTATTTTTTCTTTTAGAGTGAGCCTTTTAGACTGTCTGGACGTGCTTCATAATGAAAAAATTTCTGTACAAAAAAAAAACTAGACATATAGATATACAGGGTTTGGATTGCAAAATATATTAAAAAAGTATACCTTTCAAGATTTGAGAGCCTCGAGGAAATTAAAAAGAATTGATTGGACCGCATACACTCCGATACGTGCAATGTATAAACTTTACTGCCTATTAGAGTATTGGCGGAGATGAAAACACATAAACCTTCTTTGTTTGGCTAAACAGCATTTCCGGAAATATATTGCACAAATGCAAGAGTTTTTTTCTCTTGGTCCTACCGCCGACTTTATAAACTTTTGAAATTTCTTGAAAGAGGAAAAAAAAAAGATAAAGGAGGTCAAAGTCAAGACAACTGTGGCAAAAACTTCCTAAAGAATAGATAAAGTGATTATAGAGGCGCACTAATAATTAAAAGCAATATACTCTGTAGAATAATCTCAATTACAAAACGTACTGCTTATTATTGGTTTAAGGAGGATCAATAAGCGGGGATAGAACATCAAACTAGCAGAGATTTTGGACAGCAAAAAAGGTTGATAGTTGATAAAATCACTGTCTATAGCCAACGAGTGTACTTTGATATATATATATATATAATGTTGATAAAGTATCGCCATACGACCCAACTGGACCAAGCGTATAAAGACAAAGTGTGTGAAATGAAATAGTGTACCTTATTAAGCATTATGCCGAATTTTTTTTGCAGATATGCTCTATAGTATAAAAACATACCTATCATGAAAAGAGAAAACCCATTTCACAAATTCGTATAAAGGAAAAGAACAATCAAAACTTGAGCTTTTCCTCCTTTCTTACTACTCTTTATTTTATTTTTTTCAACCAACAAAAGATATTAAAAATATTGTTTTATCTTGATGCTTCTACCTTGATCTCCTTAGTCTCTGCTGATCTAAATAGTCATCTTGACATTAGTGGCAATATCGAAAAGAAAAAAGAAAAGAAAAAGCAATTGATTATTCCTTGTATTGCTACAAACGTTTTTGTCATAGTCTTCGCTCTTTCTGTAGAAAAGACTAGATATAAAGTCTTTATTGTCACTTTTATGTTTATTGAAACTGTTTGCGATGCGCCATTGCTGAGAATATACCAAGGTGATATTAAATTGATAAACTACCTTGGTATTACGAATGAATTGGCTCGTGGCTGGTATAAATATATTAGCATCCCAAAAAAGTTATTTGTTAATCAGTTTATTCGCCATGCTATTGTTATGGACTTCTTTGCTGGTACTCAAGTTGCCTTTCATGGCGAAGGAGCAATGACTTTTATTGTCTGGTCCACAGAGCCGATACTTTTATCCACCAAGTCATTTACAAATACTTGTCTATAATAATAATACGCATGTATTCCTGTGATATCTAAACATCTAATGGATTTCAAATATGCATATTGTACCACTTTATATACACTCTTTTTTTTTATAAAAAAAAACAGCACCCGTATCCCGGGTTTTCGCTATCTTTGGTAACTTGAATATGAGCGTGTTTTTTTTAGCATATTCAAACTTGTCACTTTAGGATATGTCTCGAGAAAAAAGAGAAAATGAACAATAAGAGACTACAATGATCAAAGTTTATTCATGATTTCTTTCTAATGATGTCTTCAGGATCAACTTTCTTCAGACCTAGGTGCTCAAGCTTTAAATCTTCTGTTACTTTTTCTTGTTCTATCAACATATTCTGCAGCACCAACAACAATTCAACTAGTTTGACAATATGCCACTTGTCGTTCCAGTTTCTGGGTATGACTGTAGATCTTTGTTCTACAAAGCTCCATCTGTTGTGGCCGATTTTGGAAGAAGATAACAAGGTGACTTTATCCTTGATAGACTGAACGGCAATCATCTTTCTTCGTCCAAATGTTGTCCAAGAAGCCGACCGATATTGGTTCATTTCATATATCAGGCAATTGGTTGTGCATTCAATCAACTTTAACGTGTCCTCTTCGGTGTGTGTACTATTGGCCTCACTGTTTGAAGAAGCAATATATATATTAGCACCAAAGCATGATAGGTCTTTATTCATTGTACTTTCCCAGAACATTCCAGCAACACACGCTCAATGTTATCCTTGACACTGTATCCTATTCCATCCATAAGCTTGCGCTTGTAGTTTTCAGGAAAACAAATCAAAAGCCCTTTATTCGAGGCAGACTGTTTCTCGCACCTAATATGCATTCAAAAGTGTTTATAAAATAAAATCTGGCAATGAAGAGAACAAATGGTATACCAAGCAAAAGAAAGGAGTCCAGTAGCGGCAGTAAAGTATTTAAATACAGGTATAACGTGTTCACTGAACGGAGTACGCTCATTCGAACTGCCCTGGAGTAGTGGTTTGGTACAGTTTGCATGATAGTCCGTGAGAAAGTACTGTAGAAATCTGATAAATTGAAGCTCTATCTTTGTATTTTGCCCGCAGTAGTTGGTCTTGTCCCAGATAAAGTCCAACATTTCGTCCAATGTACCACTCAAGGATTGTTTCAAAAATTGAAACAAATTTGGCGACTTGTTAAGATGATGGTTGCTTTCTTGTTCATCCATGTTTTTTTGATATTCTTCATAGACAGGACCAGACGCACTATCAGTATCTGAAATCATGATGTCTACTATCACATTGAGTTTTGATATATCAGAAGGCAATCTTGGCTTATTATTGGAGATAGATGGTGATATAGTAGGATGCTTGATGTCATAAAGCTTCTTTGCTTTCTTTATCAGAACGGAATCCTAAAGTGTTTCAAAATGTTGGGATTTGGGTAATGTTATCTTCAGACAAGTTACTTTACATCAGATTCTTTTCTCTTCTATATATTCACAAAAAAAAAAGAAAATACCGCACATGAGCTTCATATCAGCACAACAAAGACCCTATATTTATCTACCATTGTGTTTTCCAGACTGTTATTTTGTGTTATAGGCCCATTATTAACCCAATTATCCCCAAGTTTTCCAACTGAAGATAATGTCATTTGCGGACCAAGGTTATTTTTAAGCAGCTAAGAATTTAGCAAAAATATATATATATTAGTTGATACACAATCTTGAAACAAGCACCAACTTGCTTCCAAGTCTTGTATAATACGACAAAGTTGAGGCTCAAGAGACTTTTTGGTTTTGGCAATTTCATTAGCATCAGCTTCAATTAATTGGATGATGTTTGCAAGTGGAAGATTCTTCTCATCTTCGTAGTATTTGACGACTTGTGAAATGGACCATTCCCTTGCTGGTACTCTATTGAAATAGGTTTGGGCTTTCTTGTTTTTCAAGCTGGACATGTTTGAATGAGATGCAACAAATGAGCTCCAAGCTAAATATTATATTCTATTAAGAGATTGCAATAGCAACAATCTATAGACCATGTAGCCTCTCTTGAACAAAAAAGAAAAAAAAAGAAAAGAAAGAGAAAAAGGTGCCGAGGGACAACAGACAACAAGCGAGAGAAAGAGCTTTAAAAGGCCGTGATGATGCGTTTCATCAATTTTTTGTAGACCAATCATATTGTCTGAAATGTAGTCATATTCTATTCATTATTGTTGTCTATTGCTATTGTATGAAATACCTAAACTGAACAATGATGGATGTTTAATTACTCAAGCTCTTTTAATAGACTTGTATACCAACATTGAAAGCATTGCTGGTATTGAAGAATTGGGGGATAAAATGTCTTTTTGGATCCAGCAAACCACTATCAACAACACCCTCACAGTATTTATGAAATTTATAGGTAAAGACTGTATTTATTTGATCAGTTGTGGGCACTTTTGTGCATAATACAAGGTTTGGAAATAGTCGTATGATAAGAAACGAATTTATTAGACCAAGTAGCCAAAAATCCTGTCTGCGTGCGCGAGCCATCCGTATTCACAGTTTTTGAATATATTTCTGGTAGTATAAGTTCAAATGTGGTCATAGCTCTAGAGAAAAGAAAAAGAAAAACGAACAATTCAGTACACATTTTCATACAGTTATAACTGGATACATGACCTGGTTTAACAGGCTGATTGAGTGAGTGGTGCAGTTGGGTAGAGAGCACTCGATAGCAACAATCCAAAAGCAACTTTAATACTTAGAGTACCGAACCCAAAGCGACTCGTTACAAGACGTATACAAGCAGAAATGGCATATTAAGAATCGAACCTGTTGAACTGAGGTGCAGACATACAGCAACTTCAAGCTGGGCTTAAACAAGGGTACAAACAAGCCAGTGTACCGAGCCCAAAGCGACTCGTTACAAGGAGTATACGAGCGGAAATGGTATATTAAGAATCGAGCTTGAGAAACTGAAATGCAGACAACCATCAGCGTCAGGTTGGGCTTAAACAAGGGTACAATGTAGTTGCTCGAGGAGTCTTTATCATGGCTGACAGCATCACTCATCAATCGGCTTATACAGTGCGTTCTCGGAAAAGGAGTGTACCGAACCCAAAGCGACTCATTACAAAGAGTAACGAGCGGAAATGGCATATTAAGAATCGAACCTGACGTGCAGACATACAACAGCATCAAGTTGGGTTTAAACAAGGGTACAATGGAGTCGGTTGAGTTGTCATGATAGCGGCAGAATCAGTCAACAATCGATCAATACAGAGTGTTTCCGGAAGAGGAGTGTACCGAACCAAAAGTGGCACGTTACAAGGCGCGTATGAGTGGAAGTTGCATGTTAAGAATCGAACGTGTGGGACTGAGATGTAAGTGTAGTAGAATTGAAAGATGAAGATTTGTTGACAGGATGTTAAAAGATGGATTTGATAAATTCCTGAAAGCCGCGTCATTCATTTCTGAGATTCAATTTGTAAGGGATATGAAATGGCAGAAAGAGAAACAGAATAAAAATTAAAATAAAATTGAAACAGCAAAATATTGATATTTAGCTCAATGGTAAATTTACCATGAAACTACCCCTTTTTTTCAACTCGCTGGTCCTCAGAAGTCTCCATGGCTTCTTCCATACTACAATTTAGCCTGACAGACCACTCTTTCTAAATATCGGGAACATGGCTGATACATTTGCAGTGTTACGGTATTATTTCGATTTTATTCATTGGGACAAGACCAATATATAGTAAAGAGTATATCAAAATGGTTCATAATCTGGTATACATGAAGCAAATATTCGTTCAATAAATAAATAAGAGGTCTAGTAGTCGTTGCTTTTTTGGACACCTAGAAAGTGACAGGGGGGGTTTCGCTCTGGTCTTGTTCTATAATGTTAATGGTATTTGGAAGATGGGCCGAGTAGTCCTGATTATATATGCATACATATATACACATGTATATATGTATATGTGTATGTATATAGACTTTGTTAATAAAGATGGCCTTGGGGATTGGCGAATAGTTTCTTTACCAATCTAGTTTTCATCCATCTTGATTTCTATTCACATATTTCCACCTCAATTACCCTTTCAATATTCTCTTCATAATCATCTTATTGATGAAAATGTTCAAGTCGACCATACATTTAGCTTTCATTACTTGTATCCGGAGCTGCCAATTTCATGGTATCACCGTGAAGATCAAGAGAATATCTCCAGTTGTTGATATCGTGGGTTGTCAGCTTGTTTCCGGGAGCACGTTCGTCATTAAGGAGATCCTGGATCTTCATGGTCTTTGCGTTCTCTTTAAACAATTTTTCGGTAAGGGTGATATCCTCTTTGGTAAGTTTAGCCATTCGACCCTCGTGTAATGCTGACAACTCTTTTGGTGACAGAGGGTGATTGTGGTATTCTTCCTTTTCATGAAGACTCCTCAAAAGATAGTACTTTTGATCCTTCTTTCTAAAAGAAAATCGCAGCAAGTACGGACAGCCAACACGGCGAGTCTCGCTGGATCGTTTAATATTCTCGCCTCCATCCCGTCTTCCTCTGTAAGTGCCACCCTTTGCACACTTGAGATGTAGAATAGGAATCTGACTCCTGGCTGTGACAAGGACAAAATTGTTTTCAATAGCATAGGTTTTCATTGCATCAACGACCTCATCTTTATCCTTCATCCCGTCTTTTGGAAATGCAGACGACGCATTGATGGCTGGGTAGAACCTCATCCCGGCAAATGAAAGAGATTTGATTTTGATATAAAGTAAGATGATTAGATTAACAGTGATACCCAAGTATTATGTATTGAGGGTATGTTGCGGGTCTTTAAAATACAATCATTTCAGCTCTAGAAAAAAAAAGGAGGCCATTTTTTTTCCAACTTTAAATTGATCCAATGAGGCTGCTGTACGGCTAATAATTGTACAATTTCTGAAATAACCAACAGCTAAACCCTTGCTACTAAACCCTTTTCAAGGCATTCTTCTCTGTTTATTTTCCAGTCTTGGCTCTATAAGTCTTGCAGGACGTGTTGTGTGGCAAGCTAAAGATACGCTTTTTGAATAGGGTGTAAATAGGTCAAGATAATCAAAAAATTAAAAAAAAAATTGAAAATTTGTTTAATCATATTGTTGGAACCCATCGAATTTGTATCTTTCTTTCGCCCTGGCCTCAACCATGAGCGACGATAATGACCCCGTATTTGATCGCAATAACTTTCGGCTCAAACAGTTGGAGAAAGAAATAAAGGATTTCAATACATACGCACTAGGCTGTGATGAATTGATCGAATGGTTACGAGATGCACGAGCGTATAATGAATACAATGAAGATGCTTTGATTCGATGTGCACAGGTAAATTCTTTTGCCATTCAAAATATAATTAAATATCTAATCATGTCCTTTATATAACCTCTTTTATTATCAAAAACAATTTAAATATTGTCATTCCAAGGCTGTTGTCGAAGTTGGCATGACCTTTGGTCCCTGGACAGCCACTCGTGTTCTTTCCACAATCCTTAATTTCAAATCAAGTCTATCTGAAAAGCATCAATGTAAGCCATTACTGATATTTTCAAACTGACATTGACTTTATTTATGTTTTCATCAGTCATCATAACTCAAATGAACGATACAATAAACAGAGCCATTAGCGAACTGCCTCAGAATTATGCAGAGACTCCCATTCAAAAGAAACTAGATCTCATGCCCGAGGTCTCCTTCCAAAACCAACAGCCTTTGTATTCGCAATCTACAATGCCACAACGCATATTAGAGTCTCAACAAATGACGCCAACTCAAAGTATCCTGCAGGGACTCAATTCCCCCCAGACTGACAATTCTCCAAACTCTCTCAGTAGCCCTAGGATAGGATCCCACGCGTCATCGCCACAACAAAGTTCGCGTATTTATTCCAGGCAAACCCACCAAACGTCGCTTTCTCCTGCTGCATCTCTTTCGCCTGTTTATAGCTCTATGGGAGTGCCTTTTCATGTTCCTTCTTCTTTTGTTCCCTCACCCCAGGCTTCAGATTTTCCTCAGATACCACAGCAGACCAAGCCTATACACAATTCTCAACAATCACACCAAGTTAATCCAGTATACCAACCATTATTTGCACAGCAAATACAACAACTACTTAACAAACAGCCCAGGGCAATGGAAACAGCCTTGCTCACCAGCCAACCTAACTTAATCCTCCAGACACAATCACACTTGCTCAGTAGTCAATCGCAGATATCACAGCCATTATTGAATATTGGGAACTCTCAATCAATCCAGCAAACACTTTTTAATGGCCAAAGCAACTCTGCATATTTACTATTGAGCCAACAACAAAAAGAGCAAATACAGCAATCTCAACAGCAAATACAACCAATACACCACGTACATCAAATACAGCCAGTGCAGCAAGTACAGCCAGTACAGCCAGTGCAGCAATTACAACAAGTACAGCCAGTGCAGCAAGTACAACAAGTACAACAAGTACAACAAGTACAACAAGTACAACAAGTACAACAAGTACAACAAGTACAGCAAGTACAGCAAGTAAAGCCAGTACAGCAAGTGCAGCAAGTAAAGCCAGTACAGCCAGTGCAACCAGTACAACAGGTACAGCAAGTACAACAGGTACAGCAAGTACACCGAGTACAGCAAGTACAGCAAGTACAACAGGTACAGCAAGTACAACGAGTACAGCCAACACAACCACCACAGCCAACACAGCCAACACAGCCAACACAACCAGTACAACCACCACAGCCAACACAACCAACACAACCAACACAACCAGCACAACCAGCACAACCAGCACAGCCAGCACAACCAGCACAACCAGCACAACCAGCACAACCAGCACAACCAGCACAACCAGCACAGCCAGCACAACCACCACAAAATTTGCCCCAAATACAACATCAATCAGAACAAGAACAAGAACAACATCATGTTACATCTGCTCAATGGTTACAAATGACACTAGACACAAGCTTTATAAAGAACAGTAAAAATAAGATAGCAGGAAAAAATAACCGATCCAGTAACTTTCTTGCTACATCACAAAATATGACCAACGCGGAGAGTAGTCTACAGGCACGGATAAAAAGTTCTTTAAATGAAGATTATCCTTATATTCAAAGAATCGATTATGCCATAAAACCATTCAAACTAGTTCATAATCAAAAATGGACCAAAATGGACTTTGAGTACACCGAGAAAATTCGTACAAATTTACTTCGAAAGTATTCTGGATCATCCGGAAGCCACAAAGATTTACCAATATCATACGTCTTGACATCCTGGAGAGAGGATGACCCACCTTCGAACCAAAGAAAAACGACAGAAAGCGACGAAAAGGATAAAAAGTGTGAATGGCCCCAATGTGTTGATATTACGGTGAATCGTCAAAAACCACCCATCATAAAGGTAAGATTGTCGACTGATCTAGAATCATATTAAACACAGTTCTGTAGCGCATGAAACTAGTCACAAAGAATCGATCCGGAGAAACGGTTACTTCTTACACTGGAAAAGACTTTCCTTGCGACATAACTTATTTTCTTCACAATGGAACCAATTCTATTCTACTCGTTCAAAATGAATGCGCCTGTGTAAGTGTAAATTCCAATTGATATCTTTAAATCTCACTAGGAATTTCAGTCATATAGATTTGCTGTCCAAGCAATAGTTCGGGACAAGGCCAACAGTATTGTTAAAACATTAGCTACGAGACTTCTTGATATGGATAAAGGGAAAAAGAGCATTGATAGATTGCTTGGATCTGTAGCACTTGAAGACGAAAATGATGAAATTTTGATGAGACAAGAGTCTGTCAAACTCAGCTTAAGATGCCCCATTTCCTTTGTAAGGATAGAGTTACCGGTCAAAGGCATCAACTGTCTACACCCTGATGTAAGCGAAATGGATATATGGTTAAGATTTAGCCTTAAGAAAAAAACCAATTCTTCCTTTTCTTTCCTATATCTATTGGTGTCTCTCTCTCTTTCTCTTACTTATGGGATGGTCTAGTGCTTTGATCTTACTTCTTACCTTGCTACAAATGGAAACAACCTCAAATGGAAATGCCCACATTGCAACAAATATGCTCCACCAAATGAGCTGATACGCGATATGTTCTTTGAGTTTCTCCTCAAAAAAGTACCAAGGAATGCAAGACAGATCGAGTTCACCGAATCGAGCGACTCCTGGATGATTGCAGAAGCTGAGGACGAAGATGATTTTGCAGGAGACGAAGATTATCCCGATGGCGATACAAATGTCAAACCAAAAACACCCGCAAAGGACATCACAACTAATGTAATCAGCTTATTGAGTGATGATGAAGACGAAGAACAACAAAGCTCTTTAGGACAAAGGAGAGGAAGAGACGCTTCAAATGATTCTGAGGAAAGGCAGAAAATGTCACGGTTTTCTTAAAATACAGCATATAAACATATTCACACTTATCTTGTTAGATAATAAGACACAACAAATCTCATAAAAATGACCGAGCAGAAGCACTCTTGTATTCTCCAAATAAACTAAAAAACATGTAAATTTTACAGAGTCTGGCTAAAATTCCATATTTTACCCAACAGATCGGTTATATTTTATATATATAGACAATAACTCTAGAGTCTTTATTAACCACACTCTTATTTGTAAATATAAAAATACGGCAAGTTTTTATGGGGTAATTTAAGAATTACTCGAGCGCACAAATGTAATAATCTAGAGGGAAGGCGTAGGCTATGGAAAGTCTGCTTTATATGATATTGCCTTCTTTAGCAAACCATATTATCCTGGTCCCAACTCTATTTATTCTACCCCACACAAAAAAAACAATTCCTTGCTATTTACATCTTGTATATAAAAATACAAATTTATTATGAACTGAGCTTATAGGCGGTTAGTAAGATACTCAAAATAAAAAAGAGGGGACTTTAAGCCATCTCAAAGACGATTTCCTTGTAGTTTTGGCTATGGCCATGATGAATAGTAGGTGGTAAAAGTGTTTTTATAATAAAATAGACCCATAAATTTGTTATTAATTATATTTTTTTTAATAATTGAAATGATTGGATACCTATTAGTTAAAAAGAAATAAATGTGAAACTACCAAAAGATTGGTAATGTTTAATACTAATCTCAAGGTTTTCAATATATACAAAATTATACCTTGTCTTTAAAATTCAAGTTAAGCTATACTCTTTGAATTCATTAGTGACACTCTAGGTATGCTTTGTACATTTGATTCTACGCATCATTTGTACCAACATATAAGCCAATCGTTTATTTACTCTCCATGGTTCAATTTTAGAAACAGTACAATTAGGCAAGAGCCGAATGTTTCTTCTGAAATATCCTTTGACCCAACAAAAATTATATTCGTACATGTGTACAAAAGCAGAAAAACAAAAGGGTAAGGTACGGAAAAATCACAGGTAAAAATATTACGCCTTAATTTTACTGGGGTAGGTAATATTTTGGTTTCTTAAATACCAGTAACAATCTGCAGGTACCAAGATATATGTAAAGTGCTAAAGGATACAATTAAATAAAAAGTACATTGTTTATCTTGAAGCTTGATCGTCATATGTGATATTCTTCAAAGCAGATATTGTCTATTCTCTTAAAATAATCTTGTTCTTCAAATTGTACAGATCAGTGTTTTGTGCCTTTCGGATCCAAAAAAGTCTTACCCTGATAATTTGTACATATATTGAATATTCACCTTTGGGAATCCTTGTCACCAAAGCTGGGTAAAACTTGGTTTTTTTTATTTATTTTTATTTTATGATTTGAAAGTTCTGGGGATGTACCTTGGTACCTGTGATGATTCTGCTCATAATAAAAGGGTTTAACTTCTTTATGAGTGGGAGAGTATACTGAAAGCGAAAAAAGATTATAAATGTGTAAAAGTTTAAAAAAGTACAAAAAATAGCAAGTTTGGGGTTGGATTTCCAACTCAATCGCTTGAAAGTATAGATTTTAAATGGTGTAACAATCAAAGCTAAATAATTCTGTAATGAACAAATGTATGGAGTGGAGGCTGTGTGCTGCGATGATTTGTTACCAAGACTAGAAATATGTTCATTAACACAGAAATTGGTTTCAAATTATCTTCATATTTTGTGTTCTTTCCAAGCTTTTAAAAACCTCTATATTTCAGATTATTACTGGCACAGATCTGGGTGTACGGTAAGAATGTTGATGATAATGCTTGGGTATTTTTCTTATTTTCAATGGTAAATAATTGGCCATTGAGCAGAAATACAAAATGTAGGTAATCCACATATCTCGGGAATAGTAACAGTAATTTAACTGAGCCACCTGGTGCAATTGAGATGCATTTAGAAACAATTTTATATTCGAAATAGAAATAAACCATTCTAAATAGTAAATACGTAAGCAGACACCTTTTAATGGTAATTATAAATCTTCTCTCGAATGTTATTGCTTCGTTTAATTTATACATCTTACAATAATATCATAATCGAGATCAAAGCACAAGTCGTACAGTCCATCTAATTAAATTGCATGTATTACACTGAATTTTCAAAAGAACAAAAAATTGGTACCGAATGTGTATGCTCTTGATACCCCATCACAGGAACTTGTGCTTTATTGATTAGAGAGGTTCATTAAAGAAGCCTTGTTTTCATTTATAGATAGAAACTGTATTATAATTAATTTATTCATTAGTTCAAAAAACATTTCTTTACCAATGGGATCGAGGTAGAAGCATATATGTTAAGTAGTGGTACTCGCCTATTAACAATTAGAATAATTAGAATACAGCAAACATGTCTTGCTGTCTTGATGTCCAGCACATACCTTTGTATTCTAATAACTAAAACTTTCAATAAGATCGATTGATTTGTTCCAGAAATTCTCATCCTAATGCCGTGTATTTGTCACATCACAAAAATTACCCCAGTTATAATTCTTTATACGCATTTACGGAGAATATTCGTAGTCAATATTATTTCAAGGTCTACAGATCGAATACATAAATATATTTTTGTAGTCAATTCCTTTAATTGAAGGTACACGGCATTGACTTGCAAATTTAGACAAATATTCATGTGTGTGTATTCAATGATCTTGGACTGTAGATTATTATCTGACGTTTCACTGATTGTGCGTCTTTCAGCTGGCACTACATATTAAACATTTATTGGTCTCCAATGTAGATCTTAAATTAGACTTTTTTAAACGTATGTATCACACAAGAAAAATGACAGGCGCACATCGCCTTGAATGTAGTTTATTTTAGCAAAAGTATACATTTAGCACCCATTCATGAACGGGAAAATGAATACGTACTCAATGCCTTTTTTATTGGGGAATATCATATTCAAACGCCAAAAGCTCAAGTACTCTAGTACACATAAGAGAAAAGTATATATATACTGACCAGTTTGATTCATATTTTCTTCATCACAAACACCTTCCCTTTCATTTTAACAACCAACCTTAGCCATGAGAATCACTCAACTGTCTGCTATCTCCATCTCTATTGTCCTGGCCTTCTCTCAAGTAACATTGGCTGCACCAGTGACCGAGAACTCTACCTCCTCTGCAGTTGGAAACTATACTCTTCCTCCTATAATCAAAAGCCGCACAATTATCTCTGGAGATATACCAGCTGTTGATCTTACCACTGAGGCTTCGGCAAAGGCCCGCAATGGACCTCTCCCCAAAAATGTCGAGCAGTCCAACGGCATCGCTGTTAACGCAACCACTGGTCCACCTAAAGCAAGTACTTTGGTAGCTGCCAAGTCTGTCAGTGTTGCTACTGTGGCCCAGATCGAAAGCCTGAAGATTTTCACTCAATTGTCTGGAAATGCCTACTGTCGCACCGTTGTTCCTCTTAATGAGTGGGATTGTGCACACTGCTCTGTGGATGAAACCCTTGTCAAGACATTCTTTACCTTGTTGATCGATACCAATGGCTTTGTCTCCAGAAATGATAAATCAAAGACTATCAATCTTGTCTTTAGAGGTAATAATATACTGATATGAATGTAAAAGTAACTAGAATTAACTTTTCTGATTATATAGGAACCAACTCATTCCAGAACTTCTTCACTGTAAATCAAATTCGCCCTTTTCTCTTGTAAATTAAAAGCAAATTAATCTAATACTGTCTTATTTTTTTAGGACGCTGTCCTCATCACTCAAGACTATCCTCCTGTAGAGGGTGCCAAGGTTCATGTTGGTAAGTCTAAAGGCCCAAGAATACGTGGACACTTATAAAAGTACAATATTTTTAAATTTTTATTTTATTTCTGTATAGGATTCTATACTGCTTATTTGGATGTTCAAAAAGTTGTTATTTCAACAATGATTGACCAAATAACAAAGTATCCTAACTACGCTGTTGCTGTTTCTGGGTAAGATAAAATAAAACAGATATAGTTTTTGGAATAGCTAAAAGTATTGACTAAACATTCCCACTTCTCTACTAGACATTCTCTTGGTGGTTCTCTTGCTCAAATTGCCACTATGGATCTCTACCAGCGTGACAACCGATTTAACTCCAAGAACCTCTTTCTCCGAACATATGGTATGCTTTTTAGCCATATTTATTGATATGACCAACTGCAATTATTTACATGATCATTTTTATAAAGGTCAACCTCGCACTGGAAACCCTGCCTTTGGCTATTACATGGCTGGAACCGGTATTGACTACAAGCGCACGGTTAACAATCGCGATTGTAAGTGTATCTTTAATCAGATAGTTTGCTTTGCTCATCATATAATTCAAAAATTCTGTTTGACTTTTAGTGGTTCCTCATATCTTCCCTCTTTCAACTGAGTATATGCATGTTGGCACTGAATACTGGGCTAAAGAGGATGGATCAGTCCGTAAGTATAAAGACAATATTCGTTATTGTAGTCAATTACTTGGTATTAATATTCTTTTCTTTTTACACTTTACAATAGAAATTTGCACTGATTTCGAATCTGCCTCATGCTCCAACTCAATCGTTCCCTTTAATTCGATCATTGATCACCTCTCGTAAGTTTCATCGGCTTATTATTTGATTATTCAAAAACTTATAATTTTCATATCAATAGGTACTTGGGAATCAACACAGGATTGTGTCTTTAAAGCTCTAATGCTGTTAAACTCACCAGAGTTTTTAATGGGATACTAGCTATCCCATTAAACATTATCTTATCTTATTTATTTATTTAATTATTCATTTAATAAATATATCATTATACTCCACAAGCAATGGCTTTTAAAAGGTACTCTATAGCTCAAAGAAGACTGGTGGCGGCAATAACTTGATAAGAACATTTCCTGAAAGGAGAAACAGAGTCCCAGTATTTATTATATTTTCTAGGTACCAAACGGGAGTTTTTAATGTTGATATTATATATAAATTAGCTTTAAATCCAAAAATACACAAAGTTTTATCGAGTCATAAATATAGCCGTTTTCATTAGTCGTACTAATGAATCTATTACAAGGCATGACTTGCAGATCCTACTCCATCTTTGTTAAAATTTAGAATACAAAAATACATTTAGAGTGCCTTGATGTCAAGGTATTATTTTATTCTAGATTTATTTAATTGGTATAAAATATACTTGTTTACCTCTTTATTTCTCATCTTGATCGTATTATACCTCTTCTGATAAATATATTTATAGATATAATTAAGTGATTCACTGATTATTAAGATTAGGGCTATGATCTACAAGATAATGTACTAACCATTTTATACAAGGATAAATATAAGAACATACTGACCATTAAGAAATAGTAATAATTCAAATACAGTAAAAATGTTTAACCTTGCAAAGCCTTTACTGCTTTTCTTGTATTGCAATGTGATGGATATATTATGAGAAAATCATTTTTTTTACAGCTTACCCCATATATCATAACCATAAGGTTATTGTACTGGCTACAAGGTTCTCTAACGGAAAATATATTAAATACGAATTCAAAATGATCTTGACGCATGTGAGATGAAAGCAAAAAATGGCTGTATAAGGGGTTTTGATATTTTTTGATCAATATGATCTAGAGATATTTTTCTCTATTTTTGAATAATTAAGTGCAACGTGAAAATAAGTTTTGGCATGTGGAAAGACATTTCTTTCCGTCTTGACTTCACTTTCTGCAGCCACAAAGAGAATACGTGTATAGACAGTACGTGGCTTTGAAACCGTTTTTTCCTATCTCATTTGTACCCCCCCCCCCCCCAAAAAAAAAAAAAAAAAAAAAACTACAGACACCAGTAAGATTGGGGCGTAAAAAAGTACTGTTTAGAATTTTTGTCTTGCTCTACAGATACTAACGGGCGCTGGTAAAACTGATGATTTTCAGAGGAATTTTTTCAGTGTAAATTTACCTAGTGTGTACAAAAAAAATACAGTCCATTGATTCCCATGACTAAAAGTGGCTACTCAGGTACCAAAAGCTAATTTGATCCTATATACGAATAAATTATTGTAACCAATTTATTTATGTGTTCCCAATCTCAATATGCTATTTTGTATTATAAACCGACTGACACAAAAGAAAAGGCATAATTTGAAAGAAAAAATCCAATTTGAGTGCATAACATCTTAATAGGTAGGGTTAGAATAAAATTCAGACCGAATGATATATTTTTCCAGAGTATGATTCTATTTTTTTTTGGGCAGATTGATGGTAATGAATGTTCATTATTTCTCTTTTTTTTTTTTAACCTGATCATCTTTCTCGGTCTCTGGTACCAATAAAGATATATCGTATTATTTTCACCCAGAAAATTAGATTACTCAGATATAAGACTTCAATAGCTCATGATGCAATATGTGCTTTATAAAAGGCAGAAATAAGAGCAAAAGATGTATTCTTATTTCAAATTACTCTGAACACACCCATCTTTCACCATAACACAAAAAGAGGATTTAAAAGCCATTTTAGGAATTTGATTGGGGTTAATCAATCAATCATGATTAAAGAGTGAATATCAATAAATAACTCTAAATCTCCCCCAGATCTTTATGTACTATACAGATTTAAATAAATAATTAAATAAATATATTAGTGTTATTTTTATTTTTGCTATTTACTATGGAAGATATGTTAAGCTATTCAAAAAGGGACTAGACCATGCTAAAGAGTTCTTTGATGCTAAAAGATATATATAATTTTTTAAAGGCACAGCCCTGTGTTGATACCAAAATATCTATAAAAATATGAGTTGGTAAAGGGTATTCGAATTGGTATGCACCAAGACTTACGATAAATGATCGGTTACAGAAGTAAAGGGAACAATCGAGTTTGAACAATCCCGGGAATCAAGTACTTTGTTGCATATTTCTATCAAACATGACAGCATTAGAATACGTTTAAAATGTTTTGTAAAAAGCAGTTACTAGTACTTACTGACAGAGGTACTGCTTCTGATCCAATATTCATCGCCGTTATGATAATAACCAATTGCTTGGGGAAGAAGATGAGGAACGACTATTATAAAAGAGTGATAAGTAAAAGCTATATATATATCAAATAAGTTATACTTACTATCGCGGTCGTTGACTACACGCTGGATTTTAATACCAGTGCCAGAGACATAGTATGCAAATTCCTTGTTTCCAATACGCGGAGAGCCTTTGAGTAAAGTAGTGTGTTAGTGACTTTTATATTACATCAAAATAAAAAGAGTTAAAATTACCAAATGTATAAACAGCAAGATTGCTTGCAGTAAAGCGGCTATCTCGCTGGTATAGGTCCATGGCAGAGATTACAGCAACAGCGCCACCAAGAGAATGTCTAATAGAAAATTACAGCTTGTTACAAATCTTGTCTACAAGAAAACATGTACTAATAATCTTACCCAGATACAGTGACCTTGTAGCTTGGATACTTTGTTATCTGGTCAATCATTGATGATACAACAGTATTCTGAACTTCCAAATATGAGTTGTAGAAGCCTGAATTGTTTTGGAGTATTAGTAACATGTAATTGATCTTTTAATCGTGTTATCTAACTTACCAGTATGTACACGGGCATTCTTTACAGGAGGATACGATTGAGAGATAATTTCAATATCCTTAAAGTATGCGTTAATAATTAATACCACTATCGAGTCTATATAATCTTTACTTACGGTTATAAAGCTTCTGATTGAATTTGTGCCTATACAAAAGGATCGAGTGTCAATAACTTTTTAACATTTGATTTATTGATTCGAACAAACCTCTGAAGGACAAGTTGATTGTCTTATCTTTATCGTTTCTCACAATAAATCCGTTTGTATCAAACACCAAGGAGAAAAATGACTTGACAAGAATATCATTCTTTGAACAGTGTGCACAAGCCCATTCATTAAATGGAACAACAACACGGCAATAAGAGTTGGCTGCCAATGTTGTGTACACTTTCAATGTATTGATTTGCTGAGTGGTTGCATAAATAGAGGAATCGCGGCTGGCTGTCGTAAGCCGCATGTTGGAGGGAACAGAAGTTGCATTTATGGCAATACCATCTTTTTGCTCAGTACCCGCAGGAAGAGGGCCATTTTGTGTTTGGGCTGAAGTTTCAGCATCAAAGTCAATCTCAGGTAGAGTCCCCGGAAGATTTACGCGATTAGGAATTGCCGGCGGGAGAACATAGCTTCTCGATACGAGTGACCCACTACCAGCTTGGACAGGAGCGGCCATGGCTGCAGAGGAAAACACCACTAGAACAGAAATGGTAATTGCAGATATGGAATAGGCCTTCATGATAATTGGTATTTCCTTGGATTAAATGAGAAAAAGATATCGAAGCCAAGAAACAAAGATATATCCTCTTTATATATACATACCCCATCTTAAATTTACAAAAAGATATTTGATAGAATTCATGTCCATTGTAACCAAGTATTCCACAAAATGATGTGGTACTTTCACACAGAGTAAGCTTCCATATGTAAATGCTATATCCATAATACACTTAATGATCTTGAAAATAAAATAAAATATTCCTTACGATAACTTCTCTTTCTTGTTACTCCAGGGTTAGTAACACATGTATTACAGTCCCTATTGATTACATATAAATGTGGGTTTTTCAAAGCCTTTACATGCATTGACAGGTGCAAAACACACGATCAGTGGAACACCTGTGTACAATCGCTGGAAAATGTATTATAAAGCATTTATTTTAACTTTGATATTTTCTCTGTTTAAATATTAAATATTTCAATAATTATACACACTTTTCATATACGCACATTGTACATTAAATTATATATTATCTTGAATGTATACTATTTTATAAAATAAATTGCTGCTTATTACCAAGACCTAAACATTGTATGATAAGCATTTTCCCTCGAAAGCCAAGCCTAAAAAGAAATTATTTGTGTGGAGATTTATAAGTCACTTCATTATGATTTTCACAACAATGGTACAACTCGTACTGGTAGAACAACTCTATAAAAGACAGCAGTAAACAGATATCGATTGTGCAATCTTGAGATTTATAAATTTATAGATGTACAGAGCCAAATAAGGAATTTGATGGGCAAAGATTGATCTGAAAAGATATAATAAATGCGGAGATGTGTGATGGGGAAAACACATTTAGTAACATGCCATGAGCATAAATTGATGCTGGAAAGTATGATTAGTTTCCTCCTTCTTTATTTTATGCCGTATGGATTGTAACATAACACAATTGAACTCAAGACTTCATAGCAGAGTGGTAGAAAAAAACAACTGGTGCTATCAGTTTCTATCTTCTCTTGCAAGCCATATGAGCAAATTTGTCCTAGAATATTTCTATTGTTCTATTTGGCGTTTCTAAGCTTTGGGTAGCTAACATTGTACTAGAGACACAGTATCCATTATAAAGATATGTACATATACACTCTATTTTTTTTCTATCAAAAAGATTTACATCTTGTCTTTAGAATCGCCAGTTTTTGCTAGTTTATGGCTGCAAGCGATAGACTGTATATTATAGAGTACTAATAAAACATAATTATCTGATCATATTCATCAATGCATTTCTTTGCTTAAGAAAAAGGCAAACAAGCACTTGAAGCAAATAAAATTTTAGGAATTTCATTTCGAATTTGGTCTGTTATGTGATTTTTACAATTCAATATCCCAACTGATGTGATAATGTTAATAATAAAGCTCCACTCAACCAAGGATAAAATTGATTCTCTACTGATAAAATGTCTTGTCTATTATTTAAATTTTTTATAGAGAATTCTTGGGGAACCTTAAGACCTTTTAATAAACTAATCATATATAGTATCCAAGGTTAAACACTAAGGTTGGTAGAAATCCCGGTCTCTTGAAATCAAAGTAAGTGCTTTTCTCAATCTAGAAAGTCAAGGTCATTGGCCGTTTACTGGCTATGTTTGCTAAATATATTTAAATTAAAGAAAATATAATTTAATGCTATTTTCAGTTTAAACGTCCTTTGTTCGTTGGCAAGTGTATTTCACACGCTTATTCTCCGTATCCATGAAGCCTTTTTGTTATCGAATTACAGGTACCAGTGTATAGTAATTCCCAGGGCTGAGTAATAAAGGACTATCTTCTGGTTATTTCTTAACAATAAAACTTTTGCAAATTCAAAGTATTAATACTCTATAGACTCAATTTCATTGAATGAAATAACCTACATACACACTGCCCATTTAAACTTACCCCTCATTTTTTTGCTGTTTAAATTATGTTACACAACCACCTTTTTATTTAGATTGTACACCAAAAGTCTGCTCCCCTCCAAAGTATATTTATAAAAATTTCTATTGCAATCCAAGATGATTAATGATTCACAAGTCAACATTGTTATATTACCTATTTTTATTCTATTTTATTAACAGCCTGAATGAATATACGAGCAGTTTTTAAGTTGCTTTGGGGCATATCTGAAAAATCCTATTTTAATAGACGGATATTCCAAGAAAAGAAAAGATTAAATATCCTTGTCGCACACTATATTTTATTGTGGCAATGGAGAATAATTGGAAAATCTTCAAATCTTTATAAATCTCTTATTCACATAATTCAGCAAGTGTCATTAATATCGTTAAAATGTATGGAATATATATATATATTATTTTATATGAATGTAGTGAATAACCAAAGAATACTTACAAAAGCCATCTTTTGAGTTGTTATGCCCTGACATGGAATTCAAACCCAAATAAAAAAAACATTTAGAATAGATTTGTTTTAGACTTTTCAATATATTCCTCAGAATTACTACGGACATGCTAATTCTGTGTAATTACTTTAAATTTAATATTTTACCAAAAGTCAAAGAACTTTGAATACTGAATATATACGTGCTAAAAAAACAATCTAGTCTCTTCACATAAAAAAGTTAAAGAAAAACTCAAGTCTGACATTATTAATTGTATCATGTTTAATAAAAGAGCAATCAAACAGACTGGCAAAGTAATATATATAGCATGTATATGTCTTGGCAAACAATTCAACTACGATAAATAATATATCCGCAAATGCAGTATACCCACGATGCATTCATTTAGAGTTTCCGGTATAGTTACCTCGAATTTAAAGTACCTATTTATCAAAAAAGAAAAGTCATCATCTCATACGTTTATCTTTTTTTTTCAGAAATTTATTAATTGTTTACAAAGAACCTAAAGGTAGGATAGTCCAAAAAATATAATAATTATTTTGATAATAGTACATTTATTGATAATATACAGAAATTTGATATGGTTTTACAATTAACTATTTTCTCAAATCTAATTTACTTTTTATAAAAATAAGCAAGTTGATAAAATAAAATTTACAAAACAATAACTTGGGTTTATTGGGTCTCTAAAAAGTGGCCTTTTTTTATTTAAATAAAGAAGCTGATTTGAAGCGAATAAATATATAGTGTTGATGAATAAAAAGACAAATGATGAATTAAAGACAGAGACCGGTATTGATATCAAAGTAGCTATTGAAATAAAAGGTATATTAGTTTCCTATAAGCTTAATATAAACCGAATTTACCTAAGGTGATCTGAAAGCTTGGTGAATGGGACGATGGAGTTGGAGCACTCAGAAGAATCAAGGACATCGTCGCAGATTTCTAGTAAAGTAATATAAATTAGTTTGTCAAATAATACTATTATTTGCAAACTGTGCTCAATTAGTACTTACTGACGTTGTCGCCTTCTCTGATCCAGTATTCAACACCGGGGTGCAAGAAGCCAAAGGACTGAGGGGGAAGATGGGGAACAACTAATGGTAGACATGTTAGTAACGGAATAAATTAAAGGGATGTCAGCACATACTGTCTTGTCTGTCGACGGTACGTTCAAGGTCGATTCCAGTTCCAGTGACATAGTAGGCAAATGTAGGGTTTCCAACACGAGGGCCGCCTGGTTGTTGTAGGTATATTGTTATTATAATTGTAAGCATGATATATGTTTCTGAAATTACCATAGGTTCTGATAGCAAGGTTTTTGGCGTTGAAGCGAGTATCACGCTGATACAAGTCGAGAGCACCAATGGTAGCAAGAGCACCACCAAGAGAGTGTCTAAAAGTCAATTATAAATAGGATAAGTATTTACTCGAAGTATCCTGTTATATATATATAATTACCCAGAGACAACGACTTGATAGTTGGGGTAAGCAGTAATCTGTTCAATCATGCTGGAAACAACATCTTTCTGTACCTCCATATATGCTTTGTAGAAACCTAGGATTGTATTTCACACGTTAATTAGATATTCAAGAGAATGAAAAACAATATATTTTAGCTCATACCGGTGTGAACCTTGGCACCGCTGACAGGAGGGTAGGTTTGAGCAATGAATTCAAAATCCTTTTTAAAGTACCAAGATTGGATTAGTATTCTTGTAAAATATACAATATAAATCTAATATAAACTTACGGCAACAAAGTTGGGAAGAGAGCTTGTGCCTGTTAGAAACAAGTAAAGGTATTAGAATTGGCTCAATTTAATAAACGTTAAGCCCATACCTCTGAATACAAGGTTAATGACCTTGGACTTATCATTACGGGCCACATATCCGTTGGTGTCGTATTTAGACGAATCAAAAGTAGAAACAAGAATGTCATCCTGGGAGCAATGCTTACAGTTCCATTTGTTTCCAGGAACAACAGCACGACAATAAGCATTGGCAGCAAGTTGAGTATAGAGCTTCAATTCCTGGACCTTTGCGGCAGTAGCATAAACATCTGCCCTACGAGAGATTCCAGATCCAGAGGCACTAAAGTCGATAGTAGTAGAGTTAAGACCCATACCACCCTTTTGCTCGACATTGGCAGGAAGAGGTCCATTAGTCTTAATGGCAGTCTTTTCTGCAGACAAGTTAACATCAGGCAAGTTTTTTGGAACCGATGTACGGCCAGCAAGAATTGCAGGGAGGGTAAATGGCTGGGTAACAGCGGTATTGAGGGTGTTCTCAGTAGCAGGAGCAGCCATGGAAACAGGAGAAGAGACAAAGAGCATAGCAATTGCTACAACGGACAAGGGAGTGAACTTCATGGCTGATAGTACTGAAGATGAACAGAAGGAAAGATGAGAAGGAGATTTGTATAATGAAAAAAAAGAACGGGATGTCTTGCTGGTATATATACTAGTTTTTAATTTCATTGAATGCTTATAACAGCTTAAAATTACTAATATAATAATTATCCCCTGATTAAACACTGTACAACTTTACAGTAAAGATGTTGTAGAGTGTTTTCCGCCTATCGCCAATCGCCATTGAATCTAAGTCCTATAGATGCGAGACTATGGACATTAAGTTTTCTTCAAAAAATTCCTCTCAACAAATCTGGGATATTAACATGCCAAATAATTCTTGGGTACTACCTTGTGGATTTATTAATATTATTTAAGGCTCAAATTCATTTTGTGTACACGTTATACACGATCAGTAGAACAGTGTATACATGACATCCTGTGGCCCGCTTAATGAATTGCTATGTCTTTATTTTCGAGTACAGATATCATGTATAAGGAATTTGTAGAGAAATATTGTGTCTTGGAGCCTCTAACCGCTTATTCTATACTAGTCTTTACCAGCACCTTTATTTGTTTGTTTGTGAAATATGGAATATATAATCCAAGTTCACAAAGTCTGTTGGTGGCAGAGGAGATTTTTAATTATATTTTAATAGAAACAAGTACATGTATTTGTGGTGTGGAATATTTTCAGGGAGTTTTCCATTAAACATGGCGCTTGGCTAAACAGCACCAGCGAATTAGTTGCTGAATATAGATTATAATTACCGTATGGCAGTGATCTGTCACTGATCCACATTTGGAGAGAGCATATTTTCATATGTTAATGCTACTTTGTGTATAACATTGGAGCAAGGTACACACCAATTATGTATACAGAAAAGCTTAGAATGGACATTTACCACATAATTCCGACTTGCTGTTTCTTGGATAAAGGCAGTCAATTGCGGGGGAAACGTTCAACTCAGTATCGTTGCATAAACTAATGTTACACTACTTTTCCATAAATAAGACGGTATATGCTGTCAGCTTTGCCAAGTTTTCTTTAGGATGGTTATCGCACATTGAAAACAGTGTTCTTATTAGAACTATTACTTTCTTGATCGAGCAATTCGGATAAATCTAACCACCAATATAATACGCCCGGCACTGGTAAAGAACAGGAAATATATATATATTGTTTGCGGATTACCAGTTATGTTTTTTTTGCGTTGGACCAAATACGTTAAACTACTTTTACTTAATTGATAAAGCCTTGTAAGCAATTCCAGAATATAAACTCTCACTGTCATATAAATGTCTGACATCTTTATTATCAGTAAGTTATCAATATTCTCCCGTTTATTTCCAAGGTTTCCTTGTGTTCTATGATCTGGGAAAAAAAATAGGAATTGCATTCTATTAGATGTGCTGAGCCTTTTTCAATATAGAGTATAATATAAACGGATACATATCATTGAATATCAACTTAATTGTGAATTCCAGAGTGTTACATATTGCCTTTTTCTAGTAAAAGTTAACTTGATCTTATTTTTATACTTCTTCAGTACTATACTTCCTTAAGATATATCTATTTTAAATATAAAAGTCTCCAAAAATAGTTTTACAGAGTAATCCAATTGTTGCTTGTAGGTATTTTGGCTACAAAACCCCATGTATAGTTAGTGATACATTTTGTTATTAAAAGAAGAGTTGGGTGCACTAATTGTAGGTACCATGTAATTTGATTCTAAACGAATATTCTGTAAATCAAAATACTAATAATAAACTACATTTTTGATATTAAAGAACATTATTAATACATATTTTACATTATATACGTATGAATATTGTTACTTTTATACTTTGAATCTAAAGACTAATAATTTGAATGGCTCATTTACCATTATATAATTGACTGGATACTAAGAAACCAGATCAAAGTGAACCAACTGATTCAATATACATATGTAAAAATCAAAAGTTTCAAGTACAAATTGTGAAAGCATCTAGTACTTTTTCATAGCAAGTAATATTTTTACTTGATCCATTTGTCAACCTTGATACTGAAAAAGCTCCTTGATGGTTATTTCTAATCACTATCATTATTTCTTTAAGTACATATTAGCAAATAATTGTTGCCGACAACATTACATTCTATACCAAATACTTATCGTTTTACGTTAAGGTATAATTTATATTGCCAAAAACAAGTAAACGAGTTTGGATAACTATTACAGTTGTAGAAGTCCAAAAGTCAAACGAAGGTTGAGGTTGAATATAGTATGTCTTATCCAAAGTAACATGTAACACATTTAATATTCATATATAGTAACCATATCACAACGTATTAAGCATTTAACTCTGGTATAGGTATACATTAATGATGAATATGGGACTTGAGAAACAGCCCGAGTATATTTCAGTGCTTGATATTAGTAGCCGATAACACCGGCAAGGTATGATATTTGATGTCTATCAGATCATCTTTACCATCGCAGTTTATTTCTGGTAGCACATTCAGCAGTGATACCGGCTTTAGTATTATAATATCCAAACGCGATATTGCGACACAATCAATTCCGAATATACAAAAGCATATGAAAGAGCAATTCCCTAAAGACCGAAATGATAAAGGCTGAGCATATTAAAATGAATGATATTTAACAAGATTAATTAAACAGCATTTGTTTATTGATCTATCGCAGAAAAAAAAATGGGAAACGTACCGCTATTAAAGTGCATTAACAAAAGAAATCCTTAATTCTTAAAGCTAACCTTAATTTTAGATATTGAATATACTCGGTAATATACTTCTTTTAAGTAAGATACACATTATCTGAGTAACAATCATAATAAAAACACTGATCGATATGTGTAAAAGGTGCAAACCAAAAAAGAACATTATCCAATGGAATAAGTAGGTCAGTCCACACCCTAAATATTAAATATACACATGAGTACAAAACTATAATGTTTAACCCAATGGGATTTTTATTTACTGCTGAACATATATGTAACTGCTATAAGCGTATGATTTTAGCGACTATAATAAAAAAGGGTATTTATAAAAACTGTTAAAAGTGTATAACTGTGGGTTTATATGAATGTAATTTAAAATAATTTTGAGTTTCAATATACAAGAAGAGCATTATGACACATGGTGGGTTGGCTATGTAGTATAAATGTCCAACTCAGTGACAAGAAAATAGATACGGGTAGAAAGACAATTTTAATAAAGAACAGATTAAGAGACTATTTAACTACTTCGGGGCATTTCTACAGATACATCACTACTTCGAAGTTCACTGCGATGAGCGATACAACAAACACCGGTGAATAAAATAAACCATGTCAATTATAACAACCTCAAATTCCTTATTTTTTAAAATAAATCGAAAGGTTATTTTAATATATTGATGTAAGATATGATATCAAGCAAATATATATTTTACCATTCTTAAATAATTCTTAGATATTATTGAATGGGATAATTACGACTATACGTTCAGAAATACTACTAACAACTAGGGTTATATTTCAATTGTTTTTATATTAATACTAATTGTACGGATATCTTTGACACGGTGTGTGTTATTTTGGCTCAGCTCAGACCATAAACATCCTGCAAAGAGTCACGACGTTCTTTACAGAATCTCCTTCAAGCCTTGTATAAGGTACATCATTGTGCATTGTATTTCATTATCAGTATTGATCAGAAGAAATTTTACGACAGAATACTATATGCTGTTCTCATATAAAGCCTTTAGATGAAGCAACAATAAAATGCATCCTTATATATTCTTATTTATTGATCGAACCCAGATTATATTATTCTGTAGATCTATTTTATTGTCAATGAGTTATAATCACTCTTAGCAATAATGATAAGCATACTTCTTGTTATATATGTATCTTATATACAAGTTTTACTACATCCTTCTACTGTTGGATAGACCCGAGCGCTATTACAGTAGCCTATCCTTTTTATTGTATACATTTTTGGTTTCTGAACTCGCTGACAATTCTTATTTATCATTTGTATCTGACAGCATTGGACCACAAAACCAACTCAACACTTGTCATTTTAATATTTTTTAAATATATTTTTAAGAAGTAACTAGCTTTACTCATATTTACTCTATTAGTTTACAAACCATAGAAAGGGACCTCTTTAATCTTGCTAGAATTTTGGGTACAAAATTAGAGATGGATATATGGGAGTCAAGTGGAGTTATGCTGCTATCTATAATACTCGGAGAGAGGCTGGCTTGGGAAAAAACTAAATATTCAAAAATATATAAATCCGTAACCCAAATATTAAAAGCTCATCAGAAGCATTAGTTTAACGTAGTACTTTTATTTCCTATCTACAGCTGCATAATTGCATAAGACTTATTTAGATATTATAAAAAGTCCTTGTTTTTAAAATCAAAAAAGCAACTATATAATAATATCATGGTCTATAGACTTTGAATCACGCCTTTTTTTAAAGACTGCGGTATTTATTCTCTGGTATAAATAACTAGAAAAAGGAAAAAGTAGGATCCAAAGAAAGATCATATTCAAATAATTATAGTATATTGCTTATTATGAATGGTATAATTTAATTCATACATGTAAAGCCTTTGAATAAATATCTGTAATAACTTTTATATTAAAACTTGATATCTGATATTAATGAAATAAATATAAAATATAGCATTTGGTCCGCACTTACATAATTCATTACTATTCCACTGATCTGTACTTTGTTTCCTAATAAATTACTACTAGTCAACCTCTTAAAAGGGTCCTTCAAACTAAGCGATGTAACATTTAAAACTAGATTTACATTAATAGGTATTATTTCAATGGATATATTTATTGATCTGAATAAACAGAATACAAAATATATTTTATAAAAATACTATTTTAAAGACTGCATTTCATTTATAAAGATCTTTTAACATATATTTTATAGATATTTTGCATTGTTTTTGACTACTATTATATTGCTTTGTAGATTAAAAAAAACTAGATATACTTTCGATTTACCTATGTGTTTAATCTTTGATATATTAATAACTATAATGACATTATTTTAGTGATACTATGAAATAATGGCCTGTTCATGTCTTATATATAAACACATTTGTTATCTAATGGTCTATATCTTTTACAAGACTACACATTAAATTGATAAAGCCAATAAATATCATACATGTTGTAATACATTATTACACCTTTTACACATATCGATCAGTGTTTTTTATTACGGTTGTGACACGGTGTGTCTCGTTTTGGTTCCGTTCAGACCACGAACATCCTGTAAAAGTATGACGACTTTTGCAGGATTTCTTTTAAACCCATGTGCAAGAGGTACCCTAGTGGAAGAAGTACCCTTGCGCATGGCATAACATCATCAAATATACTTAGAAGAAGTTATAATGAGATAGTATAGATTTCTTCAGTATAAAAGGCTTGATATGAAGCAATAATAAACATGATCTCTATCTACCTTTATTTTTATTGATCAAACCCTGATTTGTATCCTTACACATTTATTTCATTGTCATTGACTTATAATCACTCTTCGCGATAATTATAAGCATACCTCTTGTTATATTTGTCTTTTGTATACATTCTACCCCAATCTCCTTACTGTTGGATAGACCCGAGCGTTATCACAGTACTTTATCCCTTTTTATTATACATTTTTGCCTTCTGAACTCGTTGGCAACCCTTCATCATTTTTATATCTGACAACGTTGCACCACAAAACCAACTCAACACTTGTCAGTTGTTACTCAGATAATGTGTATCTTACTTAAAAGAAGTATATTACCGAGTATATTCAATATCTAAAATTAAGGTTAGCTTTAAGAATTAAGGATTTCTTTTGTTAATGCACTTTAATAGCGGTACGTTTCCCATTTTTTTTTCTGCGATAGATCAATAAACAAATGCTGTTTAATTAATCTTGTTAAATATCATTCATTTTAATATGCTCAGCCTTTATCATTTCGGTCTTTAGGGAATTGCTCTTTCATATGCTTTTGTATATTCGGAATTGATTGTGTCGCAATATCGCGTTTGGATATTATAATACTAAAGCCGGTATCACTGCTGAATGTGCTACCAGAAATAAACTGCGATGGTAAAGATGATCTGATAGACATCAAATATCATACCTTGCCGGTGTTATCGGCTACTAATATCAAGCACTGAAATATACTCGGGCTGTTTCTCAAGTCCCATATTCATCATTAATGTATACCTATACCAGAGTTAAATGCTTAATACGTTGTGATATGGTTACTATATATGAATATTAAATGTGTTACATGTTACTTTGGATAAGACATACTATATTCAACCTCAACCTTCGTTTGACTTTTGGACTTCTACAACTGTAATAGTTATCCAAACTCGTTTACTTGTTTTTGGCAATATAAATTATACCTTAACGTAAAACGATAAGTATTTGGTATAGAATGTAATGTTGTCGGCAACAATTATTTGCTAATATGTACTTAAAGAAATAATGATAGTGATTAGAAATAACCATCAAGGAGCTTTTTCAGTATCAAGGTTGACAAATGGATCAAGTAAAAATATTACTTGCTATGAAAAAGTACTAGATGCTTTCACAATTTGTACTTGAAACTTTTGATTTTTACATATGTATATTGAATCAGTTGGTTCACTTTGATCTGGTTTCTTAGTATCCAGTCAATTATATAATGGTAAATGAGCCATTCAAATTATTAGTCTTTAGATTCAAAGTATAAAAGTAACAATATTCATACGTATATAATGTAAAATATGTATTAATAATGTTCTTTAATATCAAAAATGTAGTTTATTATTAGTATTTTGATTTACAGAATATTCGTTTAGAATCAAATTACATGGTACCTACAATTAGTGCACCCAACTCTTCTTTTAATAACAAAATGTATCACTAACTATACATGGGGTTTTGTAGCCAAAATACCTACAAGCAACAATTGGATTACTCTGTAAAACTATTTTTGGAGACTTTTATATTTAAAATAGATATATCTTAAGGAAGTATAGTACTGAAGAAGTATAAAAATAAGATCAAGTTAACTTTTACTAGAAAAAGGCAATATGTAACACTCTGGAATTCACAATTAAGTTGATATTCAATGATATGTATCCGTTTATATTATACTCTATATTGAAAAAGTCTCAGCACATCTAATAGAATGCAATTCCTATTTTTTTCCCAGATCATAGAACACAAGGAAACCTTGGAAATAAACGGGAGAATATTGATAACTTACTGATAATAAAGATGTCAGACATTTATATGACAATGAGAGTTTATATTCTGGAATTGCTTACAAGGCTTTATCAATTAAGTAAAAGTAGTTTAACGTATTTGGTCCAACGCAAAAAAAAACATAACTGGTAATCCGCAGACAATATATATATATTTCCTGTTCTTTACCAGTGCCGGGCGTATTATATTGGTGGTCACACGGTTTCACAGCTAAAGAATTGTTTTGTGCGGATAAATATTCTACCGACACAAATCCCCAAAATAAGAAATAGTATGAGTACCCCTGAGGGATCGAACTCACAGGGCAGTACTGTCAACCCATGGCAGGTACAACGACCAGCGATCCGTGCACAGAGCACACCATCCCGTCCGAAGAACAAGTCTCTTCATATCTTCACCGCACCTGGTTTTGACCAGAGTCTCTCCGTGAATCCAGCATCTGCTGCTTGGGCCAGCACCATCCATCCATCGAGCGTTTTGTTCAATCTCGGTAAACTCGTTCCTGCCAACGCAGTAGATGATGTCCTCTCTGACAATATTGGCCAGATGACCTCGTTGACCTTGCGTTACACTCGTTCCAAGGACCTTTTGGCAGAGGCCCTTTTCATCGAACCTGCCACTCGGGTGAAAGCCATCTCCGACGGCCTGGTGTTTCAGAGCACCAGAATCGTCGCCTCTCCAAGTTTGCCTTCCAATAGTCATATTGTGAAGGTTAACATGTATCGCATCAGTACCTGCGATCCCAAAACTGATCTTCTCGCACCGATCGAAGAGGCTTTCCAGTCGTATGGAAAGGTTGTCCAATTGCGTGCCTACGTCTCCCACCGTGGAACTTTCCGTGGTGAAGCTACCGTCCTTCTGGACACATCTGGGTTAGACACACCCAAACCCCTTCCCAGCCGTCTTCATTTGGAAGGATCCATTTCCTGCGCAGTGGAGCTGCGTTCCAAGGATATTCCACCCGTGTGCGGGTATTGCCGTGAGGAAGGTCACTTCCTGCGTGCATGTACGAAGCGTCCCTCTCGTACACCCCGCTGTAAGCGTTGTGGTGTCTTGGGCCACGAGATGGTCAGCAGAGACTGTCCTGCCCATCCCGACACCATTGAGGCCGAGCGTCTTCAGCAAGAGCAAATCCAGTTGGAGATTGCTGAAGCAGAAGCTCTCCGTGCTCTCCAGGCTGCTACCAACACTCCCCCATCTCCTCCCAGTGTTGTTGTCAGATCGACGACGAACACTACACCTCCTGCTCCCATTTCTCCGGCTCCCAAGCCCATTCGTCGCCGATCCTTGTCGGTGATGACCACTCGGTCCAAGGCTGGATCCAATCGATCCCCTGCCCCCATTGGTGATGACATTGACATCCCAATGTATGATCCCAGTGGTCGAGGTACTTCTGCCAGCAAGTACTCGTTTGCCGCTCGAGGCATTGCCCTTCCTGAGGACGGTGTCTCCCGGCCCGTCATCACAGATGACGAATTCCGCCAGTCCTTGCTTGACCTCTCCGTCCAGGCACATGCCCAGGGTAATAAGCCCTTCACTGATCTTGACGGCAATACGCCTATGGAAGAACTTGACTCTCCCTCTGGTCAGTCTGGCCAACCATCTTCATAAATGACTGTACAGTCTATCCGCTTAGGAACCTTGAATGCTCGAGGTCTCCTATCTACCATCACTAATCCGCAATCCCCCAAACGTCTCTTTATCCGTCACCTCCGCTCCTTCTCTCCCTTACTTTCCTTACTTGCTCTACAAGAGACCCATCTCCTTCCTTCCCATCATTCCACAATGCACCTTCTCTTCCAAGCCCAGGCAAGTCTTTGGACTTCGCACTGTGGCCTTATATCTTTCGATCCCCTTCTCCACCTTGAACAATTGTACGTGTCACCAGATGACCGTGCACTAGTTGTAAAGGTTACACATACTGATCAACGCATTGATCCTTTTGCTGTTGTTGTTCTTTATGCTCCCAATATCCCTGCCCAGCGGCGCACTTTCTTTTCTTCTCTTGCCACCCTTCTCCCTTCCCTCATCCCTTCACTTCCTGCCTTTGTCTTGGGCGACTTTAACTGCAATCTCCATCAACGTCGAAGCCATCCTGCAGACTGGCAAGGCTACCTCCAAGGTAATTGTATCGATGCTATCACTAATTCCGCCTCTTCCCCTATCCCTACCTTCCATAGTTCCCGAACCCGTACATGTATCGACTACCTCTTCCGCCCTTCCTCCATCCCCACCGAATCACCCGAAGTCAGTTTCATCAATCCTTCTTGGACTGACCACTGTCTTCTCGCTGTCTCCATTCCTCTCTCTCGCCCATCTGGACCTGGGGTCTGGCGTTTCAACACCCAGTACCTTTTTCACGACGAATTTGACACTATCTTGACTGATCTTTTGGATAAGGCAAGCCAATCTTTTCCCAAAGATGCTTCCCCTGGGATCCGTTGGGATTGTCTCAAGCAGGCTGTCAAGCAATTATCGCTCACTTATGGCAAAAAGTCCAACGTCGCCTCCGTTCCCAAGAGCGTCGCCTCCACCGCCTCCGCAATGAGCTCTCAGGATCTTCATCCTCACCTCAACTCTCCTCCGTCGAATCTGAGCTGGCCTCGATTCAGCTAACTCGTGCCTCCACCCTAGCAGCCCGATCTGGTGCCAAGTGGTGTGAAGAAGGCGAGACATCGTCCAAATATTTCTTCCGAGTACTCAAGCAACGCTCTGCTGCCAAGTCCATCACCACTCTCGTTGACCCCGACACCTCCACCACCTTCACCTCGCCAGCAGACCTGCTTGGCCACACACGCTCATTTTACCAGTCCCTATACTCTCAAGAAGCCATTGACCTCTCGGCCGCTCACTCCCTCATCGACCACATCCCTCCTTCTACAAGCCTTTCTTCCGAAGACTCCGCTCCTTTGACCTTTAAAGTGACGCTGGACGAACTCAAGTCTGTGCTTAAGACTACCCCGAACAACTCCAGCCCTGGCATGGATGGCCTGCCGTACCCTTTGTGGTCGCGCTTACTTGCTCACCCCACCATCCAGTCCCTTGCTGTTGAGGTGTATCAGGATGCCCTCTGTGGTGTTTTCCCCTTCGTGGCTGGAAACAGTTTTGGTCTTGCTTCCCAAGGCTGGTGACCTGACTTCTCTTCGGAACTGGCGCCCAATCTCCCTCATCAACTGCGACGCTAAACTCTTCACCAAGATGCTCACATCCCGTCTAAGATGTTGCATAGGCCCTCTGATCACCCCATTCCAAACGGGCTTCATGGCTGACCGCTTCATTGCGGACAATGGACTTTTGACTCGGCTGGCTATGTCCCATGCCCAACTCACCAAGGATCCTGGAGTCGGTCTCCTTCTGGACCAAGAGAAAGCTTACGATCGGGTCCATCCCACTTACCTTCGTCTGGTCATGTCACGGTTAGGTTTACCTACCATGTTCATTGACTCTGTTTGCGCCCTCTTCTTCTCGACTCAGATCCATGTCAATGTCAATGGCCATATCTCGTCCTCCTTTGAGCAAGGTCGTGGGCTTCGACAGGGTGACCCGCTCTCGCCACTTTTGTTCAACATTGCCTTTGAGCCTCTCCTTCGTTCCCTCCTTGCCTCTCCGTCCCTTTGTGGATTCCGCTTCTTGGTTCCCTCCCACCTCTCCTCCTCTACACCGCCTCTTTCTCCGCCACCTCTGAAGCTTCTGGCTTACGCTGATGATCTTCTGTTGTTCTTGTCCTCTCCCTCTGAGATGAGCACCGTCTTGTCGATTCTGCGCACTTTCGGGCTGGCCTCGAATGCAAAGGTCAATCTGAACAAGACAGTTGCTGTTGCTCTCTCTGGGCATTTCCATCCCGATTGGGGTCCTGTTCTGGATGCTGCCAATATTACCACCCGCCATGATTGCCATGAGGCTAATGCCATCCGTTATCTGGGTTTCCCACTTAGCTCTCACCCTGCCCAACTAGAATCTTTCCGTGCTGCCCTCCTTGCCAAACTCGAACGCCACTGCACTATGCTCTCTGCAAGAGGCTTGTCAGTGCGCGGTAAGAGTATTGTTGCCAACTCTCTTCTCTTGAGCTCCATATGGCATGTCCTCTATGTGACCCCTGCCCCTCTCTCTTTCTTCGCTGCTATACGCAAGCATGTTCGTTCTTTTCTCCACCTTGGTTTTGGCAGCCCTGGTTGGCCTCTTCTTTGCCTACCACGCAAGTCTGGGGGTTTGGGTCTTTTGGATCCTGATCACCAACAGCGTGCTCTCCAACTGCGATGGATTCTTCCCATTTTGCGTTCTCGATCGTTTTCTCGATCTTCTTCCTTTTTATTACCTTATTTAGAATTTTTACTTCCTCTTCACTTTCGTTCTCCTTCTGCTAGTATAGCTCTGCTGTTTCCCTGTAGTACTGTGAGTTGCCCCAGTTCCCTACTGCCAATTCACCGTGCCTGCTCTCGTCTACTTCCCAATGCTCTTCCTCCCACACTCAGTGTAGCACCTTTGGTGGTTCTTGAGTTCCCCCTGGCTTCTGTTTGGACTTTTGTCCCGCCATTCGTTTCTCCGGAAATGAATCTCAAGTCACTTCTTGTCTCGGATGCCTTTCTGGTAGATGATGATGGACGTCTCTGTCCACGACTTCGTGGCGATCGCCCAAGAGCACGGAACCGTATTGGCCAATTCTTCAGCAAGATCGATGCTGGTAGAATGGTCTATTGTCCTTGGTTTCTTCCGTGTCTTCAACTCCCGTCTCCCACCTCACCTCCTCCGCCTGGTCTCTCTTCTCTTCTCTCCGTGGTCCTTTTAGACAAACGCCCTTTGGGCAAAGCATCCACAGGATCACTGCGCCGGCATCTTCGTCCGTCCCCACCTCCGCCACTTCTCCCTCCGTCCCCACCTCCGCCACTTCTCCCTCCTGTCCGTTGGCGTCGTTTTTGGTCCCTGGTTATTCCACACCATTGTCGCACTTTGTGGTGGAAAGTGATATGGAAGCGGATTCCTACCCGACTGGCCATCCACAACATCATGCCTCACACCGTCTCTGACCCCATGTGCTTGGTGTGCTCCACCGACACCGAAGACCAAGACCATTTCCTCTTCTTCTGTCCTAAGAAACGCCCGGTGTGGAACGTAGTCCTCTCTCGTTTCTGCCGGAGCTGGACCCTGGATGATGTTCGGCAGATGCTGACATCCTGTCAACTCCCCTCTGCTTCTCCCACTCGGGATACTCAGATTTTGCTGGTGGTTATAACAGCCAAGGCAATTTGGAATGCCCATTGGAAGTTTGTCTTTGATAATCAGCCTTTTCTTCCTGGAGTAGTGGCTACAAAGGCCTCCAGTACTATAGAGAGACAGCGAGCTATACTAGCTTAAGGAGTTTTTTTTCTTTCTTTCTTTCCTTTCTTTTACTTATTTTCCTTACTTTTTTATCACCTATATTGTCCTTTTATATTATTCCTTTCCTCCAAGTCCAATTAATGGCAATCTAGAAGCCGCACGCCTTGCGTGACGGCAGAACAATATAATAATAAAAAAAAAAAAAAATTATATTGGTGGTTAGATTTATCCGAATTGCTCGATCAAGAAAGTAATAGTTCTAATAAGAACACTGTTTTCAATGTGCGATAACCATCCTAAAGAAAACTTGGCAAAGCTGACAGCATATACCGTCTTATTTATGGAAAAGTAGTGTAACATTAGTTTATGCAAAGATACTGAGTTGAACGTTTCCCCCGCAATTGGCTGTCTTTACCGTATTCTCGGTTGAGGTTGGGACGTTTCAAAAATATTTCGAGACATCAACAAAGCATTTTGCGCCTTAATATAGACTCATTTATGTTTGGTGCTTAATAATAGGGGTATTCAGGACCTCATCTACTCTCAATTATTTACGTCTCATTCTTTTTCTTTTTTAAAGATCTTTTTAAACCAATGTCAACCCACCTTTTTTGGGTGATCATCTTGATGATAAAAAGCAGAATTTACCAGAATACTGAATTTATGCATACTAAATTGTTAATGGGCTGTACAATAAAAGTTATGCAAGATTAGTACATTTTACTCTCATCTCTACTTGATATACACTTTCTACTTATGTCTAGAAAATAATAAGCACTAATGCTGAAAACAGCCCCAAAATGATGCATTTCAAGAAATCCAGCCTTTATTTTTCAGTCAAGAAATCCAGTCATTTATAAAAGTGATAAAAACAGTTGGTAATCTTGAAAGAATATCCAATAATATTTTTCACTTGTCTGCAAAAGAGACCAGCACAAAGAAGCATAAGCACAGATAATCGGTAATGAGTTGATTCCCGATGATCCACTTTTGATACTTTGCGCAATATAAAGAGCCACAGTAATAACTTCTTGGACTCAATAGTTACAGCTCTCTCTGGACGAAACAAAAACTAATCTAAAGTAGAGAAAACTGTCTATAATATTCTTAAAGATATATTTACTTTGTAACTTTTATTTTTATCATTTTAAATTACATTTAGCTAAAAATACAAGTGTCTTGAAACAAAATGCTCCATTTATTATAGTTATCTGCCTTTTTTCTTTCTTTTGGAAACTCTTTTACATGTATTTCTCTGACATTATTATATGCACAAACAACTCGCCATTTGTCACATTCCCATTTGTATAGTGATGTGTCGGAATACCAATTTAAGACGGTCCTTGTAACAAAAAGTCCTTTTTTGGTAATGTATTATAAAGCAAACATAAATCACTCTCTAATATCAACATTAAAAACTCCCGTTTGGTACCTAGAAAATATAATAAATACTGGGACTCTGTTTCTCCTTTCAGGAAATGTTCTTATCAAGTTATTGCCGCCACCAGTCTTCTTTGAGCTATAGAGTACCTTTTAAAAGCCATTGCTTGTGGAGTATAATGATATATTTATTAAATGAATAATTAAATAAATAAATAAGATAAGATAATGTTTAATGAGATAGCTAGTATCCCATTAAAAACTCTGGTGAGTTTAACAGCATTAGAGCTTTAAAGACACAATCCTGTGTTGATTCCCAAGTACCTATTGATATGAAAATTATAAGTTTTTGAATAATCAAATAATAAGCCGATGAAACTTACGAGAGGTGATCAATGATCGAATTAAAGGGAACGATTGAGTTGGAGCATGAGGCAGATTCGAAATCAGTGCAAATTTCTATTGTAAAGTGTAAAAAGAAAAGAATATTAATACCAAGTAATTGACTACAATAACGAATATTGTCTTTATACTTACGGACTGATCCATCCTCTTTAGCCCAGTATTCAGTGCCAACATGCATATACTCAGTTGAAAGAGGGAAGATATGAGGAACCACTAAAAGTCAAACAGAATTTTTGAATTATATGATGAGCAAAGCAAACTATCTGATTAAAGATACACTTACAATCGCGATTGTTAACCGTGCGCTTGTAGTCAATACCGGTTCCAGCCATGTAATAGCCAAAGGCAGGGTTTCCAGTGCGAGGTTGACCTTTATAAAAATGATCATGTAAATAATTGCAGTTGGTCATATCAATAAATATGGCTAAAAAGCATACCATATGTTCGGAGAAAGAGGTTCTTGGAGTTAAATCGGTTGTCACGCTGGTAGAGATCCATAGTGGCAATTTGAGCAAGAGAACCACCAAGAGAATGTCTAGTAGAGAAGTGGGAATGTTTAGTCAATACTTTTAGCTATTCCAAAAACTATATCTGTTTTATTTTATCTTACCCAGAAACAGCAACAGCGTAGTTAGGATACTTTGTTATTTGGTCAATCATTGTTGAAATAACAACTTTTTGAACATCCAAATAAGCAGTATAGAACCCTATACAGAAATAAAATAAAAAGTTAAAAATATTGTACTTTTATAAGTGTCCACTTATTATTGGGCCTTTAAACTTACCAACATGAACCTTGGCACCCTTTACAGGAGGATAGTCTTGAGTGATGAGGACAGCGTCCTAAAAAAATAATACAGCATTAGATTAATTTGCTTTTAATTTATAAGAGAACAGGGCGAGTTTGATTTACAGTGAAGAAGTTCTGGAATGAGTTGGTTCCTATATATTCAGAAAAGTTAATTCTAGTTACTTGTACATTCATATCAGTATATTATTACCTCTAAAGACAAGATTGATAGTCTTTGATTTATCATTTCTGGAGACAAAGCCATTGGTATCGATCAACAAGGTGAAGAATGACTTGACAAGGGTTTCATCCACAGAGCAGTGTGCACAATTCCACTTATTAAGAGGAACAACGGTGCGACAGTAGGCATTTCCAGACAATTGAGTGAAAATCTTCAGGCTTTCGATCTGGGCCACAGTAGCAACACTGACAGACTTGGCAGCTACCAAAGTACTTGATTTAGGTGGACCAGTGGTTGCGTTAACAGCGATGCCGTTGGACTGCTCGACATTTTTGGGGAGAGGTCCATTGCGGGCCTTTGCCGAGGCCTCAGTGGTAAGATCAACAGCTGGTATATCTCCCGAGATAATTGTGCGGCTTTTGATTATAGGAGGAAGAGTATAGTTTCCAACTGCAGAGGAGGTAGAGTTCTCGGTCACTGGTGCAGCCAATGTTACTTGAGAGAAGGCCAGGACAATGGAGATGGAGATAGCAGACAGTTGAGTGATTCTCATGGCTAAGGTTGGTTGTTGAAATGAAAGGGAAGGTGTTTGTGATGAAGAAAATATGAATCAAACTGGTCAGTATATATATAATTTTTTCTTATGTGTACTAGAGTACTTGAGCTTTTGGCGTTTGAATATGATATTCCCCAATAAAAAAGGCATTGAGTACGTATTCATTTTCCTGTTCATGAACGGCTGCTAAATGTGTACTTTTGCTAAAATAAACTACATCCAAGGCGATGTGCGCCTGTCATTTTTCTGGTGTGATACATACGTTTAAAAAAGTCTAAATTAATATCTACATTGGAGACCAGTAAATGTTTAATATGTAGTGCCAGCTGAAAGACGCACAATCAGTGAAACGTCAGATAATAATCTACAGTCCAAGATCATTGAATACACACACATGAATATTTGTCTAAATTTGCAAGTCAATGCCGTGTACCTTCAATTAAAGGAATTGACTACAAAAATATATTTATGTATTCGATCTGTAAACCTTGGAATAATATTGATTACGAATATTCTCCGTAAATGCGTATAAAGAATTATAACTGGGGTAATTTTTGTGATGTGACAAATACACGGCATTAGGATGAGAATTTCTGGAGCAAATCAATCGATCTTATTGAAAGTTTTAGTTATTAAAATACAAAGGTATGTGCTGGATATCAAGACAGCAAGACATGTTTGCTGTATTCTAATTATTCTAATTGTCAATAGTCGAGTACCACTACTTAACATATATGCTTCTACCTCGATCCCATTGGTAAAGAAATGTTTTTTTTTGAACTAATGAATAAATTAATTATAATACAGTTTCTATCTATAAATGAAAACAAGGTTTCTTTAATGAACCTCTCTAATCAATAAAGCACAAGTTCCTGTGATGGGGTATCAAGAGCATACACATTCGGTACCAATTTTTTGTTCTTTTGAAAATTCAGTGTAATACATGCAATTTAATTAGATGGACTGTACGACTTGTGCTTTGATCTCGATCATGATATTATTGTAAGATGTATAAATTAAACGAAGCAATAACATTCGAGAAAAGATTTATAATTACCATTAAAAGGTGTGCTTACGTATTTACTATTTAGAATGGTTTATTTCTATTTCGAATATAAAATTGTTTCTAAATGCATCTCAATTGCACCAGGTGGCTCAGTTAAATTACTGTTACTATTTCCGAGATATGTGGATTACCTACATTTTGTATTTCTGCTCAATGGCCAATTATTTACCATTGAAAATAAGAAAAATACCCAAGCATTATCATCAACATTCTTACCGTACACCCAGATCTGTGCCAGTAATAATCTGAAATATAGAGGTTTTTAAAAGCTTGGAAAGAACACAAAATATGAAGATAATTTGAAACCAATTTCTGTGTTAATGAACATATTTCTAGTCTTGGTAACAAATCATCGCAGCACACAGCCTCCACTCCATACATTTGTTCATTACAGAATTATTTAGCTTTGATTGTTACACCATTTAAAATCTATACTTTCAAGCGATTGAGTTGGAAATCCAACCCCAAACTTGCTATTTTTTGTACTTTTTTAAACTTTTACACATTTATAATCTTTTTTCGCTTTCAGTATACTCTCCCACTCATAAAGAAGTTAAACCCTTTTATTATGAACAGAATTATCACAGGTACCGAGGTACATTCCCAGAACTTTCAAATCATAAAATAAAAATAAATAAAAAAACCAAATTTTACCCAGCTTTGGTGACAAGGATTCCCAAAGGTGAATATTCAATATATGTACAAATTATCAGGGTAAGACTTTTTTGGATCCGAAAGGCACAAAACACCGATCTGTACAATTTGAAGAACAAGATTATTTTAAGAGAATAGACAATATCTGCTTTGAAGAATATCACATATGACGATCAAGCTTCAAGATAAACAATGTACTTTTTATTTAATTGTATCCTTTAGCACTTTACATATATCTTGGTACCTGCAGATTGTTACTGGTATTTAAGAAATCAAAATATTACCTACCCCAGTAAAATTAAGGCGTAATATTTTTACCTGTGATTTTTCCGTACCTTACCCTTTTGTTTTTCTGCTTTTGTACACATGTACGAATATAATTTTTGTTGGGTCAAAGGATATTTCAGAAGAAACATTCGGCTCTTGCCTAATTGTACTGTTTCTAAAATTGAACCATGGAGAGTAAATAAACGATTGGCTTATATGTTGGTACAAATGATGCGTAGAATCAAATGTACAAAGCATACCTAGAGTGTCACTAATGAATTCAAAGAGTATAGCTTAACTTGAATTTTAAAGACAAGGTATAGTTTTGTATATTTTTTTGTATTGTTTATTGGATGTAAATTGCCTTGTGTGACATTTATCTATACGTGTATTTAGAGGATTAGATCTAAAGACCCTTCTGCTTTAACTCGTCATAATTTTGTATATATTGAAAACCTTGAGATTAGTATTAAACATTAGAGGGTGATTTAAATTTGCTGTGATATTTTTACTACGCAGAAAAAAGGAGAAAATTTCTAATTTTAGAAGGTTTTTTTTTAAACCAATGTGAAACCACCTTTTTTGGGTACTCATCTTGACAATAAAATGCAAATTTTGCTGAGCAACAGAATTCATTCATACGGTATTGTTAATGGGTTGTAAAATAAAAGTTCTGCAATATTAGCATGTATTGCTCTAATCTTCACTTGCCGTATAATTCCTACCAATGTCAAAAAAAATAACAAGCACTAATGCTGAAAACAGCCTTAAAATGATGCGTTTCAAGGAATCCAGCCCTTTTTTGCCAGTTGAGAAAGCCAGTCCTTTAGAACTGATAACAAAAATTGTTAATATTCAAAGAAGATCCAATAGTCTTTTTTACCTGTCTGCAAAAGAGACCAGTACAAAGAAGCATAAGCACAGATAATCGGTAATGAGTTGATTCCCGATGATCCACTTTTGATACTTTGCGCAATATAAAGAGCCACAGTAATAACTTCTTGGACTCAATAGTTACAGCTCTCTCTGAACGAAACAAAAACTAATCTAAAGTAGAGAAAACTGTCTATAATATTCTTAAAGATATATTTACTTTGTAACTTTTATTTTTATCATTTTAAATTACATTTAGCTAAAAATACAAGTGTCTTGAAACAAAATGCTCCATTTATTATAGTTATCTGCCTTTTTTCTTTCTTTTGGAAACTCTTTTACATGTATTTCTCTGACATTATTATATGCACAAACAACTCGCCATTTGTCACATTCCCATTTGTATAGTGATGTGTCGGAATACCAATTTAAGACGGTCCTTGTAACAGAAAAGTCCTTTTTTTGGGAATGTATTATAAAGCAAACATAAATCACTCTCTGATGTCTATTGCCATCCAGCACAAGAAAGATTGGACCTCTCACAAAGATTGACAAAAAATTGTTTTATTTTATTTTTTTTGAAAATAAAAATATCCTCTTCTTTTATTAATCACGAAAATAACATTCTCATTAGAGAATAGTTGTAGTCCTTATCATAAGACCAATGAGTTCAAGTATAATGACATCATGTACTTGGACATGGCTTGGACTGATTCCACAAATATTTCAACAGTTGTGAAGAATTTGACGATTGCCAGGAAGATAATTGAGTTCAAGGCAAGTAGATCGCCCCTTCATGGAAATAATTCTAGTCAACCAAAAATAATTAAAGTATGAGAGGTGTTTCATACACACCTTACAAAATAATACATTTGCCAATTACAATCAGTTGGGCTTAGTACTAATGAAAATAGAGCTTTTCGTCTGTAGAACAACAGCAATTAGGCACTTGAATATTGGATTCGGTTTTTATATTGAAACTCATAAGCAAGAGAAACTTCATGGGTCAAGGATTATTTCAATTGGACAGATGCGTAATGGAGAAACATTGTTTGGTCTGAAGAGTCCTAATTCCCAGTGGAGGACAGCCATGACAGTGGCCGAGTGGTCAAAATAGTTGAGGATGTAACAAATGATATATCATACCCGGAACAAAGTGGGGGGAAATCATTGCTATGCTTTAAAGTTGTTTCTGGATAGGTGGTCTTGATCCATTGATGTTCGTTGGAGGTATAGTAAACCGAGACAAGCATTTCAACACTTTGGATCAAAAGTCTGCCAGAAGAACAGGATAGGGATAGACTTTAAAAGGATGTATACTTCTATACTGGCTGATATGTGAAGTAGTTAATTAAGCATGTCTGATGGATTGTCAAGATATATATGAGTGACTCAAGATCAAATATCTAAGAAATGCAAATGGCTTAAAGATTGCAATGCGACAAGAATGGGAGATAATAAGGACTAGGGTTGGTTTGTGTTTAGTTGAAAGTATGCAAAGTCGATACTTGGCAGTAATTATCACCAAATACGCTCATACTCAATATTACCTTGTTATTTTCTTTAATAAATCAATATTTGATATGCATGTCTTTCTATGTCTCAAATTTAATAGCTCTAGCTGACATTATTGAAAGTTGCATGTTGAATAATATAATCATTTCTTGAAAATTTATTTCATATGTTTAATCATTCTTTTGAGTATATATAAACAGGTTATTTATTTGACATATCTTGACAGTGCCATAATGACCCCCGTGTTATAGTTCCAAATATCTATGTATTAAAGAGCTATTCAAAAGTTTACACTAAACATTGTTATATTAAGGTTAAAGGAATATAATTAATTGACGAGGTTATAGTAAACAGATTGTTGTTCTTAAAAAAACAATTAATAAATGACAAGACCCTAATTTATCAACATAGTAAGGTATATTCAACGGCCAAAACATTGTCATTCATTAACCCAAAAATATGGCTTAATTATTGTGGTTTGAGAATACTTGTAATATAAATGTACATAATATGTATTGGAAACCCAAATAATTTATATTATAATGCAGGCTTCATAAATTAAAGGAATGGTTATGACGAGTCTAAGGAATGAGGCTGAGAATTGTACAAGGAATGCCATGTAGTTACATACATTATGTATATTTCTAACCTAGACTTTAAAACAAAACCAAGGCAATCTTTCAAGTGTGGAGCAATGAGGCGAGTTAAAAGTACAATACTGATCGTTTAAACGTTACCCACAAATCGTATTTGAATCTTAAATAAGATTAGCAAACCCACGGATTGGTATTGAACGGCCATTTACTATGTTTGGGCATTAAATTATCCAAATGAAAAACAGCCCCTGAGAAATGTTTATTATCCATAGTCTCAAGTCAATAGATATTGTCTCTAATAATTATTTGCGGCAGACCAGAAGCCTTGCAAGTTATCTTGGTTATGAATTGGTACAGTGTTAGAAAGAATAAATATACAGCCATTCTATTACGCTACACACACTCAATAAAGCTAAAAAAAATGGTAGATATATATATATAAGCAACACTATGTTCTCCTTTCATATTATACACATCTTTCATTTATACATCTCATTTCATCCCTTTATCACTCATCAGTATCATTAGTCATGAAGTTTACTCTTCTATCCGTTGTATCAGTTGTTTTCTTCTTTGTTTTATCCCCTATTTCCATAGCTGCTCCTACTCTCAAAGACAGCTTTGCTATTTCTCCAACAATTGCTGAACCTGCAAGTCCTCAAAACACAAACCCCAAAACCGATTTATTTTCGAAGAAACTAGCTACACCAGCCAATGCTCCTCTCCCAGATAACACAAAACAAGTGGATACCATGGCTCTTAACTCTTCCACCGTAAATCTTGAGCGTGTCAATTCCGGAATCTCTCGCAGATCAAATTTTTACGCTAGTACAGCAAAAGTTAACGAATTGAAAGTGTATACCCAACTTTCTGCCAATGCCTACTGCCGTAGTGTTGTTCCTTTGAACCAGTGGGCTTGTAAGCACTGTTCCAAAGGGGATATCCTCGTCTCTACATTCAAAGCCGGGAGCTTAGATACCAATGGCTTTATATCACGTAACGATAGGAGACAGGTCATTACTCTTGTATTCAGAGGTATATATTAAAACTTTTACGATTGCTTTGATATTAATATAAAGCTTTCAAGGCACCAGCTCCTTCAAAAACATAGTTGCAGTAAGTAAACAGTTGAAATTAACCCAGATGTTTCCTACAAGATAGCTTACCTTGTTATTCTATATAGGATTTCGATTTTGCTTCCCAAGAATACCCTCCTGTCGAAGGCGCAGAAGTCCACCATGGTAAATACTAGGCCAATTGATATATCAATTATTGCTACTACTTAACTAATGAGGAAAATGAAAATTTAGGATTCTACAAAGCCTACATGGAGGTTCAGGATGAAGTTCTTACTGGAATGACTCACCAAATTAGTGCTTATCCCAACTACCGAGTTGTCGTCACTGGGTAATAATGCACAAAATCCAGCATTTGTAATGTATTCTAATTCTCGGTCCTTATTGTTTAGGCACTCTCTGGGCGGCGCTCTTGCTACTCTTGCTGGCTTGGATCTGTACCAGCGTGATTCTCGGTTTAATCCAAACAGACTTTCTATTATAACATATGGTAAGCTCATGGTGGTAGTATACTGCAATTCTTCAAACAAAAAACTCATATGCGATTACTAGGTGGTCCTCGTGTTGGAAACTCTGCCTTTGCATACTATGTCACCGACACTGGGATCAGTCTCGAGCGTGTTGTGCACAAGCAAGATGGTAACTACTATAACCATTTTGTTGTTCTATTACTTAAACAAAGCCGATTAGCTGTTCCCCATGTTCCTCCTCAGGCTTTTGGATTTTTACATCCAGGTATTGAATACTGGATCGAGGAAGATGACAGAGTTAGTAAGTACTCTTAGGAACTTGATTCCTGGTATTAAAGTTGTGATTCTATTGACCTGTACTATTTTATTAGAAATTTGCGATAGCGAGCTTGATTCCCCAGAGTGTTCTGACTCTATAGTTCCATTCACTAAGCTCTCTGACCACATTAGGTAAGCTTAGAATATGCAAACTATATATATAACTAATATATCTTATTTTCCAATAGCTACTTTGATATCGATATTGGTATCTGTACTTAATCCCTCATACCCATTCCTGAGTCATACTTGAACCATTAATCATTTAAAAACCAGCATTTATTTTAAGCAAAATACTTTTCCTCATATAAAGTATTTTGTTTATTTGTGGGCGTCTATATGCCCAGCACACTTTGGCATATAGGTCACCCATGAGAACTTTAGAAGAATTGAACATTAAAGCACAATAAAAGAAACCCTTGAAATACTAAGAAGAATAAGACAAGTTACAAGAAAAATAACAAATGACAGTGTCTTTGCACAGCATGATAGATAGTAGTTTGCTGGAAAGAATTGAGGACACTAAAAAAATGCCCCTTGTGGATAAGACCGGTTTTTAGGAAATTTATAAAATATATAGCAAACAATAATACATATAAGCTATATAATAATTGGCAATAAGTAATTACTTTGTGGCAGAACCAAGACTGAAAATTTGTTTTAGCAATGATAAGAACTCCAAGGTTGGGTTAACTTTAGGAATCCGGAAAAGCCATTTATAAATCTGACTATACAAAAGTACCAAGAAAAATAAATTGCACTAGGCACAGTTTTGGGAAAGTACAGACTGAATGTATCGAGGGTGGAGAGTGAAGGCCTTTGGTAAAAGTAGTGCGAGTATATTACTAGTAAAAGGCTCTGTTTTTGAGGGGTACACGAGAGTTTTTGTAAATAATGCTTGGTACCAATATCAATAATAATTTCAGGATTTTTTAGGGTTTTCAGGTTCCTTGATCAATAAAACTCAACATAGCAAGTAAGGACAACTACCGCTCGCACCACAGACTATTCTTCATGAGTGAATGTGTCGATTTTTATAAGTTTAGTTTTATTGACTATATAAATATAATATGGTCAAGAATAGGCACTATGATTTCTAGGTGATTTATGAAACTAAAATCATTTAAAAATAACAAGCTTTCATAACTAAAAAGTGTATTTATACTAAAGTAATGATTGCTCAAACATATTGGACCAACAAGAGCCAGGATTTAGGCCCACAGTTCTTCTAAAAAAATAATATTGCAGCCAATCAAAATTGATATCGTCGACCAGAAACTTTCTTTTTGAGTCTTACCTTGAGTCGCAATTTCCAAGTTTAATAATTGTTCTTGTGTGTCACATTTTTCTTACCACTTTTATCCAATGTCTATCCCATATTTCTAGCCTAATTCTGGTAGAAATACTATCACTCTTTTTTTCCCTTTCTTGTATTTTTTCGAGCAGAGCAATCCCAGAATTCGGATTTCCAGTTCCTTTTTATTTTTCTTCCTGATCTCACTCCATGTCAACACATCTTGCTAAGCAACACCCAGCCATAACTGCCTCTTGGGAATCAATTTTAGCTCCAAGAATTGTATTCAAAAATTCCAAATCAAACTCAATAAAGATCCAATTCTTTTTTGTCTTCTTTGAGATCTGGAGAAAGCATCTTTGTTCCAATTGATATTTTGATTCAGTATATTGCAGCCATGTACACAATACTTGACAGAACCTAATGCCTTTTTTTAAAATATATATATTGGCACATTTGGCACTCTTGCTGTGATGAGCTTGTACGCGGGAGATATTCAGTACATTTTGTTAATATCTCTAAACCCGAAGTATTGAGAAATGATTATAATCTGTTCTTTAAACCTATAATATATTTGCCTAAAACCAGGCTACGTGGAAATTTCCAGATATAACTCTTTGAAGATATGTACCAATAAAATAATATAGCTTTTTTAGCCAAAAAGACAATGGATAAAAATCGAATATTATTAGAAAGCTATCGAAGTTTTCGTATAGTGAAAATAGAACAAAAATTCCAAAGAGATCTAGTGCCAATTGTATGTCAAGAGCATTAAGTTAAAAATCGATTTTAATCACAAAATGCGGTATGCAACACTTTTTACCCTAGAATTAGGTTGATCTTTAATGGTATGAATATATTGATAATATTTTTTTTATTAGGAACCAGTTTTTTTTTGATATACGGAGAAAACAAATATAGATATATTCACAATAGATAAAAGTCTATGATAGCTAATGTTTAATATTCTGCTCGTCTTCAGGGAACAGATATTCGGATATGTAATCAATTTTTAGAAAAAAGTAATTCTATTATACAAAATTACTATACTTTTTAATACAAGATCTGGTAAAGTATATGGTTAATATAAGGTGAATTAGAAATGTTGTTAGATAAGCTACTAGAATACAGCCACTTCAAGCTATATCAAATGAGTTATTGTTTTTTGAATTGAAATATCAATGGTAAAATGTTCCAGTTCAGAAAATTATCCTTAATCATATAGCTACACATATTCAAAATACAGTAATCTTACCAACACCAGAAGCATTTAGATATTTTATTATTATTTTGGTGCATACTACATTATTCAAAGGAATGATAAAAAGAGAATATAAAGAATGAAATGGGAATTGTACAAAGAATGGCATATAGTTGTATATCTGAACTACATGAATTACCTAGTTCCAATCGCAGAACCCAATAGAAAGTTTGAGTGAAAAGTACTGGCAAAATAGGATTGAAATTCCAGTTGAGTGTACCTTACATACACAATTATTGTTTCTTAAATAACATGATTCTACAATTAGTTACTAGAGAGTTATTTAAAATATTGTGATTCCAATGCTGTAAAAAAGGTAAAATTGAACTAAAAGAGCTACAATGCAAAGATTCCGCATCAGAGCATTTCGTTGCTAATGGTAATATATTGCAACAAATACTATGGGATATTCTTGTTATGAGACGGTAAAAAGCTAAACCAAATTCTAACTGTTAAAATATGTATATATACCAGCAAGATAAGTATTCGTTTTGTTATCCATATCTGATCCATATACCTCTTTAATATCCACCGAGTTCTATTATAATACTGCTTGTCATGAAATTTACACCTTTATCTGTCATAGCAGCTGCTATATTCCTTGTTTCGTCTCCTGTTTCTTTGGCTGCCTCGATTTCCGATAATATCCTCCAATCTAATGATGTTCAATCATTTGTTGTTCCACCACTTATTGCTGAACGTCTAACTATGCCAACCAAAATACCTAAAGCTAATCTGTACGAGAAAAATCTCGACACTATGAACAATGCCGTTCTCCCGGAAAACGTTGAGCAGATGTACGGCTTGGCTCTTAATGCCTCTAGCATAGATTTGGGGTCTTCCTATAATGGTCTCTCTCGCAGATCAAATGTTTTTGCTACAGATTCCCAGGTTGCTGAGTTAAAGCCATCTACCCAACTTGCTGCCAACTCTTATTGCCGCAGTGTCATTCCTTTTAGCAAGTGGTCCTGTAAGCATTGCTCAAAGGATGAAACCCTTGTCAAGACATTCAAGTCTAGCAAGTGGGATACCAATGGTTTTGTTAGTCGCAACGATAAAACCAAGGTTATCACTCTTGTGTTTAGAGGTATATATATTCAGATAATTATAACTTGTTAGATATTAATACTTTTGGATTTTTAAGGATCAAGCTCTATCCGCAATGCTATTGCCGTGAGTATTTACTAGCATACACACCATAATTTTATATAATTCTAATTAATCTTGTTTTGCTATAGGATATTAAATTGTCGCTTGCAGAATACCCTCCTGTTGTCGATGCCAAGGTTCACAACGGTAAGGTCTGGGAAGAGTTCTAATCATTCAATATTCTAATCAATACAACGTGTGAAACATGAATTTAGGCTTCTATCAATCTTATACGGAAGTCCAGAAAGAAGTTCTTTCTACAATGTTTAAGGAAATTTCTGCCTACCCTGACTACAAAATTGTTGTTACTGGGTAATTACTAAGCACAATCCTTCATTTAGAATGAATTCTTATTAGACATCTCTTTATTTTCTTAGACACTCTCTTGGTGCTGCTACCGCTGTTCTTGCTGCTTTGGATTTATTCCAGCGTGACGACCGCTTTAACTCCAAGAACCTTTCTATAATAACTTACGGTAAATATATGATTGCAGCTCTTGTCTATTAATTATCATCATAATAATAATATATATATAATATTTAGGTGAGCCCCGTGTTGGAAATCCAGCATTTGCATACTATATGACCGGAACCGGAATCAGACATGACCGTGTCGTACACAAACAAGATCGTAAGCATTGTCCTCAAAAAATATTCGCATTACTAACCTGGGACCTTTTAGTCGTTGCCCATATTCCCTCTAAGCGTCTAGGTTACTTGCATTCAGGTGTTGAATACTGGAACATAATCGGTGACACTGTCAGTAAGTATACACAGGGCGCTTAGATATAATAGCTATGGAATTGGCCAACTAACTTTTTGCATTAGAAATCTGTGCTGATGAGCTTGATTCTGATGATTGTTCCAACTCAATTGTTCCATTCACCAGCTTCCTTGATCACGCTACGTAAGTCTAAGCTATATAAAAGCTCATTAAATCTAATTAACATTTTATCTGGTAGCTACTTGAAAATCAACACAGGTTTCTGTCTGTAATACAGCACTTGCCTTTGTTTAATTATAATAAATTTTTATATTTATTTAAGCAGAAACATTCTTTAAATAAAATGAAAAAAAATTGCTTTCTATTAATATAAATCTTATTTTCAAGTATCAAAAAAAAAAAAGACTCTTATGAATACTAGGCCATTTCCTAAATTATTTACAGCCTATCCAAAACTCTACAAGATCCCAAAAAAAATTGTGTTTAACCATTGTTGACCAGATACTAAAACTAATATACCTGACATACTTTGTCATGCGCATATATTTAATATATATTTAATGAGTCGAGTAGGTAATTTTTCTCTTAATATTAGGCGTGAATTTTCATCGTGGATGACTAGATTATATTCGAGCACTATTCTTTACACATACAAAAAATATATGTAGACTTTGGATGAGGATTGCAACTGACACCAAGAATTGTGGGAGTACCGGAACCCTTTATCCCGGTAAATTTTGTATAGAAAACGTACCTGATATTAATAAGATTAAAACAAAACAAAACAAAAAATAGTCAAATCCCAATTGAATGATATTGACAAGAAAAAAACCTCTCAACCTTATACAATTAGCACTCTTCTCGCTGTAGAATATTATAGACTGTAACATGCATCTGATTATCCGTCAACAACCTACATCTTGGTCCATCTAATCATGTCTTTGACTTTTTTAGATGATGTACTATACGGATATTGTATAAAGTATATAGCTTTTAAAATGGTGCTGAAAGAGAATAAAAGTGTTTTCAAGGATGCTTATAGACCTATTCTATTTCTAGTATGCATAAAGGATACAGAATTAACTAGTACTAGGTCTGTAGTTGGAATCAACATTTTCTTTTACAAGAACATTCCTCTATTTTTTTTTGGTTCAACCATTTATTAATCAGCGCATTTTTACTATAGATATGTACATGATTTCTGACAATATAACCAACGCATTAAGCCTCATTAGCCAAAGGTACATTTGATACGATACAACTGATGTAATATATATATATATATTAGTATTTTAAAATTATTAACAGTCGGAAAATATTCAATTTCATCTGCACACTGAGGAAACACTGTCTGTACTGTTAACGCAATAGAAATAGGCAATAGAGAACAAATAATTGACTTGATTATGTCTGAGGAAAAGTGATTTAGAGTACGGGTGTGGTTAATTTGACACGATAGCAATTATAATCGAGCAAAAATACACTGGTAGAGTCTTTAGTTTCTCTAGCGATTATATATAAAAGAGTGTTGTTACAATAGATTTACTGATTAGTACGATTGTTAAATAGGGTTCAAGTTATCTCTCTTGTTCATATATTTTACCCAAGGGTATACTTGTAAGCAAAACAGCACTGATACTGTTTATTTCACTGGCAATGAAAAAAGCTTTTTAGAACAAACTTTGAGTAAGGTTGGGTTTATTCGAAGGGCTAGAGTAAGTAGATCCTGTATTAAAACATCAGAATATTTTCTTTTTTTTATAACGTTAAATCTTTGTATAGTGAGAGTTAGATAAAGAAGCTGATTTTGAAGCGAATAAATATATAGTTTTGATGAGTAAAAAGACAAATGATGAATTAAAGACAGAGACCGGTATTGATATCAAAGTAGCTATTGAAATACATGGTATATTAGTTTCCTATAAGCTTAATATAAACCGAATTTACCTAATGTGATCCAAAAGCTTGGTAAATGGGACGATGGAGTTGGAGCACTTGGAAGAATCAAGAGCGTCGTCGCAGATTTCTAGTAAAGTAATGTAAATTAGTTTGTCAAATAATACTTTTATCTACAAACTGTTTTCAATGAGTACTTACTGACATTGTCGCCTCCTCTGATCCAGTATTCAGTACCGGGGTGCAAGAAACCGAAGAACTGAGGAGGGACATGCGGAACGACTAATAACAGAAATGTAAGTAGTGGAATGATTTTAAAGGATGAAAAACATACTGTCGTGTTTGTTAACTATACGCTCAAGACTGATTCCAGTTCCAGTTACATAATAGGCAAATGCAGGGTTTCCAACACGAGGACCGCCTTGTTTTTTTTGTAGGTATGTTATTATTATGATTGTAAGCATGAATTTTTTTTTTGGATTTACCATAGGTTTTGATAGAAAGGTTTTTGGCGTTAAAACGAGAATCATGCTGGAACAAATCAAGTGCACCAATGATAGCAAGGGCACCACCAAGAGAGTGTCTAAAGAGCAATTATACACGTAGTAAGTATTTACTATAAGTGAAATACTGTGTATATAAATACCCAGAAACAACAACATGGTATCTGGGATGGGCAGTAATTTCTTTCATCATAACGGAAAGAACGTGTTTTTGTACCTCTAGATAGGTTTTGTAGAAACCTAGGATTATATTTTTACAATTTAATTAAATATTCAAGGACATAAAATATTATCTCATACCGGTGTGAATTTTGGTACCAGTGACAGGAGGATAGTCTTGGGCACTAAAGTCAAAATCCTTTTAAGAATATCAAGATAGGATTAGTATCCTTGTAAAAAATATACAATAAATCAGCAACCTAATACTCACATCGATAAAGTTGGGAATGGAGCTTGTGCCTTTTAAAAGCAAATAAACGTATTAGAATTTATTCAATAAAAGTTTAGTTCATACCTCTGAACACAAGATTAATGACCTTGGACCTGTCGTTACGAGCAATATATCCATTGGTATCGTGCTTGCTGGAATCGAAAGTAGAAACAAGAGTTTCATCTGGGGAGCAGTGTTTACATTTCCATTTGCTTCCGGGTACAACACTCCGGCAGTAAGAACTGGCGATAAGTTCATTATAGGTTTTTAACTCTTGGATTTTTTCGGCTGTAGCATAGACATTTGCCCCGCGAGAGATAGCTAATCTAGATGTAGTAGAGTTAAGACCCATCCCGCCTTTTTGGTCCACATTTTCAGGAAGAGCTCCATTATTTTTTATGGCATCTCTCTCTGCAAACAAATCGATATTGGGCAGGTTTTTTGGCATCAATATACGACTAGGGATGATGGGAGGCAAAACAAATGGCTGAGTAACAGTGGAATTGAGGGTATTGTCACTAGTAGGAGTAGCCATGGAAACCGGCGAGAGGGCAAAGATCATAGCAATTGCTATAGAAGACAATGGGGCGAACTTCATGACTGACGGTGCCAGAGAGAAACAGAAAGAGATTTGTATAATGAAAAAAGAAACGTTGGCATGTCTTATTAATATATATACATTACCCTACAAATTTGAATATTCGAATTTACATTCCAAAAATCAAGAAATCCTAATATCATATCTTACTATTGATCTTATTTGCTATAGATAACCAATGCTTCTATAATTTAACAGATTTAATACTTGAAATGTGTAATTCAACTGTACAAATCTATATATTTTAACAACTAATAGTATTTTATGCATATCGAGAGACCATTTCCTACATACATTTATGCTAATTGTTTCTCACTTGTCTTTCAGAACATCTTTTATTTATTTTTTTAAAAAAAAAGTATATATTTTTGGCATACATTGGATGCATATGATTATTGAAAGCGTCCAAGATATTCTCATCTGGACCAAGATCTGGAATATTTGATGGCCATCCGAGAGTATCAATGTCAAGATATTTCTTGCACTTTCTTTTTTTGGGATGACTACCTTATGGGGCCTAGTATTATCTTTTTTAAAAAAGTGATAAGTCTATGACTTAATATGTGGAATATTATCAAATAGTTTCTTGAAAGCTGTGTGTAATATGTCCACAGATGTCTCTGGACTCATATAGCCTCCTTCCCGTCGTAATAGATTATTTAATTATCCACAAAATCAGGAAAATGGCCTTTTTTTTAAAATAATAATAATAATAATACTAATAATATTCGATCATCGTATTTTGCATACTCTTGTCAAACAAATCATTCATAAAAATGCAGAGATAGAAATGTGAAATGTGAAATATTTAATGATAATACAATAAAGCTCGATATATATATTTATTTTTGGATTTTCTATCTGGGATCTTCATTTGAGTTTTATAATAATTTGGGATTGCCATGCAGTGTCTCTCACATACCTTGACCAAATCACGATAAAATCATAATATTTTATTTATTGCTTATTTGACCCTATTAGCTATATTGTTACGCCTTATACGTAAGTCTGGCAGCAATATTTAGCTGGCTTTTGAGGAGTCTAATTGTCATTTTTTTTTAAAACAAGAAATCTTCAAAATAGTGTTTTCATGGATGAATGGCTCTTATCCAAAAGAAATATCGTGTTTTGATATCTAAATAGCTGTCCTTTTATTATTATCCTTTTGTTTGTTTGTTTGATGGACAACAAAGGAACTCAAAGCGATTCAAACAGACTACAGGCAATAAAAAAATATGTGTATAGATAACATATTAGCCAAGTCCATGTCGGCTTGAATGCTCATTAGGCCGTGTCAACTTGCAGTGATCAAATATACACAATAGAACTCTTGAAACAAACACTTTAAATTTTACGTCAATCGTTTTTTACATATTGATCAATATCCTTATTTTACGCCTGTTTTGGTCTTGAGCTTTCCACAAAGTTTTCCCATTGCTGGTAGTCCCATTTGGCAGTATTGTCCATATACCGCATGTCTCGCAAATATATCAATTTTGCAAACCTTTGTCTCAGAACAAAGTCGACAAGACCAGAAGGACGAACTACATATTCGATTAAAGAATACCACAGGACACCAAAGATGGATCCAATAAAGGCTCCTACAGCAACCTGTGCAGATGTATGGTATCCCAGATAAATCCTAGAACCATTTTTCATTTCTCGCGTCAATAAAAGCTACAAATATATATATATATATAATAAAGCTAGAAAGCCTTACCTGGATGCTGATACAAGCACAGCCAACCCAAACATCCCAAGACTCACAAGCACCTTCCATATCGAATTATCCAAATGAATTGCTTTTTTCAAGTAAAGCGAGCCATACACGGCAAAGAACCACATGAATTGAGCATGGCTTGATGGCATACCGTAACCCGTTCCTAGATGGCCTATTATCCAGAGTGACAAAAAAAAGTATTAGGAACCAAATATATCATATATCTCGTATTATTTTAATAAATCAGAATATTCACCATAGGGACGATGCATCTTTAGATATTCTTTTAGGATAGCATTAAGACCTTCATTCAAAAGTTGGCCAGCCAGCATAAAGATTCCCGCCAACTCTCTACGGGACACGATTACGGATGCATAGAATATAAGGATGGCGAGAGGTAAAAGAGTAATGTATGCAAATGCATAGCCAATCTTGTCATCTGAAGAAAACTCTACAAGAGTCAATGAGAGTGAGGTAAGGGGAACATCCCGGAAAGAATCGACTTGAAAAGACATGATGAGGACATTAATCAAGCTCACTAAGTAATTAGAGTAGGCTAAGCCACATGTTGGTATTGAATTATAGAGTGAATATAATGGGTTTATTGAGTGGTTTGTACAAGCAAGGTGAGAGATGTATATATGTGTGTATCGGTGTATAATTTTTTCTTCTTCTTCTAAGAATTGTAAAAAGGACATTCTGGTGTTTACCAAGAGTCAATCTTCATGGTACCGTTCTCAAGAAGGTTGGTGTGCATCTTGAAGACCTTGTCGAGCATATGGGGTTCGTGGCCCATACCTCTTGCCAAGCACTGCTTGGTGGCCTGGTCAAGGTAGTCCTGGAGAAGGGGTCTGTAGTCGGGGTGGGCGCACTTGTCAATGACAACCTGAGCGCGGTCGCGGGGGCACAAACCACGGAGATCTGCCAAACCCTGTTCAGTTACATAGACATCCAAATCGTGCTCGGTCTGATCGACGTGGGTAGACATGGGAACAACGCAGGTGATACCGTTGGGGTCAGTCTTGGAGGGACGGGTGGAAGGAGTGTGCATGATACTGAGCTTGGAGTTACGCAAGAAATCGCCGGAACCACCAAGACCGTTGAGCATACCAGAGCCGCAGACAAGGGTGGAGTTGGCATGGCCATAGATCTATAGGACAAATATAAGTATAAACCTCTTTGAGTTTAGAAATCTTATCTTACATCAAATTCAACGGGAGTGTTCATGGCAATGCAACCAAGTCTGCGAATAATCTCGGGGGAGTTGGAGACTTGCTGACTGCGGAGGAGGAGACGGTCCTTGTAGCTTTCCCAGTTCTTGTAAAAGTGGTCGAAACCATCGGGAGAGAAGCGAATAGATGTGGCACTGGCGAACTTGAGCTTGCCAGAGTCAAAGAACTCGAGGAAGGTGTCCTGCAATACTTCGGTGAAGCTGTGATAAAGGCAAAAAAAATGATTAGAACCAACTCCCCATCAAATGCCTCTTTTTTTTTTAACTTACACAGTAACGTCCTTGAAGTTGGACTTTGCAAGGTTACCAATGACAGCATTGGCAATGTTTCCGATACCAGACTGGAGGGGCAAGAGGTTCTCGGGGAGACGACCCATCTTGACTTCGTGGTCCAAGAATTCGACCAAGTTGTTAGCAATGGCATTGGCCTTTTCATCACCAGGAGTGTTAGGACCGGTGCAATCGGGGCGGTTGCTCTCAACAATGGCAAGAATCTTGTCGGTATCGATAGGGATAGACTGGGAACCGATTCTATCTTCGGTGCTCATAACCAAGTAGGGCTTGCGGTAAGGAGGCAAATCGCACATGGTGATGTCGTGGAGACCTTCGAAGGAGGGAATGCGGGTATTGACTTCGATAATGATCTTGTCGGCCATCTGGATAAGTTCAGGAGTGGCACCGACTGATGCACCAGGCACAATGTGGCCATCTTCGGTGATGGCGGTAGCCTCAATAATTACAACATCGAGCTTCTTGCTGGGCTTGTCCTTGGTGTAGAATCCTAATGGAGAAATAATGTAAATTACGGGATAATTTGGGATTTTATTTTTTCCCTCTTTATTTTTCCCTTTTAGTATCCTTACCATACACAAGATCCTGAGGGAACATGGACAAATGCTTGTCGGCGAAACGAATACGGCCAGCATTGATACCCTTCTTAATGTTTCTTCCAACCTGATGGGGGTAACGACGGTCAATCATGTCGTTGGCAGCCCAGCGATCTTCGCACTCGGCACCGCTAGAAGCACCAACAAAGAGGTTGAACTTCCACTTGCCCTGGAGGTTGTTCTTCTCGACGTGCTCGGCCATGGCAATAGGAATCATCTTGGGGTATCCGACACCAGTAAATCCAGACCAGCCGAGATACCTAGATATTTTGGGTGAGTTCTCTTGTGCTTTTTGAATTCATAAGAATATACATACTGTCCGGGCTCAAAGAATCTGAGGGTGTCTTCAGGTGTCATAACCTTCTTCAGCAAGGCTGGACGACGGACACGAGACTTCAATGCTGCGCTGACAGTTGCCATTGTAGAGGGAGGAATGTAATGCAGAACAAAAAATAGAGAATAAACACCCGGGAAAACCAGACGCGTCTTTTATATGAAGAAACCAAAAAAAAAATACAGTGGCATGTCTTGACGGAGCGGGTATTGAAGTTTACTCCCGGGTAAACTGCGCCAACATCAAACATATACAAACATTTGGCTGTTACTTTCTTGATTTCCAATCTGTCTAGATTTACCCTCTGGACCCTTTTTTTTTCTGGGTGTGTGTATGTATGTTTTTTTTTGGGAATCAAGGGTCTGGTTGCACTCAATCTTAAATCGACTCTGATTATTTTGTAGCCTAAATGCCCTCAAAGTACTTCTTTAGACGGTTATTAAAAGAGGAGGCTATAATCCTTTGGCTGTCGACTTTGGCCTTTTTTTAAAAGCCAGAAAAGCGCGGGGTAAGTCATAGTAGACAAATATTGCTGGCTTATTTGTGCCGCCGAGGTGGAATGCACTTTCTTTGCTACAAGCATCCTGTTGGGAGAATTCCATTGAATGTTATTCTTGAGAAGCATCATGACTGTAATGAGCAAACGGTTCTCTATTTATTTCCGCCATTGTACGTCCTTTAAACTACCAAAAACACAGCCTAATGGACTGTGGGGTAAGCTGTGGACTTATTTCGCCGGCTAAACGATGAGGAATGAGACAAGTGTGGAAAATCGAGTCTTGGCTATAGTTGTACAGGATCACCACTCCTCTGGACTCCCCCATCAAAGTCAGGTCTCCAAAACATAAACCCGTCAAGCTTCTCAAGAAACAAAGAAGAGTCCGCCATTCGAATCATTGGTTATCAAGGTTTATTTTGGTCCTCAAAAGGAAAGGTTTTTCTTTAATTTGTTTTGTTTGGTTGCAGACCAATGTACCAATAAGTGGCAATTCCTTGTGTGGTATATTCTTAATGGTTCTTTGGCATTATTGCTATTTTTATAAATTCAATCAAAGACTACGTGTGGGAAATTGATTCAGGGCATTTAATTCGACCATTAGAATTGTCAGGGCAGATTATGTATGCTTCCAATTCGATTTTAATCTCATAGGCTGGGTCTTGGGTATCTAGAGAGTATTTGGTTGGAAACATATGAATCTCCATGGCAACCCCAGGAAACGGGATTGCAAATACAGACACGTAAATAACAATTGACTCAAAACCCTACAACAACTGGATGATCTTCACTGCCCCACTTGCTATCTAATACTTTTCTTTCTTTTCTTTCTTTTTACTAGTTATTTAATGTGCACAAATAGAGAGAGAGAAATGCCCGATCTAGTCGGAGGGAATAACCAGGACCATCCTGTATTTCTATAGAACATTATGGGGATGCTGAATGAGCTATGAACAATTGAAAGAAAGTGTTTCAAAGGTGCAATAAGTCAACAACTTGACAGTATATATGTATATCATTTAGGATCTAGTCCAATCACAAAATGAGCAATTGAAAGTGTGGTAGATTTATGGCTAGATAGACTTTTGAGCTGGAATAGACAGGTACTGATAGTCTGATCATTACGTCAATTGAGGCTATCTGTAGTTTCTTTTCCATTCATCTTACACTCCTCGCATAAAACAGGATAATGTTGCCTTTTTTTAAAATAAAACCTTCTATATTTGGACTACACAGCCACATACAAACGCCGTCTTGGAAAAAAAAAGAAAGTCTGGACCTGTTTATTTTTGCTGGATTTGATGAAATCCCTAGTGATGACAAACATAATTTGCATAGTCAAAAGAGGACAAAAATACTTTCCTTATAAGTACTTCTTTAGACGGTGATGATGATGATGTTGTTTAAAGACTTGTATTTACTTTTGGGGGGGTTTTTTTTGCAGTAATGTTTTCACAACAAATGTTTTCTCCTAATATTTCCGAATAAACAGGTGGATAAATGATTATTTTCACGGAAATATATTTTGCTGCTGAAATAAAAAGACCTGGTTCAATCTTTTTTGCTATTTTATTTTATTTTACTGATCATTCATGATGAAACTAATACCAGTTTCAAAGAGTGTAAATGGGCTGTATTCAATGGCAAACGACAACTATAAACTGGTCCTTCCAAGGGTTACCAGCCATTACATGCTCATGTAACCCTCTTGTAATAAATATGTCATCTATTGTACTTGTACTTTAATTGTACTTGTACTTTATTCACAAACACAATTCCATACCTGCGGCTATTTCTGAACAAGGTTTGTCTTGTCATTATTATTCTTAAACAATCTATACGATACTGCAGTACAACAAACCCCCCCAATTTAAACACATTTTATTCACCATTGATCTGGGTACAAATAATGTCTATAAAATACCTCTTTATCTCGCATCATCGTCTATGTGTTACACAGATGATCAATAGTTCCGCAATTAATATAACGTTTTTTTTTCCTTATAAAAAAGAGTACAAAATATGATTGTTCTTGAAAAGAACAATAATAAATTGAATATACATATATATATATATATATATAATCTTGACCAAAATGATATCAGACATTTTCTTTTTATTTTTCTTTTTTATTTCTGGTGAATATCCATTCCCATGGCCATATAATTATATTTTTAAAAGAAAAGAAAAAACAGCTTCAACCCTCTTTAATCTGTCTTGAGAACTTCTTCAATGCTTTCACTCACAGGTCTCACTTGACCAGTAGGCTTGTAATTGTCTCCCATCGAAATCGAGTGCTTTTGTCGAAGGTGATTCGAAAGACGAACCAGATCAACCGCCTTTTTGAATGTTCGGCGTGCATTAAAGTTCTTGCGAACATTTGGAAGCAAATCTTGGGCGTCTTCTTTGGGTACGCTTGCCTTTACAGGACAGATATCAAGCCAGGGGTGTCGCAGGGCTTGGTGTGCAGTGATGCGTCTTTCGGGCGAGAGTGTCAAGCAGCATTGAATGAAATCCTTGGCTAAGATATAGTGAGTTTTTGTTTTTTGTTTTAAAGGTCATATAAAGATGGCTTGCCTTGGTTGCTGATTCCAGCCCAGTACTCTTCATCAAATGTATAATCGGCACGTAGGATGGCATTCATTTCCTGGATATTGTTCTCTCTCTCGAATGGAACATACCCACAAAGCAAAAAGTAGGCAATCACACCAATGGACCACATATCCCTATACATACACACATACACACATACATACTCTTTAGATCCATATGTCTTTATCCCACATCATCATCATCATTTACACTGGTTTTCCGTGTCCCTTTTTGGTCAGAATCTCGGGTGCCTATTAAAGTATCATCAATAGGCTTGTTTCGATTGAGCTGCCTAATCTTACCATGTAGCCTGGTGTGCCACAGGTTGTTTTTAATATATGAAACTTTTCAGAGTCGATGATTCTCGAGAGTCCAAAGTCAGCAATCAAAAGGTCTGCATTTTCATCGGCTGTTCGGAAAAGAAGATTCTCTGGCTACAATAGATATGCTTAAAAAAACTGGCCTTTGTATCGATATCTTAATCTTACCTTGAGATCTATTGGGAGATTGCATTGTGAGCAATCAATCATTATGACAGTGATTTATTCCATCCTTACCTCTGTGAACAATGTCGTGGTCATGTAGATAGGCTGCGGCATCACATACAGTCCGAATGATATTTACGGCATCACTCTCAAAGTAGCTTCCCTTTTCACAGATGCGATCAAACAGCTCTCCTCCAGACGCAAGATCAGTGACAAGATATACTGATTTTTTTTTATCATAATTATCATTATCATTATCATTATCATCATTATTAGTATTAGTATTCTGGTAATCCTATTCATCCACCCACAGTTGTTCAGTGTTTCGAAATGGTCCACCAAGCTGAGGATGTTTTGGTGTCCCTGAGATATCTTTTGGAGCACGTTGATTTCGTTGCGAATCATATGTTCTCTACCCTCCATGTGTTGCTTGTTGATCACTTTGACGGCATAGTATTTACCAGTCTCTATCTTTAATGCCAACACATGTATTTAGTTGGTGGCATCTTGTCTAGTGTGATATTTACGTGAACGGCCTCTGTTGAATAGATGAGTTTCTGACGATTAGTTGCAAGGTCCACCATTACTGACCTTTTACGACGGCATAGCTGCCATTTCCAAGAACCTTTCCGGTCTTGTATTTGCAGGGTACGGTGATTGGTCCACGGGCAGCCATTGGGTTGATTGTGATGTATACTGTCAAGAGAGTGAAAAAGAGAGGTCAAGAAATAGCTGTGGCCTGAAACCAACCTAGTCGCCGAGCCACGGATAGGGATGAGTTTGGCGGGAATCCAACCTCACAATGAGAGACCATATTGTCCCACAAGATACATATATATATAAAACGTATACCAAGGGACAAATGTTATTGCTACCAGAGATGATAATGGACTTGGGCACCTTACAAGAACAGGTGTAATTGTCTTCTGATGATAATAAGAAAAAAAAAAGAGTGTGCTTGTGTATTCATGTGCTCAAAAGCAATGGGAAGAAGTTTTGTTTTATAAAAAAAGGTCCAAGAGATAATCTACATTGTCTTTCTTTACTGTTTTCCTGGCACTCTTGACAATCTTGACAACAACAACACCACTACCACCACTACCACCACCTCTAATAAACAATACCCATGTCTCATTCGAGTCTGCAGCCGCCCAAGCATCAAACCAAAAGGGCCTCCAAGGAATCCTTGGACAATGGAGTCAATAGGTGGCACTCATTGATTCAGCGCATATCTTTCCAGCAAGAAGACGATGGTTCTGATGGGTTCCAGATCCACAAGGAGTTTGTTGTCAATAGTGTCGAGGATTATCTACCCTGCATGGAAGAAGTGGCCAGAGATGGTGCAAGGGCAGCCGATCTAGCAGAATCAAGGTCAGGCTACTTTGAGAACCCATTTGGATCTGATGTAAAAATACCCGGCTCAGCAGACCCACAGCGTCCAAGCATAAACGCATTGACAATCACAGACAATGATGAGCATCATGATACACAGGTTACACACACTCCAAACCAAGGCAAGTTGGAATTCAATGGCAATCAAAGAGTACTAAACCCGATTCCACAGCAGCAAAAACCCATTGGGAAAAGGTATTGGGGAAACTGAGGGTTGTGAATACCCTCCAGCCAGACAGTCAGGCACCGGCTGGTATGTTTTACTGTATGACAAACACTTGCTAAATAAAACTCTCAGTACACGAGCCAGATTATCATGGCCATGGATTGGTGAGCATCATGATTGGTTTAATAGAGACTAACTCGCGTGAATAGTCGCCCATAATATTCAACAATCTAATGGTAAATACCAAAAAAAGAAGAAGAAGAAACATTGTAACCATAGGCTAACATGTCCTTGAAGGTATCCGTAACAGACTCTGAATTGGATCAAACTGCTCTACAGCGTCTGTGGATGTTCCGTATCGAGCTCAAGTACGGCGACATCAAGTGGACCATCAAGCGCTCAATCATTGAAATCTATAATCTCCATCTGATCCTCACGTTCAAGGCCAGTGTCTCGAGTCATCTTCCCAACCCTCCGTCCTTTCCTCTTCAGCTCTCTCGCCTGCTTAGCACCGCCCTGATCATCCGCATCTCGCAACCTGATGAAGAAAAGGCCGAGGTTTCGCACGAGACATTGCTAAAGAGGAGAATGGGTCTAGAGGCCTACCTGGAGCAAGTCATCCAGCTCTCGCGATTCGTGATCAATATAGACCTATGCGAGTTCCTTGAACTCAGTGGGATCAGTATTGTAAAGGACATGGGATGGAAGGGAAAGGAAGGCTACCTGGAAACCAAGGTCAGTCCTCTGCCTCCTTCCCTCATCCAGTCATTTCGCCCTACACGCGGCAAAGAATGGGTGATCATTAGAGACTCGTACGTGGAAACCACCAGAGATAGCCCTTTTTTTCTTCTTCTTTTCATTAATTATAGCTGGGTGTTTGCAGGTACCTGGCATTCGCAAAATCCATCGACTCTTCTTCTCCAAGCGACGTTTTTCTCTTTGACAATACGTTTAAGGTCTGTCGTGTCACCAAGAAGTTTGCGCCATATCATCAGAACAAGATAAGGATATCCAATAGTTCAAGGTCGATTGAACTCAAGTGTCCAACCACCAGAATATGTGATGAATGGATGGACAATCTGCTCAAAGTACAGAAAGAAAGTACCTGGGTGACAAACCATCGTTTCAAATCATTTGCACCATCTCGCCAACTTGCAAAGGCAAAATGGTTTATTGATGGCAAAGGTATATATATATCAATAGAGCTCGTTTTTTTTTTCTTGTTAACAAAGTTGCAGATTATTTCGAGGCTGTTGCAGAAGCAATACTATCTGCAAAATCAGAAATATACATTGAAGACTGGTGGCTGGTAAGCATATATTGGTCAATATTCATTTTTTGCCTATATTGATCCCTTGTCTTTTCAAAACAAGAGCCCAGAACTGGCAAGTATCTTGAGTTCTATAGTAGTAGTAGTAGTAATAGTAGTAGTGGTATCCTTACATTCTATCGACAGTACCTTCAAAGGCCACCAAAGGAAAACGACGAGTATCGAATTGACCGTCTGTTGAAAAGAAAAGCGAGTCAGGGAGTCATGGTCTATATAGTGGTGTATAAGGATAGATCTCCTCTTACTTTGGATTCCCAACACACAGTAGATTGGCTAGGCAACATTCACCCAAACATCATTGGTAGGAGAGTTAAAGACCTACCCGAGCAAGAACTCAAAGAGAAAAAAATGGCCCACTCTTTACAATAGTCCAAAGGCATGCCAGTACAACCCTGTGGCTGTGGGCACACCATGAGGTAAACGACAAGGGGTTCTGTTTGGGCTAGGTTTAACCCCACTGGATCGAATCCAAACAACAGAAGATTGTAGTGATTGACTATAGACTGGCATTTATCGGAGGCCTCGATCTCTGTTTTGGGTATTGATGGATAATATATTTCCTTGACCTTTTTTGCTCACCCACCTTGTAGTCGGTATGATACACCAGAACACACACTGAGTGATTATTATGGGCACCATAGTTCACACAAGCAAGTGTTTCCTGGCCAAGACTACTCTAATCCAAGAATAAAGGATTTCAAAAACGGTAACCAGATTTTGTATTGGGTTTCTTGGTTGGCTATTGTTCACCCATCTTTATATAACGACAGTTTCTCAGTACGACATATCTCTCATTGACAAGAGTATTACGCCAAGAATGCCATGGCATGATGTCCATGTTGCCATGGTAACAAATTACTTTTTTATTTATTTATTTTTGCAAATTGTTCCTATTCTCACAAATAATCGCAGGTCGGTCCACCAGCCCGAGACATCGCACGCCATTTTGTACAGAGATGGAACTTTGTGAAATCTACACGAGCAAAAGACAAGAGTGATCTGCCGTTCTTGTTGCCAAAAGGAGAGTATGTTTCGAGTCGAGATGAAATGAAATTCCGTGGTACTTGTCGTATACAAGTTGTACGGAGTAGTGCTGGCTGGAGTCAAGGCGTTCCTAGAGAGGTAAACCACAATACTGTCATGACTTGCAAACAAGGAGTAGAAAGTAACTAGATGCGTGTATAGCATTCGATTTATACTGCTTACATGGAGTGTATATCAAAAGCCAAACACTTTATTTACATTGAGAACCAGTTCTTCAGCAAGTAGCTTACACGTGTATAGATATGTCAGGGAGCTTATACTCTCCTTTAACTAGTTGCAGCCACACATCCAGAGGACAAGATAATAAAGAACAAGATTGGAGAGGTATACCCATCACTTGCTCAATTGTCCCCCAGTCTCAAGTCCTTGCTGATAATGTTCCTAGGCCCTAGTGGAGCGTATCAAACGGGCACACTGGGAAGGCCAGAAATTTAGAATCATTGTCGTAATTCCATGTGCCCCTGGGTTTGAGGGAGACTTTAACAATCCAGACTTGAGATCTATGTCTTTGAGGTAGATCATCTAGAGTACTAAACATCCGTATTTGTGGATTTGACACCTCTTGTAGATCAGTGGCACACTACCAGTACATGTCTATCTCAAGGGGTGGGAGTTCGATTCTAGAAAGATTGCGGGCAGAGAACATACCAGCGGAAGAATACATTGGATTCTACAGTTTACGAAACTGGGGCAAGATCACACCCACTCCACAGGCCGAGTTGCACTCTAAACGTCGTACGAGTGAGCCTCTATCATATCCTCCTCCGTTTCTATCCAGTCTGACAGAAACAACGACTTCCAGTAGCTCACTAAGCAGAGGGTTCGAAAGCAAGACCGAAAAGAGTGATGGTGAAGATCATCTCAATAGCGCAAGACACCACAAGGGTAAAAAGAAGATACACGTGCGGTCTGTCTCAGAAGGCAAGACACCAAATCTTATGTCTGGGTCCATTCGAGGCAATATGTCTGATGGACGCCTAGACTATGTAACCGAACAAGTCTATATTCACTCCAAACTGATGATAATTGACGATAAGATTGTCCTCTGCGGCTCAGGTATTGGATAGTATAGATATATCTCGAGCCACTTTAGTATTTCTAAACATCTTTATTTATTTTTGGGGTGCATCTCAAGCCAACATTAATGACAGGTAGCGATTACTGATCTGGATATATGGACACCTTTTTTTTATTTTATTTTTATTTTAGTTTATTTAAAATGCTTGTTATTCTTAGATCCCAGCTTGGACACAGGGACTCTGAAATCGCAGTTGTCATTGAAGACACGGATCTTGTGCCTTCGAGAATGAATGGCGAGCCGGTAAGATTGATCGAAAGGGTTCTCCATAAGGTTACTAAAGTATGGCCTTAGTATATGGCAGGAAGATATGCACTGACACTAAGGATGGAATTATTCAAAGAACATCTCGGGTTGCTTCAGGGGTCAAGAGATAAACATTTTCCTGTTCAGGATACATTCTCCCAACAACCAAATGAAATCGACAGCGACAATCTAGTGCTGGATCCATTGGCCACCAGCTTTAATGCCAACTGGAAGAAGATTGCCAAGAGAAACACGATGATTTACCGACATTTGTTCCGCTGTGTTCCAGATGACACTGGTAAGAAGAAGGATCTATTTTATGTTTTTGAAAAAAAAAATATTATTAATCACTTCTTCTCTAGTCCATACTTTTGAGAGGCACCGTAAATTTGTTCCTGACACAAATGTACATGCAGGCCATATTGCCAACCCACACTTTACCAATGATGAGATTCTCAACAAATTAAACGAGATTCAAGGACATCTTGTTGAGTTTCCTACTCAATACTTGTGTGATGCTAATATGACAGCAAGCATCATGCAAGAGGCTACACCTCCCGCCCTATTCACTTGACGACAATATACATATATACATATATATATAATAATAATAATTACATGTTAAAGCACATTCCCTGCTGCAAATGAGTAAAATACAACAATTAATGCCTATTCAGGGAGAAAAATTACATCTTTAAATAAATACATATATACACATTTGTTTATGTGTGTTGCTGTGTATGTGTATGTGTATGTGTGTAGAGGTAGGCGGACAGGTATGTATATATGTACGTACGTACGTACGTATGTATGTATAAATGAATGTAGATGTATGTATTTAAACGATCTCCTTGATTTATGATTATTATTATTACTAGATAGATATATTTTATTAATCTCACACAGAAAATAATAGTAACAACAGCAATAATAAATGATGATAAAATAGAAAATAATAATAATAATAATGATAATAATAATAATAATGGAGAGGAAATATATAGAGCTTTTTTCCCCCCTTGTTCTAAGAAAGATAATTTATATATATTTAAATGTATGGGTTAATGATCCGTCACTGTTCAGTATTAAAAGAAGAAAAGATATACAATCATTCTAAAATGGTGCTTGGTTGAGTGTAATTTGATTCGGCTGAATGTATTCTGGTTTCAGGCTTAGAGTAATCGCCAGAGATGATACGAAGACAGCCGTACTCAGACCGACCAGTAGGACAGTCGAGCTAAAAATACAAGAAGAATTGTCAATGGGGAACATCCAATATTTATTATTATTAACAAGAGTGTCTTACCGTATCCTGGCAACACCGAATACAGAATCGACCGAGATCAGGCTCAATCATACTGACAAAGAAATCATATCCTTTGCAGAATGCACCAATTGGCTTGCGGCCAGCATGGGAGTCGTACTGGCCACCACCATCGTGGGGCTTGAGAGAGTACTTTGAAATATCCATGTATCCAGTGACCTGCTCATATGCACTGGTCTTTAGGTAGTGTGCGGTGGTAATGAATCCTAGGAGATTGTTAGCCCTCGTCGTTTGTTGTTTTTTATAAGTGTCCAATTGGCTTACCCTGGGGAAGAGGCTTGTAGTTCTCAACTAGATTTGGAGCAGTGCAGAACGGAAGGGCATTGTCCTCGTAAGGAGCAATCTCTAGCCCAGGACGAGGTGGCAAGAAGAGACAGAAATTGGAGCCGTTCTTGATAGCCACACTTGGACCATTGGCTGGGCTTGTGGCTGCCATTCGCACTGTGGGACCATTGATTGGAATGGCAAGTGAATTTCCTATAAAGGCCATAACAAGCAAGGAGCCCAAACAGACTGAAGAATACATGTTTGATTGAAAAAATAATATATATGTGATGGTTAAAGAAAGAAGAGTCTCTCATGGTAAGCAATTCTTATATACACTTTTTTTTTGCAAAGAAAAAAAAATTATATATATATATATATATATATTATACAGAGAGAGAGAATGTCCAATAGGAAAACCTTGTTCTTCAAAGGGGAGTATGTACAAAAATGGAAGCGTGACTTTGGCTCTGCTGGCACGTCATTGAATCGGAGACAGGTTTCAAGTCACTCCAAAAAAAGCAAAGTGGAATATGAAAAAAAAGAAGAGACACAGAAAGAGAGAGCAGAGACAGAAAGAGCATATTATTATTATTATTATTACTATTATTATTATTATTGGTTGTTCTTTTATTAATGGCCAAAATCGTAGACAGAGCAATATGGAACATTGGCCCATTGTTTATAGTGCTTGCCGTCATACTGATTGACATGTGTGCACTGGCATACTACCTCGTCGTCTTTCCATATACCTACCAATGGACCGATGCATCCATCCCAAGAAAACTATACATAATTGCAACATTGGCCTTTACTCTCTACATGGTCTACTGTGTCCACTTTCATTACTACATGGCCATCAGAACACCCCCGGGTGGAACGATGGATCTTGTGCGGACAGGCAGACCAGATCAGACACCCGAGGTAGATGCAGGATGTGAAGCTAGGGAATCCAAAACTAATGACTATATTCACTAGGAACAAGAGGCCTCACTCCGACAAGTGTTGTTAGAAATGGAAGAATATGATGAATATCCAAGAACATGCAAGAAATGTGAGTTGTCTTTATTAATTACTTAATCTTACCATCGTCTTATCTTAGGCCACCAACCAAAGCCAGAGAGAGCCCACCATTGTAGTGTTTGCAATTCATGCGTTCTTAGATTCGACCATCATTGTAAGGGTTGAAAATTGATGATTTAATTATATGTGTCTCTCTTTGCTAAGCACGAAAATGTCAAATATATACAAATGGGTAACAGGTCCCTGGATCCACAACTGTGTAGGACACTTTAACCACCGATACTTTGTCCTCTTTATGACCTACTTGGTCGTATCGGCTGCATACTTTGCCGTGGTCTCTTGGAGGCCATTTATAATATCCATAGATTTTGTCAATACAGAGGTAGGCGACAACAAGTCATGCTGAAATCACTGACCCCACCCACACCACCACTACCGCCACCACCACACCACCATCAAATAGTGGCCATACTACTATCCTCGCCCACTCTTGGCCTTTTCACTGATCCTTGCAATCTGTATGGGAATTGCATTAGGTAAGTTGTATAAACATATAAGCATCCCTTGACACCTTTTTTTTTATATTATTATTATTTTCTGTCTCTAGGAGCCCTGTGTGCATGGCATTACTATCTCGTATGTCTTTCAGAATATCATTTCTAGCCATTATCCTAATAATTATCTTCAAGGTCTTTACAGCACAGACCACTGTCGAGTTCTACAACAACTATTACGAAAAGGGACTTGCAAAGAGCGAAGGCGAGGTAATTAATTGTTCTTTTGGGAGGGTTTGACAGAAAAAAAAGTCTAAATGTTCCCCAGATATTTGTGAACATGTACAATTTCGGGCCAAAAGAGAACCTGAAGCGATTCTTTAATATCGGTGATCGGTAGTAAGTTTGGATACCTCTGGATGATGCCAACATTTATTTATTTAATCTTGACTTTAGCCGCTGGTACACCGTGTTTTATCCGATACCAATCCCACCCAGGGTAGAGTATTGATTGAATTGATTACACCAAAAGAACTCTAATGGGATGTTGTATATATTAGGGAGCAGGACGAGTGTTTGAGAAATGCGAAGAGTTTTATCAGCTCTCTCAATCAAGGCAGAGGAACCAGATCAGAGCAAACCAAGAAGTACAGGATCTTGATGATATGAAGGACATTTGAATATTTAATTGCAAGGATTTAATAATAAAGAAGAACATTATTATTAATAATAATAATATTAATATTATTATGTGGAAAGTCAAGTTCATAAGATGGTTCAAAAAAGAAAAGAAAAAAAAAGGGATACTCAAGACCAGTGCATGCACAGCTAGTACATGCAAAACCTTGAAAGGGCAAGGATCTATATTTTGTTTGACGAGTATATTATTATTATTGTTTTTTTAAGAAAAGTATATAGAGAAAAAGTTACAGTGGCATATTTATACATACATATTTTAAAAAAAAGTATTGAATATAATTATTAGTTGGTCAAAGAAGGCATTATTATTATTATTATTTTTAAGCTGCAATGGCAGTAGTAGGTTTGGGAAAGGATTTAATAGGGAGACGAAGGGAGAACCATCGTTTGTGCTTTGTTTGAGGTTGGCTTATATCTGAGATGGGTGCTGCAGGGACTGGGTTCATGGAGTGTCTCTTGGTAGTCGGCAAAGATGATGGTTTTTTGGAGATTTCTGCAGATGAAGGACGCTTTTGGGATCTTTTGTGTGACAAGGAGGGTTTAGAAGGATAGGTTGTGTGGGAAGGTTGGCTGTGGTGGCGGGTTGGGCTATTTATTTTGGTGCCAGTACTTGGCATGCTCGTACGCTTACTGACTGTCAGTTGATCGGCTTGGGGCTCACTGTGCAATGACTGCGTACTATGTACGGGTGTATATCCCTTTTTGTAGGCCAAAAGAGCAAGCGGAACATCGTCTTCCAGCAGACGGGCATCCATGCGTGCCTGCCTCTTTGACACCGTCAGAGGCATTGGCTGACTATGTTCAGGAATCGTTGACATCACATTGGCAAGGGTTCCATTGCTGCGTCGTGCGACGGAGGCTGGTGGAACGGCTAGTTTTGGCACAATGCCACCAAAAGGTGGTTGTGGTTGCCTAATGGTGTGTGGAGCAGCAATGGGACGCTTGTGGGTGGGCAATGGGTGTGTGGTCTTGGAATCTTTACGGCTCTGGGTCATTCTTGGCAGGAAAGTGAAGAAAGAAGGGAAAGAAAGAAAGAAAGAAAGAGATGTGCTTCTGTGTCGATTGAGAAAACGGGTATTTATGATGAACGGGGATTGTCAGGGTAACGGGGTAGACAACGTGGAAGCGGTAATGGATTACAAAATATAGAGATATTTGGCAGGACGACTTGGGAATATGAGGCTGCATGTGTATCTTGGCCATGTTTGCACAAGAGAATGATGTACAGACGGATGAAAGCATAAATATAGGACATTTTCATTCATGCTAAATTGGTATTATACTGCAAGGCGCAGGAAACTAGCACAAAGGCTTTAAGAGAAAAGAAAAGAAAAACCTTTTTTTTTCTTTCACAAAAAAAAACTTAACGGAGGTTTCCGCTTATATTTCTGGAGATCATCGAGTATTTGAGTACAAGGAAACATTAAATAGTTTTATATAAAATTACAAAAGAGATCGCAAATCCGAACAAAACAATCGTCTATTCGATTACTCGTAGGTACTCAAAATCACGCCTTTTTTTTATATATACTAATCTACTCGAAATGCACGCGTCTGTTATTATTCACGCATATGCGCAACTCATCAATATCAATAAAACATTGGGTGCATTATTTATAAACAGTTTGTTTAGAATACAGGCAACTAGATAAGCCCATTTTTTTTTGTCTGTAAAAAAGAAAGAAAGACATGTGTATTTTTGAATAGTCGATTCTATTTGCCTTTTGGTGGAATTGCAGTCAAAGCCAAAAAGATATTGTATCCTGAGAGCATAGAATGGCCCATTGAGTCTTGCTGATATAAACTGAGCATTTGATGCAGAATTCCAATGGTCTTTGGACCATTTGGCCAGTTGGATCTTGCCCAGAACTCTAAATACCTTGTGCCCAAATTCATATAAAACATTGACAGACAGACAGACCAATTGAGTCGAGTGTGGAATATGAAGATTGGCTGAAAATCTTGGTGACAAATCTGCCTTTCACCCAAAGATGAAACGTACAAGGGCTTGGTATAACAAAAAGGCACTCCTGTTGTTACCCTGCAAGATACAAGAGCAAAGGCCACAACCACATTGGGGATTCTCTCTGCTTTTGGGTTAAGTTAAGGTTGGCTTGAGAATACCCAAACCTTGTAAGACGGCTGGACAGATATTTGAGAACTGGTACTTTTTCTGGTCTTTCTCTTACAAAAGGTCCAAAGGTACCGCAAAATGGATCACTTGAGAGTACAACTGCGCTTATTGTTTATATTCTTTCCAGAGGATTATAATCAATAAAAGTTCCAGTGATTCTCCTATGCCTATTGACTGATCGCATCTATTTCATTTCTATTCACGTCCAAGGACATTGTGATCAAAAGGAAATACGATGCTGTATACAATAACCAGCATCATTCAACCAAGTGTGCTCTGTATATATATATATATATATATATATATCAATTACATGTCATTCCTGATTATCTGATTACTGACACCAGACATCTATATCAGTAGATATCCGAGACATGAATGGCTTGGTTGATATATGCACCTTTTCTTTTTATTCAAGCACAATGAGGCGAATAACCCAAACCAACTCGATCGGCTGATCCCCTAGAATTTATAGCTCTAGTAATAAGAAATTGAACTTACCTTGATTGCTGATCTGGCTGCAAGTCATTGTTCGTAAAAGCCTGGCGACCAAGAAATAATAAACTAATCTGCAACATTTTACCACCAACCAAAGTAGGATATCAGCGTAATTCTGGTCATTATATATATATATATATACCAAAAAAAAGGGTCCAAACTATGCAACTAATATTGAACCTTTTTGCTATAAAGTCCATTTCAAACTGTGGCTCTTCAAGCTGTCTACAGCATCTAACTCTATCAAGTATTCTAGTCAATTCTGCCGATAGTTCCATGTCAAGATCTGATACAAATAATAATAATAATCGAATATATAGAGAACAATGTAACACCAGAAAGGACCCTATTGGAGAGTAGTACAGTACATTGGGCTGAAACTCTTTTTCTATTAAAATGATGTATACACCTTGCCAGCCCTACTATAGAATCTCTCTGGAGATTGTTTAAAGGCATTGGGATTATGACAGGACGATAACCAAACTCTAGGTCTGATTGATCTGGCCATACAATAGAAATTCTGGCAAATTAAAAGGTAAAGCGATATAATTCGGCAAATAGTTGGAGTGGATTTAAAGAATACTACTCATCATTGTTGGTTTTATATCTTTTTAGAAATCTCGCCAATACTCTCATATTTGCCAAGAGTTTCTCAAGGCTTCTGCTGACCATAAAGAGCATTTAGAAAAGAACTGGTTTATTAATTGAATGTGTGTATATATTAATGATACCATTTAAAAAAATATATATTATTTTTATTTTGGGCAATTTCCCAATGGTTTTTTAAAAAGAAAGGCTGCAGAGATTGTTTGTATGTAGATACATGTAATGTGTTTGGATTTGGTATAGAGAATATAAAGACAAGAAGATAGAAAAAGAAAAAGTGTATTTTAGAGTGATTGGCATGCTGCATCCTGTGCATTATATTATGTATATATAAATATATATATATACACATCCTAGGCGCCATTGTCCAGTCTGCGCAGAACCTTTTCAAGTTCCTCTTCTTCAATGACCGCGCCAGAACCAGAACACTTTGCCTTTTGTTTCATCTCCCTGCAAAGCTCTTCAATATTCACCTCTTCGATTCTTGGGTGATCAGACAGCCGTTCCCAGACCTGTGAGTAAGGGATCATCCTGACTCCTGTCAAAGTATCTGGATGTGGTTCATGCTCAAATCTTTTGGATGTACTCTGAGCAAAACTTTCAGTAACACAAGGCAATCGACCCACATCCTCCTGGATCATTGTGTCTACATGGGTCTGATAGATGGGCTCCCCCAAGTTGGGAGAGAAGATGTCCAGTACCATTTCCCCTGGCCGCTTGTAGGACATGTTGGAGAGTGGCAGCTGTACCGGAGACACCTTGCCCTCGACAACAAGAGGCCGCTGTGACCCAGAACCAGGTGGAGATACGGTTTGGTTATTGTCAACGGGCACATCAATACCAGCCTCCCGCAATTTGTTGGCCGATATCTCAAAGGCATATACAGCTCCCCTGAGAGTATAGATGTCTGCTTCCATACTCTTTACCAAGGACTGCAGCTCTTCGTTCTCTTTCTTGAGTGCTTCATTGTTCTTTGTGTATTCTTTTTCCATTGTCTCGATCTTCAATTCGAGTTCCTTTACATATCTCTCCTTTCTCTCTCGGAAGGCTCTTTGGGCAGCCCGGTTCTGCTCTTTGCGCCTTGTCTGTTGTTCTTCTGATTGGAGACTAGAATGCTTGTTAATAAAGCACACTTTAATTGGACACCACTTGCATTCATACTTACCAAAGATAACCATTAGTCTAGGTCAAATCAAAGCATTCGTTTATTCATTTATTCTTACCTACAATGATGTTAATAATCCAATACTTTATCTATAAAACCCAAATCCACTTGCCTGGAGTTCCCTCAAATACAGCATTGTCTTCGGGTTCTTCTTTCTCTATTTTTAAGAAAAAAAATAAAGGTAAGCAACAGACTACATGTTTATTTATTTATTTAGTGGCCTTTTATTTGTTTGGCTTACGAAATAACTTTGGGACATGGACATTGGCATCCGAGTCTCCAAGCTCATCCCATTTACGCTTCTCTTGTTCATTGGGAGATTTCCATTCTGACTTTTGACCTTTGATGGACATTGGATTATAAATTGCAGTATTGGGTAGACCAAACACAGGAAATGGTGAATTGTGGTTTGAATCGATTAAAGGATGTGCTTGCATTGTTCAAGTTTAATAGCAATGAAGAAAATAAAAATAAAAAATAAAATAAAAATGTGGATCTTTATGTGTAAAGAGTGGGTTTACTTTATAATGCGGGAATTGAAAAAGAAAGAAGAAGACCGATTTCTATACATTTCCGTTTTTGAATGTAGTACATCTTTTGAAAGTCCATCTAGTCATCGCAGCATCATTTGTGGCATATGAGATTCTAAAAGGTGCAAAGAAATACGCATTCTTACACGTTACACTATATATTTGCCTGCTTTTGAGACTACAGGGTAATCAATGTATATAGGGAGGTGGTCAGGCCACAAAAGCAACTCGAGTGTCATGTATTGTAACCCATTTCCATTACAGGGCAAATGCAAGAATAGTCACGTATTCAAAGTCACAGTGACTTACTCAATGATTTCTCTGTCTGGTCTAATCAAGCACCAAATGCCAACTTATTTTTCTTATTATTATTATTATTATTATTATTATTATTGTGCACTCATGAGCATGCAATACATATGGCTGTGGCTGCAAACACATTCTTTGAAAGTAAAAATAGTAGATAATCTCGTAATACAGAATTGGGCTTTAATTTCACTTGCACAAACTCTATTTTCAAAATGTTGATTTAGCAAAGACGAATAGAAAATCTGTGTAATAAAAAGAGTTCCGGATTGCAAAAAATGTAATGGTTTGAAGAAATGGAGTGTATTGGTAAATGAAAAGGATTGAAATATTTGGCAGTATTTCTGTGGGACTATCTTTAATTTACCAAATCAATTTCAATTCGATGCTCAAGATATATATATATATACATATACGTATACATATACATATACATATACATATACATATATATATGCATATACATATATATACACATTTGCAAGTGTAATCTATTAGCCTTTGCAGAATATGGCTAAATAATAATAATGTATATAATCTTACTTCTTTTTATGACCATAAAAAGACACGTATTTCCCAGTCCATCGGGTTAACTTGCTGAACATTTGAATGTGCTCAAAGCCACCTTTTTGCACAAAAAATGACATCGAAATTTAGTAATACAAACTCAAAAGCCAAAACCTTATAATCATGGAGTGCAAAGTACACGAATCAAATAGACATACGTCCATGAAATAATTACCTAATCATACACGCCAATCTTGAACGCACGGCATTTCTTTATTTCTTATGAAAAAAGAAATATATATTCGATTTGTCCAAAAAAAGAAAGAAAAAACAAGACCAACTTTATAGATAAGTAAAGGTCGAGGATATTAACCCACAAATATATACCAAATGAGACCATTAGAGATCTAATAGAGTACATGATGCACTAGTCCATAGTACATTTAAAGTATTTCATGGAAAGATCTTTCAAGACATTTTACATTGACAGCAGTAAAAGAACGTTGTCAAATACGTTTTCCCCAGTATGCCATTCAAACTGCAGTCAATATGTGATAATTACATGGGTAAACCGTGGCTATAAAAAGCAATAAATAGTGTAGATGGACTGACTGGTCGGATGTTTAGGGATACATTATGTGTGACAGTCCAGTTTCCCTTTATATAACTATCCAATATCTATTATCCCATTTCCATATATACTCAATAGTTACACTTAATATTCTATATCTTACTCAATATTCCTATCTCAATAAAGACAGAGGTTTTACCCATAAAGCAGACTATCACATTATGGTAATACCAGAGTTCAAACCTGCCAAACAAGAGGACATTTAACAAATAAGTGTTTGGTCCGAGTATTGTGACCACACAGCCGGCACCATGTAACACCGGCTGGGGGGAGCAAGGCTATATAGAATGGACGCGGAGAAAGGCGAGTTAAGAAGGAGAGGCTACTATATGTTGTCGATAGCAGTTGACAAGGACAATGACCAGAAAAAAAAACTTTTGAAAGTTACAGGCATGTGGATCTAGAGTTGGGCGTATAAAGTCGAGATTACCACGTGAAAAGCTTAAGCTGTCTAATGGAACAGGAAAATGACACTGAAATGGGCATATGTGTCAGCATAAAAGGTAGCAGGATGAAAAATGGGGGACATGGAGTGGAGAAAGGATATAGAATATTGGACACGGGTATCAATAATGCAAAAGAATTTATTAATGGTAATTGGAGAAGCAATGAAGTAAAGAATCATAGTAAAAAGCATCATATATTAGTAGTCGGCGAAAACAAGAAGCAGCTAGAAGCGTACTATGGGGCATGTGGTAATGTATCATTCAAGACAAGATGAGATCAAGTGTCTGAAAATTTAAAGCTATGGAATATATATAAATATGAACTTGTAATCAATTTATAAGAATCGAGATGGTAGTTGGTGTAGAAAGGAAGGGAAGAAGCCATTTTAATTAAAGAACATGTTGTTGTGCAGCTAAAGCAAGAAGACATGGTCTTTCAACAGACTAGAAAAAAGACAAGAGGTAGCGTATTTTATCCTTGGAAACATGCGATGCGTATCAAATTTACCAATAATTGACCAGATGTCTGTAAGAAAGGAACGAACAATTGTTGGGCATTCATGAATAGAAATATAATGCTTCGAGTATATATGTGTAGACACACGTATATCATTGAGTAATTTTTGTTCAAAATGAATCTCGTTGTTGAATAGTGTGAATAAGTAGATAGACTAAATAAATGGCGGTTAAGGGAGAAGAGATATTATACCAGGGCGAGATCCTGATGGACCCAAAAAAACATCTTTCATTCTCAAAGTAAAATACAGACAAGGCGATATAATGTGCTTTTTGAATATTGACCTTGGAATTAGATGATATTCTACAAGTGTAAAGATGTGCATTCAGGGCATGCAAATCTGTGAATTTTTTTAGAAAGACAAGATATTAATCAGGATGAGTTAGAGTTTCAAGAGAGATGGAACGAATATATCGTGGGATAATCTAGCCTCGAAAGAAAGGACCACCAAGTATATAAAGAGACAATGATTCAAGAACAAGATTGGAGAATGGCTAGTGATAGTGGGTTGCCTTGGTGCAAACCTTGATATTCAAGGAAAGGAGATATGTGGCCATTGACGTTAAACTGGACGCTGATCGTGAAGAATATAAAAAAAAATAACAGTGAAAAATGATTGCAAAAAGGTATATCAAAGAAGAACTTGTTTTATATACTGGGAGTATACTTGACTATAGGCCCGTTATTGCTCAAGGAGGACAGCAATTACAGTCAAGACAATTTTGGTAGCTTGTTCCATGACTACAGGATCCAATGAAAAATAGTTGTATTTTAATGTTCACTATACGAGAAAACTAGATATCAGTTCTGTAACATATATATATATATATATATTAAAAAGTATAAACATATTATACATGAAAAAGTATCCCGAGATGCAAAAGTAATTCTTGCAAGAGTTCTAATGATTTTACAGCCATATTACGGACACGACATTTCTGCATTACCGGACTTTCTAAACGTGACTTGTGGTCCGGAATATATTGCCGTAGATTGGCCAATGGCACAAACTCGACCACTTCTTTTTTAAATATATGGCTCAACATAATACCATTTCTATTTTATTTTTTTACTATAAAAACACAATATTACTGTGTGTATTGGCTAGGTAGGTCTGATATAGCAGAAGAGGAATCCACATGCATTTAAATATATATTTTTTACAATACAAAACTTTTATTCCAGAAACTGGGAGTGCGTACTAGATGCCGGACTACAGGCCACCTTTAGAAAGTTCGGTAAAACAAAAACGTTGTATCCTTGACGCTCTTTGAATCTAATACTCAAATTCATATCACGTGATACTGGCACCAGTGAATAGAAGTGCCCAAAGGCCAATGCAGCAATAGCCAACAATCAGGTCGATTCTACATATACTTCATTCCTCATGACCCGAGCCACCGAAACATTCGTTGTTTTGGCTATTGCCACTATAGCCTACATTATCCTCTTCCTTGGATTTATCCCTCTGCCAGAGACCATCCAGAACAAAATCATACCCGTGGTAAGATGCTTCATCTATGGCCTATAACCCATCCAGCCAAACAAATCAAGTCAACCAAATGACGCGCAGAATACTCACAGAAAACACTATTTGACGTCTAGTTACCCTGGTGGGCATTGATGACCTTTGGATCCTATAGTCTAGGAAACTTGGGATGGCACATCATGACATTCAGTGACTGTCCTGATGCCTATAATGAACTTATGCGTGTAAGTAATAAAAGGTGATTTATGTCAATTTGGCTGACCATACACATATACACATATATATGTATTTGGCTTTTATGATTACAGGAAATCCAAGAAGCCAAACGCGATCTCCAGTCCAAAGGGCTTGTTCTTTGAATAGAATCATTTACCGTTTTCCTTTCAACATTATTCATACGATTATACTTTGCATATATATTATATATATTTATAAAAAGAAAAGAAAAAAGGGAATTTTCGTTTGTTTGGATGTGAATGTAAGCCCAATGTTGCCAAAATTAACAAGATGGGACATTTCTATATCCTGCTTGTTTGATTCCAAAAGCACCCTTGAGACTATGAACCAAACAACAAGACTAGGTCAATTAAGCTAGAATTATTGCTAATTTCATTAAATAAATGTCTGTGGAATCCAATTGAAACAAGACATTCCTTACAAGATATATATCATATTTTTATATATATACATATATATATATATACTATCCAGCGGAGACAAACATGTCCAGGGTCAGGCACAGCAACCAAGTCTGAATGTGTACAACCCAAAGCTTCATTTAAACCTATTCTCCGCTGTCAATTCATGTATGTCCACATCTTTCAAGCAAGGTAGTTTTTTTTAATAACAAGAAGAAGAAGAAATGGGTCTTTTTGTGTGATAAAGACGTGCCAAGAATAGGCATCATATTCTCCTTGCTTTTATCAGATGTTTTTATGAATCCAACAACTTTTTCACGTCACCCATTTTCACATACAAAAGAAAGAAGGGGGACGGTCAAAGAGAGATAATCTGGGTAAACGAAAAAATAAAGTGACCGACGTGCTCTTCTTTGGCTTTCCTTTTATCCGTCTAGTCTCCTTTTCTCTTTCTCTTTCTCTTTAACCATGGACCCACAAACGTCCTCTGGTGAAGACCAACAACAACCCGAGATCCTTCCTCTGCCTCCTAATGACCCTCTAATGTCTAATGACCCTCTTATGTCTAATGACCCTCCACAAACCCCGCCCACAGCCGCCATTCCTGCTGACATGCTACCAGACTTTCGCAATCTAGGCAACCGACAGTCAGGACTCCATACAGAGCTCAAGACGAGCGATGCCACTGAAATTGTAAATGCCATTGAAGCAGCCCAGAAAAAGCCTGTAGTCAAGCCTATAAAGTCCAGCAACACCCTGCGGCGATCATATACAGGACGCTCTGGCACCCTCAGGACACCAAAAACACCTGCAGGACCAGCCAGTTCCTCACACGGACCACGGATCCCAGACTGGTTTCGTGTCGGATGGACCTCTTTCTCAACCAAGAGGAATCCAGGAGGATCGCTCAACATGCGAGCCACAGACAAAAAAGACGACCCGCTTGACGAGTGTCTGGAAACATTGTTTTATGGAGATGCCTGGCAGCATTCTGGAATCATCTTTGTCATTGGCTTTCTTGCCTGGCTATTTGCCGTACTGGGTGGCGGATTGCCTACAATCATTGCAGGAACCATGTTTCTCGGTACTTGTGATTAATTTAACTTGTCTAGGATACACCAATACTGAAACAATTTCTTGTCCTACTGTCCTTGTTCAGGCACCTATTATCATTTAACCAACCGTCGATTTGTCAGAAATGCTCGCGACGACATTCAGCGCGAATTTGCGGTTACGCGTGTAGAAGAAGAACCAGAGTCTGTCGATTGGCTAAACAACTTTGTCGAGCATTTCTGGCTCATTTTTGATCCTGTAATGAGTGCCTATGTGATTGAAAACATGGATACATACTTGGTAGATTATCTGCCTTCCTTTCTTGACTCTGTCCGCCTAACCACATTTACTCTTGGCTCGAGACCATTCCGTATCGAGGCAGTCAAGACCATACCAACCACAGAGTCAAATACGGTGGTAAGCAGTGTTTCTGTATGATTATAATTGAGTCTAACCAACAAAACTTGCTTGCTTGATTGCTGGCCAAAGTGCATGGACTGGACCGTTGCCTTTACACCAACCGATGTATCCAACATGACACAAAAGGAGATTGAACTCAAAGTTAATCCAAAAGTTGCACTTAATATCCGCTTGGGAAAGGGCATGGTTGGCACGGCATTTACGGTCTTGGTAGAGGACATGAGTTTCAGAGGTCAGATGCGAGTAAAGATGAAGTTGATTAGCAAATTTCCCCATGTAAAGCTTGTCGAGGCCTGTTTCCTGGACTATCCTCAGTTTGACTATGTTCTAAAGCCTCTTGGTGGAGATACGTTTGGATTTGATGTCAATAATGTAAGCCAATGGAGATGGAATGATACTCATCGACTCACTTTTGGCGGCACCCCTAGATTCCTGGTCTTCAAGGGTTCGTAAGAGACCAAGTGCACGCAGTTCTGGGGCCAATGATGTATTACCCAAATGTATTTTCATTTGATGTTGAAAAATTCTTTTCTGGCGAACTTGATATTAGTAAGTTTCTCGTGTGATCAGATACATACATAATGGGATCATTGACCGAATACACACTTTTTTTTAATACACAATTTTAGCTCAGGCCAATGGTGTCTTGGCCATTACGGTCTACTCATGCTCTACCATTGATAGTGGCGACACCACTCTTAATCCTTTTATTAGATTCTTCTTGGACAAGGCCCAGGAACTTGGAAGGACAAGTGTGCGAGAGAACACACTGCAGCCCATATGGAATGAAACCCACTTTTTGCTATTGAATAATCTCAATTCAATAATGACACTCGAACTTCGAAGCCATAGCACGTCCAACAAGGACCGTCGGATTGCCCGAGCAAACTTTGACTTGAAGGATCTTGAAGAGGACGATAATGAGATACAGGGATTGTGCGTAAGATGGGCAAAAAAAAAGGCGACTCATAAAGTCCTTGTTAAACATTTGTCTTGGGTTTGTAGAGACCTTTTGCTTTTGCGACATGGTAAGCCTTTGAGCGATGTAAAGGTCGACATGCGATATATGCCGGTGTCAAAACCCACTCCCCGAGAAGACGGAACTATTGAACCCCCAGCGGAGTCAAGTAAGACACACACACACAATATCTGTGGCACAGACTATGACTGAGACTGGCACGATTCTTAGATTCGGGTGTGCTTCGATTCACTATACATGAGTGTCGAAATCTGGGATCGACCAAGCTGAATCCCTATGCACGCGTACTAATCAATGGTGCCGAAAACATAAAGACGCCTGTTTTTAAACGTACCTCGAATCCAAAGTTTGAGAGGCCAGGTGAAGTGGTTGTACTGGACAAGACCGAAGTGAGCATCAGGGTAGAGATCAAGGACAGTGTCAGTTTTGCCGAAGATGTTACGTTGGGTGTATGGACTGCATACCTGGTTGATGTAATGCAGCAACAGGATGGGTGCAACTATTGGTGGGATCTCAAGAATGGCACCAAGGATGCTGGCCGTATAAGATTCAGTGTGCAGTGGAAGCCAGTGGTGATGGCTGGATTAGCAAAGGCCATGTGTGGAAATGGCTATTCAAGTAAATCTTTATATTATAGCCATGCCCAAGACATAACCTCACCAAACACTTCTCTTTAACCTCTGGTATAGATCCACCTATTGGTGTGGTGCGGTTTTCATTCTGGGAGGCTCATGATCTACGCAATGTGGAGGCTGCTACAGGAAGCAAGTCTGATCCATACGTCCGTGTCCTGTCTGGCACACAGATCCGTGCCCGTACAGAGGTCGTTGACAATAACCTAAATCCAGAGTGGGGAGAGTATCACTATGTGCCTGTGCACTCGATCAGAGAAGATCTGGTGCTAGAGGTTATGGATTGGAATGCAAAGTCCAAGGATAAAACTCTAGGATATACAATCTTGCACATGAAAGATCTTGTTCGACAGAGAACAAATGAACACCGGGACTATATTGACAAGTGGTTTGAACCCTTGGTAGAGAAACTTGAAAGGTAAAGGCAAGACTGGATTTATGAAAATCGGCTCAAACACACCAATCGATAATGCTTAGACGTGCCTCCTTGTCATCCACTGACAAAAAGGCTAAAGGAACCTTGCAATACACGGCAGAGTTCTACCCAACCTTGGCTCTACCATCCCCGTCTGAAGCCGAGGAGGATGAGCACAAGGGTACACAAGAAACCACTGATAACCAATTAAGACAGGATCCAACCGTATTTGATGTCATGCCCGAGAAGGATCTACATGGGTCATATATCAAGTACACACCTGACGATATGATTGATCTCCCAACCTACAACTCTGGAGTAGTTACGGTCCGGATTCATGAAGTCAAACTGAGCAAACCAGCTCATGCCTATTGCCAATTCCTTGTCGATTCAATTATGCCTCAATTCAAGACTAGCAAACAAAAAGGCGACGAACTCGTGTTTAATGAATCTGCAGATGCCTTTGTCAAAGAAGCAGACTTTTCTCGTGTAGCAATTGAAATTAAACCCGCAGATACTGATGAAAAGGACGATGTAAAGTTGGGTTACTGGGTCGAATCTACAAGTGTCATCATTCGGCGCATTCAGAACAAGCGAAGACAGGCCATGGTAGAAGGAAATGAACTTGAAGAAGGCGATTGGTTCAACTTGCTAGGAACCGAAGCCCCAGGAATGATACGCCTAAGCTTTGATTATACTCCTCTTATTGGCTTTACCCTTAATCCTGACGAGAGTCTGGAAAGTAAGTGTCTCTTGTTTTGTGATGTAGCAGTTTAACCCTAATATGAATTATTATTATATATCTATATATATCTATAGATCAAGGAAATCTCACGGTTACATTGGTTCGTGCCAATAAATTGAAGGGAGTGGACAAGAGTGGTTGGTTTATATGCATACTATTTAGACCAAGGCACTAAAACAAATGTTATAACAGGCACCAGTGACCCCTATGTAATCTTTACAGTAAATGGTACTCGCGTTCACAAGAGTGCAGTGATCAAGAAAAATAACGACCCTGTGTGGAAGAATGAGCAGTTTGTTGTGCCAATTGTACGTACTTGGCTTTGTTGGAACCATTTTTTAATAACTATTATTTTGACCGTGGTACTGTAGCAATCAAGAGTAACAGCGAGTTTCCGTATCGAAGTTTTTGACTGGAATCAGTTTCAAGGAGATGAACCTTTGGGTAAGATTATACTGTGTATATATTGGTACAAGCTATTGGATATGGGATTTATGGACCCTCACTTAGGATCTGGTGGTGTCTCTATTCGTGGTGATTCGGTTGAGAGCTTTGCAGCTCGTAATGTAGAAATCCCTCTTGATGGAGTAGCAGGGGTTACTGGAAGTGTACAAGTTCGGTTCCTTTGGCAACCCCAACTTCTCATTCGCAAAAAGACCAATACTTCTGTTCTGGGAACAACGAGGATGTATACATCTACCCAAATGGCAACCCAGGTTGGCACACGAGTAGGAACTCAACTGTTGGGTCGATCCGGCACCCAGCTCAACCCTCCAACTCCTAGCCGAACAACGAGTTTACGACATACTACTCCGGGAATCTTACCTCGATCGATACAAACAATGAGGCAAGATACTATGGGCTCAATAGACTCGGGTCAACTGGTTGATAGCCCAGTTAGTCGACACTCACGACAACTTTCAACGGCTGAAAGCATCAATTCGACCCTTGAAACAAATAGCCTGCTATCTTCTGAACATGACTCAGCACTTGGTGGCGAGGACTCATTAACAGGCATGGAGGGTTCGGTAATGATCAATCTAATTGAAGCCCGTGGTTTGCGTGGAGTGGATAAGGGTGGAACCAGCGACCCTTTTGTGCGTGTCCGAATCGGAAAGAGTCATGCCTACAAGACCAAACATATCAAAAAGACATTGACTCCAGTGTGGTAAATACCCGGAATAATTGCTTCTTTCTTCTTTTTTTTTTGCTAAACAATGATTCTTTTGTAGGAACGAGTCTTTTAAATACCCGGTTCCCAGTACGCCAATTGCTATTGATTTCAAGGTCAAGGACTATAACCGGTTTTCAAGTTCTGTTGATTTAGGTGAATGTCAATGGAATCTCTGGAGCCTTTTGCGTCCTGAGCAGTCTACTATATTTGAAGGATGGTTACCTCTTTATCCCGCAGGCAGCGGAGAAATCCATGTAAGAATGGAATTTTCATAATCAATCAATGGTTCGATACATATCTACAGCAAGGGTACTACGTCAATAAGTGGGGGTAGACTCAAGGTCACTATGTATTAAAACTATAGCGCTTTATCAATCATTTATGGAATACATCTTGTGTACGTTGAATAAAAGCTTGGCTCTATAATTTCAAAAATAATATCTAGCCGTATTCTAGATGGACTCCAAGATACTACTACTACTACTACTACTACTACTACTACTACTAGTAGTAGTAGTAGTAGTAGTATTGTGCATCAGTCTTGGCTACTCATAAAATATACCAAACTATAGCCAAATTACGGGTAGTAAAGTGTAAATTACACTAAAGAATCATAAATTGTCATCTAGTGTAGACCAAGAACAGACATTAGGACGCTCGAAAGCTTTTAATGCAGATTTATTGTGATGAAACGAGTTTTTTAAAGTGTCATTATTTGTTTTGTCTTTTTAAATGCAAAGAGTAATCAGAACCTTTACATAAATAAAAGTGATTTGAGTAAGAGTTCAATGGAGAGAAAATAAGTTTATGGTGTTTGCAATATGGAATGAGACGCATCAACATAAATTACTGATTTTGGTGTAAATTGTGGACATTAGTGTTGGATTAGCAATATAATGTCTAATAGAGTGCATGTCAAGTGTATAATGTGCTAATGGTAATTAAATGTGCAATTGATCATTTCGACATTTTATTCGACATTAGTTTTTTGTCAGTGATTTGGTACGCGTTGGCGTAAAAGCGTGAAAACGGTGGACAAAAATGGAAATGTAAACAAAAAATCCAGCATTTTAAGGAGGCAGGAAAATCCGCTAAAGTGTTTCAGAATTCAAACGCTTGTTTCTCTCGCTTTACTCGATGAAAAAACATCAAACTGGAAGGACATGCTCAAGAAGTGTGGAACATGATGGTATTCAAGTTTGAACACTTTTGGGCCAATAGATGGGGAGCAAGAGGAGTACAAAGACGAAAATTGAAGATTTCAAGTTACGCGTCGTCTATGTGCACCACATTGAAAATAAAGGGGGTGGGAAAAATAAAATAAATTAAACGATCATGATTGAAAATAGTCGCAACTCTTGTTTTTATAAACAAGAAATTATTTGCAAGTGATGGTGAAGAGATATTCTTGAATATAAGCCTCAAAACACATATTTAGAATAGCTTGGAATTGAGTGAACCTAGTATAAAGCAGAAAAGTATATCTTGGAGACTTCTTTTTCTTTTTTCCTTATCATATCTGATTAGAATATAAAGCTTTGGTTCAATTTCCCAATTTACTGTTTATAAATAAATAAATAAAGACAAAAAGTTGGATTTCAAGAGTTGGATATTCGGTTTCTGTACTTTTGCTTAATATTTTTTTTAGTGCAACCAAGAAAAAAATAATTGTACTTTAAACGCCAAACCGCCAAATATAAAAATCCTTATACAACAGGCTGTATTAATGATTGACAGAAATTATATATTTATAAAGCAATATAATTCATACAAAGAATTAATATTTTATTACCAATGAGTTTCTCACAGCTTAACCTTACATACTCTAGCTGTCTATCAAAGATCTCCTACATAATTTCCAACAATCGGAGAAAGCATCAAAATAGCAGAACCCACAGTTGATCTTGATCTTCTTACTAAAGATGATGTAATCTTAAATATTCGCATTATTTGCCAATCAGCATATGTATACATGACACTGCAATTTGCCCTATATTTAATACCATAAAGTCTATCAAAAAACCATTTAATTTATGGCATATTGAATCTCGAGTGTCCCTGGAAATCTATTTTCCTACCAAAGGGACCCTTTTTTTTTCAGATAAAAACTACATGGTATACAATCAAGCTTAATGAGTTTAAAATATTTTATTGCGTGGGAGTATTATAGTTTTGCTTGAACCTTTAATCTATAAAGACTCCAACTAATTTTTTTGAATGGAATGATAGGTACAGGGGCATTGAATGTTTCAAAAAGTATCGATCCAAATATCAAAGGGTGTGTAGTATACCCCCTTTGTTATTTGTTCTTTTTTTTTTGGCATGGCACAGCAGTAGAGGCCCCAGGATTTTATCGGTTAGAGCCAAGAAGCCATGTATAACATTGAGAGGGTTTACCGGTTTGTACCAAATGACTGGTAAGAACCGGAAAATAGTATATTATAATCGAAATATATAGACTATAATGAATAATATATATATAAAAACGAGGATATCGAGAGTTTTCTTTTTCAAATTTTATGCTTAATTCTGAAATATTATCCAAAAGCATAGTGCTATTTGGTGACAAATATACTACCAATGGATATCTATAGAGTCGCAGAATTAAAATATAGATTGTACATATCTAAAACACCTTGGGACGCAAGACTTTTGCTATAATTATAATTATTGATATAGTAATTAACACCAAATCTTTAATCGACTTTATTCTTTTTGTGTAAAAAAATATTCTTAATCTAGAGTGAATTCTATGATTAGTTAATACATCACTATTATATAATTAACACTTGGCACTGACTGGAGGGACAAGGGCTGAGGATATCTATTGTCACCGATATGGGTTGCCGGTGAAAATATCTAATTTCAGAAGATCCCCTTTAGTAAACAGTTGCAAAAAAAAAGTATTGGTCGGTTTTTTATTCTGCCTAGCTTGAACCAAAGGTTTGGGCTCAGGTAATACAATCCTCTCTGTGTTCAATGTATTTACCAATAATATTCTATTGGCAATCGACCAACAAAGAGTTACAGAGGAATAGGCTAGGTGGTTTCTTTGGATTTTGGATATCAATGATTGTACAATTTATTCATTGGTAGTCTAAAGTAGTATCCATGGCAACAATGATGAATATCTGAATTATTGGCACGGTAGATCTTAGAATTTAGCGGATGATCTCAAGTGGAGTTTTAGATTACAATGAGATTTGCTTTTTTTTAATATGATTGCAGTTGCGATAAGGAACATCTTTTTATGTATATATTTATACATGCACTTAATTTTTGTCGGATTTGTACCCAACGTTGACTATTAAGGCAAGCTAAAGTGGTACAGAAATAACAAAACACATGTATTAAACTGGATGTCAGAAGCTCTTAACCGCTTGAGTCGGACCGTCAATGGCAAATGTTAAAAAGCCTATCAAGTGTATTCCTCATGGTGTTTGTCTTGTTGTGAGTCGGCGCTTTTATTGGGCGAGAGCATATATGAGTGAATGCTGTTCAATATATGTTATCTTGAGCCGACTACTGTCTATAGAATTTGGATATCTCGTTAGAGTCCTTTAAAATACAAGTTTCTTCTAATAAAGTTTTAATCTGACATTTGGGCAACTGTAGAAAAACCAGGACAGTCTTAGTGCAGGTCATCAAATATCTTTTTCATTGACAAACCGTCATCATTTAGAGGCTGATTGAGGTTAAACTCGGTTACATTTCCACATCTCCAAGTGACATGGCCTCGAGAAAGATCCAACTCCCAATTATCTTTGGAAACCTCTTGGTGCCCGATACAGCTGTCTTCTGTCTTTTCGGCTAGACTCCTTTTGTATTCAAAGTTGCAAAAGTATTTACGGGCATGGTCTACTTCTTTTTTTGTAAGCTCCCATGTTTGAGTCGAATCTTTTGATTGAGATGTATGAGCGTAAGATATGTAGTACCACTTTGATTCAACGTTACTCTCCGAGTCATATTCATTTAGTAATACGCTTTCTGTATTTCCTTCGCGATACCGCCGGGGTCGTGACAGTAACTTTGGCTTTGGTTGGTGCTTCGTGAGTTCTTCTGGGGTGTGGTGCTTGGTACTTGACTGAAAATCCAAAAGAGTAATGTTCGTACTCGGGTCGTTGCCGTATTCTGATGTACTGAAACTTATGCTCATCAATTGAATGATATCAAAGTCAGTGTACGACATGTTGATCGAGAGGTTTCCTATCTTTGGGTCAATTGGGCCGGTAATCCTCGAGCCATGCAAGCGCATGTTTTTTAAGCCTCGACATCGTAAAGATACATGGTCCAGTACATTAGCACTAATTTCCATATTCACGATTTCTAATGTCTGCAGATTGTGTTGGGCAGGTGCTGCTAAAGTGCCCGGACTGAGAATAAGCGATTCGCTGGACAGATTCAATTTTGTCAATGCCAAGCAGTGATCCAAGAGGACGTCCAATTCAACAATTGCCCGATGCACACCGATATTCAATTCGTTCAGACAAGGGAATTCTTTAAAGGATCTGGTGAGTACCCATGGGTCGTACGGACTGAATCGGGCATGTATATGTAGTTTTTCGACTGTTTGAGAGAATGCGTACATGGACTCTGTCACCCGGGCCTCAAAGGTCTCTGTGTTGGTTTCTACGATATCAAAACAGCAGTGGAGATGTGTAATAGGTACATTGAGAGAACAAAAGAGATTCCAGAATGCAATTTGAGCTGGCTCTGCGTGACGTTCTATGAGTGCCCTGACTCTTTTCAGACACGGGAATCCAGACAGGGGAGCTTTGAATATGGATGCTAGTATTTCCTGATCCTTGTCTCGATCGTAAAAGGTATCAGGACGTCTGGATCCTCCAAATACCAGTGTTCCAATTGTGTGTAGGTTTGGGTATTTCTTGATAAAATAGTACAGCCATCGATGGTCAGAATACATCCTGTTGGGCTGGAAAAGAATCAAGGTTGTGGCTGGCTTTACATTTGCGAGATTTGAAAGGTCTTTTGGGGAAAGATCTAAAAGATGGACAGAGAGCGAGAGATACTCGATTTCTGGCAGATATCGATGGAGGCTCTCAATGTCCTGGAATGTAAAGGCCATTGATTCTGCTGGTGTAGGTCTTGTAACTTCCAGATGTGTAAGACGAGGTAGGCATGAGACGATCGCTAGAAATTCTTTCTCGGGGTTGGGGGCTGTGATTATGTCTGACCCTATCTTTAATTCTGTTAATGATTTCCAAAGATTCCAGTTTGCCGTTGGTCCAACGTTGATCGGATTTAGAGATATTCTTCGGATCGTAAGATGTTGGAGGTCTCGAAAATGCTGCTGAAGGAGAAGAAGCTGGCTGTCCATGACCTCGATCATGCCATCCAAGATTAGCTTTCGTATATTTCGATTCGACTGGTCTTTATTGTCAGGAGATATGGACATAATGCATATGTTATCTAGTTTTTGTTGGCGGTCAATTACTATTCCGTCTGGAGCAAACAATTGGTGTAGATCGCGCGTTGTATTCGAGGGAGCATGTCGACTTTTGTGTTTAGTTGGAAGCAGATTTGCGACATGGGCAAAGATTCCGGATGGCATGATGAAGAAAGAGATGACCCTTGATCAGGGCAAGAAACAGAGGCTTATAAGGACATTCAGCGTGTGTAAATATCGAGGCTGTAAACGGAAATAGTGTAATATATCATAATCATATGGATACACAGCATCGAAACTGGTGTGCATGAAAAAAATAATTATGGTCAGCCTATGTTTGGTGGTTTATTCATGGCCTGTCATTCTGCGGGGTGAAAACCTGGGTGTGGTAAATATAGCTATACAATCAAGGGCTATAATCGTCCATGTTCCTACATGCTGTATTTCACGTCAATTGTCTAGAAGATGCCTGTGGAGAATAATTGAATTGAAAAAGAGTTGCAAAAAGGTATTGACCATGGCAATCAATTGGAATCCAATCTCGAATTTAGGTGATAAGGTGTAAAGACATTGGTTTCTATAGTCAAAAATTCACCAAATATACACACAAATGGTATCTTTGAGCCAATGTATTAACCCTGTAGATTATTACTAATCGACAAAGGGTCCCCAAAACAGATTCTGTTGAATTAAATACATACATACCCAAAGTAACCTAGTGAATTATTTCTGAAAACCAAATGCTCTTGTTGAATGAAAAAACGTAAGCAACAAAACCCTGCTTTTACCCCTTGCAAAACACTGCTTTTTAAATTCTGGTTCAATATCTATTTGACAGTCCGTTTTCAATTCTCCATCTTGTACTCATAAGCTTTGACCATAAGCCTTGTGGCCAGTAATTGATTGGACAGTCCTATTTTGCTACATCACCAATTTTTTTTTAATATCTAAATGAAGAATATCGAAATATATGCTCCATTGGACCAGATGTAAGAGCTTAATCTTTATGAACCTTGGCTCATTTCAGTCATTCCTTCATGTTGGATCTGATCATTAAACAAAAGCAATTGTCATTGCACCAAAGAGAATTCTTGATCATGATTGCTAGCATGAGATTAACAACAGATTTACTCTTGATTCATCTGGCTTAATCCTTTGAAATCTCCAGAATAATCGTTCTTTCATGTTAAATCTCATGATTTTCTTGCTGTGTTTAATGATCTCATGTGCAATGATTTTCCGAGTTGTGGTGCTTATACTATTTTATATATATATATATTAAGAGCTAATAGTAGGTATCATACTGATGGTCTTGGTTATTTGTTATTCTATTTTTTAAATCAAATCATTGTTTGATCTGAAAGATCATAAAGTGTAGAAACCATGGAGATATTATCATATTTGACGATGAATGGTTTAATAAAAAAAAACTATTTATTCAATCTTCTTGATTGTTGTTGTCGCTGACATATTTTTGATGTTTGGTTTTTATCTTCAAGGCAAGACTTTTGATCCAGTTCTTTTTTTGAATTGAAACTGCTTGAATATTCATTTGGACTTTTCTTCTTTAGCCTTGAGGGAAATCACCGTCTCTAGATCACAGTTGGTCTCTCTTGTCAAATGTGCTTCTACATCTGTACTATTTGGGCTCTATATTTCTTTCTTTCCTCAAGTCAATTGAGATATATCTTGCGGCTGCCTTGTACACTTTCTACTTTTAAGATTTTTAGAGTATTTTTACCTTGATTACTAGCAGTCCTAACATAGGCGAGGAGATTTATTTCTCGAGGATACTGTGTCTTGTTATGACTATCATCATGTCAATAGTTGTAAATGACTGGGATATACTTCTTTATCTCCTCAAAGGGGATATGTTTATGTGGCATGATACGATAAGTTACTCCGATGGCTGAATAAGGATCATTTATTACAAGCGCCTCTCTTCCTGAAAGCTTGAATCCCAGGCCCAAATAAAAACTGGCATGAAACACACACACACACATCTAGATTGGCCCAATACTTCTTTAACTTGCGATTCAGATTTTTGCAAACTTTGGAATAGAAACTTCCTTTTCTCTCTCTTCGAAATGAATAAGAATGTTATTACTGTTCTCAAGAGTTGGAGTAGCCAAAATAGTTTGATACTCAACCACTACACTCTCAGTGCAAGCACGAGATACGTCTCCTGCTGAGCCAAACTAAACGAGTACAATGTTACGGATATTCAAGTCTTGTATTGGCACGCCAACCATGTTGTGGTTCTGAAATTCGAATACGTAAAAAAAAACGACTAGAGGGCTCCAAGTCACCGTGTGTGGCTTCACAGACAACGACAATGTTGTTAGGAGATGAGGCCCAAGATATATTGAACTTTTGGTACTCGAGATGCAATTTACCAAATGCAATGTCAGACACAATAACAGGCGTATACATGGCTATGCAATCCAAATTGCGAAATATTGAGACAATGCTGTTTGGCTTAAGAATAAGTGAGGAGTATGAGATGATGGTCATTTCAATACCTGAAGCAGATAGAGACACATATTGTGTGTGTGTGTGAAGCCACCATAATTCTTAGTAATTTCCAGAGACAATATGTAAGAATATTAGCTTTTGAAAAGAAACAAGAAAAGAAGTATGCGAGTTAAAGATTGGTCATAATCGGTGTAGTTGGTAATTAAAGACAGAAAACGTCTTTGAACGGCGATTAGTTTTTCCTTTGACTTTTAGGTAATCTGAACTGGACCGTGCACTTGTTCAAGAATAATTGATTTTTGTACAAGCAGGTACAAAAATGATATGAGCGGTGATTAGAAATAGATTGGAATTCTAGGGTACTTGACGATTCCTTCATTCTTTTTTGGTGTTGTTGTATAGAAGTGGGTATCTTATTTTTATAAGAACTTGTTTAGCAACCCCCAATACTGATGTGCAGTCTGCTATGAGATTTATATTGATAAAATAGTCAATGGTTCTTTGACACCAAATCAAAATAAACTGATCATTTTCTTTTTCTTTTACTCTTTATATTTTTAAATGACTACTTAATCTCTTTACAATCATTATCTTGGGAATATAACTAATAAAGTAGAGGAATATAATGTTTGTCTGAAAAGAGAATACAGTGCCACTATATAATAGACCCTTTTGACTTTGGGGCAATTAGGCAGATAACCCAACTGCCTATCAGTCTGAAAAATTATCCAGACATGTTCATTCACACTAATAATTCTGGCAAGAATATTATAGAATTGATCGAGACTAGAAAAACCAATCAACGTATACTTGTATAAGTAAAGGAACGTATTTATACAGGTTCTCGAGCAAAATATTTGTGATCCAATATAAGTTCTTTATTTTTTAGTACACCTTTACACTATGCTTTTCTTAATCTTTTAAATTATATTAAAATATTTAACAGTATGCTTAAAGTGCAGAATGATCGCTTCAACAAGCATTTTAAAACTTTTCAGCGTTAAGAAAAGGAGTCGTAATTGGATTTGACATGAGCAGGATGAAAGCTCCAGACACTGCCAGACACAAAAGCGTACCACCTTGGAAATGTCTTGTATTCCTCAAGGGTACAAGAAAACTAGATCAGTTGCAGGCAACCCCCACTCAAAAATACCAAGGCTACCTATGTCTAGAGAAGAAAGGCATGTCGTTTTGGACTTGACAGAAATTGGTATCAAACTTTGGCTGACATGGGACGTTTAATAAACGAAGAAACTGGAAAATATGTTTGTTAAAAAAAAACTATCGGTAAAACTTTACACAGAATGCATATTTATCTATGTGGAGCTCCTTTAGAGTCTCTTTTGTCCAAGGAGCATATCTCCAAACGCCATGATTCTTTACAATGCTGTAAATAATTAAGATAACCAATGAGGAAATATGGTTGAGAGTGATGAGTCCAAGCTTACTCTAAGAATCGTGGCTACTCGTATCCAAAAAAAAAACAAAAAAGACAACGCCATATGTCAAAAGTCATCGCTTTTAAGAGTGTATAGAGAATAATTTGGCTTATAAGCCTTGTGTCCACCAAATAGCCCAGACTTACGCCCTATAGAAAACATCTAGAGTATTTTTCAAATGATCTTTTGAGAATTCGATTTTACAAACGTATCAATCTAAAAGAGTTGAAAGGGGGCTTTGCCAGAAAGCCGGGAAATTGGGAAAAACGATTCTTGTGAAAGATGTAGTCTTTATATGGATTATCGGCTGGCTGCTCTTATGGAAACTGCATTTATATGTATTATTTATTAAATATAACTTATTATATACAACTGTAAACTCGATATCTTGGTAACATTTATGAATCTTGGCAATCTTCATGGGCTCTATATTCTTTACTATATGATTAAAGAGCCAAGACTTTCCAACTTGGTTTGTATGATACTAAAGTCCTGGATATTTAGGTCCTGGTCCTGTAAGAATTGAGATGCAAAATATAATATTTAGTTGACATAAATATTCAAAAAGAAAGTCAATGGAAAAAAGAACACTGGCAAATTTAACAAAAATGATATTAAAATATGTAATGTTTGCTTCATTTTAGTACCAAGACAATAGATATTAAAAATACTCTGTTAAAAGTACAAATGTCGCCTTGGATTTTGTGAGAGTCTCTTTTTATCCACACACACACAACTTGTTTCCCATCCTTTTCTTCTTCTTTTCAACATTACATTAACTAAAAGCCAAAAGTACATTCTTAAATATGCGTTTTTAGTTCTTTTTATTGACCAAGCCTAATGTCGAATTGAAACCTTTAGGCCCAGCAATAACCAAATTATGCGAGGATCATGGTATTATTATTATTTTTTAAAAAATGTAATGTTGGGACACTATTGGTCCATAAGCCTAATAGATATCTGGGTGTTCTTCAATAGGCCTTGAGGTGGTGTGCCAGTGTTCAATAGTGTGCAACTTGAGCTGCCGGTGATATAATTTGAGTTTTTTTTTGTGTTCACAGTTATTCCCACTATAGACCTTTTTGTAAATTAATTATTAAACGGCTTTTATGATTATTTGATTCCATTTTCTATATCCAATAATCAAGATACTTAAAGAAAAAGTTAATAAAGGGGGTTGGATTTGGATGCAGGTGACAAATATATCGTGTTGTTCATAGACAATGCATACTGTCCGTACAATATATATATATATAAGAGAGAGTTGGGGGACATTTGTACCATTGTGAATATTTTTATAATGGAATTTTGTGAATTCTTATTGGGCACCAAACCAGATTTTGTCATTATGAAATCTCATTTTTGAGCGTAGAAACAAATGAACCAAGAAGAAACAAAAAAGAACTTTTTTTTTTAAAGAGAATGGTGTGCCAAGTCTTTAGTGATCCCAAATGAAGTCTTGGCTAGGATTCTAAACGGGCCGATCGTTTTAATTTTATGGCACCGTATAGTAAATCTCAGCGAGTGCCTATAAATGTATAAATATTTGTGGGTGTATTTAAAGGTGGGGTAGTACGTATCCTAGCCACATTACTACTATAATACACTTCTCCATGCTTGTGTCCCATAAGAAATAATAAGAGAGAAAGAGAGAGATCTTACAGACTCATTTGTGGCCATTGCTTGTATTTTTATAAAGTGAATATCACATGAGATACTCTCTAATTCTCACTTTTAATCCAAGTCTCTGTCTCTGTGTGTCTCTGCAGCAAAAACATTCCCATTTTCCAATACCCAGAATTAAAATAAAATATAAAGTGTTCTTGTATGATATAGATACTTTGTATTTGGTAGGGGGATTTGGGGAGGTGGGACTAAAGGGCTTTAAGAGTTAGAGGATAAAGAAAATGAAAGGGAAAAATATCATAATATGCCATATATATATCTTTTTTGTATCAAGGGTCACCAAAGTAGATTTCCAAAGCGAATTACTCGGAGAACTGGGGCAGACGGGAAACGGAAAGAGGAAAGGGGAGGGGGGGTTTGAACTTGACTAAGCACTGTCGTTGTTGTTCTTATTTGTCTATACAAAGTGTTAGTACTTGTTAAAGAGGTTACTTTTTGTTCATTACCTGTGTACCAACAATAGAGCCTACAAAGGGTAGCAGTTTATTTTCGATTGTTAGACTAATAACTCAATCACTTGATTTATTTCTCTGCAGAACAGGACTCACCAATAATGATACCGAGGATGACGAGAATAGTTACAGCAATGATAATCTTCCATTTCAAATCCTTCCACCACATGCGCTTACGTACTTGGTTTGCACCTCTACGAAAGTGTCCGGCTGTTGACTGAAGATCCTCTAAAGAACAAGGTAATCTCTCTCTCAGCATTCATATTCACATACACATACATAATATATATTATACTGTTACACAGTAAAATAATAATCATAATAAAAAAAATAAAGGGTAGTAATCGAACCTGTTTTTCCTCGAAGGTCGTCGAGTCTTTCACCACGCTGCATGGCTTTGTCGATATTCTCTTGCATGATATTGACAACCTCGTCTACTTGTGCTTGGACACGAGCGGTCTTTTGGTTGCCTCCTGCGCCGGCATTCTGCTGACCAGCACGCGGGGTGTTTGGAATATAGGGGTCGTATGGTTCAGACCTAGATATAAGATGAGTTTGAGATGACCAAAGATAAGCCCAGGCAGACAACTTACATTAGGTAATTAAAAAAAGGTTAATGGACAATAGAAAGAAGAAAAAATAAGTAGAAGAAAAAGAGAAAAGAGATGAAAAGTTGGAGTTGGGTTTGAAGACCAGTCCGAGACCAGGAAAAAAAAAAAAAAAAAACCTCAAGTGATGTCATGAATAGAGGAGAGGGTGGTTATAGCAGGAAAAAAAAATTGGACTGAACAAATCATTGTTAAGCTTGATCATTACCAAGACATCTTTATCTATTGAGACTCAGATTTGTATTATTCATTTTGTACATTTCTTAAGCAAACCAAGCCTCTGGTTGCCATGGTATCTGCCATAGGAAACCGTGTATTTATTTGCTTGAAAGACAAGAGATCTAGAACCCCGGGGGTCTATTAGCCATATTACATGGCTCAATCCCTTTATTCATTTGTCGTCCTTGTGCCTTTATTTCTATATCCCTTGGCAATGAAAAAAAAAAGATCCATGGTTTGTAGGGACCAAAAAATGTTCTCTATTCGATTAATCGATTGTCTGTTGTAAAGATCAAGTACTTGCCAAATGTCTTGCTACTATGGGGCTTGCTTAAATAAATAAAGGGGTTATATGGGCGTATAACATGATAAGCCCATTAAGCCTTCTTTTTAATAATAATAATAATAAGTTGCTGATATCTTGATTGATTGATTGATTGTTTCCATCTTTTAAAGATTGTATTTGTAAGCCACAGGTATGTATATATTGTTGACTTTGATTAGCTATACAGCTGGAGAAAAGAAGAAAGGTTGTTGGTCCTGTAGGTGGTTTTTAATTGCGCTGGGAATAATGAAAAAAAAGAGGGGGAGGGTTTCTTTATTGCCAGCTTATCCAAAATGGGCTCCAACAGGTCTCAATTGGTTATCCAGACCATTAGAAAGACTGCAGCAAACAAGAACTATAGTTTAGCAATAGAAAAATATATATACAGAATGTGTCTTGCGCAATTCTTCAATCTAGTCCAGTCCATTTGGCTTTTGGTCATCAAGAATGTCAAGCATGGAAAATATTGGGTTGGTTTCCAGTAGTAGAATCAATTTATGGATCAATAGCTTATAAAACCTTGTAATATCTGCTAATACCTTGCACACTCTAAAAAATATATATATAATCGATATGATGGAATGATTTCTATTCACAAAATATTCACTATAATGTCTAGCGGCCTTATTATGAGACTAATTACAGCTACTGTAATCTGTGATGCAAAAATATATTATGCTTCCCAACAGAGGAACCAGCAGAATGGAATGCAGCCATACTTGTTTGACAGTCCAGTTAATGCACACATCAAAGCACACTTGTCATTGTTCAAAGACGCCTGTAAAAAAATCCAATCATTATAATCGATTAAGATTTTGGCCTCCAGAAAGAAAGAAAGAAGAAAGTTAATTAAGATGTCTGGAAATGGGTAAGCGTCTGATGAAAAGTATTAAAAAATATTGACATTTTCATTCCTTTTATCCACACCACAAATTCCACTCATTTTCCCACACAAAAAAAAAAGACAGTCATTGTGATTGATGCCAAGACACGGATCCTATTCACCAATCTAACCACAATTCCATGGTCTGCAAAGAGGGAATACTAGTTGGATTATTTACAGAGCCAAATTCCAATACAATTGAGCCTCGAAATGGTTCTGTTTTTTTTTGCATGATGCTGTGACGCAACTGTTTTGTCAACTCACAAGAACTTTTTGTATACTTTTCTTATAAATTAAATTTTTTAAAAAAAAAACAAGCAATATGGTGATAAGGTCTATACATACATACATATATATATGTATGTATTAAAATTAATAAAGAATTAGACCCAAGATGTCCTTGACCCTTGGACCCTCTTAAAATACCATTTCAATTTATCAATAATCGAAATATTCAGTCCCCATGATTAATTACACGTAAAGATTATGCATTTGTTGCGACAAATATCCAATATTGGCCAATCATTGTAAACGAGCTTACATTATCGCACATTTTCTCATTTACAAAAAAAAATCCGTATCACGTGATAAATCCATCTTCTTTGACGTCATCATTCAACCGAGCCCAAAAGGTTTTTTTCTTTTTTTCTTTTGGTTGGCTTTCTTTGAATTCTATTTGTTATTTGACAGCAAACAAATGTCTGACCGTAAAGCCGAATTATCTCAACTTATCGAAGCCCAGGGCAACAAAGTGCGCTCGCTAAAGTCTCAAAAGGCCGAAAAGTCTGCTATTGATGCCGAAGTTGCTGTCCTCAAGGGTCTGAAGCAGGAATTGGCTATCCTTGAGGGTGCTACTGGCGGAGGAGACAAGGCAAAAAAGGTCGCCAAGAGTGCATTCACTCTCAAGACTGCAAAGGTAGTTTTATTATCCAAACAATAGGCCAAACTGCACCCAATTGATTAAAAACTGGTGTATAAAACGATTGAAATATTATTAAGCGAACAAATCCCAAAAAATATATTTTTTTGTTTCTAGGGCACCAAAGATTACAATGACAAGGACATGGCAATTCGCGAAAAGGTGTTTTCCACAATTACCTCTGTATTCAAAAAACACGGTGCTGTTACAATTGATACACCCGTGTTTGAACTAAAGGTAACCAGAAAAAACACGCACACGACCCTGGGATATATATATATATATATATTACATTGGCTTGATCTGCTGCGACCCATTGTGTAATATTGACTCACTTTTTTTTTACAAAACAGGAAATTCTTTCTGGCAAGTATGGAGAGGACAGCAAATTGATTTACGATTTGGCAGATCAGGGTGGTGAAGAGTGCTCTTTGCGTTATGACTTGACCGTAAGTCTAAACAACAGACCCCATAATATATACGTGTCAACTAAATATATATATATATATATATAAAAGGTTCCTTTTGCCAGATTCTTGGCCATGAACGGCAAGGAATATCAAAACTTTAAGCGTTACCACATCGCCAAGGTCTACCGTCGTGATCAGCCCGCAATGACCAAGGGTCGCATGAGAGAATTCTACCAGTGCGATTTCGATATTGCTGGTACTTACGATGCTATGATTCCCGATGCTGAGATTCTCCGTATCCTTTGCGAGGCCCTGACAAACCTGGACATTGGAAAGTTCACTGTGAAGCTTAACCACCGCAAGATCCTTGATGGTATCTTCCAGGTCTGTGGTGTGCCTGAAGACAACATTCGTCCCATTTCATCTGCTGTCGATAAACTTGACAAGGTAAATTGTGTAAAACAATGTCAATCTAGGTTGGTTGGTAAGGTAGGTAAGGTTGCTTACAATCCTTTGTAATCTAGCTCCCCTGGGTCGATGTCAAAAAGGAAATGACCGAAGAAAAGGGTCTGGCACCCGAGGTCGCCGACAAGATTGGAGAGTATGTTAAGCTTAAGGGTGGACGTGACTTGTTGGAGCGTCTGTTGGCCGACAAGAACTTGACCAAGAACGCAAGTGCCTTGGCTGGTCTCCAGGACATGGAGCTTTTGTTTGACTATCTTGATGCCTTTGAGATCACTGAAAAGGTAACATTGAGTTCTTAAAGATTTGTGGGATTAAACTGGGTGTCTAGATGTCATTCGACTTGAGTTTGGCCCGTGGTCTTGATTACTACACTGGTATCATTTACGAAGCCGTTACCGAGAAATCTGCTCCTCCTAGTAAGTCAATTGAGGTTTGTGACAACAGACGTACTTAATCTTGTTGCTTCAGAACCTGTGGAGGGTGCTGCTAAGCCCAAAAAGGCCACTGATGAGTTTGATGAGTCTACGGTTGGTGTTGGATCAGTTGCTGCTGGTGGTCGCTATGACAACTTGGTTGGTATGTTCTCTGGTCTGAACAAGAAGGGTGAGCCCAATCTCAAGATTCCCTGTGTTGGTGTATCGATTGGTGTGGAGCGTGTATTCTCGATCCTCATGGCCAAGCAAAAGCCCGAGGCTATCAAGAGTAACGAGACCGAGGTTTATGTGATTGCTGTTGGTGATGGTCTGTTGACCGAGCGTATGCAGATCGCCTCTGATCTCTGGAAGGCCGATGTCAAGGCTGCATTCTTGTTCAAGAAGAAGCCCAAGCTTGATAAGCAGTGGGCAGCCTGTGAAAAGGACCAGATTCCCTTTGCGGTTATCATTGGTAGAGATGAGCTTGACCGTGGCGAGATTAGAATCAAGGACATGCGTTCCAAGGATGAATCGCAGGGTGGTGGTGTGACATACAAGCGCGACGATATGGTCAAGATCCTAAAGGATAAGATTGCCCAACTCTGATTGAGTAGGAAAAAGAGAAAGCTAACCGAGATTATCTACAGAGAGGTTCTTATTATCTAAACCAATCTACAAATGTACACAATCATATACAATCCATATATAAAATAATATATACAATTATAATTATACGTACAAGAATATAAAAATAGGTACAAATTTGTTCCGGACGAAAAGGGGAGGGGGACGGGACGGGTAAGTGTGGGACTGTTTTAGTGTTACCATTATTTCTGGATCAAGACAACGTGACGGTCCATGCGCATGGACCTGAATATTGTAGATTACAAAAAAAAAGTCTGGATCAACACTTGTTCTTCTTTATCACCCACTCCATATGCTCGCCCTCAGGAAAATGTCGTTTCACGTAACCTTTGACCATGCTGCTCCAGTTGAGCATCCTCTGACAACAGAAGATCCGCCATCGAATGCCAATCCGCTCAATCTCTTGCCTGTTCATCCATCGGATCAAACAAAACCAATGGTACTCGAACAAGACGACCCAAACAAAATACCACTCACAGACAGCAGTCTGGCCAATGCCACCGAAACCCTTTCTCTAGACCCCTCGTACGACGGACATTATGATTATGAAGAAGAAGACGAGGAATCAGAAATCCTGCGTTTGACAACTGAAGCCAATAGGGTGATTCCTGTAATTGAACAAGATGAGCCTGTACAATCCAATGCGACCAATGGCTTAGAACCTGGTCTTTTGGTGTTTTCAGACCATGTCAAGAAGAGTGTAAAATCGGATCGGATAATAACGAGCATGGTGTATGGTGCCGGAAAAAACGGAGTATTAGCGCCAGACATTAAACCCAAGCGCAAAAGACGGACGTATCTGGCAGCCTGCGATTTTAGTGATCATGGCTACTATGCCCTCGAATGGGTAATGGGAACAATGATGCGGGATGGCGACGAACTTCACATAGCGACGGTTGTGAACCGGGAAGACAATCCAGAAGCAGTCAAGGCGGCAGGTTTTACATTGGCAAAAGAGGTTAGCTTTGGATAATATAGCCGCGCCTTTTTTGCTGACCTTTAATGATTTTGTCCTTTTTTAGCTTCAAAATGCTTCTTTACTTGTTACCAACAAGGCTAAAGACATGATGAGTCAGATGTTATTGTACGATATCAAGTTGACTACACACGCCATATCTGGTCGGGTTAAAGATGTCTTGGGAGCACTGGTAAGGATAAGGATACGAATAATAATAATAAAAACACGCTGATCTAGAGTTAACATGTATTTCGATCAGATAAGAGAACGCCAACTATCAATGGTGATCTGTGGCAGCAGAGGAAGAGGAGTGGCAAAAAAGTAGGTTGCATCCAAAAACACGCCAAGCTTATCACAATTGACCTCTCTTCTTCTTTTTTGTATTGAATTTGTGTTTGTGTGTGTGTGTATTTTTTTACTAGTTTATTGATGGGGTCGATATCTACTTTTCTGGTCCACAAGTCTCCTGTTCCAGTATCAGTAGTTCGGCCACAGATAAAGACAAAGAAGATAAGAAAGCTGTCGATAGCATTACCCCTAAGCGATAGTGAGTATCTATCTATCTGGTTAACCAAACACAATTGACTCACCACCCTGGTTTACTTAGGTGTCCAAACCGGCAAATTAGCTGTGGATGAACTAAGCAAACGGTCCTAGGCCACAGGGATCTTTTCTTCCTTGTTGGGAGGGTCGGCATCTTCTTCATACTGGTTAAACGACGACATCCAGCCATTTGTACGCAAGACCATGAACTTTTTTTTTGCATAGATTAAAAATATGCCCAGAAATGCTGTATATAATTATATATATTTATTCTTGTTGAACTACCTTGGTTTGGAATGCCCTGTCGAGTCCCTTTTCTTTATCGATCTTTGCTGTCTTTTCTCCAACAGCTGCCACACGCTTCCATTGATCTTGAAGGTGTTGGGTTGTGTTTGGCAGACGGGCACTGTCAATGTCATGGAAACTGACCATCTTCCGATTAGTCCCATCAACCACATGTAATATTGTGGCAGATATTTGACCCGTATTAATCTAAAATAATAATAATAATATTATCTGATTGAGTAAATATGTATATAAATGGACATTTAATACAAATCCACTCCCCCCTTTTTTTACCATTCGAACCACCATTTGCTCGACTTGAAATGGTGTGATATTTCCCCTGGGATCCAATTTCATGGCAATGTCCTGAATGTCTACTTTTTTATAGACCTTTGTCAGAGCCTTGATCTTCTTGAGCCGAAGTGCAGCTGCACATTGTTTTGCCAAGCCGAAATTTTGGTCCTATAAAAAAAGAAACCTCTTTTTAGATCTGGGCCCAATATAATAATATCCTTGCAATCTTACCTGTCTCAATGTTCCCTTGAAGCTAACGACAAGATCATCAAATTTGCTTATGTTGGTTTGTTCATAGGCCTTTGCGATTGTGATGTAGTGTTCATATTGGAGTTTGAATCCCTTGTCGACAACTGTGGCCGTGTATTTGGGAAGGGTCCTGATCTATTGGAAACCTTGAGTGTCTTTTTATCCATTTATCTATTTATCTATTTTACCTTTCCGTCCTGGATCAAGGACACCAGGCAGTATTTCTTGTAGGCTTCAAATTGTATAGCACTAGGAATACTGGCCGGTGCAGAAATGGCCTATTGTGGCTGTATTAATAACAAGTATATTATAAACTTGGATACTTGGATACTTGCCATGCTCAAAAAGTCCAGGGCACGCTCAAACTGTTTGTTGCCAATATAAATCAGTGCAGCATCATAATGGTACTCGAGAAAATCCACAATTGTCACTCCATAGATCTATTGAGCACATTAGGATATTGCCAGATTGTGATAATATGGGGTAACTTGCCGCTGGATCAACATGGTCAATATCGCTGTCAATGATTGCAAGTGGATATTTATACATTTTGGTTATCAGGCATGCCTGTTGTGTATCATTATTATTATAGGATGAAATGTTTATTATTTACAGATTTATAGATTTTTTTTTTTGGCTCTTGTTCTTTGGCCTTTTTTTCTTTTCTTTTTTTACCTTTACAAGATGGGCATGGAGGGTGGTCAGGGTATTGAGTTGAGGGTTCAGACGACAGATTGCGTCTGCAAGAGGTTGGATGACTGACAAGGGCTACACAATTAACGCGACTTAATAAACTATCCCAACACCTCTTCCATACCCTCGACAGTCGGTCAGCCAGGACATCAAGAGCTTTGGCAATAAACTCGACTAGAAAGAAAAATAATAAATATTTTTTGCCACAAGTGTATTAAACATTACTTCTGGCTGGTGCACCGAGTACTTGTTGGACATCAAATACATTGATGAAATGCACCAATAGCTCATATAGCTGTTGGGCATTCTCCTTTGTTGCAGCACAGCATCGCGCAGTACTAAGATTATATGCATCACGCCATTTGGTTCTGTTACTCTTTTTTTTGGATTTCTTTCTTACATGAAGTAAAGGTAGCCAAGACTGTTTGCACTAGGGCTCAGAATAGTCAGAGGATCGAGATTCTGGGTGGTATAGGCCCCGAGTAGTTCTTCATTCAAGGTGGCAAGCATGCTCTTTGGCTGCTTTAGCTGGTTGTCACTGTCATTTGGGTCTACTGACTGAAGAAGGGCGACGATTTCGTCCAGCTGACCAGACCGTTCTCCGTTTCTCTGGCCTTGGGGAGGTTGGCGAAAAGGAAGACCATTGAATGCTTCTGACATTAGGATGGACTTGTAACCAAAAAGTAAAAGAAATCCAAGGCGCAGACGTAAGTCAGATAGGAGGATGAAATTGACGGAATTTACAAAAAGCAGGGCCCTCTATTTTTTTGGCTGTGACTCGAGATTTCAATGCGTGCAAAAAAAAAAAGGGGTGCTTTGATTCATTGCAAGGATGGGTAGGAATTGAAGAGGTCAAAGGATTGGTTGATGGAGAATAATAGTGGTAAAGTGATCAATTGGACATTGAGTCTATAATAATAATAAAAAAGCAAGAGATGTATCAAAAAGGATATCTAGCTCTTTGGCCATATTTTGCAACAACAGCCAAATCGATATCCCAAGATGTGTGTTGGTTTGGCAAATTGACTGGTACAATTGGTGCAAAACATGGCAGTCTTTATTCTGTATTGTTAGCACGGTAAGCTGTACAGATCTTGCTCCTAGACTCCACATTTACTGATACGCTATAGTGTATGAATACCATGCCGTTTATGGATTATAGGTGCATGTAGGCTGTTGCTGAAAGATTGTTTGATCTTGATTGTCAATAGAGATACTCTTTAAATAGAACACCTGGGAGGATTCCTAGCGTGGTTTTTAGGCCATTGAAAACAAAATGGCAAGTGGGTGTAAAACTAATAGCCACCCAGCTCTGAATTAACCAAGTCCATGTTTGGTTAATGGCAAACAAAGTGCTTGTGTGGAACTCAAGATACTTTTTAGAGACTCTTAATTGGGACACTTGGTCATTAGGATGATTGCTGTTGCTCTAGTACCCTTGCTGGACTATATTGAAAATACGATTGTTTAAAGTCAAATAGAGACACTTGGGAATAGATAAGTGTGGGGTTTAAGTCTTGGACTGATTGCCGTAACCACTTGGTGTGTGCTCAGTCATTATAAATAGGATCCCCATTATTTTCTTGTGGGTAATTTTTGTGATTTTGTACATTTTGGGGTGTACAAATAGCCGGATATACTTGTCTTTTGTGGATTACCAATAAAACGAGGCATTGAACCTTGAAATTCACAGAGGTACATGATTAAAGAGGGCCATTAAACCTTTTTTTTTCCTTCTTTATAGGACAAGTAATTTTTATTGATTCTTATTCGAATATTCTATCCTATCTTTATACAAACTATCAATTAGCAAAGAAAAGAAAGAAATAAAGAAAGAAAGAGGACAATTCCTGTATGTAATTTTTGTACTATTTTTTTTCCACGTTCAAAAGATGTATGAGCCGCAGCTTGTTTTCTGTGTTTTGGGCAGTAATCTTGACATGCTCTATTTAGCCTATTTGCTTTTTATTTACTGGATATTCAATAGAATTAGAATAATGTCTATAAAGATAAAGAGTGTTTCGGGAGTATTGGTAACCCAGGATATATTGTGGAAACTAAATTCTGTCTGTGTGCGTTGTGTCCATTTTATTTGGTAGACACGGCACTCGTACAGGTCATACAGAGTTATTGAGATCAAAAACAACCTATGGCTGGAAGAACAGGAAAATGTCTTTGGTTGTTTCGAATGGGAACTGCTGATCTAGTCAATAAAGACTTTTTGTAAATCTAGATTACTAATTAATAGGAATAACTTTTTTTGGTCTTGTCTTTGGACTATTGGACTATTGGCCTCTGGTGCCTCTTGGGAGTATTAGAATACTGTGATTATTTGGCATTTAACCCCATGTTATGACATTTGTAATGACGGTGTAGATCATTACCATACTCCTATTTGTGCACTATCAGATTGATCTTTTGGAGCGGAATCCAATTGATGGGAATTTTGTAAATGCTGTGAGATAAAAAAAAAAGGCAGCAATGGTACTACAATGTGGTGTGTGCACTTTTAGCAAAAGACATTACCAAGAAGCCAGTCTAGTTGATAGGTAAAAGGCTAATGGCATCTAAATATAGACGTAGCCGTCTACTGAATGGTGAGAAAACCAAGGAAGATTCCTCTGTAGATTTCAGTGGCCGTTCATAATATAATTCATGCTTCTTTTTTTTTTTACAAAAAAAAAAGGTACACGGCTCGCGTTTATTGTAAGATTTCGACAAAGTATCAGAATCCAATACTGTTACTCAGTTTGAGAATATACGAGTTATATAAAGTGCACTGGTGAAGAATTGAAACATGGCCTGTTTTTTTGGCTGGGCCTGTCTAATCCTGTACAATTCCCACCAGCCTGTCATTTGATAAGGCTCAATGGCTAGATACCAGTGGTTACTACGCAACTGTTACTATGAAACTGTTACTATGCAACTGTTACTATGCAACTGTTACTATGCAACTGTTACTAAGCAACTCTGTAGGCATTGACTACAGAATAATGTTTAACTCTAGTCATCAAAAGGTTTCTAGACAGAGATGGCATGTAAAGAGATCAGAGAATGACTGTCTTTTTTTTTTAAGAAAATGAAAATTTTTAGTTTGGTGTTTTTCCCTTTTATCGAATGATTGTGTATTTGGTAGATATCGCTCAAAACACTTTAGACAATAAAACGTACTGGACATTGTACTGGACATTGTCTTGGCTAGAAACCAAACCTAACAAACTGTCTACTATTAAAAAAAAGAAAACATAAACCCATTTGCACAGGCAAAGTTTCTTATTTTGGGGGCTGGGCCGGACCATTGTCCTGCCGACATAGACTAGGATTGCTCCACAGTTTATATAAATATATACAAAAGGTGCTGCCCAGATTTGAATCCAGGGTAGCACTGGGTTGCTTGTGTTATGAAAGCTTAAAAGATCTTTTTTAATTAACTTATAAAATGACAAAAAATTCGTGGTTTTATTGTTATTCAACGTCCGTTTTGTTTATTGTATAAATACATCACTGTCTTTTGCTTCTTGTATTGCTTTTTATTCCATTTATTTCCCAATAAATTTGCCCTTCCCAAATATACCCACTACACTCATAGATATATATATATATAAATGGGTGCCAAATTATCAACCTACAGACGACGATCTCATAATGCGCACAGCCATTCATCACAGACTTCAAACGAGAGCCTTAGTCCTATTCACTCGACCGACAGCTCAATTGTCCGCCAGGGACGACACTTTCATAACATGGTCACATCTACCTACTGGCTACCAAACGACGAAGAGGAAATGGACAGACTAGTTGGGGTAAAAATAAGCCTACAATCCCCATATGACCTTTATACCTTGCTAACTTCTTCTTTATTTTTATTTTTATATAGCAACATTTTGCATTAAAGTCTCTGTTTAATGGGTAATTTTTTATTTTATTTTATTTAGAAAGAAAAAAAAAGTTTTATAGGTTATTAATTTCATAATATAGAAACTTTCTGGAAGATCCAAAAATCAAGGCTCTGTTTGAAAAGGGCTCTGAAATACTCGATGTGGGATGTGGGCCAGGTACATGGATAATGGTAATCTACACCTTAAATCACTTAATACTTGCTAACTGTGTTGGTATAGGATGTTGCAACCGACTATCCAGCCTGCCAATGTACCGGAATTGACATGAGCGAAGTGTTTCCAAACATCATTCGACCCTCAAATGTATCGTTCCATAGTGGAAATGTGCTTGAACGGATGCCTTTTGAAGACAATACATTTGATTTTGTGAATATGCGGCTATTTATTTTGGCGCTACGGAAAGAGGAATGGCACAAGGTTCTCAAGGAGATATTTCGGGTATTAAAGCCTGGAGGATATATCCAGTCAACAGAATGTAGCATGCTTGTAAGTCGTCCTTTGTGAATTAATTTGTATTAATTTGGCGCCGCCGTGATTTAAGGATGTTGGAAACGAGTTTGTGCTCCATGTTGGAAAGGCCAGTAAGTAAAAGAGATATTTACACCGATTGGGATCCCGTATTATGCGTGCTAAGCTGACTCCTATTCAAGTTATCGAAGAAATGGTCGACAGAGGCCAAGAACCAGGAATCCTCTATGTATTTCCAGAGCTCATGGAAAATGCCAACTTCCAAGAAGTCACACAGGACAAGAGAATTGCTCATCTTTGTAAGTCCCCCAAAAACACACATCTTTATTACTGTGTCTCATCAAGTTTTATAGCTCAACCGGATCATATCAACCGAGAATTTCTATGGGATATGATCAACATCTTCAAGAGTGCCCAGCCCTTTTTGAGCAAGAAGCTAGGAATTCCAGAAGAAAATTATCCTGGGTTCCTGCAACAGGCCTACAAAGAATGTCAAAAGAGTCCCGGTGCCGAATGGGTATTGGGAATCACGGTTGGCCAGAAACCAGGAGGAGCCTGACAGCTTTGTTAGTACCTCGGCATCATAATCATAAATCTCCATTTAACTTGGACTAGATTTCTTTCATTCATATATTCATCGCATTTTCCACCTCGACATTTATTACAATTTAACTCTCAAAAATATATATATATAAAATAAATAAATAATATTTTGTGCAAAAACTATCTCTTACAATGTGGATTCTCACGTGTATAGTATCCATTGTCTAATTAAAATCATATAATTTAAAAAAAAATTAAAATATAACAAGCACAGGCCATTTAAAACCAATTACCTCAGCATGTCGCTCGATAGCAACAAGGCCAGTGTCCCAACACCAGCACTTAGGGCTGCAATCACCCACACATCTTCTCTTGATAGTCGTCGCAGTCTGTCCAAGACCAGTCTGGATTCCTTATGCTCTGGTTTCTTTGGCATTGGCAGGCTAATGCGTTCCTTGTGGGGTATCTCAAGGGCTGCCCGGGCCTCAGCTTCTGATTTCTCCACCAGAACAGGGTCAGTGGTCCTGTCCAGGGAAAGCCAGAGTTTTTCATGTGTATTTACTGTCGACACAGTCGCAAGTCCGATCCCGCTCTTGTACTGCAGTTCAACAGGAGGATAGCGCTCCTGGATCTCAATGGCATATTCAATCAAGCGCTCCACATCGATATCCTGGGGAAGTCTTGTGAGGAAACTATGTACCGTACTGAATTCACATTCCAACTCTAGTATCTTTTCACGCCGAGAAAGCACCACAGCCACCGCAAAATAAACAGGCATAAGAGGATTGGAACACAAGAAGAAATCAAACAGGCGAGTAATCTTGTCAAGATCATCCAGATCATGACTACACCAAGTAATGACCCAGCTGAGGCAGTAGAATGGTACGATGTCGGATCTAGATCAAACAATGCTTAGTACCAGCCAACCTACTGTATTCAACTTGCCTTTTTATGAAAGCAGCCAATTCTTCATCCTCACCCATGATCAGGCTATCCACCAAGCCAAGCTCATCAAGTACAGGGCCCAACTCAACCAGCATCGCATCTGTAGAGATAATAATAAAAAGGGGGGTCAAGATTCACATAGACCATCTATAAAGACTATCCTCATTTTTGCTGTAGAAAAGGATATCTTAGGAAATAAATGGCCAGTTTCTCGACCAGTATACTTGCTTTTTGTACACCAAATAAAAGCAAGAATACTGTGCATACATCATGGAATCCCTATAGTAACAAATTGTCTGTGAGCAAACCGTTTTTGATTATAGCTCCAAAGACCACCGCCAAATCATCCCATAAGCTAGCTTATTAACAATCACCTGGTAATAATGTAGGCTGGGACAAGACCGTAACACATGTAAAATAACTAGACTGAGATCATCCTGAAGTGCCTTTCGGCGATCCTCATCAAGATCTTGTGTGCTGTGAGACTCATGGAAAAAACATCCAACATTTAGGAGCTTACTGGGTGGATATCGATTGACAGACCTCGGTACATCCAATGCCACCTGGGCTTCATCCTTGTGTTTATCTTGATCTACAGTTCAATATCCACATTCCAAAACACTTTTTTTGTTGTTGTTGTTGTTGCCTACTTGTCAGCGTCTCGAGCGGTTTTCCCAATTCTTCTTCACAGCGCAACAATACTGGCCTAGATACAAAAGCACTGGTGAGCCAGGGACCAAGTGGTTTGGTATACTTGCCACACACGACGTCTCATGGCATCATTCACAAAGCCTTCCTTTTGACCACAATCCCGAAGTAGAGGGAGATTGTGAGAGCGCAAACCTTCATTGATTTTGAAGATCCTTTTGAATTTGAGTGTCTCCAAAGCATACTTTTTTGGATCAAGAGCCCTCTTCCTCTGCTGATTTACACGATGTCTTTTAGGCATTGCAAAGAGAGAGAGAAAAAGAGAGACACTCGACAGAAAAAAAAGAAAGTGAGTGTGTGTGTGTGTGTTTGAAGGTATATGTTTCAAACCGCGCCACTGATTCTGGCCACCCAACGTTTCATTTAATTTACAAAAAGGGGGTGCCAAAGACTGTCCTCTATTATTTATAATTGTACAAAGAGAACCTACATTGAATCATGCGTGCAATTCTAGGAATCGCTGGTTTTCTAGGGTTATTAAAGGCAGTCTGTGCACGCGTCCACCAAGAAGAGTTTTTGGATGAGGAATTGACCCTGACACCTCTTTTGGATGGAAAACTATTGGCTCATTTTGAATTCACTACCAATGTCCAACTCCATACTGATCATAATGCACAATGTAAGTGGTTCATAGACATGGCCATGGCCATGACCAAAAGGCTACAGACCTATCTATATTCAACTGTGTTTCTGTGAACCAGTGTTGGACTATGGATTGTTTCCAAAGGCTATTGGACAAGTACTGCAAGAATATGATGTGCGTGAAATGCACTTGACATTTACCCAGGGACGATGGAATTATGACGAGTGGGGATATCCTCCAGAGCAATCGGCCGGTACGGGTGTAGAGCTCTGGGCATGGATGAGAAACTCGGACAGGTAGGTACTCGGCCAGACACACAAAAGATTTTGTATTGACATGCTTTAAAGGATCAATGAGAATTGGCGTTCATTGACAAATGTCCTCTCTGGTCTGTTTTGCGCTTCACTCAATTTCATTGACGAGACTCTGACAACCCAGCCTCGAATGTCCTTTTTGCCCCAGCCCTTGTCCCAGGGCAACCACAAGGATCAAATGAGGATCCAGGCAGATTCACAGTTGCGCTATGGATCTCTTCCGCATGAGAATGTCTGCACAGAGAACCTGACGCCCTGGATCAAGATGTTGCCCTGTAAAGCAAAGGTTGGTTGGTTGGTTGGTTGGTTGGTTTTTTTGGTTGGTAAACTTGTCTTGCCTAACTCTGGTGTAGTCTGGGATCGCGGTCCTCTTGAATGCTCACAAGATCTACAACTCAAATTTCCATGCCATGGGCATTGTGGCCAGGTCAATGTGCAAAGTAAGGTTTTGGAAAAAAATGTGGACCAGAGGTTGACTGAAGTCTAGGACGAGGCCTGCAGTGAACGTGTGTTGGAATTAAAGCAGACGGTTACTTCTGTGCTCGATCCCGTTAGAGATACTGGTAGAAGAGGTAAAGGTTTGAATTGCCAGACAAGATCAATTGATATCTTTATAAAGACTGGTCTCTTGAGACCATCTTTGAAAGAACCTTAAAGGGATCCTGCCCATTGGCACGCAAGAGTCGTGTCTTGGTCAACATGGACACTCTAGATAACGAAAAGGAACTCAAGCCAGCACCTACTCTACAAGAAGAGTCAATCTCCAATACACGCGCCATATACGATTTGCATCAATGTAATAATTCTTGGCACATGGACAATTGATTGATTCTGGATTTCTAGCTACCCAAATGCTCGATGTCCGTATGGCCTGGCGGGAACCTGTGTTTGAGTACCGTGTGTAAATGATATGAAAAGCCATGGCTGTCGATCTAACCAGTGGAGCTTAATCATTAGCTCTTGAGCCTGTTCATCCCATGGTGTCTGCCCAACGGTACTTTACAGGCTATGGCCAAGAGAGAGGTGGATTGAGGATCACGATTCACAACCGCAGTCCAGATGAGAATGTTCCTGTGGTCTATTATGAATCAGCACCATGGTTCCTAAAGTTCTTTCTGCACACTCTCAAGGTCGATGTGCTTGGGTCCAAAGAGGATGGTGAGCAAAGGTTTAGAGATATTCTACATGGATATTTATCAGTGAAATTGAATTTCTGTGCAGATAATGATATTATCGAAAAGATGTATTATCAGCCTGCAATTGATCGAGCCAGACCAACGATGCTCGAGTGTCGACTGAACCTTCCGCCCCAGTCGGTGGTAACATTGTCTGTAGACTTTGAAAAAGTATTTTTGAAATACACCGAACACAGACCGGATGCCAACCGTGGGTTTGACGTTGGGTAAAATTAAACGACACGTTTTCTTTTTTTTAATACACACATGGATACCATGGTAACCCTCTTTTTTCCATTCTCCATATTATAGCTCCGCCGTTCTTACTGCTTGGTTACCAAATAAAGCTACTAACCAAACAAGGTAATTTCGGCTAAATACTTTTGCGCCTACCTAATTCCAAATCCATTCAGCAATGCAAGCATGAGAATCTATACAGATACATTGTTGGTCAGTCTTCCAACTCCAGACTTTAGCATGCCATACAATGTCATCACCCTGACATGCACAGTCATTGCTCTGTTCTTTGGATCTCTGTTTAACCTCTTGATCCGATCGTTTTATACGGTTGAAGACAATAAATCTCAAAAGCCCTAGGGCACCATCCATGACCCTTCACTGGCCTTTTTCATATGTCGCATTTGATACCCGGGCTTTATGTGCCTAATTGCCACCATGACTGAAAACGGTGCTGGAGCACTCTTTAAAAAATAACCGGGAATTGGCATGCCTTGATAAAGTGTGGAGATTCCTGTGTTGGTTCTTGTGTTACAAATGTCGTGAAATGTCGGCTAAAACAAGGAAAAGATCGGATTAAGACGGTGATGGCCGGTTTTATACAATCTAAACATGAGCAAGATTGTTTAATTAAATCCAATTAATTATCTGGTGTAGTATAAAATATACACAATTGCCTAATTGCTTGTTTTACCCACCAAATACAATGGGTGGGGTAAAAAAAGAAATAATCATAATAATAAAAAAAAGATGATCATATCAGAATGGATTAGATAATACAATTGACTAAATATCCTCTCTTTGTGCCAATATTCACATGTAAAATTCGACTGTTCTGGCATTTTCTCTTTATTGGAATAACCTGCAAACGTTGCAAATCTACACACACTTTTCTTTTTTGTTGGAAACCAATTACGTTGCATGGCAACCAGACTTTTTTTTATATTTTTCTGGTCTTGGTAATACGAGTTTTGATATCCTACAAGTGTTTTAAAGCAAAAAGACCTATAGTCGTAGCAGGGTGATACAATGACTTTGATTTCTAATATGTCAATATGGCTCTAGATATCATCAATTGAATCGAGATCACGGCAGTTTTCCAAATGTCAAATGTATAATATCATTACCTTTTTGGCAACACACATCCTCTAGTGTTTAAGAGAATATAAAGAGAGATCATTGTCCCTTTGAACACCAAAAATTAAAGTATTCGACTGTTGGGTAAATGTAATCTTTCAACATTTTGTAATGGCGGCCAATGCCATTTGCTTGTATCCCCTGACTTGATTCCCGTGGTGCTGGCTCGTTGGGATACTTTTGTTGTTGTTGTTGTCTCTGCTGTTGCTGTTGTTATCCTAGTCTTTCTCGTACTCTTAAAATGTGGCTGACAGTTGATTAGGGTAATTAGGAATCTCACAATTGCTACACCGTTTCTTTATCAGAATCTAAAAAGACTCGCGAGTTGGGGTTTCTCTTGGCACAACAATCGTAGATGCTTATTAATAAATATAAACAGAGAAACAAGTACAAACAATATGGGAATATATATATGTATTTTTTACCAACCCAGTTTTTTTAAAAAAAAGAAAAGCAATGGAAAAGTGCGGGGAACAGAAGCTCGGGTGAGATACCTTTTCTTCATCCCCGATCCACCCCATTGATCTTTCTCTTTCTTCTTTTCCTATATACTTGTCTTGACATACAACCCGCTTTTCCTATTGCTTTTCAACATGTCCAGTCTAGCTCCTCAAATACTGGAAAAAATTCAGCATTTTGCTCGGTTCCCACAAACCGGAGTCTCACTTCGACAAATGGTCCTCTTTGGTAACACCTTTAGATCATTACCAGAATCCCATGCTCATTTCGACTCTAGGTCAAAAGCCTTCAAAGGGCACCCTCTTCAAAGCCAGTCAATTCTTGCACGGTAAACAAGGCAGATTTCAGTAGTGGTCTATGCGTCTAAAACAACAAATGGTCATATATAGAGGAACTGCCTATTCGTCTGGCACATCGGGTAAAAGAAATGGATGAACTGCCTAATGGCTTGAATAAGATGCCTTCTGTCCTGAAAGTCAAAGACTGGTACACCGAATCATTCCAGGTACCATCCCTCCCTCCCCCCCTCTACCACATTAGTCTCCTGCGCCTAGGGATTGCGATTAACCCTTGCCCAGCAATTACTAGATCTACCGACCCCAAAGCTCAATGAATCCTTGCGAGAACGTATAAAGGAAGTAGCAAGGAACAAGGACGGGTTCATCCTGCCACCAAATGTACACAACCCCTCGACAAAATTACCCAAGAATTCCAGTATTCATCCCCAGGTACCCATCGATCACAGGTGAGTTGGTAAAGAGTGAATCAAGGATACTGACGGTGTGGTTCTCAAGATATTACACCAATATCGATGAGGTAGATTGCTCACCAGAGATGGTGGATTATACTGCATCGTTTGTAAAGACAATCGAATGCATCAAACGGAGGCACGATCCAGTAGTGACTACAATGGGTATGGGGTTTTGGTATCTGATATCTGGTATGCTTATTGACTCTGGAAACCTACAGCGCGTGGAATTATGGAATACAAGGAACATACCAACTGCAATCTGATTGGTACTGAAGTCCAGGACTTCTTGGATCGGTTTTACATGTCGCGTATTGGTATCCGAATGTTGATTGGTGAGTGTAGCGTGTAGCGTGTGCCAAAGAGAGGTCAAGTAATAATAGTTAATATTCTCAAGGTCAACACTCGGCACTGTACCATGGTCGGTTTAGGCAAAAGAATTATGTTGGTGTGATTTGTTTAAAGTCAAATATCCGTGAGATTGCAGCAGATGCCATTGCAAATGCGCGGTTTGTGTGCGAAGACTATTATGGCATGTTCAAAGCACCAGCAATCCAGATGATTTGCCCGGGTGATATAGAATTTACCTATGTGCCTTCCCACCTCAACCACATACTATTTGAACTCTTGAAAAACTCTCTCCGGGCTGTTGTAGAACGATACGGCGAAGACTATGAAGACGAATACCCGCCAATTAAGTTGATTATTGCCCATGGAAAAGAAGTAGGTTCTTTGACAGGACATTCTCAATGGTTATGTTATATTGACCCCTTTACAGGACATAACCATCAAGATCTCGGATGAAGGTGGAGGAATCAGTCGGTCTGCAATTCCTCTTGTCTGGACATACATGGTGAGTAATAATGGAATGGGATCTAAAGGCGTGGCAGATTGCTCATCTATTGTTTTTTTTTTTTTTTTTTTTTTTTTTTTTTTTGCAAAAACAGTATACTACAGCGCAGGCGCAGAGTATCAAACCAGAAGAGGACGATGCTGAATTCAAAGCTCCCATGGCTGGTTTCGGCTATGGCTTACCGATCTCAAGACTGGTAATAAAGAACATGTTAAAGATTGGCTCAACTCTAACCAACCTCAACTCAAAATATAGTATGTACAATACTTTGGTGGTGATTTGAAACTGGTGTCCATGGAAGGGCAAGTGTTTTTTTCTTGATTATCTAATACTCCTGTGAGCAAATGTGAGAATTGATAATTAATATTATCATGCGTTTTTTATATATATAGTTATGGCACAGATGTCTACCTCCATCTCAATAGACTCTCCAACAGCCAAGAACCTCTTCCATAAATGAATATAAATTATCTGTACAAGTGTAATAATTACTGTGCCGTGTGAAAATAGACCATATATTGACATGCAAAACTTGGAACAAATGACTGGCGGTTATTAGGGCCTCCAAGATGGCTTGGAGAGAGGGGTATGGCCTAGACTGGCCAAGTTTAATTGTGTTTTTTCTTTTTAAAAAAAAAGAAAGATATTCTCAAGTTTTAATTGTTGAACAAGACCTCATTCCAATATATGTGTATATATTGTAAAATGGTATCTTGTGGGTTACATGTGGCATAAATGATTCAAAGACGCGCCAAACACTTTGGAACGCACTGGCAAGGGTTTCGAACTATAGATGATCACAGGTCCTTGGGCGCACGCACCTCTGTTGTTTACGCCCTTGGGGGTTTTTTTTTGAACTTAGGGGTGGAAAGTTTGCAAAGATATAAAAGTAATGGCAATTGTAATTTTTATATATGTATATATACAATGGCGTGTGTGCACACCCTTTGGCTGTGTAGATTTCCGGATATACAGCGATCTACAGTGGGATAAAGGAGAGTATGGAAACAGCAAAGTCAAAGCATCATTCTGATAATGATGAATTTTAAATCTATGTCTGCGTTTCAGCCTCAACCTGTTTTTCTAGTTATGGTAGGAGGATATCAGGTATCGCGCTGTCAAATGAAAAGTGTGCCGATGGGTCTCTTTTTGCCAATCTTTATATATATGTATATTAAGCTTTCTGTTTTAGAAGTTAATGTTCTGTACTGCCTAGTAGATATTTAAAATTAATTTATATTATTGTATGGTATAGAGAACGTGCCTGTGGGCCAACTATACCCCAATTGCCCCCCTTTTTTTCCCTCTTATCCCTCATCTTTAGACCATGACATCGCTTGTAATACATTCATAGACACCATAATTCTGTAAAAAAGAAAACACGGGCGCATAGTGTGTATTAAAGCTTTAATAATCCGCTGATCCCAATATCTGTTTCAAGGGGAATCATATTGCTGTAGATCTCTGGTTATTATTAATTTTTATACGGCCTCTTTACTCTTGCAACAATTAACTTGATTCACTGGCCAATCTATGAACCATAAACCAGCATTGGTAACCCAAAATAAAGAAACAAAAAAAAAGCCCTGTGCTGTTTCCAAATGACCACAGTAAATCCAACATCAAAGCACCCTGTAACCTCATGTAAGAATTCAGTCATCCTATTCGAATGGCTGTTTAATCTTTTTAACATTCACTGGCAATCTTATATTGTTTGAATTAGAAACACAAGAATCGTTTAGACTCTAACCACGAGTGCGTTTCTATAATAATGGTATTTGGGAATTAAAGGTATCGAATAATTTCACAAGTGGCTCACTTGCCGTACAATGGCCCAAGTAATGGGTTTATTGTCAACCGAGCATATGGTCATAAAACAATCGTTTGTTTATATACAGAAAAAAAAAGTTATTGGATCCAAAGCCTTATCACCTCTTTGATTTTACCACGTTTTATAGATTGGGTCCATTTCTACAGAATACCTTCTTTTTTGTTTTTAATTACTATAATCACCACCAATAAATGGTGCTCCTAGAATAGTATAAAGAAGGTTTAATGGTGGTTACAAAGCGTGAGTACCTCACTGCTCTACCAACTGCCCAATATGTATATATGCTTTGCAAAATCCTAAATGATCTGTCTATCAGTATATTTAATTTTCTAGATTATGACGAACAGCCTTCTTACATCTACAAAGTCCAAGCTGATCGTAGTGGTGCTGTGATAGTTTAATTGTACACCCTTGATGACCACAGACATTTCCCAAAGAATATTGTTACAGTCGATTCATTTCAAAAAGGGTTTTCTTTTTTGGAGGCATTAATAGATAAATATATATATATATATACTGATTGATTGCTGGTAGGCTGCCATGCTGGTTACTATTCTTTCTACATCATGCATATGTAGCAACGATGTTCCCTATCAGTAGACCGTGCGTTGAAAATTTCCTTTTTATGATACATTGGTTAGGCTCACAAGCATGTATTTAGTGGTATAAATATAAGAATATAAATATAGAAATATAGAAAAAAAGTAGATCGCTGACAAGCCTAAGAGCAACAAGCTTTGTATTTCTTTTTCCGTTTAGGCCATTTGCCAACTTTGACGTTGTACTTATTCTGTTGGCATCATAATTTCTCTATGAAATCTTCGATCAAGACCTCTCTGCTTTTCTTTTTTCTATTCACTCTACAACCAGTCTAATCAACTGTGGCTTCAAACACAAGAAGCTCTTGGCCAAAAAAAACACGCCGGGCCAATATACTCAGCATCAGTTCTCGAGCCATTTTGTGAAATTAGGTGGCTCTAGATTTCCTTTACCATGTCATGTGAGAGTGCATGGGTTGAGAACCGTTTAAATAAAATAAAATAAAATCTCGCTCATTTTATGAAAATATACTAGCAGTTTATCTTTTTGTTATTTACTAACCTGGAAAGATTATTGTAGCTGTTCAACATTAGAATATATATAAAAGACATAGTTACACGATCCAAGAATGGAAGGGGTTTAATGGTCAAGACTTCATTTATCGGTTCAACCTAAATTACCTAAAAAAAAAAAGCGGGAAACTTTTTGCGAGGTTATCAAAGTTAATCTTCATTTCTTGAGGATATTTTGGAGAGTGCCATGACAATAATACAAGCATAAATTGGTATCCATATAAAAGAGAAAGAGACCAGAATATATAGGAATGGTATGTTTAGGAGTCTAAACTAGCCAGAGTGCAGAAATTTCTGCCAACTTCTTCTGGGACAACGTTCCTTATTATGACTATACTTTGCTAGACCTGTCAAGTTATTAACTGGTGGCCCTGGGGTACCCTTTATTTATTATTGGAATATACAGACTATAGGACCCAATTACCACATTCTCCTTTTTTAAATAAATAAATAATAATATCTCGGCTGGTCAAAATAATTGCCCCTCTAAAAATCAATGTTTAAATCTTATACCAAGCCTTTGAAATTAAAATAATAATAATAATAATAATAATAAAAGAGTAGACCGATTCCAAAGAATCCATAGGCTCAAGACAAAAGTCATAGGTCAATAATTGTCCTTCTTCTTTTGGAGCTATAGTCCAAAAGGTTTTGTGTATATATATTTTTTATATAAAAAGAAAAAAACTCTTATTGTTGATATTGATATTGATATTGATATTGTATAGAAATGTTCTCTTGGATGTCTTTACAGTTAATCTACCATAGAAAAAATTTGGGTATAAATCAAGTATAACTCTTGTGCAATGTAGTTCCTTTCAGAAATGAAAATCAAAGATATACTAGTGTTTTCTCGATCATTTGGTATTTCAATATGCCACACAGGCATTCGTACGGTTACATTGGTATACAATCGCATCTCCAAGGTTGATATATAATGAGATTTAAACAGAAACTTATAATAATAATAATAATAATAATTTATTAAAATAAAAAAAGAATTTCTAAAAAATGTGCGTGGTACAGCCAAGGGTTACTTTACCGTCTATACTGTGCCACACACGTTTGAGTATAAGGAAGTACTTGTGACATAAAGGCCTTGCGAAATTCCTAGAATATATAATTATTTTTTTGGCATATATCATCAATACTAAATAACGCCGTGAGTTTTCGATTTGAAATCCTCTTCACAGATCTCGATTTACGGAGTTGTATTTTTTTGTGCTCACATTAACTCCTGTGTGTTTTTAGCTTTTTATAAACTATACAAAATCACGACTACAATCTACTTTACAAGAAAGATAGTTTAAATAACTGGATGTTGATCATTCATAATATATAAACCGAAAGGGGGTCATTTTTGTTGTACAGTAAAATATGTACACTGTTGCTATTTTATTTTATTTTATTTAAAAAAAAAGATATTGGGGGTATAGAAGGATAAACATGATCCATCGCTGACGAAATCGTACTATTTGGCGATGATCTTCATAGCAAAAATAAATAAATAAATAAATTACGGCTCTCAAGTCTTGGCTATTTCTATCGACAACACCCAATAAGAAAGGAATATAGATTCAGTCAAGATAAATAATATATATGAAGGAATTAAGAAACAATAATTGGACCAATGATATGGCTAGTAAACCGATTTTTCGGATTTCATTATATTGCATTATAATTTCTTTTTAGTATTTTACATCATTATATTATAATGCTTCTTGAAAAAATAAGAAATGGAGAAACTGGAAAGTATACGAAAAAAAGGGAGAGATATTGGGCTGAGTTGTAGTCGCCTACCCTGACCAAAAATGTAAAGATATCACGAGAGGATCAATAAAGAGGAGATTGGTCTATAGAATGCTACAGAGATGGGATATCGACAGTATTCAGAGAATACCAATCGACTCGATTTAGCAAAGCATTTCAGTTTATAGAGCTCTGTAAATTTATTTAGTTTTTTATATAGGAAATAGTGCCATGTGGTGATTTGGATCCTGGGATCGATAAATGACAATTGAGCGCAAAATTCTAGCTAACAAGCCAAGACCAAGGATAAAGATCTTGATAAAGGGTCCAGATAGCCCCAAGAAGTGCTGGATATTGCAAAGAGAGCCTAGTCTTGATGTCATGATAATCAATTGACCAATTGTGCAAAATCAAAGCAATAAGAGGGACATTAATGGTGGAAAGATGCTGTCTATGGACGGTTATCCTGGCCCATTTGTGTTTCTGACATGAACTAGCTATAGACTATGCACAGACGTAAACCTTTTAAGAATGGCTTTGTGTTATATGCTTTATTTATTTATTTTTTATTACATTATAATTTTAAAATTATTAACTTTGGATACTTTGGTTTTAATGCAGGTATACTAATGAGTTGAATAGAACATACTGTAGGATCATCGGCTCCTTTAAAGTATGGCCAAGTGTTGAAATGGCTATGCCAGAATAGGCTACTTTGAGAGACACTCCATCAGCCAGCTATTTTAAATAGTTCAGCGCATCCTAATCAATAGCAAGTTCTTACAGTAAAAGATCACAGCTAAATGTATCACAGCACTGAGTTTTAAAATTAATAGCAGCAACAGGGACAAGTATATATAATCTCATGTTCATAATATTTTACATTGTTCTTCACCTTTTGGTCATCCCAAAATACATCAAACATTCAAACTATTTTTATCCGCATCAAAAATTAAACATGCCAGCAGACAAGAAGGGATCCTCATCCTCGGGAAAATCTGCGCAGCAAACAATCACTGATTTTATTGGTACATTTTCTGTCACGACTTCTTCTCATCCCTTTGGTATGAATTATTGCACAGTCCAAAAAGCTACTTGTAGCTATTGTGTGCATAGCCCTAATGAACTCTTGTTCTTATTTAGGCATTTCGTTCTCATCCAATATGTCCCCAGTTGAAGAAAGGTAAATAAGAATATCATCCAAATAGGGAGATCAGCTTCTTTTTTCATCAGAGCTCCTTTTCTAATCATTAAACAAAAAAAACTCTCTCTCTGTCTCTCTACGTCTCTCTTAGTGACATTGCAAACAGCGACAAGAGATCAGCACACAATGCTCTCGAACGTCAGCGCCGTGAAGGCCTCAATACAAAATACCAACAGCTTGCACATGCCCTTCCGTCTCTCCAAACTGTCCGTCGTCCCAGCAAGACAACGATTATTACGAAATCATTGGAATATGGTATTAATCCCACATCGTCTATCTAGACCAATTGTCTCATAATCGCGTTTTTTTTTAAATATAGTCTCCACTTCTGTTCAGCGGGAAACAGTGTTCCAGAAACAGCTGCGAATCTTGAAAGAAGAGAATGAAAAACTAAAAAAGCAAGCCCATCGATCGAGCGCGTTTCTCAAAAAGAAACTTCACCTAGAGTCTACTCAAACAAAAAAAAGTGTCGAAAACATGCCCACTTCTAGTCTGATGAGCGGAAAGAGCACTGGGTCCAAAAAGATATCTTCTCCAGTCTCTCCAACTCCATCTTCTCGGGTCATCAAAAAGAAGTCTTCTCGGTCCTTCTTAAAGAGATTCACCTCAAAACTCCACCCTCAGACAAGACCAAAGCACAAGGTCAAGTTTGAACAGGTCAAAAAATCACCAGAAATTCAACTTCAGGAGCAAGCCAACGAAATGACATTAGCTGACATGACTGCAATGACTGCACTCTTGCCTACCCAGACACCATCGTCTTCACCGTCCTACTTCTCTTCGTCAACCATTTCACCCCTGCCGCCTCAACCACTTCCTCCTCTCTTTGATGCTCCTTACTCGTCCGCTCATTCTTCATATCCTTTATCGGTCATTCCGACACTTATGCCTCAATTAGATACCCTTTCTCCTCTTGAGCAGGTTTGGTCCACTGAAAACGCTCTCGGACAGAACCAATACGCTCTCGACCAGTTTAACATGCTTACAGATCCATATTTTATGGATTCTCAAATGGCACAGAGCATCTGCGGAGCTGGGCTACATATGCCTACCCATATACCACTTCAGATTCCATCGAACCAATACACTGGCGCATTAGATTACAATACTGAATCTTATTATTATTATGGAGTTCCATCCACGGATCCTCTCTTCAATATGTCTTTGCAAGTACCCAGTTCTGAGGTTTCCATAATGCCTACTTCTATTGAACAAGAGGATATTTCACCGATATTTATGCACAACATGACAGGACATGGTAAGTCTCCACTGAATACATGGAAACATGAGATACTAATACCACTCTTTTTCTAGATTATACATACAATTAAAAGAGCAAGCTATAATCTACCATTCTTTTTTTTCTTTTTTAAAAAAAAGAAAGACGGCCATATATATTACCATGCTCAACCTTACAACAAACTGCCTGGAACCAACAGATATTCGGCCATAAAAATTCTCAATCATCCAATGGACAGCGTACACAATCCCAAACCCTAATTACATAACTTATTTTGTCGATGAACAAGTAGCCAACATACGAATGATCTACAAGATCGAAAAAAAATGAATCCAAAAGAGAAGAATCCCAAAAAGAAAAAAAAGAAAAAAAAACACGATATTCAAGTATCAATGCCAAAAAAAAATAGCCAAAAAAAAAAACACAGATTTTCTGATGGGTTCAACAGTATGCAATATTTTTATTTTATTTTCCTTATTCTTCCCACTTTCCCATTTTCTCGATTTCTTGATTTCTCTAATTGACATTCTTAATATGCTCTATTTTTCCTTTTACTTTTTTCCTTTTTCCTTTTTACTGTTTTGACTATACTGTCCCTTTTTTTTTATATTACTACTATTTTGCTGTTTTTATTTACAATAGGATTGAATCCTTGTCTCTATCTTCAGATACCCTTTATATATCTATATATAAGTAATGCATTTAGACCCACTACCACCATGTTCTACTATTGTATATAGCCTGATATTTCATTATAGTACCTATCAAGTATCAATTGAATCTCTAGAATTTACCTTGCTATTCACTTTTTTGCCCATGTACTATTTGATATTTATGACATCGTTTACAAATATACATATATGTATGTGTATATATACACATATGTATATATGTATAGGAATCATCATGTAATTTACCAAATTAATACATTCTGATTTCAGGAGAAAACTCTAGACAGATAATAATGAGTGAAACAAGGGATTTTCGACAGGGAGTAGGTCCAGATTGGAAAAATTGTAATTCGTTTCTAGCCATGCTCTGGTAATATTGTGACCAAAAAAAAAAAGAAAGGCAACTATGTGAGCCTGTTGATCTCACACCTTTTGATTTGCACAACATGTGGCCGCTGCTATCTGTTCATGACTTGCACAAATAGCTATATCACACTATAAAACAAAATTTATTAGAATCAAAGAAATAGCTATAAATCTACGATTATGACCATCATGGAAAATATACGAATTTGATTGCAAGCGATTTCAATAAAAATGCTTTATAATGTCAATTGTTGAAAAGTTTTCCTCTATTTTTCCTTTTTTCTTGCTTCAAAAAAATATTATTAGGGTTTATATATCCAGTCCCTTTATTACAAGACAAAAAGTGCAGTCTGTGTGTTGATAATATGAAAATAGTGCATAGTTGCAAATAACTTGACAAAAAACACAATTGCCCTTGATACTTCAACCTATTTTGGGATTCAAATGCTTATTTCTTGTCTTACAACAAAAAAAGGATTATTCAAGCAAATTATTTCCTTGTTTCGTTACTAGCTTTTCAAATAGGAAATTAATGGTTGCACATTAGACTTAATTAGGAACAGAATGAGGACGTCTTGCAAAGGCCAAAGTAGAGGTCGATTATATATATAGAGACGTATTAGTACGACCGTCAAACTAAGAAAAAAGTGGCTGCTTTATCAATTACCAAGTGAAGATGGTTGTATATTCTGTATTATATATAATGTCCAGAAGCACTTTTTTGTTTTTTAATAGTCTAGACTTGACATGATATACATCACTATTTTATATTGTCCAATCCTTTCTAGTTCCAGATATTCAGCATGTTTGAATATTGAACTCTTTCTTTATTTGGAAAGCAAGAGTATGGGGGTGGTTTTTATTTGTTTATTTATTTATATATATACGAGTCTTAGCATATTGCTTCATCGACATAAAGTTTAGTTTGCAATATTGATAAGTTCATGGCAATTAACATGATTTGGTCTCATAAATGTTCAGCACTTTATCTCGCACGCTGTATTGGGAGTAAGGGTTCAATTATGATGTCTGAAACACACACACACACACACGCATTGTCATGTTTGGTTAACTCGGGGAATAATCGGTTTTTTTTAGGGCATGTCACTTAACGAATGCTCTTGACCATTGCTATTCCTTTAGAATCTCTGTAGCCCTTGATGATTCATATATAATGTCGGGACAAGATATATATATATATATATTCTGTAATTCTCAAATCTTTAGACGAATTTTCTCAAGAAATTCAGTAGAATATAAAAATCAAACAGATTACTGTGCCCAAGAGAACTGTAAAACAGTACCGAAAACTCATGGATTTGTACCCAAGTTAGGACCACAGAACAAGTTGTGAAACACATTAGTCAGGGATTTGTACGTGGAGTATGTTCACTCTAATAAGCTTATTGCAGTCTGTATCACAACAACCAGAGCGTCACAGTATCTTTATGATGGTCGACATTCTTGATATGATATGAAGGAATGGAGACATATTGCACATGCATTGTAACAAAAAGAGAGCTTTCGATGAACAGTTTCCTACAAAATGTTACAAAACAAGACAATAACAAGAGCGCCATGACCTTTAAATGACCTTGATCACAACTTACTCCATCTTTGTACTCATATTTGGGTACCAAAGAGCCATAGAATCACTTTTTCTTTTCTTTTTTTTTGCTGAAGCGTGTGGGCAATCGTGTTACCTTTTTTTTTTTTTACCGGACCAGGGCTCGGTAATTTAGTTTTCCAAAGGAACTCAGAGGTCGATTATGCCCTTTAGGCACTGTTCATAAAATTCTCTTTTTGCTTGGACCAACTTTAATCTTTGCGCATGCGCGGTTCTTGTGTTATGTTTGGCCTGATTTGTCGTGTGGCTCACACACTCTAAATCGCTTTACAAAACAGCCAGGCTATGCAGTAGGAATTATATCAATTGCAGTTTATCACCCAATATCTCATCAAGAATATCCTCAACTCAACCCAATTTAAATCCAATCCCAAGAATCTGTCGAGAAACGAACCTATCTTGAATTTCAAAAAGAGAGAGAGAGATCTCAACTAAGCACAACATATCAAGCTGAGTCACCCACGCGGTTCATCAATCACACAAAGCCGAACCATGTAAAGTTTATTCTCAAGGACTATAAAGCCGATATATTCACACTACCAAAAAAAAAAAAGAGAGTCTGTATAGGCATACCGCGCACTTGTGTGCGATGCCCGTTCACAAAAGCTGATGTCTATTTTCGATTATTTTTTATTTTGAAGAGTACCACAAATGTGATAGACTCGGCATCAACTTTCCTTTTTATTATTTACACCGTATAATTGGCTCTATCATTTGATAGATTATTAGGCCGTATGCCTGAAATGAGGTTAAACCCTTGATATATCAAGATCCTCATTCGTCCTGTATTTTCTGTAGTTATAGTACTAAATGCCTAATATCTCTCAATCGTAAAATCCTTTGAAAATTGAGATCTTTAGATTAAATACACAAATGGTGTATTTAGGTCTGTTTAATGATCATTGTTTAATATAGTAGCTGAAGATACGTGAACAGTCGAGGCAGTCCATAAATGGGCTAACATTAAACGCCATCAAAAAAAAAAAGAATGGATACTAGTCAGAGTCATCATGTCGAAACCATTACAAAAAGTTAAGCCGACAATTGAGAAAAAAGAATCAATATTTTTCTGCTAAAGATATCTCTGCTCCCCTTGGACCATTAAGAAAATTGCTTGGTTGCCAAGATTGACTAGTATCCCAATTATTATTCTATGTGGCATGCCGTGTTGATCTTACCTGTATTTAGTCTTACTGGATATATGGCTTAATTCAAGTAATTATTGCCTTTCTTCAATTGTATATTTGCACGGATGCTCCAGATGTATAAGTTACTATCCTGGCCATGTGTAGGGTTAATGTGGTGCTTATCGTAAATACCGGACTTGGAAACCGATGAATCATTGGCTCTAATGTCATAGCCATCATATTGTCGCGCTGTTAGAGTCAAATATTCAAAAAAAGAACAAGGGTGACATGATTGAAACAAAATATTGTATTTTTTATACAATGTACCCATGACCTTTACAGCGTGTATATCGTGCTTAATACAAGTAAATAATGTATAATTCAAGCATAGACCCAAAGCATAATCCTGGACAAAGTTATTTATAATAATAATAATAATAAAAATCTCCTTGGATATTTTTGCAGCAATGATTTTCTTTTTTTATCTATGAAAAAGATCTATATACCAATAAATCAATCAATCAGTTCAACTCCTCTTTCAAACTGTTCTTTAATTTCGACAATCATTTACTAATAAGTAGCCATGTATACATATGTGGCTTATTCAATGTGTACCCTCCTTGAAAGTCTCATGCCTTTTGTTTCCAAATATGCATTTTTAAATTCTACAAACGGTACCAAAACAAAAAGTAAAAAAAAAAAAAAAAAAAAAACGATGTGTTTAATCGGCCCGTATCTCTCTCTTTTTTTGACTTATTATTAATAGCAATTGGGTCAAGAGACGTTTATGGAATACATTGCAACACTAGGAAAATATTAATTGTCATAAATCTCCAATTCTTTCTCGACAAAAGTCAATTCTAGACTATGTTCTGGATTGTGTATAGAGGTGTATAACCAACACTATGGGAAAAAATAATAATAATCAGGTACTGTGATATAAGCACATACTCCACCCAAGTACAACAAAATGTGGTGATATCCTTTTTTGAGATGATCAGAATGCAGTAACGATCACTTTAGAACTAATCAATTGCAATAATGTATACTATATACTAGTCTAATGATTCCAGAAAGCTACAAAATCGAATGTAGACATATGTATCGGAGAGTGTGAATGTCATCAAGTGTAACTAGGTTAATTAGTCAATAGATGTCTCGGGAATCCATAATATCTTGTATTGTTTTTTTTTTATTTAAATAACAACGATGTAATTGATATGAACGCCACTCTCCTGCCATCACAATTACCGTATCCTTACAGCATTAATGAAAACCCGTGGGTCTGTAGGCGTCAATAGAGTTGATCTTGTCAGATTTCTTTTTCTTTTTTCATTTCAAGTTAATTTTACTCGAGGGAAATACCGTGGAATTTTGAGCCGAATAATTAGAGCTAAATAAGTCAGACTAATCCACTGTAACAGACTTACGGGGATCGTGTAATGTAAGCCAAACCTTTTTTTTTCTTTTCTTATTTGTATACATGAACCCGACTGTTATGTATTGGGCTCTATCCAAAATATCATGAATCAGCAAATTTGTATCTGGATAGATTGACCAAGATGTTATAATTATGTAGTGATTGATATCACACACACACACACACAAAAAAAACCTGTTTTAGTGTTCAGGTCTTGCTTATTAGATCGATATTTCATCGGAAAATCAATTAAAATTCAACAAATGTATTTGGAGATATCGATCTCTTTTCTTTTTACTGAGATCGAGGTATACGTATTGGTATGTGGATTTATATAATTGATCGTTATACGCTTGATGAATGTAGACTTATTTACTGTCATGTCCTCTACTCCTATATTACCCTTTTCAGTGTTGTTGCACAGAGATCGATCTTCTAAATATAACTTTTTGCGAGCCTGCCACAGAAGAAATAAAGAAAGAAAAAAGTCTGACACATTTTGCCAGTGTCACACCTACCTTTCACTTTAAGCTGAGCTACAGATTGGAAATCGGAACAAGGGTCTCAAGTATACAAGAAGGTTACAAGGTATAAATTCCATATAGTTTATTTCATGGCCAAATCCAGGTAACAAAAATCACACAGCCATCATATCTCTCTTATTCCCTAAACTTATTTGACCATCAAACTCAAATTTATGTTCCTGTATAAAGTTATTTGCTTGATCAAATATAGAAACAACGATTTGTAGGTATCTAAAGAATTCAAGCTCGATTACTGGTGATCGATATACAGAATATCTAATGTTCAGTTTATTGGTAGGGATTGATACTTTTTACCACACAAGAAATTATAATGGAACCATATTCTATAGATGGATTCAATTATGTCAAAATAATTTTTATAGTAATGATTGGCAAGTAAATATCTAATGAATACTTGCATCATCATTACATGTCTTTATTATCAACACTCGATACGCTCGATTGAGAATTCTGATCCTAGGGCTACAGTAATATCAGTGTGAGTGCTCCTTCCATCCTTTTGTACAAATCGAATACATTTAAGATTGTACGTTTGGTTACAAGGAATATTCCATGAACAGGATTTTTTTTTATTTGTGTTAGGTAACCAGTCTCAAATGTACAAAAAAGAATGAGTAGACGGCACACTATATACCATTTTACAAGCGGTCAATATGATAAAATATTTGTTTTGTTGTTTCAGGCATATTTTGTGGGTAGAACATGGTACAGATTCCAAAGATTCCTTTAAAAAGTAGTTTTTTGGGGGGTTTTTTATCTTGGTATGAAAACAAATATATTTTAATCAGATTTTACTCATGTACGCGTGCAACTTGTGATATAAATCAGTGTATTTAAATGTTGATAATATTATCAATTATAAATGATTGAACATTGAACGATTCATCTAATTGCTTACAACATGGGCCTCTTGTAGTCTCCAAAAGTGCTTTATTACAAACATATACATATATCGCAATACATGACATTGGATATTTATTGTAAAGGTTTTTTTTTATCATCCACCTGCAAGATTGTGGACTATCATCCATTACATTGTAAAGATCAAACATATAAAGTTATTCGCCTTTATCTCTTTTAACCATTACACTACACTACACTACATAATACAGCAAATATTGGTTTATGCGATTAGTATCTTGGATGAATCTATATATTGACATGAAAATATTATCAATCTAGGGTCTATTTAATTATGGATTATAAAGCCATGTATTCTCATTGTGTTCATAGACAGCTTTTGTTGGTCTGGAAAAGCAAGAGGTTTAAGGACCAGACATATAATCACTTTATTATTGGCCAAATCATTTCTTCATAAGACTTTCCAGAAAAGTATTGAGCGATTATAAGCTCTATCATAAGGTGTAAATAAGAGAGAGAGAGATATTTGCATTGATACTACTCTTGATATATAATAATAAAAGCAAGGCATTCATTCAATATTAAATAGTTCCACATCTATGTTTTTTTTAAAGCCATTAGATTATGAATAGAGGACCAATACCTTTCTCATACTTTCTTACCCACTTTTTGGTCAGAGCATCTCTCAACTTCTTTAGTGCTGTAGGCTATATTGACCTTTTCGTATATTACCATTCGATATATTTCAGCTGGTTTGAATTGGACTCAAGTCAAAACTTTTTAATGAATAGCAAAGAATATCCCATATTTAAATCTACATCCTTTCGACATTCCAGCTTTATGTAGTGGAAAATAAAGATACAAGTATAAAAACAAGTGTCCCAAGGGAAATAAGATTACTGTGGGTGCTATTTATCAAAGAAAGAATGTTCTGGCTGTTTATATACTATTGTTCGAATTCCCTCGTAATGAAAATCGCTACTGTATAATAGCCAGTTATGACTTGTTAGAGTGTCTGGTGTATAACTATTGAGATATTAACTTGGGGTTATTAGTAAAGAGAAACTATATATCAGTTTTGATGTGGATACCACGAACACATCAGCTGCAAAGTCAATGACTGAACCAAACCGTCAAGTTTCTGGTTGTAACAAACACTGAAAACAATCTATAATCCAGTCTTGGGCCTAATCTTGATGGCCTATGATCAAACATCTTATACATCCATAAAACTACAGTAGTTAGGTTATAACAATAAAGTAGGTATAGCTTCTTGAACATATCAAGGTGATGACACCCTTGAAGAGCGAGTGGGGTTCACAAGGAATACAACGAATGTTGAAACTAACGTTTATAAAAGTCTCTAATTGCAGATGCAATCAATACCTTGAGTGGGTGGTGTTTTTAGGCCTTGAACTCTCAATGGTGTATATCCTTTGGATATTATGAGGAATTATATGAAAAAAGTGTGAGTGCTAATAAAGTGATTGACGGTAGAGATGGAGTGAATGTGAGGCTGTATTGCAGAGTGATGTAAATGGTGCAAGTTGTTGAACATTCAAAAGGTAAAGACAAGATGGGAGATTACGTTGAAAGATAAAGATGGTACACGTAGATTATTGTAATGAGGGGTTGGTGATGCATAGATTCTTTTTAGACGGAGTAGAATGAAGACGAACAATACATCTGGCAAGTATTTGACACCTTCTAAGTATCAAGATAATAAATATCAATAAAGTATTATTGATTCATTTTCATTTATTTTTTGATTTGGGTTTTTTTACACCGTGTTTGTTAAGACACATATTGGTGCTCCACAGCATTCCCCCACCAATGAGAAAAGCTTAAAAAAAACTCACTGGGGCTGGGCAGATAAATGTCCTCGCCAGTAATCAGCATATTGCGGGGGGTATATGTTTGTGGGGTCATGACAGTGCAAGCACATGTTCGGCAGACCGTACATAGGAGGCAATAGCTGTGGAAAGACAATAATTTATCAACCACTGTGAATAAAGAAAGAGAGAAAGGAATTGGCAAGTTTCGACCTCTTATTTATAGACAAATCCATCGGTGTTTGAATGAAATAAATTTTTAAAACGCAAGTCACGGAGTGGGAATATTTTCTTTGGGCGTCACATGTGAGTTTTCACGTGAGTTCTATACCATTCTCTTGGCAAACACCCAGTAAAAGATACATATTATATTGAATTTACTGTTAATCTCTTTAAATACAAAGCATAACTCTTTTAAAATGTAAGGAACCTCTTTAACTAGAGGTTATAGTTGCAAACGTATCTAAAGAATTTATTATTTAGTATCGCCTATTTAAAAAAAGAGGTTTCTCAAGTACCACATACTACCCGAGCCTTTAATCCGTGCTCGTTTATACACATTTTATTACTCTTTTTTACGGTATAATATTGTAATTGCTATAGAATATTCTCTATAATATATATAAAAAATGTATTTACTGATAGATTTTAAAGTATAATTCAAAGGATAATCTCGTTCAATATTGCCTTTACATCGAATTGCCCATAAATAATAGATTGGAAAAACGGAATACTCAAAAGAAGTATTTAAAGGGTTTTAGGCGGGGTAATGGGTGGTAGATTTCAGAAATACGGGAAACCAATATCTCATTATATGCCTATAAAATTATAAAAGTCCCGCACTAAATGCATGCCGAAACATTTGTTTGCTAAAGCAGGCAGGGGAAAGATCCCTTTACCTACGAATACTCGACAGGTTCTCTTTGTTGTTGCTGCCTTGAAGAGCTCGTTAAAGGGAAACAATTTATCCACACAATATCTGACCTCATTGGCCACACTTTCATCAGAAAGTATACCTTCTTTATAGCCTTGATAGTGTCTTCACCTCTAGAGCCTGTATCAACCATTTACTTTTATCTTCCTGTTCCCCTTTAGGTCCCTTGGAGGTTTTGTTACCTTTGTCATTATGTCAATCTCGCAACCATGTCTAATTACTCTCAAGGTCATATTCCAGAGTATTTGGCTTCACCGGGATACTGTGAAGATATCCTTATATTTTCCATACCACATAAAGCTGAAATGTTGAAAATATTTAGATTCGAGTATAATATCCTTTTTTTTTTTTGACTGACCATCAAAAGGTTTTGATTAGAGTTCAATCTAGAGCATCTGAAATCTATTGGGTAGTAATATGCGTCAAGGTCTATACGGCCTATACCACTAAAGAAGTCGAGAGACACTCTGACCAAAACGTGGGTAAGAGAGTATGCGAAAATTATTATTCTTTCCAAAGCCTTTTATTGTACATAAATTATCAAGAATACTAACGATTGTATCCATCTTTTTTAATTTTCTGTACTAAATATTATGATTGTATATATATATATTTGGTTGGTTCTGACTATGTACATACAACATACCAGGTTCATTGTATAAAAATAAAAAATAATTAAGAACCTGGATTCTCTAAATATTCTAAGATTATGACTATGCAATGTAAGAAAAGAAAAAAGAAGAAGAAGAAAAAAGATACAAGACAAGTATACATACTACTCTCCCACGGGCAATCTATAAATCGTGAAATTGTTTTCAATCATCCTTGATGATCCACTTTTGTGCTATATGCCATCTCTTTGGCATCTTTTGTGGTTTTTGTCTCAAATTAAAGTCTGTACCGATTACCCATGGGTTGATATCATTCAAACCAGTGCCGTGTGGAAGAGGGGAATCTTTTCTGCGAAGAGATGAAAAGGGTTGTTTTGTGGATCTCACTACCCATGCTTCAGGGTGATCAGAGTTTACAGAGATTGGCGCGGGGGTGGCGTCGGTGGGTTCCTTGGTCAACACGATTGTTTCGGTGGGCGTTGGAGTCTCCTTGATTTCCGTGGAGATCTTGGTCACAATTGCAGGTACAGTCTTTTCGACACTGTTGACCTTTTGTGCTGCCTCTGCCTCCATTGCCTTCTTTTTCCTCTCCTTTCTCTCCTTTTTCTTCTCTCTCTTCCTGGCAAGTCTGGCTTCCTCCTCTGATATCGTGTCGACCTTTTGGCGCTTGGGTTCCTCTGGTATCGGAGCACTGGCAATTTCCTCTTCCATCACATCTGCAGTTCTCTTCAATGATTTCTCTGCCAACTTTTTCACATCAGCCACAGGTACAGTGTCTGATATCAGGTCGTTTCTGATTAGAACCGTACAGATATCATCTTTGTCCATCACACTACCTTTCTGTTCTGAAGTCTCGGCTGCATAAAACATCATGTATGCTCTTTGGGAAAGAACTTCCTTGAGAGATACCAAGGAAACCTGCATATAATAATTACGATGAGTTTAAAAAATGTCTATCACATAGAATATATGATTATAGTTTTGTGATTATTTTTTAAAAAATTACTTACATCTTCATCATCCATTCTATACCACTTGCCTTCTGGACTCTTTACATAGGCATAATAATGACCAGAGCTGCAGCTGCCACCCAAATGAACCAAGACTGCATAGAGACGATAGATTGCTTTTTGGCAGTTCTTTTCTTTGCTAACATAGGGAGCCATATCCAGGACCTCGGGGTATTTTACATCACTTGTCACCTTTCGCATGTATCCACGTTGCATGTCAAATGTAAAGCGTTTGAGATGGATATTCAACATCATTGGTAACTCGCAAAGTGTCATTTGCTTTCCGGCAGTTACCCGCTGCTTACATCTGATAGATAGTTATAGAAGCAACAATTAATACCAGTAATCCTAAGCAACCAATTGATTCTTGATCTGGTGTAATTTAACTTACGAGCTGCACATATATTTGTTTTCGGGATCATTTCCTCCTATGATGTCTACTTTGATGAAATTCTGGAGTGCCTTTTGTACGGTATCGGCCTTGTGGAGATCGATACTGAGATCAAGGAAGGCTTCATAGTTACTTGATGTTGCTTTACAGTTGTAGCATCGAAGTTGGGATTGCATTCGTCCTCCGAAAATCTGATGGATCAGAGTAGACTCTTCTACCTTGGGATCTAGTTTACTGGCACAGTAAAGACATGTTGTTTTGTTTTGGGATTAGGACTCTGTGTGTCTTGAACAATTAGACTCCAAGGAAATCAACCTACCCAAGACCATAAGTAGATGCCTTTTGAAATGAAGCAAATAAAAACATCAAGAATTCATTGGCATCTTCCTGTTCACCCAGTCTCATTGTCTTTGACAAGGCTATAATGCAAGTCGATCAATTAGAACCATGGTCCACTCTTTGTACCCAATTATGTATTCCACAAATAAATAAATAAATAAAGAGAAAGACAGAAATGTGCTACCTTTTAGGTTGGATGTGAAATACTTTGGATGAATTGCAGCGCCTTTAACTAGACTTTTTGGGTCAGCAAGACACCTGTGGATATGAATTTCCATAGAACACAGGGCACAAAAGGAGGTTACTTTGCCTATACCGAGATATTAGCAAAAAAGAAAAAGAAATTGGAATTGGCTCCCAACGTAATACTTGCATGTTGATCTATGGCTCTTTGTCAATAGATATTGTGCCAATGGTGGTGTATATGTCAGGCACTGGAGAACAGAGTTTAGGAAACAGGTATTCATGCCGTTCAAAAGGCCAGGACCAATACGACGGTTTATTTTCCAGGTAGGCTCGAGTTTTTTCCGATCGAAAAGAGGTCCGGTAACCTTTGTGTTTATAGCCTGTGGTTTCTGTGGCAATACGCTCTTGGGCTTATTCACAGCTGGAGACTTTTGTATTTTCCCGTTTAGTTTGTGGTGCTGAGGAAAATTCTGTTTTGGAGGTTGAGAGAACCTTTGCTTGGGAGCATTGTGGTGATGTGTTTTATGACCTGCCATTAGGTTGGCTGATCGTTAAACTTGGAGAGGTGAAGACTTGTGAACCGGGTGTAATTAAACGAGCTCAGGCATACTCGAGAAAAAAAGAAAAAAAAAGACAGTCCCTGAATTGAATTATATTGAGCAGTCACGGTGTAGCACGCACCTGAAAATGAAAAAAGTCACTAGGACAGATTGGCTGGAATGTCCAAAAAACTTCTTTTTGCCAATTGAAGAAAAATGGACATTGGAAAGAAGAAGAAGAGGAAGAAGAAAAAAGGTACAATATTATGATATCATTACTGAGAACCGGATAAAAGGAGTGTGAAGCCAGAGTCCATGACCATCAAGACTGCTGGGTGAATGAATGGATATGGGTCAAATGAGAGCAAGGATAGAGAAACAATGCTTAAACGGGCTGAATTGTGCTTAATTTAAGCTACACCCTTTGGTGAGGTCATTACTAAATCATTGAATTGCTACTAGACTTTAATGTGGCTTGCTCTTTTGCTGGACAAAAGTAGAAGGCTTTATTTTATCAGCCTCATACTATGGCACAAATGCTCGTAGGGAATGATAAAAAGTCTTGTATGTATTTGTGATATTTTGGTACTTTGCCGACTAGGGCATAATATAAAATAGAATGCAAGGGAATGATAACGTATATATACAATAATAATAATAAAAAAGAAAAGAAACAAATGATGATAACGCATAACAGATATAAATGTATATACACAGGTGAGAGTCTATTGCTCAATCGATGATCGTTTGGACTTCTTCCATCTAGACATTCTGCTAAACACCTTGCGCTTTGGTGTCTTTTCCACAATGTCAATCTGATCACGATCACTAACAGTTTCAGGTGCCTCCTCTAATGGTTTTGTATTTCGAGAAAATCGTCTGGTGATACCCAGAATAGTTGCTCGCCGGTGCTTCTTGGTGCTCTCGGGCGTAGGTTCCACAGGGTGCGTATCATCTGCAGATTGGTAGGATAGGATAGGTTGTGGTTTTGTGGTGAATTTTGACCGGAGCATGGTGGCTGCGCGTGTACGGCGACGGACTGGAGGGCATATGAGAGTAGCGCCCGATTCAAGGGAGATGGTTGAGTCAGTAGACTCTCTTTTTGCACCATCAATATCTTGGCAATCTTTCTTCTTGTCTTGGGCGACTGGAATTTGCTTCTTATTGTCAATCTGCATACGTGTCTTTTGCCACCAAAGAGGTGGACAGGTCTTTCCGATACGTTCGTCGAGGGTATTAGGTCGCATGAGAGCAACCGCAGAAGATAGTGTGTTCTGGGGTGTGTTGGAGTGTATGTGAGTTGAAAACACACGGAGGAGACGCTGTCTTCGGGGTCCTGAGTCTGATTCTACGTTGGTTTCAGGAAGGGAGCGTAGACTTGTGTTGAATTGAATTCGTTTGTGCCTTTGGAGGTTTGTTGGTCTTTCAATACATGGTGGTTCTGAAAATGAACGGGGTCGCTGCTTCTTGGTGTCATTTATGGTTACGGTTCTTGGTGAACTGACGACAGAAGGTGCGGGTTCGATCAAGAGGGGTCGAGGGGTGAAGTTGTTGTATAGTAGCCAGACTACAGAACAGAACCAGAAGAGGTGTGACTGTAACATGGCAAAGGGAACTAGGACTAGTGGTGGAATTGTTTTTGGTACTGAGGCTGCCATTATGAGAGCAACAAGTGACGGAATAAAAGGGAAAGATTGACTTGGTTTATATATTATAAATATGTGTATATTATATATTTATATACATGTACGTATATATGTTTGTGTCTAGAAATTCGTGTCTGAACTTCCTATTCGAGTCAATTGAGCTTCGTCTGGTATGAGGTCTAAGATGGGGATCCTATTTGGTAAGATTACTGTTGTACGATTTGTATGTATATTTTATTTTATTTTATTTAACATTTAATTGTACTGAATCAATAGTATACCCGAGCATTAGGTCTCTAGCAAAGGTTGGGGTGAATTCACTCCAGGGAACATTTTGTAAGAGTATCTTTAGTACAGATGAGCGGTATTGTTCAAATACACGATAATACACCTTTTTTTAGTGTGCAATCAAGACTGGCTTTAACAAAATAGGGAGCTGTACGACAGTAATTTACACGCCCGAGCAAAATTTTATTGCAATCGAATACTCAAGCCTTCTCGAACCCACACTCCTAGTCTACAAGGTAAAAAAAAGGGAGAATATCCAACAACAACAACAACAACAATAACAAAGGAAGCACCTTGTTCCAAAGGCCTTTTTGTAACCGTCCTTCCAAGTCCATGTCCCTTGAAACACGCCCTTTTGGCAATTGAATCCTGCAAGCCAAATTAAATCCGTTGTTTGCCACTGTTTATCTTTACACATACATGGACGCCAGAGATCGAATAAATACGGTTCAAACCAAGATTGTTCATCCTGGCTCATCACAATCAAGTTCTCTAGACATTTGACCGGCCCGCATCTTTTTTATCCGAGCACTGATCCTTTGTTTCCTACTGTACGACCGTCTGGCCAATGAGTTTTTTTTAAAAAGGAGCCAATAGGGTGCATATTTGGACTACCAGTGGTCTTACATGAGTCAAAAGTAAGAGATAGTCTACTCTTACAGCCTGGGGCAGATCAGGCACTTGTTGGACTCCATGGCTTAGTACTATGTAACATGGCCATTTTATAAAAAAAGGGTGTTTGTAAAATCTAGTCTTTATAGTCAACCTTGCAATTAAATTGTAAGTTTTCCTTTCTTTGGGTATTTACCCATAAATCTGGCTTGTTTCATTATAGGATTAAGGCCAGGAGCACTTTCATGTGTTATGGGCTAAAGCACTGTTTCTTTGTTTTATTTTTTATTTTTTCGGCCGGATACCGGAATTGAGACCAACATTGATTTCTGGGGCAAAGTGTTTATTCTTCGTCACAACACTCTAGGCTGTTTGGGACAATAAAGAAGAAGGATTTTCTTGTGGGTCAATAAACATTCTAGATTTGTGTGTCTCCTGTTAATGATCTACCTCAGTCTTGTTTTGGCTTGTTGATATTGCTTAGTATCACTCTATGATTTAATAACAAATAATCTGATGACCAACAAGTATTTATTATTATTATTATTTTACCATCAAAAGTCATTTCTCAGAGTGAACATGGGATTCCTAAATAAATCACCAAGACCGTCCTTTTGACTGTAATGTTGCCCAAGATTATTTTGTACCGGAGATGAACCACTGAATCGTACAAATCCAGCCATAGCCCAATAGTCTTGGTCCATGTATTGACTATTCAAAAAGCACACTTTTTTCTTCTTTCCTTCTTGTTTCTTGATTTTTGATTTTGATTTTGATTTTGTGAAGAAAGTACAAATGGACAGGCATAAAGGCGAGTGTCTGGAGCCAGGTTGTACCTAATTTCTTTTTAATCCTCATAATGAGCACGGCTTGTTTCTACAAGATAATAATGCTTTGTATGGACAAAAATAATTCTATTGGCTGGAAATACTTTTTTCTTTCTTTTGGAATCCAAAGAGGGATTTACTTCGGCCCGCCCTTCTGACTAGGATTCATATGAGAAAGCCAACATACTATTATACGTCAAAAGAGTTGGTTTAGTAACCAAAGATAAGCACCAACCAGAATATTCAATGATATGTATTAGTGCCTTGAAGCAAATATTTCTTTTACCAATATTTATTCTGATAATTAGTTCAGCCTTGGACAGAACCCATTATTTGAATTGACCTGGATATTTGGTAAAATGATTAATGATTACATGCAGCCCAGCAGATTAACTTGGCCAAAGCATAAATATACAAGTTGCATACATATTTCAGTCTATTACAGAATATCATCGTCCTTTACCAGATACAAATTTATTTATTTATTTTGAGTATAATGGTATACCTAACCGTGGTAAATGTATATATATATATATATTGTTTTTTTTTATTATTGCCACCGGCCCCATTATCTAAATACAATTCTCCTTTGTACTTCTTGCTCTAGTATTACAAAATCTGCCTGTTCATTTACCCGATTTTGGCTTTTAGATATACAGGGGTATAACATCTTTGGGCATGCAATAGATTAAACATGTCAAGTAGACCTTTATCAGCAAAAAAAGGTTATCTTCAAAAGCGCTATTGTACAGAATACTCTTAAAAAAACAGCATGAAAAAATCAAGAACCAAATGAACCTTTGAATTCTATCATCAAATGTATATCAATGCTCTCCCAATCATGATTGTACAGCCTTTAAATATTTTTGAAAGAGCCAATTTCGTCTGCTTGATTGGTTATTTTAGAAGATATATCCAGAAGCCAAAGGTACTTTATTATTATGATTGATGGAATATAAACATTTATTACAAAAGCTGCTGCTTCTTCTTCTTTTTTACTGCGCTTTTAGTAAGAAAAAGAAAGACATATCAACTTTTGTATACTAAAGAATGTTTTTATTTATATGTATATAAATTAAACGAAAACCATTATATTTTGTCCAATGTGTATTTTATTAGGTATTTTCTCTCACTTGTACAATTGATAATAATTGGCTATAGCTGACTTGAAGTGCTTATAAATACACGTTATTATGATACCATTCGTATCTGGGACCAAGGCAATGAGATTAACTCACTAATACGTAACTTTTCCGCACGAGTGTCCTGTCATTTGAGTAGTACGGTATTTTTAACCATAATATTTTCTCCAAGGATGAATGTAAAAAAAAATACGTGTATTATTCTGATTCCTCTGTACAATATACAACTAGATATTGTATTTTAAAAAAAATTGTTTTTTTTGACACGCCCCCAATTAATGGCATGTGTGCCATCATATTCACTGTAACTGTCATTGACAAACATACCTTTTCAACTTGGTAATTTCTCTACAAAGCTTATCGTCATTTTCTAGTAAATTATTCATCTTTTATCCTCTGGCTGAACCTGTCGGAAATCTTGAGAATAGGCTATTATACCATTTGATATCAAAAGTGTCTCTATATTGCGAGATAAATAGAGTATTTTTTTTAGCTAGTCAGCAAAAATCTCCTTTTGTTACCAGATGCTGCCAAGCCTTTTGCTCCAATGGTGCATATGATGCCTTGTTGGTTCAAATGACTTGGGGCCTTTTTATTGGTATATTACTATAGATTTTGGTATCAAAAAGAAAAACTGTTTCTCTAGAAATATGTAGCAAGAGAGAAACAAGTAATTCTTTTGGGGAGTTTATCAATGTATATTGAAAGAATCTTTACACTAGAATCTGAGCCTAGTATAGTAAGCGCAGTCGAGGAAGTTTTCTAACCAGTATAAATGTTAAAACACTGGCGACATCTAGTGATTCAGTATATAAATATTACAGGTAATGATCATTATGATGACCAAGTGGCCCAAGACTGCAGTATATTTCCAACAAAAACAATGATAATCTGAACAAGAACAAGCTAAAAAAGGGAAATATATCATATAGAAAAAAAGGGGGATATGCACGGCAAATATAATTCCTAATGCCAGGAGAAATTATTCTTTACAGAATTATTATCGTTTGTATTGTGCAGTGAAAAGGTAAAAGGGCTGACACCTTTATTACACATGATAAAGTGACAAATCATGGCAGATACTAACAAGATAATTCACAAAAATACAAGTCAGAAGACTACTCGTATACATAGTATCTTTGAGAGTATGATGCACTCTACTGTAGTTCATTAGAGAAAATACGGACTATAGACGTATACAGACCACACACACCCCCTAATCAATTTCTGGCACAAGTATACCTTTTAAATCGTCATTTTAGGAAACAGAAATATAGATAACCTATATTTATATATTCTATATTCTAGCCATTAGCTATACTTGTTCTATAGATATTTAGTATCATATAAAAAGTATAAACGATAATAATTCTGTAAAGATTAATTTCTCCTGACATTAGTAGCTATATCTGCCATGCATATCCCCTTTTTTAGCTTGTTCTTGTTCAGATTATCATTGTTTTTGGAAATATAATGCAGTCCTGGGACATCTAGCTATCCTGACAAGGAACACCAGATGTTGCCAGTGTTGTAAAATTTGTTATTTTGCCCAGGGTTTTTGATAAAGATGTATTGTTCATAAACTGTAAATTATATTCTAAATAAACATGACAAGATGTCTATTTAGAATATATATACTAAAGAACTGCATGTATAAAATGGTTTTATTCTTTCCATATATGACAAATACTCAATTGAACCTTCTAAAGACATTCTCAAGTTTTATTTAGACTGTGCAATCTTTTAAAGTTGTTGTTCTGCAAAGTGTGTGTGTGCGTGTTTTTTCTTCAAGAAATATATACATGTTGGAGGAAGTGGAGCTTACATTGTGCTGGACAGCATATTTATAAGCCTATTTTCTTCTTCTTCTAGTTTACCTCTTCTCAACAATATCCATGTTAGCTACTTCAGATTGTAAGCATGCTCACTGGCATTCATAAATAACTTGTAGGTGAATTAGACCATGTTTTGATATCAGGAAATAATGCTCTAGATATCTCAAAAAGACCGAATTGCAACCTCTTTTTTCTTATGGTTTTCATAACATACGATAAAGACTCATTAATCATGCCTACAAGATATACACAATAGCCAAATCCTTTCATGATTCTCAATTCTTCTAGTCTGTAGTATCGAGTAAAATTGGGTATATTTATCAAAGGTCGACAATCAAATGCTCGACAGGACCCAGGACAGTGGGTCAGGCTGAAAACCAATAAAATATTTGATTCACTTGTCATGTTTAATATCTTGCTGCTTAATTTACCCCTTGGTGAATTTAAGATGATGAATATTTTGGCTATTATTCTCAATACTTCTACCACAAACATGGATCTATTAATGGATTTATTATCTTTAGCGGATCAGCCAGAGACGCATTGCTTTAGATAGGCACCCGATAGTTTTCTGTTACTGCTTGCTAATAATATTGCATTTTTACGAAACCAAATCTAATTTGACTTTTTTGAAATTATTAGGATGTTGGAATGAAAAATACGGTAATTTTTTTTATATCTAATCTGCTTTGGGTGCCTAATGGTGCAGAGGCAGCTTGACCAGGGCTTGGTTTATAAAGAGCTATTAATTGGAGTCGTGGTTAATAGATATATTCAAAGCTGGTATAAACAGTGCGAAAACACACTTTTATAAAAAAAAAGAATCAGACAAATCAAATGCATAATTCCTGAAGAATATGCTCTCAATGCATTCTCTCTTATCTACTGTTGAATGCATATACCATCGCTCTTTTTATATATCGTCTTGAGATGTGTTTGATGAGTGATACTTGTCTTTTAACCATATCTATTATCATTAAAGGCCATGTTCATAAAGCCATTGATAAATAAATAAATAAATAGAATAATCTCGTATTGACCTTGGAATGAATTGTGGAACTTTCAATATATGGTGCCCAATATGATCCGTAGTGATTATGCCGACTTGTGAATGGGGGACCATACAAAGAAACACGTTGAGAACCCGGTAAACTGTGTATTATATGGGTCGAGTAGAATTTATATGCAAAAAAAAGGCGTCTTAAAAGATCATTTTTATTTAAAGAAAACACAAGTTATCCCTTTAATAATGCTGGCTTTGTGGACCAATGGTATTATAATAGACATCTGGCCCTTGTAGAGGGTGTAGATCTATTCAATGTTCATAATTCCGCAACTCATACTTTTTGACAAAAGGATATAGTCCTAGGGATAAAGATAAGCACATTCTGTGGTCCAATTTCAAGAGTTCTAAACCCGGAACTTTTCAATACAGACCAGATGGTCTATAAATTTTTATTTTTAAAGTAGTGCAAAGGCTGCTACTATTAAAAAGTAGCAATGCTTCAAGACCATGAAATTATTCACGTGACTTGTAATTCCTATCTTCAAGAAGTGCTTTTGTTTGTTTTCTCGAGAATGTCAAGGTCATAATCATGCAGCGAAAGACATTGTGGGAATCCTACAAGGCACTTAACCCTCGCACACGTGTTTCAATTGGAATTGGTGTGTATATTGATGTTTTTTTTTAAGGCTCATCAATGACTAACATGATTACTCTAGCTGGAATGGCCTTTGCAACAGCCGGAATGTTCGTATCTGACTGGCTTGAGGAGTCCCTTCCACCTACCGAAATAGAGAAGCAGGAGTTGGGAATGATGTCTCCCATTGTTGTTGTTGACCACGAGTCCCCAAAGAAAGCCACTGATCAGAATAATGGCCAATAAACTAAAACCACAATAGCCAAAAAAGCAAGAGTGCTCCTTCTATTCATATGTATACATACACACACACACAATATATATATATATATATATGTATATATCTTCTTTCTCCTTCTGTCTACACTAAAGAATAGCTCCTGTATTAATCACTTTCAGACCCGGCCATTGGAGCCATTTGAAATACCCCTAACAACAAAAGCAAACAAAAAAAAGAAGTCTGATAATTGATCTCTTGTTTTACATAACAACCTTTTTTTCTTCTTCTTCTTGTCTCGGTGGTTACATCTTTCTATCTCATCATGCGCTTTTCGTTTGTCTTTATTGCCCTCACTATCCTTTCGCCAATTGCACTTGGAGTCCCTATACCAATCAATGACCCAGAATTTTTTGGCCGAGAGATTGGACCTTTGGAAGTATCTGAACAAGTAATTGTTCAAACGAATCCCATACAAGAAATTGCCAACTTTTTAAAGAAGATTGTAGCCATGGAAAATTTCCTGTCTGGCCAGAAACTCACCGAGTCAAAGGACGACCAGGAAACTCAACTATACTACAGCCATATCTATAGACAACGTATCGAGCGACGCGACATGGCAGACAAGATTCGCCATTATTCTGGAGCATATTTTGGCCAAGACGATGGTTCCTATTCCCAATCACCACCCGACTCCAATGAATCAGAAGAAGAAGCTTAGGAATATACAGAAAAATACAAAAGAAAAAAAAACGTGGCTGGTAGAGAATCCAACGTGGCTAGCAAATTCCCCCTTTTTTTTGTTTAAGACGTCTCTTGTTCAGTTAGAATCCACAAGTTGCCATGGTCATTTCTAATCAGTATTAGTATCTCTTTTGCTTTTGACGAAATGAAATTTATTAAAACAATCATTTATCCTTATTTTCATGTGGTATTGTCGAGTATATTGTCTATATAATCTGTCACATAAAGTATACGGTTTTTTAGAGCAGTAGGATTGTACGGAAATCCTTCCGATTCAAGTACTGAGACCAAGTTGTGAAATATACTGGATATTATTTCCAGGCCATTTGTTGAATCCTCATCTTCGTCTTCGCTCTTTAATAGATTTACACATGTTTCTACAAAGTCGGTTGGTTGCCGGGCAATGTACTTTAGATAACGAACAAAGAAACTCAAAAAGTCGGTCTCATTGGAAATCAACAAATCCACCAGTATCTCATGGTCCATCCCGGTCTTGTACAGAAAATACAAAAAGACATTATGAGGTGAAATATCCATTGCAGAAAGTATCTCTCTCAACAAACAGACCACCTTTAGCCGTTCTCTATGTGCCATTGATTAATATGAAAAGTTTCGGACAGCGGACAAGGAAAATTACCTATTGTTCTCTATCGGTTCATTGGTGTGGTTTGCTGGCTGTTCAATAGAAGAGAACACATCAAGAATACAAATCTGTTGATAAACAGCATCTTCATCATTGTTTCCATAGATATCAAATAGTATCTCCAATACTCCGTTTTCAGGCAATTGTTCACTATAGACTGAATTTTTACATCAAGATTGTTTGTGAGTGTGTGTTATCTTTAGCAATGACAATTCTAAAGATACCAACCTTGTAAACGCTTTGATATCTCTGAAAAGGTTCCATACATGGTTTCCATTTCAGTCTTTCCTATAGGCTGGCTGCTATCCAACAGACAATAGATCGAGACAAATGTAATAGAGATTATCTGCTTCAAGCATTCTCTGTCTACTGCCAATGCGCATTTGTCTGTTACAATGGGTTCATGAAAAAATTCTGTACGATCGACTTGTTGCATGGCGACTAGATGGTCGTATGAAAAGCCCTGGTGATTCAAATGGTCCGTATACGATACGATAGCATTCAACGTAATTGCTACCTAACAGCTCACATTATTATCATATAATCTTTCAATGCTATTTATTCATTATTTATCTCTAGTAATTCTTACCATCTTGTTGTCTCCCTGGTTCTCCAATAGACGACGAACAAGTTCCATGGATCTTCTTACAACTGCAATTGATTTTGATGTCCAGTGAGGATAGACTTGCTTCAGATTGGATTTTATAATATCGATAATTACTTGACAGTACTCTAGCCCCTGATCAAGATTCCCAAGAGAACCCTTGTCCTCAAATAGGCTAGCCAGCTTGACAATGTCTATTAAGCAAACCAATGTTGGCACTAGTCTACTCTAATTTAATATATATATATATATATGTATATATTGGTCAATAAAACCCAAACCATGTCTTTATAATCGGGTCTTACTTGATGACGAGACTCTAGACTGCTCTGAACCCATACGTGTGTTTTTGGATGACTTGCAAGTACAGACAAGAGAATGTAGCCAGGATCCAAAGTAAGATTGCCTGCTTCTATACCATTGAGTTTTCTCGTACGCTTGAATAAGCTGTGGAATAATTCAAGGTATGCAGCCGAGTTGTCGGCATACACCTGGTTCACCGCAGACTCAATCCATATTTTCAGGGCCTCTATAGTGGTATTTGACTATATTTGTGGCAAAAGATGAATTTAGATGGCTTGGGACAAGGGTCAAAGCTAAAAGACTTTAAGATTAGTACCTACCTTTATGATCTGATGAAAAAGTTGGCTGGCTGCGAATACACAAAAAGGATCTGGAGATTCAAGCAGAGATTTCTAAGAAGAAAAAAAAGAAGTTCGTCTGGTCATTAGATTAATAAAGGGAGGAAAAAGGGGACATTACCCAATCGAGATTTGTTAAAAGATCATTTGCTGATATTTCATGATTAGCTAATGAGCTTTTAATGATGGATAGATCATGATGATCCATGATGAAGATGAGTTCGCTGTCACAACAAGACAGTCAAATCATGTTTTATTCCAGAGGCAAAGTATAACTCATATATTGCTTGATTAACTGATTAACTGATTGATTGATTGATTTAACTCGATATTTTATTTACTTGTTTTCCAAAAAAACAAACAGTAGTAAAAGACAATCTAGAGACCTCATTCAAGAGACACAGATAAAGCAATGGGAATTAACGGCGGACCTTATCATCAGAGTCAGCAAAGTTCAGGAGGGGTTTCATCTGTCGACCCAATAGCTTCTTGGTATGTATCTGCTCTGGCGTGCCATCGAGCTGAAGAAGAGGTCCATGGGAATTGGCAGGGGGTGGGACACTTCCAGAGATGGTTGCACCCAGTACAGGAGATGCTGTGGCCGACACATTGGTGGAAGAAGGCGAGGAAGAGGGCATTGTGGGAGCAAGGTTCTCGTGATGTCGAGAACGTTCTCTATCCTTGGAGGAGGTAAGTTTACGACGGAGGGACATATGTTGGCGCAACTCGCTTGTGGGTTGGGTATCAGCAGAAGAAGGAGGGGCATGGTGTTCGCGGGTACTCTTTGAGCGCCCAATCTTTGCGTGAGTCGACTCATTGCGTTCGAGTAGCGAGCCCTTGGAGAACTTGACCTTATCGTTGATTTGGATCAAGGTGTTGTTGGATGCAGCGACACTGGCAGCATGAGCATCGTCCTGAAGTCTGACAGGGGTATGGTCCACATCGTCCTTTCCGAGGAGAGAGCCCTTTGCGAACGTAGAGGGTTCTGTGTAGTCAATGAGCGGGCTGTCGGGTATTGCTGATCCAAGACCTCCTTCTTCTCTGCCCCTCATGGTTGTGCTGCGAGATAGACCTCGACTAAGCCCCCTGCCGCGCTTTTCATCAATCCGGCGACTGGACTCGCTACGATGAAGTCCGGACGAAGAGGTCTGCTGGTGTTTTGCATGTTCTTCAATCAGGGTTGCAGGCTTGACATCGCGTGTTGACTTTTGGCGACGGAGGAAGGATGTGCCATGGCCCTCGTCTCCACTCTGATCACTCTTGCAATCAGGCGTACGGGAAGTCAGGGCTCTTCGGAGACGTGGTGAGCCTGCATCGGCTGGATCGGCAGGCTTGACTGAACTGTCTGTGGCGGGCCATTGATGATCGTAAGCCTGTACGGGTGCTTGAATTGGTGCAAGGGGGTTGATGACACGCTGAGGATGGTACTGATGATCAATCAAACTCTACATACAACACACCTCCTATGTCAGTCTTCTTGTCCTGTGTGTTTCTCCTCTGTACCTTTGTGCAGCGAATACTAAGAACCCAGTCCTTCATGGCTTCCTGATCCTCCACTGCCAATAGTCGCATGTAGTCTTCTTCTCGCTCAAAGATTGAATCCTTGTCTTGGGCCCGCAGTGCAAACACATAGCCTGATGGTGCACTACGCGACTGCTGGGGGAGTAGTGTATAGACATCAAACGTCGCCAAGTAGCACAGAATGGCTGATCCATTCCCCTGAAAATAACAACCTGTTAAATGTTTTTGAAATACAAGACCAAAATACACCAATTCGGCTAAATTAAAAGACTAGAGGCCATAGATCGAGAAAGAGACAATGAAAGCAAAAAGAGATTGGCTATCTCACCTTTGTATCTTTGGCATGGTGAATTGCATTATCCTTTATGTAACAGAACCTCTTTTGCCATTTCCCCTTTTTGTATTCAATCGAAACATACCCGTGCATGGGAGGGTGACGCTTCTGTAAAAGGCTCTAAACTCATGTCAGTGCCTAAATACATGTAGGGTTCTCCATACCTCTGCTGTCAGGGAGTTTTGGTATGCATACTTCTTTACCAACAGGGCATTGTTGGCCTCTGGCCCCCAGCATTCCACAACCTCCAATACCAACTCCCACTCTCTCAACGGGCGTTCTAGAACGACAATATGGTTATGAACAGTCTTACAGAGAATAATGCACTCACCGACGCCATGACTATTGGCAATCTCAAAGAGAGCCCATCCATCACTCATGTCAATGAGCCCTTTCTTTCTAAGGTACTGAATTACCATTGCAGTTGTCAACAGATTAGTCAATTGCACAGTCTTGTGTGTTTTTGCATCATCGATATAGATGCGTGTGGTTAATGTGCGTTTGGGCTGAATTTGTTGTAAGGGCGCTTGAGGTTGTTGCTGTTGCTGTTGCTGTTGCTGTTGTTGTTGAGGTGGTGGTGGTTGAACTCTTGTGGGTTTGGGAATGGGAGGAGTGGTTGTTGGTTCTTCTGGTGTTTCAGGTTGTACAGGTGGTTCTAATTCAGCTGCAACTGGCTCATCAGAAGGACCTTGTTCATATAATGCCCAAGCTCGTTGTATAGCGAGATTGAGGTCTTCATCAGTGTCTCTAATGGGAAGAGGTGGAGCAGATTCTTCGGGGGCTGGTTTATAGGTTCGTGAGCTGGCACTCACACTGCGCACAAGACCTCCGGCCATGCCTCCTCGATTTGCTCTAGTTGATCTAGATCTACTCATGCCCTTGGACTTATCGTCCTGAGCACGTGTTACAGATTGAAGATTGGCGATGCAGACATCATCATCACTAGAATCGTTTGCATCGTTTGCAGAATAAATCTGCCCCTTGTCTTCGTCTTCAGAAAGAGACGGAGAAAAGTCTGGGCGATTTAGCCTGGCCTGGGTAATAGGGGGTACATGCATGGTGTGGGCAGGCTGCAGGGGACGATTCGGATTACTGCCTTTGTCAGGATTGGCCAGACGAGAACTGGGCGAACGTCTAATGTGTGTATTGATTGGGATAGGAGGATCCATCGTCTAAAGAAAAGGATGATGACGAAAGATGGAGATATGAAATTGAAAAGGGAAATAAAAAGAGATGTGGGATAGAGAGGAGAGGAGAGGAGAGGAGAGAGAGAAAGATTCCAGACATGAGTGACATGGAGCAAGCTTGTTCCCATTGAGCATGGCGAATTTCTATATCCGTCCTTAATATGTCAAAAAGAACATGGCTATAAAAGTACAAGCCGAATGCCCAACAGGGTGGTGCTAAAAGGTATTTACCAGCGAGAAGTCGTGTACTTGTTTCTCAAGGTCACGAAGGATAGTATCCAGATCGCTAGACATTGAGAATAAAGAAGGGGAAGATGAGGGAAGAGCGGAATCCTAGAGACGCGTGGTTTTCAATTGTCTCTTTCTCTGTGTGACATCACATAAAATATTTAGCCCCCCAACCCCTTGCCCTTTTGCAAAGGCTATTCATTTACATTCTGTGCCAAGATACTTGGACCAATATATCAGAGGTCCCGGTATTGGTATTTGAATGTAAGCGAGACTATACGGCCCAATTTTAGGCTTTGGAGTATATAATATAATATATATATATAATATATTTATAAATTAATAAATAAATAAAAAAGGTGTATAAATATAAATATAAATATAAGAAATATATATTTATATACACATATAAGCTTATATAGTCATTGGCAATATTTTTATATAATTCATACTAGCCTTAACAAAACTACAAACCAAGAAATCAATCAGCCAATTACAATCTTTTTGTTTGTTGGTAGAAAACTTCTTTACCTTCCAACGGTTACTGCACAAAACACAGGTTACAAATGTTGTCATTGGCTCATCCGCACTGCGAGTTTGCATCTGAAAGTATGTACATTTTCTGCCTTTGCACTTTCCACACATGAACATGTCTGTCTCAGCTTGAGCCGATCCAGCGCCTCTAGCCTTGAAAAGGGCCTCTTCCGCAAGTCTATAGTCCCGAGCTTTGTCATCCTCCGAAGCCATATCCTAAAACAAACCGCTGAGTCCACACTGATATATTTCCGGGCAACAATTTGCTTACCTCTACGCTCATCGAACACAGGTTCTTTACAGACAAATCTCCACTCACAACCTTGTCTCTCAGTGAAGAATCGTTCTTCTTCTTCAAATTGAGCGCTAATGACCGTACCTTGGCCTTGTAGGCATCATTTATCGTTTCGAATTCTGAGAAGATGGCCTTTTCTATATCTAGTGCTATTTTCAATAGCAGGTCCGAGTCTTTTTTCATAAAGTCAGCCCCAAAGCACCTGTCATTTCTAGTGTGTATATAGCCAATAATTTACCTGCATAGCTTCCTAGTCCTACGGCAGAGTACATGAGTTCGATTGTCTTGTCGCGCGGTGTATTTCCTGTTGATGAAAAGGAAACATCGTCCGTCTTTACTGTTCGAGGTGGCCCGGCTTCTACGGGGGTCTTTGGTGAGACACCCGAGACAGGACTCTTGGAGTTAGAAGGTTGTTTAGAGGCAGCTAAAACTCCTTGATTAGCCAATAGTCCCACCAACCAGCACAATTGGCTTACCTTCGTTTGTCTCTACATTAGCGGGTTTGCTACCACGAGCTCTTGTGTTTGCAAGCACGTCCTCTTTCCACTTCTTGACTACATCCTTTGCCTTTTGTGAAACGGCAGTATTTGGGTTTGTGCGCAACTTTCCCATTGTCTTGCCAATGTCTGTTTTCTAGAGCACTCGTATATGTCAGCAAAACAAGATCTCTGTTGTATTTTATTTTTTGGATTATTATGACTTGTTGCTCAACTATCTAATTCTTGTTTTACCCTCAATAGTTCCTGTGTTGCCTTGATCTTGATCAAGCGGCTCATGATATCCAAAATATCCTAAAATTCAACACACCATATTAGATCACACATGGCAGAGTATTAAAAGCCATATATAAAGAATATTCTAGAAAGACATTACAGTATGTGTGTGTGTCGATAAATGTACAGTGCCCATTAACCATATCCAATTACAACACTATCCTCAGGTATATATATACATATACATATATATATTCACTATAATCCCTCTCTGTCCAACTTATCATAAACTTGGAATATGCAAACGCGACAATTCATTCTGTTCGATGCATAGGTAATGGAGGGGGGACCAAGAAGAGAAAAAGAATCTCACCTGAATATTTTCCGAATCAGCAGACTTCATAAGCACACGCTTTGCCTTTAGAATTTCCTCTTCTGCGTTCATTATAATTTATTATATGATTTTTAAAAAAAAGAGCGAAAGAGGAAAGAAGAGCCAAAAGTACAAAGTTTTCCATTTTTTTTTAAAAAAAATGACTATGTGAACATGAGGGGTGTGACTTTTGGCTAACAAAGCAAAAAACGATAGTCACAACTTGGACTTGTCCATGCCAGTGTTATGTTGGCAGATAGTCCCTTTTTGTTGTTGTTATTGTTGTTGGAATATAGCAAACCTCTTGGAAGAAGTTGTGGTCAGAGGCAATGGACAATATATTTTCTGCATAGTAATTTAGTCATTAAAATTCTGTTTCTTTATTGCTTCTCAAGTTTAGATGCTGAAAAAGGCAACTAATACTCCACCTGCTTCTGCACTGTCAAAAGTCACACAGTCGAAGAATATAAAAATAGAATGAGTTTAGAGGTTATATAATGTTCGACCCGGACAACAGACAGTTTGGTCTGACAAGGATATGAACCAGGGCACCAAAAAATAAATGCAACGAAATATTATGTGATTATATAAATCTATATATATACATATATATATAATGTCCTAGTTTGGCAGTGTCATGTGGCATTCTCGGAAGGGCTTGTCACAAATGCTTGCAATTGACACTTGTTAATGCTTGTAAATAAAGATGTCTTTTTGGAACATATAAAGATGTCCCCGGAAAGCAGGCGGAGATTGTGATTAATATTAATATCTTTTTCTTTAATACGGATCTTGAAAATGTAGCACAATGTTTCTGACCGGACAAACAGAATAACAACCTGCTTGCTTAATGGCCAATATTGATAAATATATCCCTTTAGATAGAGAAGAGTGTATTAAGGATTTTAATAATAAAAAAAAAAGTTGCATGTAAAAGGGGCCAGGAATCCAATGATTGTAATGATTTATGTGTAATGGCAAAGATAGATAAATAGATGGAGAAACAAGGTTACTCTGATGAGTTTTGCATTAATTCAAGTAGAGACTTTTTGGCCTTGAGTCCATGTACGCGTCTTCGCTTTCCTTCAAGATAGAGCATGCTCTCGGCATATGTCTTTGGAAGGACTTGTGGGACAGGCTTGTCATTGCTTGCAAAGGTAAAGTGGAAAGTGTTTGTGATATAAGAAGTGCCAGCCTCGATATTGTTGACACTTGCGGTGACACTGATTTGGAAGGATTTGCTGGGGTCGCCTTGGGAATAAATGACCTTTGAGGACAGGTTGAGGAGAGATCCAACTGAAACAGGCTTCTTGAACACAATCTCATCCAAGGAAAGAAGGCTGACTTGGGACTTTACGAGCATAGAGCCAGTCGAATGAGCAAGTTCGTATGCTCTTCTCATGAGCTATAGAGAGGATATTAGTATGGGTTTCCATGGTGATAAATTACATACATAGCCACCAAACACGTTGTTGTGGATATTACGGTTCTATTAGAAAGTCAGTAAAGTACAGCTTGGCGGTTGGAACTTACCTGAGGCTGCATCAGGAACACACTCTGAAGACAAGTGGCTTCCATTGGCACGGCATTGGAGTTGGGTCCAGCTTCTATTGAATCAATCGAGTTTGTATTTGTATAATTTATCATGACATTCAGCCAAACTTACCCTCGTTCTGTAGGTTCTTTACATAAATGTCATGGATAATCAAGCGCTCATCAGCAGTAGGAGGAATCTTACTCAGATCTTGTGCACCCGCAAGCCTTTTTCTTGACTTGCAATCTAATTCAGGACAGTTTAGGACAGCTTATCGGCAGACCCTGTTTTTTTTTCTTTTTCTTTTTACCTTCTGCAAACATGAATAGCTTCTTTTCTTCGGCATTCTCGAGGACCATTGGGTTGACCTTTACAGCCTTTCCAGTAATGGAATTTCTGGCTACCATTGTGAATCGAGCAAAGATAACGGTATTTGGGGTTGGCTTATTGATAGAAAATTCAGAAAAATAGGGTTCACTGGGGTCGTACTGAGGAATTGTCTCAACCTTGGCAAAGACTAACAATGGGTAAATACGGGTAAGTTATCTACACCAGACTAAAGGCAGGGTTGCCAGCCATTGGATCTTGCGGCATATAATTTACCTTCCATACTACTGCTGCCCACATAAGCCACATGGCCTGAAATCTTTAGATCTTCAACAGTACTTGGCATGAGAATCTCCATGCGATCTACAGATGCAGTGACGATCGTGACTGGAGGGCCAGGGGTAAAGGTGTCAATGTGCTTGTAAGAGATTGCGCCTGCCAAGGCATCGAGATCTACAAGTATTGATCAGTAACTGTGGAATGGAGAAATGACCATACCTTCGAGAATCTTGCCGATTCGAATGGTTCCTTTGGCAGTTACATATTTATCGAGTAGTTCTGGAGATGATTTAAAGGGAAGGAGCTCTTCAATATAACTATCCGACATCTTTTTGTGGATATTGAGATTAGTTGGAATGCCATTAGAATTAGTGTCTTTTGATCTGTACCTTTTTCATGATCTGGGGACGGTCTTGGAACACATTTTCTGTCAGGGACTTTTTGTTCTCGGTCTCGAGGACCTTGTCCATCCAGAATGTAACTGGGCGAACAGTGTATACTTTCTCTGCAGAGGTAAAAAAAAAAAAAGTGTGTGTGGGTTAGGAACCAATTGGTGAATTTTTAAGCAAACGTACTAGCTTCAGGGTTCTTGTCATCGAGTTCAAGATTGATCACCTCACAAGAGGCAATTGACTGAGGACCCCGGACACGGCTGGTATTGGTGGTGAGCAGACGGCGCTGGGCAGCTGCCAAAGGGAATCTAATTCTGGAAGAAAGCATGGAGAAGGACGAGAGATTCAAATGTTGGGTTTTTGGATTTAAATACTTCTTGTACCCAGTCCTCGGGACTTGTGAGACGGGATTTAGATAGGGCCCGAAAAGGGATGTGCTCCGAACGAAAAGACACGATACGGAAACTACATGACCAATAATAGGATGTTTATGGATCAAGATTCTACTGCACCTGTGTTCTCTTGTTGGATGGTTGGGGGGGTTTTGTTGAGACACACAAAAAGGCAAGCGATTTTTTCGACCTGCCTAATCGAGCAAGGAATTTGGACAGCCCTCTTTTCTGCATAACACTGTCACACCCGTCCTTTTCAGTGGGCACATCCACGCCGGAGCTAGCCCTGTCCAGCTACCCATTAGAGGAAAGGATGACACCATTTTTCTGGAAGCTATAAAAACCCATCAGGCGCCTTGGACCTCTTTATCTCTCTAATTAACAATGGACCAGCTATCCAATGCAGAGTCGCATCACGAGCCAAAGAACGAAGAAGAGGCCAGACAAGACAAGAATCTGGAAGAAGTCGACCAATTAAAGTCACACACACGAAATGACAGCGAGAATCCCAATCTCAAAAAGGCGCCCGGAAACACCTTGGATGCAGCAGGAAACATACACACCACCAGTGGGGATAGCCAGAGAGGCACCCAAGAGACAGGTCCTGGCACGGCTATCCTTCCTGATCCACCTGGACCATCCACACCTCCAAAAGACTGCGAGAACTATGGCAGCGGGGATGCCTCGCTTGGTCAAGGTAGGCTAACGAGTCACTAGACGTAATGATGAGCTCATGCTGGCCTCAGAAATCAACCAAGTCCACAAAACCACCCTACGGACACCCAAGCCAACAAAGACAATCGGCAAAGAGCAGGCCCTCAAACACTCGAGTCAATTGGCAGATCCAGCCGACAACCCTCGCCATCATAGCTTCAGCTTTACTCCAGATGTCGACTCGCTATTGACGCCAATTGATCCTGGAAAGCTTATTGCTGGCCTGGAAATCAATGCACTGAAATACATTACAGCCACATGCATCATATGCTATGTGTGTGGAAGGCTAGATTATAATATCTTTTTTGGCATATTCTGTGCAGTGCTAGGTAGCCAAGACACACTCATTGGGAACTCTAAATAACTAATATATCTATGTAGCTGTATTGATATTCTGGCTAGTGGGCAAAGAAATGAAAAAGGGATTGGGCTGGAAACTTGCAAAACAAGAAGGAATGAAATCTGTAAGTTGTCTTGGATTTTTGTCTTGTCTTTATTAATAAATCATTAGCTCTATACATCAGAAGGCGAGACGGTCGAATGGCTAAACTTCATGGTCGAAAAGATCTGGAGAAGCATTGACCCCGAGTTCTTTGTCCTTGTCGAAGGCATGTTGCAGGACACTCTAGAGAGCATCCAGCCAAATTCGGTGGCAAGTATCAAAGTGCATCATCAAGTCTGATTGCTAACTCTTCTAAATCTACAGAAATTTATCAAGGTAAAGGATCTTGATATTGGTGTACAAGCTCCTAGGATCCAGTCGCAAGTATCGGTATCGAGTCTAGAGATGTCTAGCCAAACTAATCCGAGTCTTTAGGATCCGAGTCTTTCCTTCTCTACCCGGCCAGCCAGACGAAAGCATCGCAAGTATCCTTGTGGACACTACCATGATCATTTCTATATTCACATTTGCCTATTTAGTTTGGAGAAGCCTCTTTTAGCTTCCATGCACATCCTTCTGCATCATTTTCAGGGACTCGCCATGCTACTGCCAAATCACCCGGCATCAGCATCCAACTCAAGGCTGGTATCGACACCCCCATCAATGTCAGAGCTGAACTGGTGGCATTTTCGGGCAAGATACGCTTCAAGGTTCTTACCTCGCCAGAGATCCCATTCGTCTCAAAGGTCACACTTGCATTCACAAGGAATCCTGTCATAGAGACAGCCATTATGCCTCTCACAAAACACTTTAATATTATGCATGTAAGAGTCTTGGTCAATATACTTCTTTTACTTAGACTTTGATAGCTACCAATGGTAAAGGCCTTGGTAAACCAGGGTATCAGTCTTGGATTTGCCGAGTTTGTCGATCCAAAGAGCATAACTCTGGATATCCAAGAACTAATGGGAGCCGATGCTACTGATGTCAGAGCAATTGGCGTAGTCAAGGTTGAGATTCGAGAGGCTTCTCGTTTAGGATCACAGACAATACAAGGTAAATAATTAGTTGTGTGATACCATCCTGAACTCATGGATCAATAGACATGGAGGATTCTTATGCGACTCTGTCATTGAGCAATCAGCCCAAAAAGACCTTGTCAAGCACAAGAGTTCTTACTAATGACAAGGATCCCCGGTGGAATGAGACTCTATATGTCCTTGTTAATGAAGGCAAGTCGATTTCTGCTACTCTAAAGATTACAAGCCCAGGTACTTAAACTTTAGTCTAGACGATATCTTGGCAGACACAAAGGTAGATATCAAGGTCTGGGATGCCGACAAGGTCAAATATGATGACTTGTGGGGATCAGTGTCTATTCCAGTAAAGAGCATTGTCCAGGGCCAGGTCGACAAGATTGGAAACGTGTCGGATTGGTGTAAAGAAGAGCGGGTCGTCTTTGACGGGTAACTTGGTTTATTTTCGGATGATTGAAATCTAATCATAAAACACAGTTGGGAGCCAATTGACGGAAAATCGGAAGCAAAGTCCAAGACCAAGCTCAATTATAAGCTTAGTTTCCATCCAAAGTACACCCTTCCAAAAGCAGATCTACTCCATGGTGGTGCCCAAAAGGACAATGGAAAGGATACTAAACCCGAGCACAAGCAAAAAGAAGAACCACTGAATCCTAGCCATAACAATGGTAATTGCAACAAGAGCGCTTTTGGGCCTTGTATATTAATACGGGGTTTTTGGTAGGAATATTGAGTATCCAGGTTCATCAGGCTGTTGATCTTGAGATTGCAGATCCAGAGGTCATTGCAGCAGATGAAAACAAGCATCCTTATAATCCAAACCAGATCGTCAGCCCTTATGCTATTATTTACATCAATGACAATAAGGTGTTCAAGACAAGAACAAAGATGCGCAATCCAAGTCCTGTAAGTCGGGTTCTAGGCCATTTTTCAATCCATCGAACCTCCCTCTTTGACATGTTTTTTTTTACATATAGCATTGGAATGCAGTGTCTGAAAACTTTGTTGCAGACTATGAAAACGCGACAATTAGAATTTCAGTAAAAAACTCGGTTGACCTGGAGCGCGATCCAGTAATAGGAACAAAGTCTATTGCCTTGTCCGAGCTTTTTGCTGACCAAAAGGATACTGTGAGTTGTGACAACAAGGCTGGATGTATATTGATCTCGATAAATGATAGTTTAAAGACGTTCAAAAGTGGATTCCACTCGACAATGGAATTGGGTTTGGCAAAGTGTTGCTGACCATAAAGTACAAACCAGTCAAACTCACTCTTCCCCGCGAACTCCAAGGATCAGGTAAGTCCAGATGATGGGCCTGAAAAAAAAGATGATAAAATTGATTATTATCTTGCTCTAGATGTTGCAACCTTGGTTGTTGACTATGTCAGTCTTTCCAACCTTAAACCACCCTTTGATCCAAAGTATATCAATTCCACCAAGGTTGTTTTGGCCTTGAACCTAGACCCTGTGATAGTAAAGAGACTCAAGCCAAAAGACATGAAACAGCAGCAGGATTCTGAGGAAATGGTATCTCAGAACGAAATTTATGGATGGTGGCACCAACACCTCTACTTTCCACTTTCAATGAGGTATCGTACTGCACTCTACGTTCATGTCCACCAAGGCACCATCACAGCCACAAAAGCATCTGGTCGGATCTGGTTAAAGAACCTAGTGGATCAAGAGTGGCACGATATCGTGGTTGGACTGCACCCTTACTGCTCCGAAAAAAGCAAAGAGTCCAACCGAAACCAGGATGACTGGGACATGGATGGTGAACTGGGTCAAGTAACCTTGAGAGTTAAAGTAATGCCTGGATTTTCGCCAGTTCATACCCATTTGCACTCCTATAAAAAAGATATGGTCGGTGCAGATCCTTTCCACGACGACGCAATCAAGGCCAAAGCACAGCAATGGATCCATGAGCAGAGTGCTGATAATAATGATACTACGGCAGACCCTGAACTAAAGGAAGCAGTCCAGCAGGAAAGAGAGAAAAAGGAAGATATCGAGGAGATGAAGCAGGGCAGGAGACGTTCATCTAGTATGTCGTCCGAGTATGGTGAAGATGATTCGGATATGGAGGACAAAGATTACAAGTATATGGAGGAGATGCGAAGTATGTTCAAGTCACCAAAGATTAGACGCAACAGTGTGAGCCGTAAATTAGCCTGGTGCACAGACAAGGCCAAAAACAAGGTTGATTCTATTCGCGATGGGTTCAATTCAGAAGCCCGTGCGGCCAAAAATGTAACAAAGGAAGGATAACTTCTTTTTATAAATATTCAATAAATCTGTAAATATAATACAATTGGCTTGATATTTTTGAGATATTCAAAGCATTTGGAGTCAAGATAGTCCAGATAGCATGAGTGTGCATTCAGTCTCGATACATGTTTCCTGGTCTACCTTTTCAAAGTTTACTGTTTTTTTTTTACAATGCTCTTATTTTTTGCCGTAAACATAGATCTAAGATTGATTAGGTATAATAGCTATTTGCAAAGTCAAAGTTAATTGTAACAATTAGCGAAACATTCTGCATTAATAATTACTGCTTCCGGACCTTGTACAAACATGGGGTATGCAATCAAGGCAGAAGCAAGAAAATTCATTAGTATAGATACAGTAGGTAAAGCATTTGCACTAAATAGATATACGGTACGGTGTAGTTCAATCTAAACCTTTTTATTATTAATAAATCACAAAAAAAAATAGGAAACTGGTATGTTCTTTTGAACCAATTTGGTCAAAAAGAGTCGGGCCACTTGTATCTTTGATTGGGAACATGAATGTATTTTAATCAGTAAAAGTTCTTACGACCAAATGTTACATTCACAAGGGTCTATTTTTTTATATTTCCGAAGGTAGTATACATTCGAAATAAAGAAGGTAACAGTGCTAAATAAACGCAAAACAAGCCTTTGTCTAAACGTTTTGGAATGGCTACCAAATAGTTTTGATTTGAGCTCTATTAAACATATTTGGACCTATCTTGTGAACCGTGTTTCCTCGTGGAATGAAAAAAAAAGTCTACTATACTAGAACAGTTAAAGCTGTTTTCTGGACCAATACTTGATTCACTATATCAATTGCTAAAGGTGATAAATATAACATTTTTTTTTGAATTTTCTCGTTAATAATACCTACCTATAAATATTGATAATACAAGCTAGTTGTCAAAAAATAAAAGTCATCAGAGTTCAAATATCACTTTAATTTATACAATTTTTTGTTTAATTTAACTATATATGATGGCTAGTAATATTCGCAATTGCACAACTAATCTTATACCTCTAGACGTTATTGTTCAAGTTGGTAAAGCCAAAAGTATATATGATGGTTTGGCCTCTTTTGGTAGGATTCCTATAGAAAAGTTAATGTGTGTGTGGGGATTTTACCGATATTTTTTAGCGCAGACATTAGAAATCCCCACAGGACTAGCGACAATATCTTGGAGTTTTAGGCTGATTTGATCCTACAGGCATTAGTTCAACTTGAGGATAGGAAAATGGCTATTCAAATACTCTAAAAAGAATCAAGGGTTTTAGTTTTCGGGTTTCGGATAAAGGTGAATGAGCTTGAGAACCGACGTACAATCTTCAAACCTACGACTCTTGTTTGTAATACAAACAACTCAAGAAGACTAGAGACGAGAAACTGAAAATAAATAACAAAACTCTAGTCGTAGAAGCCCGTTGAATAAAGTATCGATCCTGGTAAAATGCTTTAGAGGGTAGATTTTTGAATAGTCTTTCTAACCTTTAAAGAAACGTTGGCCAACTTGACATATATATATAAAGCCGTTTTTTACAAGTTCTTTACAAAAATAATCACAAATGAAATTGAAAAATAATTCATTAGAGTGAACAAGTGCCAAATATTATCTGAAATTACGTATTGTGGGCAAAGTTCCTATATCAGCACGAGACACCCAATGGCCTAGTCAACCAAATATGATAGTTATGGGGTTATTGTGTCAAAATCAAAAACAACAATGATTATTTAATGTGCTTTACTATACAAGTCATCAACGTCAAGACTAGATATTTACGAATACTCCTTTAAGAGGTTGCCGATACTTTTACAATGGACATTATGGAAAACAATTGCAAGTTTATAAAATATTATATTGCAGTAAACATTCCTTTTGATCACTAGCACAAACGTATATAAAAAGTATCTTGAGAACCTCGGGTATTTATGTCATCTATTCACCCGAGTTATATCCAATTGAACAACTTTTTAAATAGGATTTCCAAGTATTCGAGACACCTGCAAACAAGTTATTTAGTGAGTTCCAAGGGTTTGACACTATTCCATGTTCAGATTTAAAGAGTGCTTGATTTTCAAGCCAGTTTGCGCCTACACACTAGTGGTTTTTGTTAATTTTTAAAATTCGACTGAAATATCTTGTTATTTTATATTTGTTTGTATAGGGCTTTATTGGTGATACTTTGGTTGACAACAAAGAGAGTAATCATACTAAGCTTTTCTAAAAAGAAACCTCTCGATATTTTGGAATGTTAGTCTATGTATGTTACATTGTAAACAATAAAGAAAGAAAGAAAAGGGGGATTCATAATAATCATTTAAAGGCGGTAAATTGACCCGTAGATAATGTCGAGGTCAAACAAAGCCATAAATAAAGCTTTGAAAGAGATGCTGACGCAGTGGTGCCCATAGATGGAGAGAATTGTGCGCCAAAAGGTGAGAATAAGGACAGAATGCCGGATGACAAGGTTTTGGGGAGTTGGAAAAAGCAGAATATTGTATGGTGGCAAATGCAAGTTAAAATTGACAAGACCTAGCCGAGATACAACCGTTGTTTATTCCTGAGAGATATTTAAGACTGTGAATTAATAATTTATGTATAAACATGTTTGTATAGATTTTGTTTGATCAAAATAATAATAATAATAATAATAACATGGATATTCGAATCAATAACTGTATTTTGTGGCGTATGTAAAATGTATTGTACTTTATGGAATGTAATGTGCACTTGGTATAATGCCTAAAGGCGTTTAACAAATGGATATAATAAATAAAGATGCGGTATGGTTATTTAAAGAGGTATATCTAAGCCAAAATAAATGGTGTATTGCACTGTTAGTTGGTCTTTTTGCGGTTGTAAACAAAATGATTGGCACCCAGTCCCTGAGACAGGGCAGTATTTCGTCGCTTGATTTGTTGTTCTTTTATTTCGTTTTCTTCCATTTGCTCAGAAGGAAGCAAAACTGCACGATCAATGGCTGCTGGAAGGCCTAGATGGATAATGAAGTTTTTGTTATAAAATCTTGACCCAACTGGTTGGGCAACATTTATTGTTGTTGTTTTTTTTTGTTTTTTTTTTTTTTTACCTCTGTGGCGACCTCGGTACATAAGCACTATAATAACCAGTTTGCTAAGGGTACGGTACTCGGCTGATTGAGAAGGAGTCGTTCCAGGGTAGCCAACAGATGCGCCAACATTGCCAAACGCAGAAACACACTCATAGATGATCGTTCCAAATGTTATCGGTGATGGTTCCATAATTGGACCTGCTTCTATCACACAGACTAGGAATACACCAGCAATCAACCAACAAATCTCGTTTGTAAGCTGCTGCTGAATCTGTGTCATCACAAAGAAGTCGGGACTACGGATCACCTTTCGCGAATTGGTCAATACGCTATTGATGGTTGGGTGGCGGTCGAGCTTGATAACCTTTGCAAAGGTCTCTGGCTTGTGCTCTTCCTCTTCTTCATCTTCAGGTTCATGTTCATGATGAAATATTCCCAGAGCACGTTCCTAGGGGAAAAGACGAGTTGATTTAATGACCAAATACCCCATCACATCTTGTTTTCTTACCTGGTAAACATTGCTGTTACGCATCGATATTGCGACAGGGTAAACACTGATATACATGGCAATAATGTAGACCAGTTGTGTTCCTGGGTTGAGGTCGTTCAAACTCACTACACTGAAACCGGCTTTGAAATCAAATAAAAACTTAGCCAACAAAGACCAAGATATCTTGGGGAATAAACACATACCACTTCTGGTGGCAATGGACTGGAAAATGCCATCTAAAACGCGTGAGGCCCATGGAATTCCATTCAACACCGGAAGCCAGTAATTCAGAGCAAGGAAACTTCCGATTTCAGCCACAGTTATTGCAATCAACACAAGTAAAAGCCAGCGTGTCTGTGTAGCTGGAAATAAGGTTGTATAACATCTCCGGGGATGTTCGAGTAAATAATGTAGAGTTTCACGAAGCATAATGTATGACGAAGGAGTCAATTTTCTAAAGGTCCAAATGATTAAACGAAGCAATAAAGCATATGCTGTATTGCCTGCGAGTACCAAAAATGCAGCCATGAGGAGAGGAAAGGGTGAGTTCTGGAATGGAGTCATGCTTGCGTCCACCAGGCTCAAGCCAAGGTTGTTAAAGGCCGAGATGGAGAGGAAGAATGAGAACAACCAGGGATTCACCGGCCCATTGCCGTTTGAGGATTCAAGGACACTGCGGGCATATCCTGATACGGCCAAGTAGATACGGAATATGAAGCCAAATCCAATGATCAGACCGACATAATACAAGGACACCAAGCGAATCAACATGTCAATGGCACGGTATTCAGCTCCACCAATTTTATAGCGCTGCTCACGGGTCAGCTGACTTTTATCAATGGTTTCGCTCATCAGTTTCTTGATCGCTTGATTCTCTTCATAGGCGTTGTAGAGTACATGTGCTGCATCAGGAGCGTGAGGCTCAGAGGACACCAAGGTCTTTAGGCGCTCGCCGACAAACTTTTCATCGACTTGATTCTGCTTATTGTAATTCTTACGGGCCTCTGCACGTTTCTTGAGCAGGTTGTTGTCAAAGTTGATTACCGTATGAACAGGTGGAGATGTAGTGTCATTATCAGGTGGAGATGTTATGTCATTATCAGGTGGAGATGTAGTGTCATTATCAGGCTGAGAAGTACTCTGGACATTCTCTGGCTTCTTTGGAGGCAATTCAAAGGAGCCGATCTCTGTAGGAGATGATGTCAGTACTTGGGTCTCATTAGGATCATTCTTTTCATTCGAATCATCGTTAACTGTGGTATCCAGTTGAAGTGATTGTGGTTTCTTGTTATTTCTAGTCCGGTTACTGTCCTCATCGCTCACACTATTGTTGACGGGCTCTGGGGGAATTGTCATTCGACGCTGTCTGTTGGCCTCTAGGTACTTGTCTCTGTTCTTCTTGAATCTTTCGAGATGATCCTGGACCTTTTTTGATGGTGGACTGTGAACATTATAGTCAACTGAACAGCTTCTATGTCTTTTAGCCATACTTTGCTGTTCAGCCGACTTTTCATTCAGTCTGTCTGATATGTTGGGAGTAAAGATTGTCATTCTGCGTTTGATGCCTGGCATGGCTGTCATGGCTCTTTCGCGGTATTCTTTCTTTACACCACGTTCGAGGTCTTGTATCGAACGTTCAAACTTTCTCCTGTTGTGCTCTTCGCGTTTGCGCTGGCGATTAAATTTGATCATATCATCAAAGCGGATCGAAAAAAAGTGCTTGCGGATCAAAAGCACTATAAGAGATATCGTAACATGGGAGCCGAGGAAGGAAGTGAAGTAGAGGACGAGTACTTGGTATGTGCTCATGTCTGACATGCGTATAGTGTTGAGGCCGGTGTTTGTTGCACCAGAGACGGCGGTGAACAGCGCATCGACATATTTCCAATCGTTATTGGGCTGGAAATAATAGAATCCAGAAGTGATAAAGGTGAGTAGGGCAATGTAGATGTAATGTAGTTCGAGAAAGCGTATCTTCTCGACCCAAAGCCACTTTAGAAAGTGCTTCAAGGATTTCCCGAAATTCTCCATGAAAGAAAGAGCGGTGTGATTGAATTGCAATACCAGCGCTGGTTCTTATATTCCAATAGAAGAGGACGGATAATAACAAAGGGTAGGACATTCGGACCATAAGTTCTCCCAACCACTAACGGGAAAAGGGTCATTGGCAAGGGCGCCGATTTGAATCCTCTAGAGAAAACGTTTGGTTATCCAGAGGGCTACTCTACATGGCCCTTGTGCCAGTCTCTTATTAATAAAAGCATCGTTGCCTTGTACCAAGTGGCCTTAATGGGCCAGCTGAGATAGAGATGATCTCTGGTACTAATAAGGATATTTTGGGTCGCCTGGTGTAGTCTTGACTAGATGGGATCGTCGTGTCGCATTAGATTGTACAATCGTGATACCTGTAACATCTTTACTTTAATATACACCTTTATTTTTTGGACCGCTTGCCAATCCTTTGATTCCTTTAGAATAGTCTCGGGCAAACAAACCGCCCGTGTCACTGCACGGCCTCTTTTGACAGGTGCCTCTCAAACGGTGTTCAAATGGAACGTTATTCATTGCGAAACACATAAATCTCTTTAATACTGAGGCATTTTATCCATATATGTATCATTGTTTCTCAATCACGCCAAGGCTTCCCTGCATTCCAACCAATTTATTCTACCCTTTTGCATTTTGTCATGTAATTTGGGGATTTAGTTTCTGCAGCAGTAGAGCTTGTGTCCATGAATTACAGCTCATTTTTGTATCAGTTTTCCAGAATATACATAGATAAATACATGCATGCATGCATATTGATTTGCATATATACTTTATGAGATTTACAAATGCTAGTTAATTTTTATTACATCTTTCATTTTATATGCGATTTACAAACGGCTAATTTCCAATATCTTGATTCCTGTTTATTAATCCTTGCTCTTCTTCTCCTTCTTCTCCTTCTTTTCCTTCTTTTCCTTCTTCTCCTTCTTAGCCTTCTTGGGTTCAGAAACTTCTTCATCATCAGCAGCACGCTTCAAGGACTTTGAGTCTTTGGCAGCGACATTGACAGCAGTGATCTTGGGGGCAATTCCGGCAGCAGCAATGGCAGCTTCGGAAGGCTTACCGAAAGTAGGAGCAAGGTCCTTACCATCGGGGTTGTTGGTGTAGTCAACGTAGGCAGTCTTCCATACTTCGGGAGTTTCCTCAGTGACACGACCAAACTTGTCGAGCTTACCCTCAGTCTTGAGCTTCTTCTTGGCCAAGGCAACGGGGCCAAGTCCCCAGCGGCGGGGGTATGTGTCGCGCTCCATAATGACACGCTTGACCTTGGCAACCACACCGTGGTCGCAGGTGGCCATGACAGCGGTGGTCATCTGTGCGTAGGCAAGAGCAATAGCCTCACCCTTGGTGGTCATCAGAACGATCTCCTCATTGACTTCGATACCGCTCTCGTAACGCAAGAGACCGGGAATCATGAGCTTGGCGCCGTAGCAGACAGCATTTACGGCACTGTCCTTAACAACGACACGCTTGTAACCAGTCAAGAGAGTCTCGAGAGGACGGACAACACGACGGAGGTAAGACTCGTCCTTGTTGTTGTCATACAACCACTGAGCATCCATGACATCGTGCATTGTGACAATCTCATCCTATTAAAAAGCTTCCAATTAGCCCTTTTTTGCTCCACATATCTTTTCGCTTAAATGCAATTACTTACGTTCTCAGACATGGCACCAGAGCGCACACGACGGAGCTCCTGCATGTGGCCACCGACGCCCAACAAGAGACCCAAGTGCACACAGAGAGTACGCATATAAGTACCAGCCTCACAGCTGGCCCAGAATACAGCCAAGTGGCGGTCGTTATCGAATTCGAGAAGCTTGCTCTCGTGGACGGTACGTACACGCAACTGACGCTTGACAGCAGAGATGAGAGGAGGACGCTGGAAGAGAGCACCAGTAAGGGTCTCGATAGCCTAAAGTCGCACGCAACCATAAAAATTAATTAATAAATAAATAATCTTGATCCCCCCTCCCAATCGCTCTAATTTTATTCCTTAATGCCTTACCTGTGACAACTTCTTCTCGCTCTCAAGAGCCTCGTGGAGACGGAGGACACACACGTACTCCTTACCAGCACCCTGCTGGGACTTGACAAGACGGGTGGCACGGTCAACACAGACGATCAAACAGCCAGTGACCTTGGGATCCAAAGTTCCACTGTGGCCAGTCTTCTCAACACGAAGAATACGACGAACCCAGGCAACAACTTCGTGAGAGGAAGGGTTGGCGGGCTAATTGACAAAAAATAAGTATCTTTTCGGATACAATTATCTAGTTAAAGCTTACCTTGTCAAGGTTAATGACACCATAACGAACATAGTCGTTAAGGGGACGCTTCAATGGAGAGCAACCATTGGGGATGGGTGTGTAATGACCAGTACGGACGTTGAGCTGATCGTAGTTCTAAGAGGCGATCTATCTGTCAGTCCTGCCTGGCTTTTTCTCATTGATTGCGTTTTTGTTTTTACCTTCAAAAGAAGAGGCCACTTTGAGGTGTCAATGGCAGGTGTCACGGCTGTTGGCTTGATCACTGTTTCGTCAGCCATGTCGCAATTGTCTGGAAAATACAAAAGTTTGACAGACGGGAAACTTGGTCCCTTTTCAGCCTGTGAAGGAATTTTTCGGAGGACCAAGCCACAATGACTGCTTTCAGGCTCCACTTGCACACCACGCCTAAATGAGCGGTGACTGGCAAGCAAGGGATATGAGCCAATCAATTGGATAGCATGGGAGTAAGTTATGCGGTGGTGGTGGTGGAGACGGAAACAGAGCGACAACTGGCATAGTAATATAGCAGGCTCCTATAGTCTGGGGGGGACATGGGGTTGGCTATAGCGAGCGTTCTTGTGCTTAAAGGCTTGTGAATTGATCTCGTTGCCATGCCTGCGCATTCGCCTTTCTGGATCGTCCAATGAGGGCTCTGATAGTGTTACACAGAGCCACAGCCACCTCTTGCAAGTGAAGAGTTGGTAATGAAGCATGAAAAAGGATTCCAGAGTCTATGATTGGCTCGATTAGGATGTTTGAATGACGTCGGATACCCTGTTGTGAGGCGGACCTTCAACACACGCTTCCCCTCGCTCGCAAACTATAGAATATTTTTCAGGAGCGTGCATCTCTAGAGAGGCTTTCCATCGGTGCACAATAACATCAATTACACACTTTATAAAATGAGCGAAGACCACAACTGGAAATTTGCCCAATGCTTTGGCGACAAGGGAGACTCGGATGATATCACAGAAGGTAAAGCAACTGGATTCAAAAAGGACTGGAGGCTATTTCTCTCTTTCTCTTTCTCTCTCCCAAGAGATAGGATTGTAGATGTTTTGTGATGACCAACTGTTTCGCGTCTGTAGCTGATATCATCACCACTGTCGAGTTTGACCCAACCGGAGACTATCTGGCTACTGGAGACAAGGGCGGAAGAGTCGTGCTGTTTGAGCGCAATGAAAGTGTAAGTAAAGAGGGTTTGGATTAGTCTTTTCTGATTGTGTGGTATATAGAAAAAAGGGTGCGAATACAAATTCCATACCGAGTTCCAATCACACGAAGCAGAATTCGACTATCTAAAGAGTTTGGAGATTGAAGAGAAGATCAACAAGATCAAATGGTGCAAGAGGCAAAACTCGGCACATTTCCTATTGTCGACTAATGGTAAAAACAAACACAAACGTTTGGAGAGTTGTGAGTGGTATCTGATCCACATATTGGATTTGCAGACAAGACCATCAAGCTCTGGAAGGTGTTTGAGAAGTCTCTTCGGGTTGTATCCGAGAGTCCAGTTGGGCCTGGGATTACTCAGCCTAGTCTGAGAGTACCCAAGCTTACTCACCGAGATACAATTGTGGCTGCTGTGCCTCGCAAGGTCTATGCAAATGGTATGAATCCAGAGATGTGTTAGGGCGACTTATTGATCGAGAATACCTTTTTAGCCCATGCCTACCACATCAACTCTATATCAACAAACTCTGATGGCGAGACGTATCTGTCGGCCGACGACCTGAGGATCAACCTCTGGAATATGGATATTTCTGACCAGAGCTTCAGTAAGAAAGATGGCCAGGATATGATATGAATGAGGTTATAACGTTTCTTGTCAGACATTGTGGATATCAAACCAGCAAACATGGAGGAGCTGACAGAGGTCATTACTGCAGCAGAATTCCATCCCTTGCAGTGCAATGTGTTTATGTACAGTTCCAGCAAGGGATCCATTAAGCTTAGTGACATGCGTCAGTCTGCGTTGTGCGATCAGCATGCCAAAGGTAACATTGAAAGAGTCTTGGATTGGCCTTTGACAGTCGATTAGTGTTTGAAGAGGCAGAGGATCCTGCCAACCGATCATTCTTTTCCGAGATCATATCTTCTGTATCGGATGTCAAGTTTAGTCAGGATGGTCGATATATTCTCTCGAGGGATTATCTTACCCTAAAGATCTGGGATATCAACATGGACAACCGACCTGTTCAGACCATCCAGATCCACGACCAATTGAGAAACAAGCTGTGTGATTTATATGAGAACGACTGTATCTTTGACAAGTTTGAGTGCAACTTTAGTGCAGATGGACAGTAAGCATCCAAAGGAGACCAAATTGGCAAACCATTTAACCATTCTTTCCTAGATCTGTCCTCACAGGATCATATAGCAACACATTCCATATCTATGATCGAGAGGGCAAGACTGACATTGCTCTCGAGGCAGACAAAAATGCATTCAAGGCCAAACGTCTTGGATCAGCCAAGAACAAGCTGACAATGGCACGAGGAGGGGCCAAGAACGGGATGATGAATGACTCGATGGACTTTACCAAAAAGATCCTTCATGCGTCCTGGCACCCTCACGAGAACTCCATTGCAGTGGCTGCCACAAACAACCTCTTTATCTTTACGTGAGTACCTAGGCTAACCGTCTCTTTTGTACTGACTCCTTTGAATAGTGAATAACGACAACAAAAGAAGAAGAAGAAGAAGAAAAAGAAAAAAGACAAAACGTCGATCGCTCGTCCAGGTGTCTTGCTTCCTTCCTCTTTTTCTTTTCCAATGTTAGTTTCTTATCGTGTATTTCCTGTTTACCACTTCTACTTTTTGTTATTTATTATTATTTCCATATGCTATGCCAATAAGAGAAAGAGATGGAGAGATAAATATTATTGTCTTTTTGTCATGCCAAACGCGTTCATGGCCAGTAACACGTTGTTGCTGTCCAATCGGAGGACTGCACATGGAGACGGGAAATCATCGCCTCTTCAATGCCCGTCCTTGGCCCTTCCTGCTTCCCCTTTCATCACATCCCAAACATACAACTGCGATGTCTATGCTGGATGTCAGCAGTCAAAAGACACTGCTGAAAACGGCCATTCTCGGCTTAATTGCCGGGGCTGCCTTTTCATCTCGTTTATTTAGTATTGTGCGTTACGAATCAGTCATTCACGAATTCGACCCATGGTAAACCCCTTTCTCTTTTTTTTTATACTACTTTCTTGATTCCAGGCGGCTCATTGAAATCCATAGGTTCAACTATCGTGCTACTCAGATGCTTGTAAAGGATGGCTTTTATGAGTTTTGGAATTGGTTCGATGACCGTTCATGGTATCCTCTTGGACGCGTCGTAGGCGGCACAGTTTACCCTGGTCTCATGGTCACGGCTGCCGTGATCCACAACATTCTCCATTTCTTCAACTTCCCAGTCGACATTCGCAATGTGTGTGTATTGCTAGCTCCTGTATTTTCAGGTGCAACTGCCTATGCAACCTACCTCTTGACCACCGAATTGAAGGATTCGTCTGCTGGTCTACTTGCAGCCGCCTTTATCGGCATTGCTCCTGGATACATCTCCCGCTCAGTCGCAGGCTCATACGATAACGAGGCAATTGCAATCTTTTTGTTAATGTTCACATTCTTCCTCTGGATCAAAGCCCTCAAGACAGGATCAGCCTTGTGGGCCTCACTCTCGGCATTCTTTTACTTTTACATGGTTGCAGCATGGGGTGGATATGTATTCATTATCAACATCATTCCTCTCCATGTGTTTGTCTTGATGCTGATGGGCAGATTCTCTAGCCGTGTCTATGTATCCTACTCGACGTTTTATGTGCTTGGCACTCTGATGTCCATGCAGATTCCCTTTGTTGGCTTCCAGCCCACTCGTACCTCTGAACACATGGCTGCTTTGGGTAAGCCATCCTTAGTGCCCTTGTCTGTTAGGATCTAGCCCTAATCATGTCATCTAGGTGTGTTTGGATTGTGTCAGATTATGGGATTTGTTGATCTATTGCGTGGACATTTGCCAGCAAAGCAGTTCCAGGTTCTTTTAAAGGCATTTGTCTTTGGTTCCTTTGTAATTGGCTTTGCTGCTCTTGTACTCTTGACCATGAGTGGGTTCATTGCTCCCTGGACCGGCCGTTTCTATTCCCTCTGGGACACTGGGTACGCCAAGATTCATATTCCCATCATTGCCTCTGTATCAGAGCATCAGCCAACCGCATGGGCCTCATTCTTCTTTGATCTCGAGATGTTGATCTTCTTGTTCCCTGCTGGTATCTACTTGTGTTTCCAAAAGTTGCGTGATGAACATGTATTTGTGATTGTGTATGGCATCTTTGCGTCTTACTTTGCTGGTGTTATGGTTCGCTTGATGCTTACACTCACGCCCGTTGTGTGCATCTGTGCCGGCATCACTGTATCTACACTCTTGGACACCTATCTGGACTTTTCAAACGAGAAGCCCAAGAGCATTGAGTCGGATAAGGCTGTCTTGACAGAATCATCATCTTCAACATCTTCAACTTCATCATCTATCACAAAGACGACAACTGTAACTAAAAAGGGAAAGACTACCAAGACTTCCACCAAGGAAACCAAGGAGACCAAGGATGGTCTGGATGACAAGAACAAGGACAAGAAACCAAAGAGCACGAGTGATAAAAAGAAGTACTATGGCATCCTTAGCCGGGACTCACGAGTGCTTGTGGTTGGCAGTTTTGTATTCTTCTTGTTTTTGTTTGTCTGGCATTGCACCTGGGTCACCTCGAATGCATACTCGAGCCCCTCTATTGTCCTTGCATCCCGAAACCCTGACGGTTCCCAGCACATCATCGATGACTTTAGAGAGGCATATTATTGGTTGCGTAAGAACACCAAGGAAGATGCCAAGATCATGTCATGGTGGGATTACGGCTACCAGATTGCAGGCATGGCTGACCGTCCTACTCTTGTGGATAACAATACCTGGAACAACACCCATATTGCGACTGTCGGTCGTGCCATGTCTTCAAATGAAGAGGATTCGTATGAGATTATGAAGCAGCACGATGTTGACTATGTCTTGGTGATCTTTGGTGGTCTCTTGGGATACTCTGGTGATGACATCAACAAGTACCTGTGGATGATCCGTATCGCCGAGGGTGTCTGGCCCGACAAGATCAAGGAATCAGACTACTTTACACCTCAGGGTGACTACAGAGTTGATGACCAGGCATCTCCTGCCATGAAGAACTCTCTGATGTACAAGATGAGCTACTACAGATTCCATGAGCTCTACAATGGCCAGCAACCCATGGATCGTGTTCGCCAGCAGCGTCTTCCTGCTCAGGGTCCTGAATTGAATGTTCTTGATGAGGCCTTTACATCTGAGAACTGGATTGTAAGAATTTACAAGGTCAAGGATTACGATAATCTTGGCAGACCTCATTCTATGGCTGGTGCATTTGAGGCCGGCAAGAAGAAGAAAAAGACTGCTCGCAGTCAAAAGAGCAAGGAGAGACGGAGACGCACTGAACTTGATTAGACATGGTCATGAAGCTATAGGTATATAACAGGCTAAAACACACACACACACCACACACACACACTTGGACTTCTTTATCTATAAATAAATAAATAAATAAAAAGAGATAAACATAAAGAATTGCTTGTGGGTGGGTCTATAAATGAGCCTTTGATGCACACTTCATCACAAGTATCTGGACCTATTGATTGATATTAAAGTGTCTATATTCAAAAAGAAGAAGCTTTGATAAAATTGGATATGTGGTCGACGTATTTTTTTGAAGCCCATGCTACTAATGCTTTGCAACTATTGATAATTGGGCTGGTAAACGCAATATAATAAAGGTGTTTGTAATAAAGGACAACATGGTGTCTAAGCAACCATACTCTTGACTGCCAAACATAATTATTGTTCTCGAGTATTTTCCTTTTTAATAATAATAATAATACTCCATAAAGACTGTAAAGAGACTAAAATGCAAACGTATTCCTAGTAAAATCTAATCTTGGTAGAGGAGATGCTAATTAATTAATTAAAAAAGAGAGAGAGAGATAGTGCGCGATTCAAGTAATATATTCGAGTACAACGTTTTTGTGTATACTATGTAAAGGAGTGGTATTCAGATAAGGAGTCTTGTAAACTACGTAACGAATATTCTTGACATCAATAGTTTACTGCTGTAACTCGGTTTTAAAATCGGCTAGTATTCATGTGTAAAGGAGTAGAGAATGCAAATGATCCAAAAAAAATAAACATCAATGTGCCTTTGCCCAATTCTCTTCTCTTGACATGTTCCAGGTCCTTGAAGGCCAAGGGAGTACTGATCCATGGCTGGCCAATAAGCCATAAATGTAAATGATTTCCCCCCGCAGACACTATAGCTAAAGGCCTTGGCGATTGGTACCTAGATGAAAATGCAGAAAAACCCAATATGCAGAAAATGGCTATATAATTTGGCTTTTTGGTGTGACGTTGGGATCCAAAAGACACTCGATGTAACATATGATAAAAGGGCAGGTTTCTTTTATAGAGACAACCATATACATGATGAGCATGACATACTAGTCAAGATCCAATTACACGTATTGGTAGTAAGATTCATTATCCCCTGTATACCCCTATGCAGTACTGCTTTAAGGTTCTTGGTATTCTAGAGCCCAAGCATAGAGCCAAGTTGATAAAGATTATTGATTTGAACGACAAGTAAATATGAGTATTTAACCATTAAAAGTACACCAGTGCCTTGATGTTGGTACATAGAGTCCAGATATATGGTAGAGGGATAATAATAATAATAAGAATAATAATAATAAACAATGGTCAAAAGGTGCTGTTTACCCTGTATAGCCCACCCAAAAAAAAATGTCAGATTTGCAAGTGGCCATTATTGTAGTATTATCCCCAAAATATTTAAAGCAGTTGTAATATTACAACTCTTTTTTAATAATAATAATAATAATAATAATAATGACAATCTAGATGGATTTACATATTTCAGCTAATACTAGTTTAAATACCCCACTCTTTTTTTTGGTTAAGAAAAAAAAGGGTGCTTGGATATGGATCATAAAGTATATTGTTACGATCAAATAATGCCCAGATCAACAAAAGTCTAGCCAATGCAAAATCATGCCAATCTACATTTCTCTATTCCAAAGTTTATTTGTCTTATTTGTCTATGCACTTGTGCAGAAAGAAAGAAAATAGGTTGGTTTTTGAACTAGGAATGTAATGAAAAAACAAAAGATTATTGCCCAGAAACTAATCCAATTGAACATATTTTCTTTGCTATTGTTTTTTTTTAAAAAAAAATACTGGGTCTTTGAATAAGACCTGGTCAAAGTAGAGTGCAATCATGTACATGTTGGTCTAAATTAGCCTGATCAACACTGTAACATTTGCTTGGGGGTACTTTTTGCGGTAAAGACGATCCGCAAGGGTCTTCAAGATACTATATTACTATTATTTATCTAGGCAATCTTCTCGGATGCGGTGGCACTTTTTTGTACATGTACCTGACCTAGAATATACCCTACGGATATTGTAGGCTTCCGGGAGTTTGCTTACAATCAGAAATTATCACCAAGGGTTGCAAGGAGACTTATTTTTGCCCTTTTTGAGAAAAACCACCGAATGATAGGACGATATATTGAATAAGGGTTGAGGGATACTTTGTGTATAGTATGAAATGAATTGACTTTGATCATTTAAATTACAATAGGGACTGATTTAAACAATTTACAAGAAATACTTAATCATATATACTTGCGCAATATTATCAATATTCAAAAATACACTTCCTGATTTTAATCGAGACACAGATAAAACATCATGCCAATTCAACAATATGATATTTAAACGATATTGTTTGGTGATTACATGTATCCATATTTACAATCACAATCACAATCACAATCAATAAACCTACGAGAGACGCAAGGGCTATCATAAGGGTGCTATTGTATGTAGACATAGAGTTGGATCTGAAACAGGTGTAAGAAATGCGATTATCAAGAGTTGCTTCTGAGTAGATCATCTTGAGCCCTTTATTTTTGCGTATATTAATAGCACTGAAAATACAAACATATATTTATTAATCAAGACGAGGAGTTATATACTCTGTATATTTCGTATCTTATTCCATGCAAGATTGTAAAAAAGACGGCTGTGGACCAAAGCGACCTGATTATTGATCTTTTTTTTTAATAAAAACAATCCAAAAAGTACTTGGTATGTTTGATAGAAAAAGGGGAATAATGGCAAAGAACAATACTACCACAAACCAGAAGAAATGTATTGATATCAGCAATCTAAAGGCCTTTATTGTCTGTATGCTTTCAAAATAAATAGGTTGATATCTAAACTGTGAGCCAAGGTATATGTCATTCGGAAAAGGCATAGCCTTTGACCGCAGCCTTCTAGCAAGGTACAAAGGCAATTCTTTAAATGGGGTGACTATAATAGTTTGATTATCTTGATAATTTTGAGTTGATCGTTCGAATTTAATTCGCTCTACAGCACATTTAACATTATTTACTACTATGTGTCTGTAAATCTTTCTCATTCTGGTTTTCAAAATATGTCTGGTTATTGGCCATGCACGTATTCAAGCCAAGAATAAGGCCAATTATTTTAATGGGCATTAACAGAGCCACTCTGTGTACTATAAACACGACACTTGACTATAGAAATGCTACCAAGGATCTGAACCAATGACAGTGTCGATATAGATATAGATAGAGATATATAGATATATATGTAATATATGACACGTACTACCTATTGGATATATTATTAAAGGCATTCATGATTGCTGCATCACACACAAAGAATCAATATGCCAACCATAAGAAATTTCACAAGTTTAATTGTAAAGTTGATCTTGTCATTTTTAACCTTTAAAAAATTTCATTGATATATTATCGTGATTTTGGTTTTTTGGGATCTCTCCAATGATAATGGGGGTCTGCAGATGCCTCGAGTGCTTTACCAAGACTGGATTTGTGGAACCAGTGGGTTTATTTAAACAATTGTATGAGATGAAGTAGTTCATTTGATAAAGATACTAAAAATCGGGTTCAGAAAGCTTGGTTGGAATATTACACTTAGCTTGGGGGTTTAAAATATAAAGATGGCTATGTTTCTACAAAGATGGCTTGTGAGCGCCTGTGATCTGGATACCAAGTCGACAATTGTTGGGCCTATTGGTTTCTATGGTGAACACGTTAAATAGGCCTTTGAGCTTGTTTGTTGCCAAAGAAACTATATATATGTATATAGATATAGATATATTGCATGTATATTGACTCTTGTCCTAAATGCTGGTATATAATTATATTATTATTATTACCATTATTATCATTATTATTATTTTTGGTAAAGCGCCTCTAGCAGAAATGCAGTAACATTCAATTTCAATTTTCTCAGTGAGATCCCCTTTACAAAACTCAGCTGACCTTTGGGTTTTCTTATTCGCATTCCCCTTTTCCTACACCACATTCATCACCATGGGCCAGACCAAAAGCAAAGAGAACCGGGCATTGGCCAAGAAAACTCATTGTAAGAAAGAATACCAGCATTCGATTGCGACATTCTCATTGTACGATATAGTTTCCTATAAAGAGATTAGCAACTTCAGACACAATTTGGAAGCAGCTTCTTCAAAGCAGCAATCCAAGAAGACCAGCATCACAGAAGACGTATTTAAAGAGGTAACTCTTCACCTGGGCATCTTCGCTCTACTAATTCTCTATATAAAAAATAATAAAAAAAATAAAGACTGTGAAAAAGTATGTGCCTTCTGTGTCTTCGAATGACGATGTGTTTTTAAAACGACTTTATTCTGCCTTTGACGTCGATAACAATAAATCACTGGGATTCGGGTAAGCCAACCAGAGTTCCTTGGCACAAGTTCTCATCAATAGGACAGTGAGTTCGTCGATGGCCTGAGTATCTTTATGAAGGGCAACCCAGAGGAGAAGCTGGCATGTAAGACAAGACCTGCGCAATCTCATGTCAATCGCTTATCTTGTGTCTATCGCCAATAGTATCATTTAAGCTCTACGATGTAAAGCACGATGGCCACTTGACAAAACCAGAGCTTGAACGGGTGATGTTGCAGTTGGTAGGTGCATGAATAGGAAATGATGTCTTGACGGAGTTTAACCTGTCCAAAGTCCCACACCTTCTCAGACGAAGATCAAACAAGTGAAATCCATCGAATGGTAACGCGTATGTTTGAAGACCTTGATGTGGATGGCGATGGCAAACTGGTAAGACACCAAGTTGATTGGCGCATAAATCTGATTATTGTCCAATAGACGTTTGAAGAATACAAACTGTCGGTGATGAAGGAGCCTCTAGTGGTTGATTTTCTGGAGCGGTTTTTGGCCGAGCATAATATATCAAACCAGCCAAGAATGCCCTCACGGCCAGCATCCTTGCGATCCTACCACTCCACACGTTCCCTGACCCCAATGAGCCATTCCCGGGGTCCAGGATCATCACCTCCCTTGACAGCAGTCAGTCCGTCTCGTCTATCAGTCAGATTATCCCAGGCAGAATTACTGGACTATAGCCACCATCAGCAAAGAATAAACAGCAGTGGCCCCACAAGCCCTTCTCTATCGGCCACAAGTGGAACCCCCAGCCATGGCCGCAGTAATAGCCCCGGGAATCCCATCAGCCCGAGATCCACTTCAGCCCGGCTGAGCAGAGGCACCAGTATGACAAGCCTTGATGCTGCCCTGACATCGATGGAAGACAGCTTTGACTGGAAGATAAAGTCCAATGGCAGCCAATAACTCTAAGCTTATATGTTTCAGTCAATTCGTATACCTTTATTTGAACAAGAGCAGGCTTTTTTTTTTACTGAGCCTTTTGCTTATTATGTATCGCAATTTCTATCGATTATTATTCACTATTCCTTATACACGTGTAAATGAGAATACATGTAATGTTTATGCAAACATGTACTGTAATTTATGAAGGTGCCAGTTGTTTTTTTTTTCTTTAAAAAAAAAAAGAAAGTGGTCTTATTGGTATTCTGCGACTCCTTCGTCATCGACGTTGCTCGCAACGCGTTCAACTTGCCGAAGAATTCTCTCGCGCCACTCCCAATTGAACATGAAGCCAGCATGATCAAGACCTGACATCAGCCTTGCGTCTACACCACGCCCTGTAAGATACTTGCCCACCAGGGGACTATTGCTGACAATGTCCAGTTCTGACAAAAACACGACTGCATTTGTCAAAGGACTTGAAGGGTCTAGGGTGGCTGGCTCATGGGTAGTCGTGTTTTCGGCTGTTTCAGGATGAACAAAAAAGATGGTATCGACCCATTGGAACCGTCTCTTGAGAAAGTAGCAAGTGTATAGCTCACGTCCTGCAAAATAGCGCATGGCATACTTATAGAATGTTTAGCAACCAGTCTTTAAACACCCTTGTTCTTACCTCTACTGCTCGTCTGGGTATCCTGACTAGAAAATTAAAGCAGAGGTTGTGATAGTGCATAAGGAAGCAAATGGGGTCAATCAGAACCGACCCAGCCACTCTCTCAGGCACCTTCTTCATCAGCCAGCTAGCAATTGCTGTGCCATAAGAGTGAGATACCACAACTGCCCGCTCATAGCCATGATTCTGTAGCATCCCCACAATCTCCTGCACCGTCTCATCGATTCCGGGGGCATACTCTACCATATGCATCGACACATAGGGTAGTTCAAGAACAAAGATGGGTCTGTCGAGACTAGCAAGGCGATGGATAAACTCGGTGTAGCATACTGGTCCAGCCCCTAAGCCATGGATAAACAACAGGGGAGTTTTGTTCGTTGCTGCCATAGAGGGGGTTCTATACCAATACACGAGGCTTTTGTGATTATATTGGGGGGATTTGAGGTGCGATGTAGACAAATCGTGTGTGTTTCTGAAAACAGCTCGAATCCCTTCAATTATCATGTGGGGGTACTCGAGAAAACCGCCCCAGAGAACAGAAGGGGAATCGGTGCCGTATCTTTGGAATCCCCAGGCAGTCTCGAGAAAGAGAGTGTTAAAAATATAGGTGATGATATAGAGATTGACATAGACGAAAAGTGGTCGATGTACGGCCTCAATTGGGTCAAGAGACATTCGAATACAACGGATCTGCGGATTGCGACCTTTTGGGAATTTTACATTGAACATCTTTTCAGTTCGTTCAAGATATCCGTCAAGCTCAGCTGCATATTCTGGATTCTGCGTCACAGGTTCAAGATAGTCATTCCAGAGAGATCCAGCGAGCCTACAAGACATTCATGGTTGAGTGGACTGCTTTGAATTGGCACAGGCCGTCTTACCACTCTGCAAGGTTGTCTTTTTTAATGTCTTCAAATTTAGGATTTTCGATTGTATCGGCATCGTAGTACCATCCAGTTATCCAAGGCTCAATGTTCTCAATGGCGTCAATGCAATTTGCAAACAATTCCAATCGAGCTTTCTTGGACAAGGGGACCATATGAGAACGTCCCTGCTGGAGGCGGTTTCGAGTGGCTAAGAAGAAGCACCAGAAAAGGACCTCGAGTACAAGCCAGGCATGAATAATGTTTGAAAGAATGGGTATGATTGCTTGGAATAAATGAAGCAAGAGAGTTGGAAGGAATATCTGGCCTTTGATCAAAACTATACTTGCGTAGAGAAATGAGGCCGGGGCTATGGCTGATACGATGAAGATCCCCCCAATAACGACTCCTCGGGTGAGAGGCGTGTCAGGTAACATTTACAGTAAAGAAAAAGAGAAAAAGAAAGAAAAAGATAGAAAGAGAGAAAGTTAGAAAGCAAGAAAGAAAGAGAGACGAAATGCGCACGTTTTCCAAAACACTCATACAAGAGAACCCTTTTTATAAGACACACACACACACAAAAAAGAGGGGAGATGATGCTATATGTTGGATCTCTAGTGGATGTATTGACAAGCAAAGGAGAACGATGGGCTAAATTAAAAAAAAACAGGAGTGTAGAGTCAAGAGGTCCAAGGCGAACAATGAGGAGTACATTTGCCTTGTCAAGAACAAGGCCGTAGATGGCTGCCTGTTCCTCTTGCTGTTGCTCTTCTTTATTTTCATTTTCACGTGTCATGGGCATTCCTACATTTCACCTCTCTCGGCCGAATTCTTTAGGAACTTTTTTTGTTATTTCAAATACGTCAATTCTAAATGGAAGGAGTTATTGTTTGTATACTCTTTGTCGCTGAAAAGTACCTCTCAAACTGGCGCGAAGAGAATCTAACTCGGGTATAGGGCGATCAAAATGGTACTAGAAACAACAATAGAAAGAAAAAAAACATGAGTGTCTTCACCCTACAGCTACTGTCGCCCAATTGGGAAGTCTACACACGTTGAGTTGGGAAGATACCCTCGGAACCACGTTATCGAGAACAAAGGATACATTCATCGATGCTGCCGAACGCTAAGAAATCCAGTGTAAGCCACTCACTTCATTCCATAACCAAAAAGAAAAAAGAAAAGAAAAAGAGAAAGAGAAAGAGAAAGAGAAATTACTTGTTCATCTGTCAGGTTTCGCTTGTTGGCTTCCTCGACCATTGTACGCAAGTAATGGTCGGTCAATCTGGATACGCTCTCGACTACAGTAGTATATAGCTAGACAGCATACAATGGCCATTAACTCTCCGTAGGCTTGTTTTAAAAACTACCAATTTTTGTCTTTTTTTTTCTTTCTTACCTGGAGTTTTGCAAGCAGGCAGATATCGTTCACAAATTTGATCAAGAGGTTGTAGAAGCTCACTACACTGGCGGTCACCTTGACGTCCGTGCCTGCAACACATAATTGGCTTCTTGTTAAAAACCTTCATTTCCGGTCTATCATTCAACCGTATTGGAATGTAATTACCCAAATTCTGACTTGCTACAATAGAAAAGTTGTCATTTTTGGCAAATCTATCTGCTTTTTCCACGTTGCGTTTTTCATAATTAACAACTGTCTCCTTGACGTTCTCCAAAAATAGATCCTCCAGAAGAAACTTGAGATCGAGTCCAACCTTTCGAAGCTAATATAAGGTGTGGGTGTGGGTGTGTGTGTGTGTGTCAGTCCCTTAAAGTGTTGCTTTCAAGCAAGTCTTACAATCGCACATTGATCTAGTGTTGATTTAAAGCAGTCTGATATAATCTGGCAGCTTAAATGGCTGTTATTAAACACTTGCCGCTTGTAGATGGTTGCATATATGTTTGTCTGTTCACGGACCCAATTCACAAATCCTATCGACAGTGGTTAGTAAACCAACCAAAGCATACTTGTTATGCGTAAATGATTATAAGCCGTCTTACCTGATGCCATATCGTTCTGCTTGAAGGAATCTCGATACCATTCACATGTGTTTCGGATCAAGGTGAACACCACAAGGGCAAGCTCGCCAATGTACGTTGGAATATCTCCTTCAAATATCAACTGCCTATGTATCAAATAATGCTTAATACTCTCTCTTGTAGATATCAGGGGCACTTGCCTGATTCTTTTCTTGATAATAAGGGATCGGGTGGCCAAGAAGACTTCTCGTGCCTAAAATGAGCCTCGATGAGCCACTGTTTTCAGAACAATGCATAACAGTACCTGCTCTCCTTTATCCAGTCTAAGGAGCCAGCCCACGAAGCGCTGGAACTGCAACTTGGTCAAGAGGATATTTCCAAGGTCATGGCTGATCGTAGCACACAGCAGGTCTGTATATTTCTGTACTTGGCTTCGAATGTCGCGCAATTCGGCAAGGTCGGCAGGGCAGCCCTTGAATATGGTTCGAGCTTATTTTTATTTTTATTTTTTGAAACAGGTCAGTCTAATGAAAAGCAGGATTGGTGGCCATTCTTACCTTTCTCGATGGAGCCCACTGCATTTTCAAATTCACGGATAGCAATAAGAACTTCGAGCTCATCTGGGAGTTCTGTTAACCACTTTAGGTCTTCTGAATCAAGGGAGGTATTTTGCTGATTGTCTCGACCATTATTGGGTCGCCCATTATCTGCATTCTATTGAGTAGGTCAATACAAGCCAGCAGCATATGAGTCCAAGTTTGCTTTCCAAGTTACCAAAGATTTGTAATCCCCTAGATGTGACGGAAAGATCAGTACATTGACAAGTCGAGATACCAAAACAGCCATCCTAATATCCTCCTTTATCCTTACCACCATTTGCTCTATCCTGGTTCTTGTCATCGTCTTCGTCCATCACACGTCTATAGGCATGGAGCAAGCCTAGTTTGTCTTCGGGTCTATCTGCACGGAAGAGGTATGTGTTTGGATAGACGACGATCTTGAGTGCATTTTGGAGTTCTTTTTTTTTTGAAAGGCAAGAATTCAGTATGGTTTGTTTGTGCGCATTGGTTTATCCAATCTACCTGGTGAATCCTTGATATCGAGCACGGTTGTGTTCTCGAGAACCCAGAAATACTCGGCTACTAGCTTATACTTGTTGGCCATTGATCTCTTTTTACGAGAAGCAACCAGGATACAATTGTTGAGGATAAAGATGTGGACAGCCTGTCGAGGCTGCCCTGTGCGTGGATCAATCTCTACAAAATTAACACATTCACGAACAATCTGGCGATCTTGTGCATAAGGTATAAACTTCTACTTGACCATATTGTTAAGTACATACAGATGGCTATTAAAACAATATTACCTGCGAGCCCTCTACATTCTCCCAAAGTGCTACAATCTGAGCACGATGTATGGTCTGCATATCAGTTGCCATCAATTCACTTCGCTTTCTTTGAGGAAGGATTGGTTCGGAAAATGCACCGGTATCTGCAAGACGATCCCCTTGGTCAGACTGACATGTACATACCCTACTTGATTCATATCTTACTTGCTGGAAGTAGCTCATTTGAGGTATCAGTTGATGCCAGAAAACCTTCCCATATGTTACGTAATTCATTCAAATAGCCTTTGAGGTGAAGAACATCGCCGTCGAGGTTGGAGATCTCTTTGGATATGGCGACAAACTCTGTATAATTTCGATAGACATTTCGCTGTAAATCTCCACCCACGACATGTTTGGATTCTACAAGTGATTTATGGAAGGCTCTGATTCCTTCTTCATTTGCATCTCCCAGAGCGCGATGGACATCTAATGGCTCGTCTTGGTTAGCAAAGGCACGCCCCCGTCTCTGGTTTTCACATACACTCCTCAGGCTGCATGTTTTCATCGGCAAATCTATGAAGATCAATAACAATAGGAGTTGCTGAAGGGAACGCTCCATTATGACTCGGAGGTGCTCTCGATGAAGGTTTGACTGAAATGCCAGATTGGAATCCAGATGTATATGATGATGATGATGTATTCATGGCTAAAGGAGATCCAATTCTTCCACCTATTCTATCCTTGTCTTTTTCTTTTCTTTTAAAGGCATCACTGCTGTTTGATTTCTTTCGTAGAACACTTGCTGGATTCATGTTTTACTATACAGAATTAACAGAGGCAAGTGCTGTCTCTGGTCAGTTAAACAATCTGGGCACGTGATTGGCTGTCCCGCAGGATTGCCATGTGGAGTTGTAGGAAATTGGAGATAACTTACATTATCAACCCAAACCTTAAAACGGTGTGTTCATAAGAATGCCATAATATTTAGCATTACTAGTAGATCTGTTGAAAATAACCAAATTAACTAGGCATCTTTACTTGACTCCTTTCAATTGTTTCTCTCCTGGCGATCTTTATTTCATATGCCACCAAGAACAATACATCATATATACTAGCTCCTTAATCAGACTCTTCTTTATTCTAGCCTTTTTGTATTTCTAGATATGTCTATTTTAACATTTTTTTAACATTATATATATATATATCATTATTCTTTTGGTCTTTGGATTATTTGGCAGGATTTACATGGTAGGCATACCACTGCATTTCTAGTCCTAGGTATTTACTTTTTTTTTATTTAATCTACCTCGCTTTTTAAATCCTCATTTACGATCAAAATTTATAATCAGAACCTTTTTATATATATATAAAAAGTATATATCAATAACTGTTTTTTTTTCGTAGAATTTAATTTTCAGGAGAATCGTTGCTTATAATACACTTGATACATGAGCTATTCCGTAGTAATGTTCCTGTGAATGATATAAAGACAACTCTTCCTTAAACAGGGCCAACAAGGAGAATACATTTCTGTGCTTTTTTATATCAATATTTGAGCTACTATGCACTCATACTACTAGAATTCATGTATCATGTAAATTTAAAGATTGATTACATGCTGTATTAATTTTGAGTACATTAGCTCACAAAGCATTTCTTTATTGTTAAATGTTAACTTGTAAAAAGGCTACATATACATATTTACAAAAGAACAATTGTGTAAGTAGTGCACATATAGCCATATTGAAAACTAGATTGTCTAATTTATTTATAAAGATAAACACCCAAAAAGCAATATGTAGGTCATACATTTAGCCTATCTACTTTATATTGTCCAATGTGTGCAGCATATAAAATATCGAGATAAGCCCAAACTATGGGCCTTTTAATGGCTCAAAGTATATCAGGGCCTTGTTTGTTTGTTTTTGAAATGTTTAACCTTTTTTATTATTTTCTATCGACGATTACATCGTATCGGCCAGCCCTGATATTCCATCACAAACTTGGTCCTTTTGATGGTATATTTATATTTAGTATGGACTTTTTGAAATTTAGGTGACAAGTCTTTATGTTAATAGTTAAAAAAAATCTATCCCTTGATATCTTGCTGTGTATATTCCAACTTTACTTTTTATGTTGGCTCGTTGAACGTTTTATTTCATTTAGAGATAATGGAGTTGAAAGAAAAAGAGAAGCTAGAGGTAATATTCAATCTTTTAAAGTATAACATATAGAGACGTAGATTAATTCAACGTATTTATTTGAAGCTTTGCAAGTTTTCAATAAAAAATATACAACCTTTTTACCGTAATAGACTAGAGATATAGAGCTAAAAAAAACTATTAATGATTTATTCTGGATATATCAGTATAGAAATACGGTTTATTTGAGATTTATAATTATTAAGCTCTCGGATACGGCTTTGGATTGATACGCAATGGGATTCAACGGTCTTTTTGGTTATTTCTGTTCTATTCTTGTAGTGAACGATCCAAAGAATGCTTTCTATACGCTCTAACTTTCTGGATCTCGGCGTATGTTCCAAGTAAGACCATACGTTTTCTATTAAATTCAGGTTAGGGCTGTTAGCAGGCCATGTCGCAACAGAAAGATTCGACTTTTTTTTTGTACCCTTGAGCCAACAAACTCTTGTAACATGGTGTATTATCTTTTTTTTTTGAGAAACAAATCATTCATGTTTAATTTACCAAAGACTTTGAAACCAAGGAATGAAAGCATAAGAGTCTTGCATACCTGTGCTGATCTAACGTATCATCAACAATCATAAGCTTTCCTACATATTCAACCCATATACACCCCCCATATTATCAGTGGACCTCCCTCTACCTTAATTCTTGAAATAAAATAGTCTCTCTTGAACTTCTATCCAGGTGTGCATCATATACAAATATTCCAAACCTTGGACGGCACTGTAAATCTGGAATCATCCCTCTAGATTGCTACCTTTTATTTTTTTTCCTTTCAGTTCATTTTCTCTAGAGTCTATTTCTGTCATGTAGCAATATTTGTCTAGGTCAGGAAAGGCTTTATCAATAACGTACGCCAATTTTATTCGAGACCATACATTTTTTCTCTAATAATTTCCTTTCAAGATGTGTATTATAATAATTTCCTTCATGTCTTTTGTAATCCCATCTAAAGTTTGAAAGCGACTTGTCCTAACTATCCTCTCCAGATACTGTTTGCCTCTAGTGGTGATAATTAAAAGTCTATGAATTTATTTATTTTTACAAACCTGGATTTATAATACCTTTGAACTATACGTCGTGCTATTTATTTGTCAACATTACAAGTTAAGTGGGTTTAATGATTTTGTAAACCTGTGTATTAAATGAATAGTCTACTTTTTTTTTCTATCTAGTTGGTTTTCTTTGGATATCGAATCCACTTTTTTTTTTTACCAATAAAGACATATATGAATATTTTTTTCCATTGTATATACTTTTGTTTAACCTTGTTCATGTCTTTACTATATCGTCACTGGCATATATATGCCTTTATATTTTTTATTTCTCTGAGCATTATCTTTTCACTTTTTGTTTTTACTTTCCAATAGTTTCTGTATTTTTTATCCTTGATTTTTAATCGAGTGAACAGCGTCTGTTAACCCGATATTTAATTTGAGACTACAAGTAATTTCAAGGTCATTGATTCCTTTATTTCTGTAAATTGGATGATTGGAAAAATACATTGGTACTGCTTGTTGGCTGCAAGAGGTTTACCAAGTAGAATGTGCACCTGAAAGTAATCTCAATTGAGATCTATTTCATTAGATCTAAATGGTTTTTTTTTGCTATATTTAAAATATAGTAAAATCAGTAGAAATAGTCATTGGATTAGCAAGAGACTTTGTTAATGATTAGGTACGATGAGGGATCTACAGTATATCTTATCCAGCATTGGTTACAGGGAGGGAGAGCATCTGTTTTGACATGTCTGTCCAGAACATCCATAGTATTTCCTTGAATTTAATCAAAAGCTGTGTCTTTCTTGAGTACCACAAGTTTTCTTTTCTTAGAAAAGGGTTATGAAAAATAAATGGTAAAGGAAGGCCATTAATACTTTTATTTACTCTCTTTGCATCTACTTTATAACTGTGGGAACTCCAACTTTTGACCAACTACAGTCTCTTATTAGAGACATACTTTTCACAGATATGCTTGTATAACCCAGAAAGAGAGACTTGGGATCTTTAAAATGCTTACACAACCTTTGCCTTGCTTATTCAAGAACAATAGATGGGCTATTGTCAAACGTTGTTGATTGAGGTTTAGGAATTATGTCAAAATCAATAAGCATTAAAGGTCGCCGTTTTCGATGGCAGTATTATCATATTCTTCAATAGCACTGTCATTAAATACTAGAAGCTATTATTCTATAGGGTTATAATGAAAAGCGCCTCATTTTTTTTAATTCGTCTAAAAAGATTCCAAACTTGTCTTAATCTCAAGTAAAAACACTGCTATTAAATATATATATGTGTATAATTCTACTCTATAAAATGATAGTTTTTTATTGTGATTTTATTTAACCATGGTAAAATATCTGTATAATTATCTGTGAATACATTGTAAACTAATCTTTTAAGTTAATGATGTTTGGATTATAGATTTCTAAAGTAATTTCGATTTAAAGAATAAAATACGGCTGTAATAGAGCGACAAAAAATCTAGTGGTTTGATCAGACATTTTATATGTCTCAAGATGTATGTCTAGTTTAAAGACGATTCCAACTAATTAAAACGGCTTGAATTATCATGATTGATAAAATAATATACAATGTCTTGTTTATTTGATCCAGTATTATTAATACAGGTTTATAAGAGATTATAATGTCGTTGTTATTTACACTTTTATTAAACTAGCAAGATTATTTATTTATTTTTTAACTCAAAGCTTCAATAGACACCATTTTCTTACTCTAATAGATGTAGATACACACTTTATCTTTTATTTGCTCAAAAATAACTTCAACTATTATGTCAACCGGAAACCCCTTTTTTGTTATTTTACCTCTACGACATTGACTCCAAAGAACATTTACATGCAAATATTATGAATCTTGTGTTCTCACAATCTTCTTTGATGATGCAAGCATGTTTTGAGTCTGATTGCTTACTATATTTTCATAATACTTTTTTATTTCATGTTTTTTTATAGAATAGATGATAAATAGAGCTTTAGAATTAATACAAATTAGCATTATAGTATGATTAGAGTGTCTGATATATCTCAGATGCTTTAAAAAGCATTAGAGATCTAAACCTGAAATTTTAGCGTGTTATTTTATCACTAGCGCTGGTGACTATGAGTGATATATAGACTATCAATATTTATGGCCAGGTGGGCCAAAAAAAAAAGCTCTTTGCACAACTTGGGGTCTTTACCAAGCGCCTGGACATTTTCAAATTAACCTGGATATAAACATTTGGGCTGGTACCAAAGCTTAATGGGTATTGAACGACGTATATGATAATTTTAGAGTATTATGTAATGTATTCATTAATGTAAAGAGCTTGAAAAGGTTCCTGACAAAAAGGGGGGGAGGGGGGTAAATGCACTCTTTTTGACATTATTGATATAAAAAAAAAGGTTGTGACTGTTGTACACGCGTCCGTAATGCTCTTCCAGGCATCTTTACTCTCTTTCTACATATATTCATGTTTGCAAATGAATCATGGCTCTTGTCAAACTTATAATTATTTTTCAAGTGCAATTTTGCAGGCATTACAACAAAAAAACACAGGGTACAAAATCAAGAATCCAATTTCACAGCCAAAAGATGGCAGTCTGAAATTCCGATCCACAGAGCCATTTGAGAAAATATACCAATTTTTTTGGCATATCTTTAAAAAAAAGAAATGAATTCAAGATGGCTTTTGTTGTGTCCAATGACTCGATGCTCAGAATATCCAAAATCTGCCCAGATCTTTGACCTTTTCTTCTTCTTCTTTTTTTCCAACCAAGCAGAGTCCCAAGGCAGATAAACGATTGTCTATAAACAGGTTGAGCTTGTGAAAGTCATTAGTCATTGAGTTTATTACATGTAAAAAATATCCAATAAAATATCGGTTAATGGCTATATGATATAGTTCCATGTCAAAATATCCTTCTTATTCTTATTATTATTATCTTGATAAAATATCTCATAATCGAACAAGACTTTATCTGGCGTACAGCTGTGCATAACGCAGCTATGATAGACCACATATATTTGCTTGTTATTCTGTGTATACAAGCATAGTACGTGCAATGGAATGTATCAATGGATAAAAAAACTAGGCCTCGTTGATTTATTAACCGGAAACACATTTGTTTTGTTTGACAGAGAACAAACAAGTGCTCCAAGACACACAGGGAAGAATGGTTTCTCCATTCAGTGGCAAGAAATATCTTTTTTTTTAACTAGTTATTTGTACATCTACCTTTCGTTTTCTAAGTTTTCTTTTTGGAGCACAGTAAGCTTTCCAATCAAAGTTTTGTGATCCAAACAAAATAGGGTATTGGTCAAGGCAAGACATGGCAGGGACAAGTACAGCAAACAAAGGATCCTTTGACACATGAAGTTTGAATATATCTACACGTTGCCTTGGAACCATAAAATTGTACTTTACGACAATATCTGTGGGGAGATATTGGTCAAATGATAGCAGTAAAACGACAGGTAATCGATATTTTGTACATTTAATAGATCGATCCACAGCCGATTTACCTTCTTCTTTTTTTACCCCAGATTCTCTGGACAATAAAATGTGGGGTTTGAGTGTTGTTACAAGAGTCGTTCAGACGTATATATCTCTTGGGTCTGTACGAGGTGGCTGCTTGATTAGGGACTTGTCGCTTATGTATTCATTTTCTTTCCAACTATAGTATGTAGTTATAACACCTAAAACACCCCGCAATAATCGACCCCCCTTCTTTCTTTCTTTTTTCATATGTTTATGATTGTTGACGCTCGTGACTTTCTATTTAGTGTACTTCTTCCAATAATGAATTTCAGAGGTGTACAACTCCACAAACTTAATAAAAACATAAAGTTGTGTGCTTAAAATGGGTATATTCAGAATTACTGCAACCTACGATCAAAACAAATCGAAACCAGAGCAATGGAAAGGAACAGGACAAGAATATTTCTTATTTAAAGAACATTACAAGTCAAATATTGACTTCCTTGTCTCTTCTTTCTTCTTCTTCTTCTTCTTCTGGTTCAATGTCAACAGCAGAAACATTAAAGATGTGCCAGCTCCAGGGCTGTTGCACTCCTCCTCACCAAGCCCTGTCAGACTTGGAGCCCAAAGAGACCCTGGAGTATGAGGTGTCTCTAACTTCTCCTGTCGTCCTTCGAGAGCTATACAACAGCATCTTTGATATTCCTCTAGTTTCTGCCCAAATAATCAAAAAACTCTGGGCCCGTTTCTCTCATGAGCCAAGAAGACCGACCTGGGATATCAAGACAACCATCATGGCAAGTTTCATGCAAGTTTTAGCCGAACACAGTATGAAGAACAGCGTGGCATTCTGGCGAATCATGGTTACTCCCCCCAGCTTTCTCATCCCCCTGACCTGCAATATTGAGGACGGCACTTTCCGTGTCAAACGTCGAAAATTGCGGGGAATCCTTAAAGATGCCGATGATTCTGAAGATGGCACACGCCTAATAGATGCAGAGTGGATCCAAACAGGCAGTATCCTGGACATCTGGACAAACTCGCGTTTTGCCAAGAGTCTCCAAGATCCAGCCACCATGGTGGTCCTGCCAGCTCATACAAAGGGCGAGCCTCGCCCAAGATCTACTGAAAAGATTATTCTTTACCTCCATGGTGGAGGATATTGTACCATGAGTGTCCAGACTCATCGTGGCTTTATTCATAAGTTTAGTCAAGTTACAGGAAGACGGGTCTTGGGTATGTGTCTAGCAAATATTTGTTTATCCTTTAGACCTTTTTTATATATATATTTACACTCTAATCAGCTTACCATGGTCCATTCTAAAATCCCTTTTTATATCTTTTTTTTATTCAGCTATCAACTACCGTCTTGCTCCAGAAGTCTTATTTCCTGGGGCATTGTATGACACCGTACAAGCTTTTCTTAACCTTATTGATCCTATATTTGGCGAAAACTTTGATCCTTCCAACATCCTCCTGGCTGGAGACTCGGCAGGTGGTGGGCTTTGTCTGGCAACTTTGCTCTATTTACGTGATCATCATTTACCCATGCCAGAAGGTGCCGTTTTGGTTTCAGTAAGTAGCTCAACATCCTTGCCAGCACAAAAACTAAATGCGATTCAAAACACACACACACACACACATCTATAGCCCTGGGTAGACCTTACTTTCTCTTATTCTACTTCCCTTGGCAAACCCTTGTTTGACTATATTCCCATACCCCCAAAGAACGATAAACAGCTCAATCCGGCTCTCCATTATCTTGGTATTGAGCAATATAAGCATATGACAAAGCACCCCTATGTGTCTCCGCTCTTTGCAGACAGCTTTGAGAATCTCCCACCACTCTTGTTCCAGTCTGGTGGATGTGAGGCCCTCAGAGATGAAATTAGAGCCATTGTAGAGAAAATAAAGGCCTCAAAGACAACCTCGGTTCACTATGAGGAATACGAGGTAAGAGACCATTTATCTCGATAACCATGATCACTAAAACGGCTGCAAAATAGGATATGGTCCATGTCTTCCAAGCCTTTCCATTGCAAAAGGCACAAGAAGCTATGGATAATATTGGCTGGTGGGTCAAGGTCGGTCTCTCTCTTTTGGCACAGAGAAAGGAATTGTCATGACGACCATGACCATATAGATATATATGATATATAGATATATATCTTGATATCAACTATAAATATATATATATATTAATATAAATTACAATAAAGAAGCGATTCTTAAGAAAGAAAGAAAGAAAGAAAATATGGTATACATGACTCGAATTTACACTCTAAAGTTTTATTAAATCGAAGAAAAAAAAACCATTTACACCCTATTATATTGATTCCTGTGCTTATTTCCACAGTCCATTCGTACGTTTTCTACGCACCATGGGACCTGCCACGAGAATACCTACAATAAGTCCCACAATGGTCAAGAGAAGCTGGGATTTGGAGAAATCCTCGCTCAAGACATCAAACTGCTTGCTGGGTGATGAACGAGTATAGAATGTATCCAGGCCATAGGCGAATACAAGCGAAGTCGATTCAAGAAGAGCGGGGGAAGTAATGATGTGGTTTGTACCGGCAATCTTGTTTTTAAAAAAGTTGACATTTAGTATTGATGGATGTCTTGTTTATTATGGTTTACCTCTTCAGTATAGGACAAAAAGGCACGGCGTTCATCAGGGATTGGTCCATACGGCATCAGGCCTTCTTCAATATCATCCTTGCTAGGTTTATCCATAGGGCGACGAGTGTCCAAGAGTCGCTTGGTAACACCCAGTATTTGATCAGATCCCAGGGCAACTGTACAAGAGACCCGTCAAACACATATTCACCTTTCCAATATAGTATAGACTTACAAATGATCTCACGAGTAGATACACCAATTCTTGTGTTAGTGACACCCATGGTACGAACAGAGTATGGGAATATAAATGCAGTAGATTGGACATGGGGTTTGATATCCTCGAATGAAGAAAACTCGGTACTAGCAGAATACAGCAATTAGTCCCAGTAAGTCCTTTGTTGAATTTCCATTTACCTTTCTACCCGTTCATTCTCCTTTTCTCCCTCGTAAAGCTCCATGACTACAGCAACATAGCCCTTTGCCTGAGGGCCAGTGCTCCAGTAGTGGTAGACAATCCAGTTTTCACTTTGAACGACATGAACCTCGTTATTGATGGTGTCGGCATTCTTGTGAACAGCTTCATGAAGAATTGATCCCTTGACCGCATCTACAAGGCGAACCAAAAGGGTTTCACTTTCTGGAATGGTGGTGATGATTGCAAACATATGAGGGTTCAAGTATTTGTATAGAACATTGCGGTTGCCAAGAACACGGCCCAGGGAAGCGACCTTTTCATCTGGTTGACGGCTTGAAATGGCAACAACCTCTTCTCCTTGAGGGAATCCGAGGGTCCAGACAGGAGATGCAGTAAGACTACCGCGATATCCTTCGGTAATCTGGAAACCACGGAAATCTCCCTGCTTGGACTGATGAGTAAAGTAAAAAGTGGGAATAAACTTCTTGAATGCTTCGCGTGAGCCAGTTGTGTCGGGGTAAATGTAGATACGGCTAGTGCCAGCTTCATAGATTGCCAACACCTGGGTGTGTTCTTCAGGATCTTCAACAGGCAGACGCATAACCTTGTCAACACCAGCTTCAGTGATCAACTGAGGCTCAAAGAACTCTTCTGACTCTGGGATCTGGGAGATGTAATCTTCACCAGTCAGAGCATTGAGGCGGTAAAAGTGATTGTAAATGTATCCACCATCATTCTGACGGCCAATTGCCACAATCAGAGGAGGGAACTTTACAGCAGAGTTGCGAACCACAAATACATGCTCAAACTCAACGTCCTCAAAGTATCTGCTCCAGACAACTGCACCCTTATTAGCCGAGTCCTGGGCAATAACCTTGCCAGTATCAGTAACGGACACCAACAGCTTGCGGAAACCAAAGTTGTCGCGATAAAGAACTTCGTTTTGGGTGGAGGAGTTTGTCCAACAGGCCTGAGCAGCCAAGAGAGCAGCAGGGTTAGCCTTTTCCTGGACGGTTGGGCTTAAGAAGCTTGTGATATGATTATATGCCCATACTGGAGCTTTGCGCAATTCGGCAATATGGGTAGTTAGACGACGAACATAACGTGTTACAGGGTCAACGACTGCTTGTTCTTCAGGAGTCTCGGAGATCTCGTCAGCCATCTGTGTCCAGAGCTGTTTCTCGGGAAGATCAAGGAATTCCGCGTTGGTAACATGGGCCATTGCTTCTTCGCGCGACCAGACGATGACATCCTTGCTGTAGACAAATGTGGAGCCGCTAGAAGTAACAATGAATATGCGGAAATCAGAGATACTGAGGATGTTGGCCTGAACAATATCACCAGTCAAGGTAAAGTCGTGGTAGATATGGATTTGGTGCTTTTGAATAGAAGGATCATTGTTCAAAATGTCAACAGCAAAGGTATCCTTTGAAGTCTTTGAGAATACGGCGACATAAGAGTCCAAGACATCTACAGCATCAAATGATTTCTATGCCATATATATATGTGTGTGTATTAGCTGGATATCCAACGGTCTCTGTAATTAAACACTTACGCGAACACCTAGACTCTTGACCAGCTCCAAAGAGCTTCCATCAGCAGAGAGTCGGAATGCTGCAGCGGTGGCCCCAGTAAGATCATCCAATTCAATCTCTGCACCAAGTACAAATGTTTCCAGCCCAGGCTTGCAGGCAGATGGAATCAAACGAAGGGTTTCGAGAGAAGCAACTTCAAAGGAGTCAATAGAGCCAACCAGATCCTAAAAGCCCAATTGATTTCACAATTAGATCCTTGTTTCCACTCTGAAATAAAATAACATTAAAAGCCATGCATTTACCGTTGTGCTTGCAAAGGCCACCAAAGAAGTACCAATCTCGTTCCATTTAACACCATCATTGTCAACCCACATAATGTAGCTTCCAATGATGGAAATTTCATCAATATTGGCATTGCAAGGGATCTGTGCAGTTGTCAACACTTCTCCTGTAGTTACGCTCAGCGCAGTAGAGAAGATGGTGGATGATTGATCGTATGTGATGACAAACAGAGTCTCGACCAAAGGATGAAGAGCAAGGACATGCTCGGCACTTTTTTTAAGACCAGTATTATCAAGGTTAATTAATTGTCTTGATATATTGGTCTCTCGCAATTCACAAAGTGTCTTACCCATTCTCCAACTCCCAAGACCAGACTTCTTCTCCGTTTTCGGATAAATTGAAAAGGGTCTTTCCATCAAAGATTGCTACATGACCATTCTCCAAAGCAATAACCTTGAATTGGCCAGCTTGGCTACCCTTGCCAAAATAACGCTCCCATACTAGCCTTCCGGTTGTACGATCCCAGTATTGGGCATGGCCAGCCTTGTCAGTCAATGTAATGATGGCTTTTATATTCATAGTTTAGCGATAAAGGATACTTGTTTGATTTGATCCTTACCACCGCTGGTAATCTCGGCATGTTCAATGTTCTCTTCTAATACCTGGCGCCATTCTAGGTAGGATGCAGCAAGGAAATTTGGGTTGTTAATATTGGGAGGGAGGGCCCTTTTTTCTCTGTCTTTTGAATGTATAGATTCCAAAAGGCTATTTATCATCATCTTACCCAACGCGCCATTATCAATGTTCAATGATCCCAATACGTTGCGCTCAGTTACGACTGTAATATGAGATGACCCAAGCTTCGATGCCCAGACAGACTTTCCAATCCAACTCTGATGCCTAGACAAAAGAAAAGGTTGATAATGCCAGGTTAGATGACTGATATGTGCTACAGAGTTTATAGAGTTTACCAGTCAAATACACCTGCTTGGGATTTATATAGAGCTGATACAGGGACAATGTACAAGAGACATAATAGACCGAGCAGAAACAATATAGGCCTAGACCTATGGATGATCGTGTCCATGCTCGCTTTTTGGTCTTTCCTTTCCATTTCCAAAAATAAAATAAAAGACACCTTTATTCACGTCGGAGTTAACGGGTGACGTCGAGTCCAATCAAGTCTCGGGAAAAAAAGAAGATGATTGAGATTTGTGGTGCCGAAGCATAAAGTGGTTTGTGGTTTTTTTTTGTGGTAGACTGTAAAGATTATTCTAGATTCTTGTGTACAAGATATCAGTTTGATACTCTTGTTTTCTTTAATATGGCATTGTAATCATAATATACGGTATTGGTAGCCATAATTCTATAGTGAATTATTTGAATTGAATTGGATTGGATTGGATTGGATTGGTAAACTGGAATAAATCATTGAGATTAAATAAATTGGTCCAAATACTTTTTAATGGCGTGGAATATATATCAATAAAAGCCAGGGTTGCATAAATGAGCTTTGACAGCTACCTTTAGAACATGTCATTAAAGGTAATATAAAACACATTGGAAAATAGACAATATTGATCAATGGAAGCAATTCTGTGCAGTATTTGTCCCAAAAAGTAGCCCAGGTGATTGATGAGGAGCTCATGGGAGCTTCTGGTGGATTCTCAGTTGATCAGCTCATGGAATTGGGTAAGATGATGCATAATTTCAATAATGATTTCGACAAAGAGACAAGGAGATTTATAAAAAAAATTCTCTAGCTGGACTCAGTGTTGCCCAAGCAGTTCAAAAGACCTTTGATAACAAACAGTACTCTCGTGTTCTTGTCTGTGTTGGACCAGGTAAGCCAGTAAAGATGTACAAACAGACCATATTGACTGTTCTCTTGTCTTTAAGGAAATAATGGTGGTGATGGTAAGGATGGCTCAAGAAAGTGCAATGAATATGTACCAATGGCTTTTTTGTTGTTGTTGCTGTTGTTGTTGTTGCTGTTGTTGTTGTTGTTGTTTAGGATTGGTTGCTGCTCGCCACTTGCATCATTTTGGTTACAAGCCGTCTTTATACTATCCAAAACAGCCAAACAAGGATCTCTACCAGCGTCTTGTAAAGCAATGCAGGAATCTGGATATGCCCGTATATGAGACATCGTTTTCATCTCATCTTAAAGAAGCAGATGTCATCATTGATGCCGTCTTTGGCTTCAGTTTCCATGGCCAAGTACGCGACCCATTCAAGGATGTCGTCCAGGCCTTCCAGGACACTAGTTTGCCTGTTGTATCTGTAGATATACCTTCTGGATGGGATGTAGAGAAAGGACCATCTGAAGAGGCTTCTTTCCAGCCAAGTGTTCTTGTTTCTCTGACTGCACCAAAGCTGTGTGCAGAGTACTTTAGAGGCAAACATCACTTCTTGGGTGGTAGATTTGTCCCTCCTCACTTGGCCAAGAAATATGGCTTCCAGGTCCCCCATTTTCCAGGTGCTGATCAAGTGGTTGAACTCTAGTTATTATTATTATTATTATTATTATTAATGTTATTCACAGAGGTGTTTATAGCACAAATATTTGATAAAGAAAACCTTGTTTAAAGATGTCCACAGGCATTTGGTGCAACATAAAGATAAATTATCTTGAATTATTTATCCGGTATGAAAGGCTATTTACACCATTACTGGCAGCTTGGGGATTATTATCAACTGTTTGCACAAACTAATAATAGTTTGTTTTATTTCCTAAATGACTGCAAGATATTTTACTACACAACCAACACACACACACACACAAAGAGGGCTCTGTAAAAAATTATTATTATTATTATTATTAGTATTATTTTATATATCAACATGTCTTGGTGCCAAAGGATAATATTTTATGGCTTGTGGTCCAGCAGATCGGCTATATCACTGTGGTTCCAAAGAAGAGCTATCCAAAGTATCAGCATGATAATTAAGCTTGAGAAAATTTGGCTTGACTTACCTAGTTCCCCAGCAGTTCTGCCCTGCCTATCCCGTATGTTCTTATCTGCTCCTACTTTTAGCAGAAAACAGACGGTATCGAGATGGCCTTCTTTTGAGGCGTGCATTAACGGAGACCAATGATCCCATGTATCGAGTGTGTTCCACCCCAAACAGTGTGATTCTTTAGACAGCATAACAAGCACATCTGTGTATCCCAACATAGCTGCATGATGTACAACTGTACGACCCAAAGAGTCTGGTTCATCTGCAAGTGCTCCATTTCCCAGTAGATGCTCTACCAATCTCTGGTTGTGAGAAACAACTGCATCCTGTAGGATATGTCCACCAGACTTATCCTTGTGCTGGAGCAGCTCTGGCAAGGGAACAGATGCATTGTCCATCAGACTGACTGTGATTTCATACGCTGCTTCAGGTGCGTCCTGAAGAGCTGCAGCCACCTGTAGAGGCCACCTTCCAGATGTTGTACTCATTGTGATTGCAGCAGGGCACTTTTCTGCTAGAAACTTTGAGATTTCAACATGGCCTTTTAACAGCATCCAAAGTCAATTCATATTGATATCCACGTCCCCAAGTCTTACCATTCTGCACTGCCAAGTGGAGGGCTGTCCTGCCATCTTTAGTAGACAGATTCAACAAGGCCTTTGTATTGCAAAGTAAATAGACACTTTGTAAGTACCCTTTCATGGCTGTATTTACAAGACGGTATTAATTGACTATATAATCTAGACTCTTGATCCAAAAAAAGAAAAATAAAGGCTACCTGAAATCATGACAGGCGTCCAGCCGCCTCGTTTGGATGCATTGACATCAACATGGCATTCATTCACAAGAAACACTAGACAATCATAACTATCGATAGCTTCATGTATAGGCCGTCTACCTAAGAAACTATATCACTTAATTCTTTCTTGAATGTCATATTCATCATTCCACTTTTTTCTTCTTCTTTCTTTTAGCCATACTACCTACCATGGTCATTGATAGATTCCATATCAGCTCCATATCTGTACAGTAGCCTCAGCAGATCCAAAGCATGAGCTCTGGCAGCATAATGAACAATTGCATCGCCATGGGAATCTTTTTTATTAATTACACTAGTCAAGGTGCCATTCAGCCTTGATTCCTGCAATATATTCTCAATCTGCCCAAGATCCTCTAGATTCTTTATAATCCTCTTGAACACTTTTGGATTCATGTCATGTAAAGAAGCAAAAGTGTGCATGGTAGCATAATAGTTCCTTGTCACGTGCCTGATTAGAGGACATTCTATATGGCGATTTTTACGACTATTTTTTTTTTTATTTTTTTCAAAAATAGAAAAAATAATCCCCCAAAAAAAAAAAAAAAAAAAAGTTGGCATGAGTGCTTAAACCTGTGCAAAAATAATAATAATAATAATTATAATAAAAAAAAAAGAAACAAAACATATAGACACCTCGCCATCACAATACAATGTCTCTAAATAACACTCCAGTTTTTTGTGTGGAGTGCAAGGATCAAGAGGTTTGTCTCCATAGTTTATTGTCGCAATTGAATCAAAGACACTTTACATGTTGGCAATCGTATTATTTTTTCAAAATAGCAATCATAAAATCTACTTGCCATCAAGACTCTATTGTTAATCTTCTTTTTGAGAAAAAAGAAGAAAGAAAAAAGAAGAAGAAAATCAAACTTGCAAGCACAATTGATGGTCTGTCACTAATCGCGTATGTTTTTGTTTTGTTTTTCTCTTTTGGGCTCTAGGCGTCAGTCTTTTGTGAACAGTGTGATGAAGACTTTTGTGAAGTGTGTCATGGTATGTGTTTACATTACAATTCGCTCAGACTTCTCTATATTCACTTTATATGTATATATGTATATATATATTAGCCATGCTTCATCGTACTGGCAATCGACGTAAACACACCATGAAGAATTTGATTGTAAAGCCTACTGTTAATGGCTCAAGCGAACCAGCAGTCAACGGCGATGTGACTGAGATTCTCTTGTCAAATAATGAGGTAAGCCCTATATATATATATATATATGTGTGTGTGTGTGGATATCAAGAGACAGGCAATTGAATATAGCCATTCAATTGTAAAAAAAAAAAAAAAAAAAAAAAAAAAAAAAAAAAAAGACAATCAAGGGCAGCAGCAGTACATTGACTAGCTCTGGCGAATTGGATGGAACTGTGATTAGTGGTGGAGGTGCGACTTTGGGGGAATGGATGACAGCAAGGTGAGTTGACTATAGACATCCAAGGTGGGAAGGTGGGGGAGGGGGGGTCCAAAAAGGCTAATTGGTTTTTGAAGAGCAAAAACCGTTCCTCTTCGACTGGATGAAAAGGAGAGAAATATGCTACGACTGTAAGTATTATCAAAAACACATACCTGGTCAGAACCAAGGATATGAACATTTGTGCTATAGACTCGAGGCAGCCCTTAATGTGTCTGAATATACTGGTAAGTGTGCTATTGAATGACTTTAGTTCAGGATTAACCATTTGGCCATACGTCAAGACAAGATCGACATCATTTCCTACTCCAACAAGGCCAAGCGAATCGTAGTTCAGATCAAAGACATTTGTGCAGTCATATCAGGACTCCTGGTGTCTGGAGACTATAAGCTTGGAAGCCGTCTCTTTGCAAAACGCAACATTAAAGAAAACGAAGCATTTTTCCAGCGTGTATTTGAAGTAGGAAGACGGTAGGTATTTATTGCTCGGAGATGGTACTTCTTGGGCTGAATGATGTGCGTAAATGTAAATAGGTTCAAGATCATGAATCCCGAAAAGATGCGTTCGAATTATGGAAAGCTTATGCACATGCTGATGGTAGGCGACTGTTTTGTGGATAGGGTTTGTGCTGATGATTGAATGGGTGGGTTATTTAGGATTCTGTGGTTCCAGAAGTAGAGGAGCTCTTGGGATTCTCTTGTGTGATTCCCATCAGGACAGTCTATGAGTTTTTGAAGAAGAGGAACAGGGTAGATGTGCTTCATGATGATTTGGTTGCTCTGGCAACAAGAGAAATTGCTCCTGAGCACAAGACCAGAGAGCAGATTGATGCAGAGGTCCAGCGAAAGAGACGTGCGGTAGAGCAACTGGGCAAAAAGTATGCAAACAGTGATATCTCTGCAGAGGACATTGAGAGATGTCTGTCTTCCCTGTCAGATAACCATGCGTATCTCAAAGCCAACAGGTAATATTTATATATATAGATAAACATATGGTTATTGGTATGGTTTGAATAACCAGCATCGTAGAGATCCCTGTGAACGCATGTCAAAGTATCTTTCAAAGTACTTTAATCCAGCAAAGGCCGAGACAAACTACTCGCTTGCCATCATGGCAGGCAGACATGGCCATCGATTGACCCATACCCATTCGAGTCAATACGCATATGTGCATCAATCTCTTGGCTTGTGGCGTGAGATTGTGCATGAGATGTTTATGCTCTGGAGTCTGGCCGATAGCGATCTGCTTTCCTCCAGTCCCTACAGACTCACCAACACAGGACAGGGATTGCAGCGTATACAGACCTGCCCTGGTGTTGGACGTGCAATGCAAAAGATCCTTGGACGTGCTCAAAAGAGAGGAGGATCTTGGGTTGGAAGCAGTGCTGTCCATCTGGGTGACAAGAATGTTCCGAATTCATTCATGTTTATTGACAAGGTAAACCAAATATATATATATATATATATATATATATATATATTATATTTTTAAATAATACTAATGACAATATACAGTACAACCAAGTGTCTCGCATCTTGACACCGATCATCAGAACCCTTGACAGACTAGACTGCCTAGACCAAGATAAGGAGCTCGAGAGCTATGTGGAAGATACATTTGGTGGTGTAGACAAGTGCAAAAAGGACATTCTCTGTAAGTCTTTTTTTTTCTGGATGTCTTTAATGATAATGATGATGATTATGATGAGCTAAACTGACTTGCCATACGTTGTACTTGTGTTTAGATGACTTTTTTCGATTTGGATTTGATGGATCAGGGGGAGACAATTACTTTGATGCCGGAAGCTGTATTGACGGTCGATTGACGTCTGCTTGGAACTGTAGGTAACATGGGTTTTCATGACGGTATCTGACGTGTATTGTAGGGTGTTCATTGATCGAAAAGAAAAAATACTTTCCCATCTTCTTGTTGACGGTAAGACAAGATGGTTTTTCTTTTTTTATATGGTACTCACACCACTATATAGGGATTCATTGGATTTGATGGAGAGGATTGGAATTAGGCCAGGCTGGATAGAGTGAAATATATATTAAGATATTGATTGAAAATAAATATATATATAAAGTGTACTAACGTATGTATGTATGAATGTATGTGTGCGTGAGAGAGAGAGAGAAAGGCAGCATCATTCCTGATTTTAGAATTCAAGTGCCAAGGTTGTATGCTGGAGACACACACACATAAATATGTATATATCTTTAGCTACATGGCATTTTTTGTATTTCTGCAACACAAATATAAATTAAACGCAAGTTTGTGTGAAAATGGTTTGGAAAGAGCAAAGAGAGACACGATGCTATCTCATGGTCACTAGTCTGATGGATCGTGCGTTACATGACCTTTGTGACACTGTAGCCCAAGCTTAAAAAGACTGGTAACATATGGCCAAGACACTTGGAGAATTGCCAATAAATTTCACGACATTACACTGCAAAAAACTTACTGTCTGGATCTATATAGCCAAAACACGGTAATAAAAATAAAAGAGGGAATAATAAAGATTGATAACAAAAGAGGTCTGTAGAAATGGCTATCGGAAATATGCTCCGAGAGACAAGTTCTGGTAATTGAGATTCATTTCTTTTCAATCAACTCTAATCCCGTAGCACTCGTAAAGGCACCAAAAAGGTTTACCTTTAATGAAAATGAAGACATAATACTAGTCAGTTCTAGGCTTCTGGTGATCTCCTTGATCGCTATAAAGCCATAAGATGGAGAGACAACACTTTAGATTCCATTCTGGTTACTCTTTTTGTCTTTCTTGACGGAGTAGAGACAGGATAGCATATCATCATGGCTGCAGGAGGTAGAATGGGATATTTAGACTATCGGTTTTGTCAAAAAGAAAAATATGGACATGAGAAACCTCTTTTTTTTAAGAAAATCTTTTTGGTTTAGGATTAGATTGTTGTTAAACTTGGATAAACAAGGTCTAGGTAGAATACAAGCTAGCAATATTATAAAATATATATATATATTAATCAACAACATAATATATACCTTTGGCTTATTAGTAATAGCTTGGCCAAGGATCAATTTGTATGTACATGAATATTATTCGAGAGAAAGAGAAAGAGATTGAACCAACAACATTTGCATTATTCTTAATTTAGTATTTTTCCCCATGCCAAGGTGGTCCTCCTCGATCTTTGATTTTGGTACACTCCTTTTGAACCACAAGAAAAAACTTTGTAGAGTTACGGTATGGGCAATACAGGGGATTTTATGTTTTGTTTTGTTTTTTAGATTAGAGCACAAGTGTTTGTATTGCTCATCAATTAATGACCAAAGGCATTTAAGTATCGAAATGGGCATCATAGTCTATTAAAAAAGAAAGTGACATTGTATAGAGAGTTTTCTATTGACCATAAAAAGTCTTCCCAGAGTCAGCAAAGGACTCCTTGTTCCCCTTGAGAGATCTACGTTGTATGGTTCTCTTAATTCCCCTTAAAAATTGATAGGTGAATGTTTGTTAAGTGTTATGCTCCCTACCGATTATTGCTATTTATTATTATTATTATTATTATTATTATTATTATTATTATTATTATTATTATTATTATTATTTTCTATAGATCCCAAAAGCTCCTTTATTTTTGGACAGCCATATTCCCCTTTATTTGAAGCACTAGAATAATTCCGTGTGTGCTACCTTATTCTCCCTGCCATTACGATTCGCATTGATTCATGACATTGGTTTGTTAGTAAACCATAAAGACAAACATATATTTCAATTTTTTCAATTTATATTTCAATAAAAGTAAATATTTATTTATTTATTTATGTATTGATGATCGATTACTAGTAAAGCATTTGGTTTGCAGTATACAAATGCACTGGCAAGTAATATTAATGATACTAGTATCAACACAATCGATCATTCACTCAATTGAGATGGCCGTCTATCCGTTTATGTAGATTTTTGCCACCAAATAAACTAATCAAAAAAGATACTCTTGGGATTATATATTTTGCTCTTTACGGTACACAAATCTTGTCTGCTTTAAATGCTCAGACCACTTTAGAGTCAAACGTGTGGGTAGCACGATATTTTTTCTAAAGTCTTTATGGTCTAGAGGAAGTATTAGATAGAGCATCCTTTCTCTCTCTTTCTCTTTCTCTTATCTTTCTTTCCTTTTTGTGCTGTAGCTATATATTTTGTTGTTGTTGTTGGCCCTCCCTCCCCCCTTTTTTTTATATATTTTATATCAAGCTCTTGTATCTTATTTTTACATAAAACTGTACATATATTATACATTTTTGATTGATATATTCGACACATTTATAAATATAAATATATTTATATTTATATATATACATATATTATACTTCTTTAACCTTTGTATACATATATATATATATATATTTATATATACATTTTCATTTGCATCTATAAAGTCCTCTCTTGTTATTCACAACATTCTTTCCATCTTATACCCTATACATTTCCCAAGATCTCATCTATACTCTCTTTGACCACCCACCAAATCGTTGGCCGTGCACTCGTAAAGAAAGAACTTTAAAAAAGGTAAATTGGAGATCCATTGCATGCAAATGTCAAGGTTGTCATCTGTACTCCTTTATTAGTCTCCATCTACACATCCCCTCCAATGCTTATTGATGTATATATCTATTTTTTTTCTGTATTTCTTCTTGCAGTATCACTAATGTTGTATAGTCAAAAGTATATGTTTTACAGCCCCTCTTGCCACTCGTACCCATTAAATTCACGTGTAAAGACACTTGCATTGGAACAGTTAGTATCAATAGTCATAATAGTGTTACAGTTTCTGGCAATAGAAGATATATATATATATATAAGTAGTAAAATTGAGGAGGCAAAGGGATAGTTTTTTATTTTTTATTTTTTATTTTTTGTTTTTAGAGCTAGGTCTCTTTTTTTTTCTATTATTATAAGCATTATTATTAGTATTAGTATTATTATTATTATTATTAAAATGTATTCATAGGTCGCCTACCCCTGATCCTTCAGCATATAAGCACGCCAATCAGTCTAATATATTATCATCCTTGTCTCGGTCATACTCGACACAAGACAATATCATGTTGACACCAACCTTTGGTTATTCCTCGCGAACCTATGCTTCACCTCATATCTCTCCAATCCACACCGCATTCTCTAGTCCAGAAATCCTGGAACATGGCCAGAGCATTCATGCGGCTGTCTCTCCCACAAGTCTCGCATCTAACCTGGTATCCTCTCGATTCTATCCAACAGACTCCAATACGTTCAACAGCATTCCAGGCTATGGAGACCATGCCATTGGATCCCACGCACCATACTCGCCTAGTTCTACACTTGTCCAGTCCAACACCTCTTCTATCCTTACATCTCCAACTGCCAACTCCCGTGTGCCCGTCCTAACCCACTATGACACCACTCTTCGCTACCCAGCCTTTCCTCAGATGGTCTCTGACACCTTGAATGCTCATGGGAAACGACCCCATTCCACCTCTCCTGGGGTCTCATTTGGTGGCCTGCCCTCCCACCTCCATTCAAGATACCACCCTCGCCATCAGAGTGCAAACGACACCCTCTCTCGGCGCGATACATACTCTATGAACTCGGCAGAGATGGACGACACATCATCTTTTATGAAACACTCAATCGAAGCCACCTGCCCTCCCTTTTTTACACTACACCCGACCATACCAGATCCAGTTGATGAAGAATCGCCTAAAACGTAAGCTTCTTTATTTACTTTATTGATGTGCATGATGCGTGCATTTGTGGGAGGCGCAAATGAAGAGGAAAAAAAAGAAAGTTAAAGGAAAGCCACAGCATGGTCTAAAGACACCCGCAATTATAAAGAGGAGTGAACAACAACACCAACAACAAAAAAGGAGAACATATATATATATATATATAACATTGAATGGGCTACAAGAAAGAATAAGATCAAGCATGGAAAATGCTTTAATGGGATCTACCATCCGCCTTGCTGAAAGACACACAAAAAAGGGGGGGTGGTGGCAACCCTTTTTTTTTTCTTTTTTGCTGGAAAAGACTGCTCCACGTTCTTGTTGGTGCAGTGGCAAAGACCATTCAATATATATATATATATATATATATATATAAAAAGCATACTTTTCAAGGAGTATCTAGGGCATATTCTCGATTGGATCGCACGGTCCACCATCATCACTACACGTGCTAACCTCTTTATCTTTATCACACTAGCCATTTACGATTCCATATTGTCCTCCAAGGTAGGTTACTTTTTCAGTGTGTGTGTGTGTGTGTTTGTGGGAGCACAGCCCCAGACCTTTGGATCCATGTCTTTTTTAGAGATAATAACCGTTTGGTTTGGTTTGGTCCATTAGCACCGACTGCCGTTACCCAAAAGACCGAGGAGTCACCAGTGACATATCTTAACCGCGGTCAGGCCTATGCAATCCAGCTCAATGACCGGCAAGCGTTTGATGGAATGATAACCAGCACACTTGTGATCATGTTCCATGACCCCTCTCACAGAAAGGTCGCCCTCAACTATTGGAAGTTCTGGGTGAGCCAACAAAAGTGCTCTGATGAAGCAAGGGCCATTGATATTGGTAAGTTAAAGCTGGCTAATTTATCAAGATATTGACCAGTTTGATCACAGATGTAAAGCAATCTAGTGGGGTCCACAATGTACGATACCCAAGCTTTGATAAGATTACATTTGAATGGAATGGGTGCGAAGGTGCAAAGATATTTGCTCGGTTCAATTGCCTCTCGACCGACTTTTCAAGAATCAAGGGTGTAAAGGGGATTCCATTAAGAGCACACATGGAAAGCCATGTTTTCTGGCCAGCAATTGATCTCAACAGCCCATCGGCTCTGCAGTGGGCCGGCAATTTTACAGACCTGAGCCCCCAGTTCTCAAACGAGGACGCAAAGGCACTTTCATATACCTATCTTGAACGTTCATTTAGCAAGATTAAGCTGTTTAGAGACAAGGTAAGAATCAATCAAAAAAAAAAAGATCCCTTGTCCACTAGCTCATTTATATAATTGTTTAGGGAGCAGAGCGCAAAAACAAAGATGATGCCAAGCAAATTAAAAAGCAATTTGACAAGGTCTACAGTATGTCAATGTATTACTACAACCATACATGTCTAACTCTCTACTTTATTAGCCGAAGGAGATCAGCAAAACAATCCCATGTGGCTCATGTACAATCATCCTCTGCCCTACAGTGTGTTTGGCGAGATCCCTACGTCTCCTAGTCTCGATTCTTTTCGCCACGCTGCAAATGACGAACAACGACAGTCAGGAGGAAGTTACCGGGGCAGCCAGCTCAGAAACCACAATAGAATCATGACCGCACCTTCATCTCTATTCCACAAGACCTTTACACCCCCGAGCACGTTCGCATTGCGCCCTTTGTCTGCACCTTTTAGCACAGACACGGTCTTGGCCCATGAAGCCGTCACTGGCCAGATGAACCATTTTCCAATGTCTGGCACTCTTCAGACCTCGCCCCTTTCTTATGAGCCAATGGTCTACAATGGTTCTAGACTCGGCTACTCTCAAGGCTTACAGAACACTGTCCAGGAAGAGAATGAGTGGGTTCAGACAAGCTGTTTGGGCATCAAGCGAGGATATGAGTATCCTTTTGAAAAAGATTATGAGGCCGACCAGCCGCCTAATTACCAACGATCGTTTGTTCCTGACATTAGCCCAATTGAAGTCAATAAGAGGATAAAAGTGCCAGGTAAATTATATAGACCTGATGAATAGGACAAGTATCTATCTCACACTCCTCCTCCTCCTTTTTTCTTTTAGGAATAGTCCTCTCCTTTTATGTGGATATCACTACACCCTATCGCAACCAATCCATCACACAGCCAATGACTCCCGTGTCAAATAGGACCGGCAGTGAGCAATTTGAAAGAATCCACCTCGAGAGCCTTACGGTCCAAGAGCTCACCGTCAAGCTGTGTTCTGTCCTGGTTCTTCATATAGACCGAGTATCTGCTGTTCTATGGAAGCGTCCTAAATCAGCCATGGATATCCCACGGACAGACAAAACAATCAAGTACAAGGGTGACACAATATTGGTACTAGTGGAAGATGCAGTGGTCGCTCAACATATTAAAGAGGATGCTGTCATTGTTGTCGAGTGGGAAATCAAGGCAGACAGTACAGTCCGCATTATCCTCCAGTTCTAGATTAACCCTTGTTAATTAAAAGGGGGATCCATTCTATTTCTTATATATTCTTTTTTGATGTATTTATATATGCATTTGCCTTTTTATCCTATGGTTCATTATTTTTTCATTATTATTATTATCTTGACTCTCACGAGTATATATATATATATATATATATATATACAACGCTCCTTTTTTTTTTTACTTATTTATTTATTTAAGCAATCAGATCGATTGGAATTGCCAGAGTGTTTTAAAACATTAATTAAAAAAAAAAGGCCTCTCAAGATATCTTGGTCTCTAGACAATGGTTAATGAAATAATACTATCGAAACGCTTGGGGGGGCATCCAATTGAGCGCCAATTGAGTTTTCTTTTTTGCAGTAATAGAATAGCTTATTTATTTTTTAATAAAATATTTATTTATTTATTTTGATATGGTGTGTATTGACTGTAAAGAATGTTGTACAACTGGGTGGTACTGTACCTATGTGCACAGCTCTGTGCAACTGGGCATCACAAGAGCCAGCCTTTGTTTATAATCAGTTTCACAACAGAGAGAAAAATACGCCATCTGTATTTGCCAATGAGGGTATTAGAATATATAGTCTTGGAATGGCTCTGATGATCAATGAGTACCCTAGGTTTGCAGTAAAGAACAATGGATAAAAATATAAAGCACATTCTAGTGGCTTGAACATTTATTCATCTTTTAGCTCTTGGCAGGATTTTGACGTGTTCTTGGCTGTCCATAAGCATTTTATCACCTTTGTTCTTTATATATATAAATGTAAAAAGATGATTAAAAAAAAAAGGCCATTTGATAAAATATGTCTTGGCTACTGTGTTTATCGTTTGTATCATGTGTTTGTGAAAAGGCATTGTGTGTACACTTGATAGTATTTGGCTTTCCAAGTTGGAATCATCTAGTCTGACTCAACAGAGAAGACCCTAATTTGGTTAAAGATGTCAAACGGGCAGGTAGAGAAACAAAACTGCGTTTCTGTGCCACATTTCAGCCCGCTTAAATATTTCTACTTTATGAAATTTGGGGGAGAGGCTCAAGTGCGATTCATTCATTATTTTTATTTTGTTTTAGCAAAAGCAAGTAGATTAGTTGAAGAGGAGGCAATGGAATTAGATCATGTACAACTGCTATTGAGAGAAAGCGGATCGTCTATATCAAGAGAGTAAACTCACATGTGAATATCTGAATGTGGGGGAAAATAGGTCCAGTTTCTCATAGGTCTACATTTATTCCTGTAATCGAAGCCTGGTGAGATTTAAAGGTGTCGTGTAACCCTTGTCTCTACTGCTGTTAACTCGTGTATGATAATACTAGGCTGTGTAGAGAATTGCTATTATTATTATTAGTAGTATTTCTAAAAAGTATTTATTTGAAAATGTATAAAAAAGAAACCATCTTGCTTTACAATCTCTTACCCTTTCAAAAATGTCCATAAAGAAAATCCACATCACTCATCCTGTGTCCACCTATGTTGGAGGTGCTGCGGTGGCAAGTCTCGCGATTCTCTCTGCAATCTACCATGACAGAGCCATATTTGATGAGAACCGAAAGGACATCTTGACCGAAAAGGGCTGGCCGCTTGTTGGGTCCTTGCCGGCTCTCATCCAAGGCAAGGACAGACTTCATGATTTCCTGGTAGACAGTTTCTGCAGGCTTGACAGATTGACTCTGTTAGTATTTTAATCTCCAATGCACTCTGAACCACATCAAATTAATATTCATCTATGCCAGAACCATGTCTGCACTCGGGATCCCTCGTCATATTGGAACAATTGATCCTGCAAATGTAGAGCACGTCTTGAAGCGTAAGTTTTACTCTAAACGTTTTCAGATACCCATAACCTTTCCAGACAATTTTGAAAACTACATAAAGGGCCCTGAATTCCACTGTGCCATGAATGATCTTTTTGGCGATGGCATCTTTAATGCCAATGGCGAGGACTGGAAGTACCAAAGAAAGACGGCCAGCCATATCTTTAACGTCAAGAACTTTAGAGACCAATTCACAGAGTAAGACACTCGGTGAACTTAATATATATATATTAATATGCTCTATAGTGTATTTGTCCATGAGATTGATTTCATGTCTGAAAACATCCTTGACAAGGCCATTGAGACTGGAGAATTAATCGATTTCCATGACCTAATGTACAAATTCACTCTGGATTCATTTATCCTGTAAGTCAACCAGCTTGTCTTCGGCTCCCTTTCCAGGGTTCCGTCAATACTCCCTAACCAGACCCTTTTTAATTACTAGACTTGGATTTGGTGTCAGACTAAACAGCCTTTCAGCAAAAGAAATCGTTCCTTTTGCAGAGTCCTTTGATACCGCTCAAAAGAACACTTTCCAACGCTTTGTGAATCCAATCTGGAAGGTCACTGAGCGTATCCAGAGTATAGTGATGCCCTGGAAACGTAGCATGAACTATCACCTTAATGTGGTCGATACATTCGCTCGTGAGGTTACCGAGAAACGACGTGTGCAGCTTGCAAAGGGAGAGGTCCACAAAGACCTCTTGTCGCGGTTTATGGATGCCCGTAATACAAAAGGAGAACTATTGAACAATACCGAACTCCGGGATATCGTCTTGAACTTTGTGATTGCCGGACGGGACACAACAGCACAAGCACTCTCGTGGACACTCTATATGCTTCTTTGTCACCCCCGCGTCGAAGAAAAGCTGCTGGGTGAGATCAATGAAAGAATTACCGACAAAGTAATGCATGATTCCCCTGAGCTTTACGAGACAATCAAGAACATGACATATGCACACGCAGTGTAAGCACTTCACCCTTGTATTATATTATATTCTATTCTATTAATATTGACTCCCCCCCTTTTTTTCTATTTACAAAACATATTGTTTAGATTCTATGAGGTACTTCGACTGTACCCTTCGGTACCCCAGAACCAAAAGTTTGCTCTCGATAATGATATCTGGCCTGACGGTACTCATGTCAGAAAGGGAGACTATATACTCTGGAGTCCATATGCCCAGGGACGAAGTGAGAAAGTGTGGGGCCCAGATGCCAAACAATTTAACCCGGAACGTTGGATCACACCTCAAGGAGACCTTCGTCGTGAGTCTCAAGGTCAATGGCCTGCTTTCCATGCCGGTCCTCGTGTGTGCTTGGGTAAGGATCCAAAGGATCCACCATAGACATCAATTGACACCTCTATTTTCTTTAGGCCAAAACCTAGCCACCCTAGAGACCCTTGTTGCCATTACATTTTTGATCAAACGATACAAATTCCACTTGGCACCCAACCAGGACATAACCTACCAAATCTCTCTTACTCTGCCAATGCTGAATGGAATCAAGGTGTCTGTCGAAAGACGATAGTTTACAGTCTGTAAAAACCCTTTATTATTTAAGCTGTATTTAATTCAAATCCATTAAAACCCTCTTTCACACCACCATTCTCTTAATCTCTCTCCTGGGCCGCCATTTTATGAGGTCTTTATTGATAATGATGTCTATATCCTCACAGTATTGCTCAGTCTGTTGATTATAATTTGGATCAACTACTGCTTATACATGATTGTATATATTAGGATAAAGAGAGGCATGATTTTTTTTAGTGTGAAATTGCCATTGAATCCGAAATTGATGACGTAGTTTGATTTTTGTTGCCCCTGCTTCAAACCGAGTCCTTTACAAAGTTCCAATTGCTTTTTTTTTCTCTACTCTATTCAGAAAATATATAGAATCATGTTTGGTTTGCGCAAGTGGTCTACTCCCGTCCTCCGTCCTGCTGGTCCCTTTATTGCTGGCGGTGCCGTCGTCTTTTACTTGGTTGCCAAGATGCAGAGTGCCATGATTGACAGTAAGTATTTGCCCTCTCTCTCTTTTTTTTTTGTTGCTGCACATGCGTGCGTACAAGACAGGATTCAGAAATGAGCATGCAATATTCTCGTGTATGTATGTATGTACTCTTGCTTACTGACTCGTTTAATCTATAGGCGATGAATACAGAAACGATCCCAGAAACCCTGCTGCTGGTAAGTAGACAAAAAGAGAGAGAGAGGCTTTTGGACTCTGTATTTATGTTGGGTATTATAGTTGCTGCTAGCAAGAACGCCCACTAAAGAAAGAGCGGACGGAATCTCTGTGAAATAAACTCTCGAGTCTATTGTATAATAAAGAAAAAAACAACAAGCCCATTTCTGTTTGATGGTCAAAAAGGATAATATTGTTATGATATTGATAATAATATGTGTGTGTGTGCTGGTACCAAAGAAGATTTACGCGCCATTTAGGAATCTGTATTTGTATATTGATCTTCAAAATAATGTATCTTGACAAGATGGACAGATTTGCAGACCTCCTTGTTAACCAAAAAAACATATAAACATAAATAGAACGGGGCGCCCTATGCTTTTCTTTTTTTCTTAATTCTATTCAAACACACTGAATTCTTCAATGGGTTCCTGTTGTCTTTGGGCATTAATCTGTTGGACCAGTCTTTGATTGATTATATTCTGCTGCTTCTTTTGATCATTGACCATTGGTGGCAGTCTCCTTGAATTGCAGCCTCCGCAAATTGGCGCACACATCCAGCACTTGCGGAAGTGATGGTTACATGCCCAGCATTTGGCTGTTTTTGATACGATCCTTTGACATGCCTGGGATGGTTGATCCAAAATATCGTCTGTTGCTATTGGTAGTCGTGAGATACACAAAGGGTAGATCAATTGATACTTTAATTTACCCTTGTTGTCCTTCTCGGATTCATCCCCGCACATCCGAATATCTATAGAGACACTAGGATGCCTTGAGAGACGCTGGAGTGTCTTTTGAAACACTTGGAGGTATGGTTCGGTTGTCATATAATGGTGGTAGATCTCAATGGCCTCTAGTTCAAATGTATTCCAGCCAATGGTTCCTGCTTTGATCATGTCTAATAATGCTTTTGTGTCTTGTTTGAGCTTTGTATTGAACCGTCGATTACGAGCACAAAGACGACGCATATTAGGAAACTTGACAAGCATCACCAAGGGAGAAAACATTGAATCATCCGTGCCATCCATAACAACCTAAAAAGTGTTATTATTATTATTATTATTATTATTATTATTATTATTAGTGTGATTGCAAACATCACTTGATCGCACCTCTCTAACTAATTGCCTCAGGCCATTAGAATCCCGTAATCGTCGAAGTGCAGCATAGATTGCAGAAAGATCTCCGTATCTTAGATCAAATACAACACGTCTCCATATAAAGGTTGATGCTAGAAATTGGTATCTGAACTGAGTGCAAGTGTCCATGAGATTCATCAGTGAGCAAATGTCGAGATGGGAGGCAATGGCCTCTGTTATTTCCGGAGGAATAAGCTGGATTGTTAAACTTTGAGTGGTTTTTGACATTTAGTGCAAGAAATAACAAAAAAAGAAGTATGGAAATGGATTTGGTGTATATTATTCAGCAAACCAATTAATAATCAATAATTTTGGTCAAATAGTCTCTGGGGTTTCAATTGAAACAATTGAAACAATCGTTGTCTCTCTTACTTGTTGGTAGGTGGCCTTGCAAATGCAGGTGCAGTGCATATTTTGAAAGCAAGGCCAAATATAAACAAGAGACAGTTTGTAGTGATGACAGATTTCGTAGGGGTTGTGTGTGGAAATAAATATACAAGGTTTACAGACAATATATGTATTGGTCTCCAAGACTCTCATGCTCCCTGCAGAATGCTTTTTGCAACTCTCAATTGATATTTTTCTGTATATATATATGTGTGTATGTTTTTCTTTGCTCAAGGCAATTGATATCAATGAGCAATGGCAATATTGTCTGTTTTATGGTTCTTGGGATGCTTTTTTTTTCTTATCAAGCCATGTATGGTTCGTACACTCTGGTGTTCTTGGTGCTGCAAATCCCCCTTGTTTTGCTCGAATCACTTTTTGTTTATAGTATTGTAAGATTCAAACTGTAATATTCTTGCGTAAAGCCCCTTTGCCATTATTTTTAGGGTGCTCTTATATATATACATATATATATATCGATATTTTTTTGTATTATTGATCATTATATTAGCATAAAATAATAGAGAATACTGTGCATTTAACCATATCAAAAGAATCCATTTTTGTTGTGATGCCAAATATATCAATCTGTATTTATCTTTACTCCCTTTTTTCTTCCTTCTCTTTCTCTCTCTCTCCTCTCTCTCTCTCCTCTCTCTCTTTCTCTTTCTCTTATTCTTACTCTTTATTTCTTGCCTATATTATATCTATCTATCTGTATTGATATATATATCGGTATATATACATATATCTATATTTATATATTTATATATTTATATTTATATTTATATCTGTATAAACATTTACCTTGAATAATTGCAGAAGCTTATTAGCCTCTAATATATTCAATATTTTTTTGAATTTGTAATATACACACTCTCACATATACATACATATATACATACATAAGTACGTACATACATACATACATACATACAGACATACATATATATACATATACAGATACATATAATCTATATATATATATATATATATATATATATATATTTATGCCACCAATTGGATATCCAATTACGATTCTTGGACATCACCAAAAGCACCCTTCATAACGAACGCTACACCTACTACACAGCTCCACTACAAAAAAAATCAAAAAAAAAAAACCAAAAAAAAATATATATATACACATACTACAAAAATCACCTCTTCTTCTATTTCTTCTCTTGTGGTAATACCCGTATTTCCAGTGTATCATTAGCCACCAACATACCTCTTCCAATCAACCCACACCCACGTACACGCGCATTGATCTCCAAGCCATTAAATTCAACATGGCAGAAGCGCATTCAAATACCGCCACGGTCGCTAGATCAAGCTCAAAACAAGACCAGAATCCAGTTGACACGTCAGCCCTCTTGCTTTCTCTACCACCACCTACAGATAAAGACGTAACTCTGCGTCTGGCACAGATTGACGAACTAAAGTACTTTCTTGCAACTGCAACCAACAGTTGGGATCCCAATGTCCCCGTCAAGACATTTCCCTTGCCTGCAGGCGAAAGTATTTCATGCGTCTTGTGGAACAACCTATTCCACATCACTGGTACAGATATTGTCCGGTCTCTGATCTATCGCTTCCATGCGTTTGGCCGTCCAGTCTCAAATCTAAAGAAGTTTGAAGAAGGCATCTTTAGTGACCTCAGAAACCTGAAGCCAGGAATAGACGCCTGCCTTGAGGAGCCAAAATCAGAATTCCTCGACATGCTCTACAAAAACAGTTGTATACGCACTCAAAAGAAGCAAAAGGTCTTTTACTGGTTCTCTGTCCCCCACGACCGTCTCTTTCTTGATGCACTCGAGCGTGATCTTAAGCGCGAAAAGATGGGCACCGAAGTGACGAGCATGGCCGTAACCGAACCTGCGACCTCTCTCTCTCTGGATGCAACCCAAGAACTCTTTGATCAGTTGAGAAAATCCATGTCTCTCTCGGCTGCAGCAACTGCCCAGGCACTCGGGGAGCAAGTCATCCCCCAGACCCCATTCAAGGACACCACAGGTAAACCATCTTCACCACAATGCTTTTAATTAAGAACATCAAAGCTCAATTCAAATAAACCACCCAAATTGTGTATAAATCACCATATCTTGGATTCTTATGTGTGTATGTGTGTATGTGTCTATTTTAGCTGACCGAGAGTCTGCATGCATTCGCAACACAGACAGCGTGACATCCAGTACTTGGATTCCCTCTTGGAAAGACGGCCAAGAAAGAGCATCATGCCTGCACTACACACCACACGCCCAAGACATCCAAACCACAAGGGAGCCCTATAGTTCATATCCTGTCCCATTTGGTCAGCCAGAGTTTAGGCCCAATCGTCGCAGCACATCCAGTTCAGATTCTTCTACAGACGATGTGCTGTCTGTTCTCGAGGACCATGGCTCTGAACCATCATACACAAAGATCTTTCGTCCAACCGAGATCTCAATCTCCAGGGCCATCGGAAGACTCGACATTGACGGCCCACACGACCATCACCCCACAGCCCCAAACTCAATCAAGACAAAGCAGCTCTTTGGCATGTTCTCTCTGTTTGAAGGATCGCCTTCGTACAAGCAGCGCAGACGTCGTGCCACATCCTTCTCCTCTCTCTTGGGCCAAAAACAGACCCATAACCCATTGGAAAGGATCCAGACCATTGGATCTGACCAGATCCGTCGCCACACCAGCTGTCACTATCGCTCACCCTCCAACCCCATCTTCTCTCATATGATGAATGATCCAATCTATGACCCTCCACCAAACAGACTCGAAGTTGTGCCTATTGGCTGTGGGGAATATTATCCACAAGAGAGATTTGGGTCTAAAAGGTCTCCAGAACTAGCCTGTCCATCAATACCCAGCTTTAATCCTGCGATCTACAGAGCATCCCACGCCACAACCTTGTGCAGGGAAGATGGATCGGATTCAGAGCGCGTCTTTACCTGTCCACTTGGCTCCTGTGGTCGTCTATTCAAACGCCTTGAACACTTGAAGCGACATATGCGCACCCACACCATGGAACGTCCCTATGTCTGTCACTTGTGTGGAAAACGGTTTTCGAGATCTGACAACCTTTCTCAGCACCGAAAGACCCACCAAAAGTTGCAGTCAAAACAGGCAAAAGAAGAAGGTGACAATGATAAGGATGGATCTTCCTTTGGACACAATAACCAGAAACCCCATCAGAGACACAACAGCCAGCCCTCCAAAGACACAAATGACGGCCAGCCACCTCAAGATAAAGGAAACACTATGCCCAATGGGTTTCAGGCAGCCAAGATGTCCAATAACAGTGACAACAGCAGTAACAGCAGCAGCAGTCGCAGCAGTCGCAGCAGCACCCTGAGTCCAACAAACATGGCCCTCAATTTTGAAGGACAAGCATACGATGTCCTACCCCACAGTGACCAATGCAAGAATGGTCTAGGGACATTTGTAGACGAGGTCAGTCCCAACGTATTTCCTGGCTATATTCCTGTTCCCGGCTACATCAAACAAGAGGCGATTGAAGACTGTGAAATGGTCTATGACATTGATTTTGTACCAAACAATCTTGGGTTCGCCTGTGGACAAGCATTTTCACCTTCTGAAGATGGGTTCGAGTCAATGGTATCCTCTCCAGAATCCATAATGTTCCCCCACCAGCAGCAGAATCGATTTGACCAATACTTGCCCAACTCTTCTGTAAACCAAATGATGGCCCCACCTATCCCTGAAATGACATTCTCTTCTTTCAACCCTGGCCCATATCACAACAGGACTCAGGTTCAATTTGGACATACAGACTTTTATGCAGACCCAATGGCCGACACCTATGGTGATTTGACCAACTCTTCTTCTAGCCAGACATCCCATCCTTACAACCTCTCTTCATCATTTCGCTCCTTTGAACATGTACCCATGGACCGCTTCTAGAAGAAAGCAACCCGTCTTCCATTCATTTCACTTATTTATTCGAATTCCTTGTCCTGTTTTGTTTCTTTTCTCTTTTTTTGATTTATTGATTTGCATTATGACCCTTGATCTTCTTTTTCACTTGTTTGCCTGTATATGTTTTCTATATATTATTATTATTATATTATATTATTATTATTATTATTATTAGTATTATTATTAGTATTATTACTGTTATTATTATCTCTGTTATTATTATTATTTATATATTAGTATTATTATTGATTTCATTCGCATCTTATGCTTTTACTTTCTCTAGTCTTGTTCGTATTCCACAATCCCAGCCAAAAAAAAAAAAAGAAAAAAAAGAACATTGCTTATGCCTACCACATTTTTCTTTTCTTTTTCTTTATATATATATATATATATATATATATATTCTTTCTACGATGCATTGATGACCTTTCTATAAATCATAATTGAGCCATTATGATATTCTTGTTTCTTGTTTCTTTTTTCTATTTATTTATTTTTTCTATTATAAATGAAATATCATAAATAATCTCATATATCCACCATAGTTGCCAGATGCACATGTACAGCAAGTTTTTTAAAAACATTATTAATAACAAATGATCTCTAAAACAGACCCTGGACAATAAGCTCTTTATATACATGTATGTATATATGTATATATGTATATAACAATGTCAGTTATTTTCTGATATGCACATTATTCACAATGTGTGCTTCTGCATTGCCCTTTCTGTTTACTTACTCATCAGTTGCCCTGCAGTATGCATGTTTTGCACGCGTGCTAACCAAACTGTGTACCTGTACGTCTCTTTTATCTTTATCTCTCTCTTTCTTTCTTTTTTAGTTGCATTTACAATCAATATAATTGTAACTAGTCATCTTATGCGTTGTGCCCTTGTAAATCAAAAAAAAGGGGGGGATATGTTCAGCAAAGGATAGTCATTAAAAAATAAATAAAAGATTCACAAGTATTATTATTATTATTATGTTATTATGTTATTAAAAGAATGGGAAAATGTATATATTTTTTTGTTGGTTGCTGTTGGTGCATTTAAGCAGTGGCAGGCTTCTTGGCGACAAAGAAGAACATTGGGGTAAAGAGGTTCTTCTGGGCACCGGCAACAAGAGCATCGGCAGCAACTTCGAGGAAGCTCTGGGTCTCAACGGTACCCTTGGGAGCAAGACCAACGGTTTCCAATACACGGCACATGTTGGTAGTAGTGAAACGGCCAGCCTTTGTCATGGCCAAGGTAGTCAAGACATCACGAAGGGTCTGGCACTTGCGAAGGTCACCCTCGAGAGGATAGAACCAGTTGATAGAGTCACCCATGGAAGCAAGATCCTGGTGAATCTCAATCTCAAATCCAACGTTCTTCAGAGCCTGAAGACACTCGCCAATAGGACGCATCTTGGGGATACCATTACCGCGCTTTTGTTTTAAAATACACACATTAGCTTACTTGCCATGCCAAATGTTGGTTTCTATAGAATTACCTCGATTCCATGGGCAATCTCACGGTGCTGGGCATTGTTCTCATCGTAATCATCAGACATACACCACTCGTAACAACCAAAGGATCCTCCTGGCTTCAATACACGGAAGATCTCGCCATAGACACCCTCGAATGTGGGTGCGTGGCAGGTTGCTTCGATGGCATACACGGCATCATAAGAGTTCTCCTCGAATGGCATCTCCATAAAGTTACCCTGTGTACAAGCACAAGAGATACCTTTTTGTCAGTCTTTTTTTCTTCTTTGCTACACCAAATCTCCGATTTACAGTTTGCACGAGCAATTCAATGGCTGTACAACCCTCCAAAGTGGTCTGTACTTTGTCTGTGTGTAGCAGTCATGTGAATTCCGGAAACCTCTTTATCTTTACCTTTATAAAGTCTGTCTGGTTCTGGAGACCTTCCTTGGCAGCATAATGGAAAGCTCTCTCGATCTGGTAAGCATTGTTGTTAAGACCAACAATGTTGGCTCCTGTAAAGTGAGCAATCTCGCGAGCAGGACCACCTTGAGATATACACACACACATATATATATATTAATAAATAAAACATACATATCATTTGAAAGGCGTCTTTTTTGTTTTTTGTTTCTTACCAACACCACAGCCAACATCAAGAACCTTCATGCCCTTTTTGATTCCAATGTTTGCAGCCAAAAAGTGCTCGTGGCGAGAGATGGCACGGAAGAACTCCTCTCCAGGGTAATAACGGCAGAAATGGAAACTGGTTCCCCAGCCTTTCATGAAAAAAAATATATATGATATATAATTTAGTCTGGTGTGTGTGTGTGTGTGTGTGTGTCTGGTTGCCTGTCATTTTGTGTACTAACCGTATTCATAAAAGTCGGTAGCCAAGTTGTAGTAAGAGTTTACCAACTGGGTGTAGTTTCCAAGTCTCTTCTTCTCATCTTCCTCGGTCTCGACATCAGACTTCTTCCACATCTTGAGGTAAGTATCGGTGGCAACATTGTGGACATTGGCATTCTTTGACTTGAGGTTTGCAATCAAACCAGACTTGATCTTCTCACCGTGGAGGGCCCGGGCAAAGGCAATGTCCTCAGAGTTGATGGCAGAAACGGTGTCTTGGGTCATGATGATTATGAGATGAACAAGAAGATAAATTTTATTGGAGAAGCCCAGGGGGTTCAAATTTATAGCTGGATGTAAAATCGCTTCTTGTTTATTTTTAATGTCATTTATTGGGAGGGTCAAGCTTTCTGGTACAAAAACATTTTTTTTGATTATCAAAATATAGTTTCACGAGAGTTCAGAGGCTGTCTATTTGACCGCACCTTTCTTCTGTCTCCGCATCCGAACCACTTTGGGCCGTTACACTGGGAGGGGAGCACAAATGATGAAGCATGAGAGGTTCTTGGGTCTGTAAAGCCAGGCAATCGACAATTATTATTATTGTTATTACTTCTTAAATAAAGTGCTGTAAATTACCGTATCCCTTTGTGAAAACAAGTAAAAGTGATTTGGTCAAAAGATACAAACATTGTGACGATCCCTAGCTGGGATATTTTGGGTATTTGTACAGAACAGAACAAAACAAAGCAAATATTCTAAAAAAGAATATTTTTGTTTTGTTTGGAAGCTCTGGCCGCAGACACGAACATGTTTGTTGGATAGATTAGTAGCCAGACAAACAAATCTGTTGACCTTTATATATATAAATATATATATATATATATATATATCTTATAAAACACTCCATGGTGTCGAGAGAGTTTCTTGTTGCGTCTATTCGTTAATCTATAAAGGTCTTGGAGTGGTGCATTGCTTGCACTACATGGTCATGACTCTAATCGTATCCAACACATGCATATTTCACAAAAAAATATATATTTGGATGGGGATACAGTCAATCGTAACTAGATATCTTGTGTTTTTCTTACTTGGTCAAGAATAAATTCTCGTATCAGTGCTGGTGAGTCTATACAGAGAATATTCCAGGTCCAATAAAGAGTTCATCTAGTCAGTCTATTTAGATTCGAGACAAAGGACTTGATTGTATGCTCTTTACTAGACCCATTGATATTTTCTCGACCAGGACAGCAGAAACAATTTTAGAATATCTAGAGAGGCACAAACCATAAAAGTTCTTGGCGGTTGTCTTGACAGTAACCAACAAAGTCTGAACAAGATCCAGGGGCAATATTTGTCAGGGATGCATTATTGGTCTAGATTGGAGGGGGGCAATAGCTGTCTGCAAGAAATTTCTATGGCTCTCTAAAGAACAATATTGGTGTATTTATCGTATACAAGAGCTTTTATGATCTTGTCCTAGTATTTTTGGCATCAAATTGCTATAAAGTCTAGTTGCAAATGCTGGGAAGAAATGTAGACCACGGTTCATATAGACACACATTTATCTTGGTGGGGGTTTTTTTTTTGGTTCTTGATATATATATAAAAAAAGGGCCCAATCGATTATATTGGCCACTTTAATGCCAGCTATGCAAGAAAACTAAATGCCATTGCTCCAAAGCTGGATTAAAAAAGAAAGTATAAACAGGTTATACATAAACTGTATCCCAAGATGCAAAAGTAATTCTCGCAAGAGTTTTATATGATTTTAGTATGTAATATGCTTCTAGTTATTAATTCTTGGTTTCTCTAGCTATTTTTCATGCTTGAGCAGAAAGTTTTGCAAGTGTCTACAGAGATTCTATTTCATTCTTTCGAGGCTTTTTTTTTCTTGAAAAAACAAACTCTTGCTGCTTGGCTTGAAAGGTCTTGCATTGATATGGTTTCTATTTAAAAAAAAAGGGGCCTGTATGTTTTCTATTGGACTGAGGCTGGGAATATTTTCGATCCAACTTTATTCCACTCGACCCAAGCTCGTTCTTGGATTACTGTGCAATGGCTGCCTTCTGTGGTCTGGCATTGTCTTGTTGAAAAATACTCATATAAAAGTTGGAAAAATGAGCCATTGACATCTCTGCATACTTTGGTCCATTCATGTTTCTACCCACAAAGACAAGTGGATCTACACCTTCATCAATTACCCGCTATTTCCTCGGACCTCTGCAGTGCGACAATCAGGACTATTTATCTCGTTTGATCAACGCCAAAAGTTATTATATCTGGTTCTCTTGTAAACAGAAAATTGCAATTCATCACTCCAGATGCCAGTTTCCAACTTCTCGTATCCCTTTAGATCTTTATATAATCATAAGCTCATATTACACTTTGAGTTTTTAGACAAGTAAAAAATCGTAATCGATTGAATGAAACGCCAATTAAAGGGCTATCTAGGTACATTTAGACCGTCTCGCATAAGTAGGACAAGTATTTGAAAAATATACCTTGGACCTGTCAAATAAATAAATAAAAACAAACATTAATTCCATCGTACTTTCTGCTTAGCCGTCGACCAATACTTCTTGTCCTGTCTCTAAAATCAAACAAGTCAAAAAGTTTAGATACCTTGAGGCCAATAACTTTAAAGACAGGCGTACATTATCATACTCTAAAATCTCCCTAGACTTCTTTCGATTGTGCTGATTATTTGATATATATATATTTGAGGTCCATTTGGTTAAATAAAATCTGATACTGTTCAGCCCATGCTAATGCGTAAATACGCCACGTCCTGGCCTTTTTCATTTTCCTTTGGGAATTCGGTATATGGTTGACTGAGGACTTTAAACAATTTCGGGGAGTGTTTTCGGACATTGACACTTTGATAGTGTCTTTTATTTGCCTATGTATTCCTTTACCTCGACATCTTTGACCGTTTGAGTTTACTCTATGTAAATAAAAAAAGAAAATCCTTTATAAAAAAAACTGCAAAAAATAAAATAAAAAAAACCTCCAGCCATCGCCGAGTATAAAAGGTCGTGCCGAGGATCGAACTCGGATTGGTAGATTCAAAGTCTACCGTGATAACCATTACACTACACAACCTTTTGTGTGCGTCGAGCATTTTAAATTATATATCATACATGTGTTTAAAAGCCCAATTCGGAAATTATGCCGTCATTTTTATTTATTCTTTAAAATATTACGTCACGATTCAATCGGTTGGATTTGTTTTTTTTTTTTTTGCTTTTACGCAAACGGTCTATTTTAATTTGGCGCGCAAGGTAAATCCAAGCATTTTTTTTTAAAGCCAAAGTTGAGATTTGATATATTTTTTTGTAATAATATTTAATGATTTATTCAACGGTTCAAATACTTATATTTGTAGTAGAGTTGTTTAGAATATATTGAATCTAGTACTTTATATGACCAAGTACATTGCTGGCATTTTATCTTTGTAAAAGTTGCAAGACAAGTATTTCAATTATAATTACTCGGTAAAATCCTATCATCTTTTTTTCTTTTTAAAAAAAGAGGGCGGTTGGAATCAAGGGGTGTAAATCATCAAATAATCTTGCAAAAAAAATACGATTTTTCATATCTTGGTACACCAGAAAAAGAATAGTTTATTGACACTTTATCTATGATGCTTATTATCTCTTGATTCCGAGGCCATTTAGACTTTTTTCCACAAAACTTGAACATTAGAACCCGGTAATAAAACGTGCAAATCAACTGTCTATGTTTACCAGCAGCCGCTGCATATTAGTGGATCAGCAAGTTTTCTTTTTAAAATAAAAACAATAAATATGAGAATGAACAATAAGTTGTGCATAGTAATTTAAATGAAATGATTATATACGCACTGCAAAAAGTACGCGATTTTATGATGTAGAAATACCTTGAGTATTAAAGTACCATCATCGATTTATTATTACTTCAATCTATATTTCTCTACCATGCAAATATGAATCGTATCATGTGGAATGAAGCCTGCTCTAACAAAGAAGTAGATCTTTAGTTCCACTTTAAAAACCTGCGATACCCCCAACTTTCCTGTTATTAAAGAGGTCTAGTTTATTATATATTTCGTGGCAAGTAAGCCTGTTATTTACTCTATTTAGTGCCATGTAAAAGCTAATCGCGATATCAAAGAATAATATAATTGTCATTTTCATTTTACAGTTTGATACTTTATCTAATCAAGAAAGACTCTAATCAGTTTTAAGTCAAGGCCTTTGTAATGACTATGGATTCTGAATTTGAGAAAGATGCTTTTTATTGATAGAAATACTAGGAGTATTTATACCCTTTGGCTAACGATTTGGAAGAACATATTCGAACACTTATCGTCAAACAAGACGTGATGGAAACAAGGAGAAGAATTGAAATGAGGGGTTCAGATACAAGCAGTAACATTGCTAGAGGTACTTGTGATTATAGAGGTTACAGCAGCGCTTTTACCCTTGGCTGCAACACCTTGTTAAATTATCTATATTTGATAATTCATTTTAATCACCCCCCAAGAATATTAACTTTGCAACCTTTAAAAGGCAGAGAAAATATTGTAGTTCAATAATCATTGAAAATAAAGACATATTCTAATGCCATCTAAAGTGAGCAATCAGGAAAAGAGATGATCCAAGACTTATACTCTCCTCAGTTCAATTGATATATTCAGAGTTGAAATCGCATAGTTTTTGCAGTGTGAGAGGCCGTATGAAATAACAGACCGTCAAGCGGAAGAGATTGGGCTGCCTTGGGTATATCGCTTGTGTATCTCGATGGCTGCCTTTTTTAATGGTGCTTCTAGTCGTTATAATGCCTGCACATTCATCTGCGTCGTCGTTGTAATATTTAAGTGAAGGGGCAGTGCTGACGCTTGAGGTAGCTTCAGTTATGCTTTTGTGTATCACGTCGTTTGCATCGTTGTCATTCCTGGATGGGTGGTTCGCGTTGGTGCTTAGACTGGTGCTGGAGCTAGATATGGTATTTTCACCCATTGCATTTTGTGCCTGCTTGTCTAAAGCATTTCCAGCCAGTAGTGTGCCGATAAAATCGGCTTTTAATTCTTTTTTCTATTTGGCATGATCGACAATGCTTTGAATGGTCATCTTGTCCTTGACGCGCGAGTATGTGCTGAGGAATCGATCTTTGGTCGGTTTTTTTTTTGTCGAGGAAGATGATTAATCGGTCAGTATAGAGTTGCATGGGCATGCGTATTGTATTTTTGCTGATGGAACGCAAAGAATGTTTAAATATACTGATTACTTTTGAGGCTTCGACATTGGGAAAGTGATGGTTGATGCTTGAGCAAACAATATCGAAATCTTCCCACTTGTCAACACAAATATCTGCAAGAATATGCTTTTTTTTGTAAAAGACAGTTTATTATCTTTACACAATCACGCTTCTTCGATCGGCGGTGCTGGGAATGTCTTAACGGCCTCATGTCTTATGAGATGAAATTATGTGGAAGTAGTATAAAAGGAGCTATGTATGGGGCGGATGATGAAAATAAAGGAAAGACTTTTTGAGTGGTAGGCGCTTATAGGCTATTTAGGGTATAGTAGCTTGATCTATGCATGTATGGAGGAGCTTATGGGTAGAGACAGTGGCGTTGACAGAAATGAAGGGTACGGCATCAAAGATAAAAGCCCAATAAGCTCTGCAAGAATATGGTTTGCTTTATAGCCTTCAAGTTGCTTTTTGTCAGGGCAAAGGTCATGTGACAGCCCGTGCGGTTGTAGGGACATTGTCTACAATAAGGAGAAAAGAGTTGAGCGGAGAGTCAAAATAATGGTGACTGTGAAAAAACATATAATTACGTGTTCACTTCACCTCTCATTCTATCTTTTTTCATTTTCAATGCCTCCAGAAAAGTACCTTTCTAGTATCCTTGCAATGGCTGCTTGTCGGGAACACCACATGTCTTTTTTTTTAATTGGCATGGCAGGCTATAGACATGCAAGAGGACCGTTGGGTCGGAGGAAGTGGCATGCACTACGGGTATTCTGACCTTGATGTCTTAGCCTTAATGGATTGGGGTGCTGTCCGTGCTGCTGCATCGTGTTAACTATGGCTCTAGAAAAGTTTTTTTTCTAGTAGCATTACAAGAGGACTTCTGGGTCGGAGGAAGTGGTATGTATTATGGGTATTTTGACCTTGATGTCTTAGCCTTGATGGATTGGGGTGCTATCCGTGCTGCTGCATCGTGTTAACCATGCCTCTAATTTTTTTCTAGTATCCTTGCAATGGCTGCTTGTCGGGAACACCACATGTCTTTTTTTAAAATGACATGGCAGGCTATATACTTGCAAGAAAACTGTTGGGTTGGAGGAAGTGGCATGCACTACGGGTATTTTGACCTTAACCATTGTCATATTCATAAATTCATTGTGATATTCATAGATTCATTGTCAATTCCATGGCCACAGCGAACCACTACTGATCTGCATTCCTTTGACACCAACCGACCAACTCATCAGCACTTCCAAGAAGATAAATGAACATGTATCCTTCCGTCTTGATAGACTTGGTGCTTATTGATATAATTCAGGTGCTAGTTCTTTTTTTTTTTGATCCTGGACAAATGTTGACATATTTCGCAATATGTGTGTATGTAACTAAATTTCCAAGTAATAAAGAAACTAAAGAATGTATAATAAGGGACTGGATCAATACTTTAAAACTTCTCTTGATAGAATAGACATAAAACCCCTTTGGGATCTATAAACAATTGGTAAAATATAATCTAGCTACATATTGATCGATTAAAAGATAATCGTACACTAGAATTAATGACTTGGAAACCTTGGTTAGCTAAAAAAAAATGTGGGTCTGAAATGAGCTCTACAAGGCTATACCTCTTGGAAACATGAATATCTTGAGTATTCTTCTTGTATATATTATTATACCTGATATTACACTGTCGAGTACAAATGTATATGATAAACAGAGAGCTTGTAAAGAATGATTATTGAGCAGACATCAAGTGTTTGACCAAGAGTCTAAAGAAGGGCATGGTATTCCAATAGTGTGTGTCCTTTATCTAGTCTTATATACTATGGCTTGTTAATCGTGTTGTTTTTATATATATATATATATATATATATATATAGTATAAAACTATTAATATATTGACAGCACCAGAAAAGCAAGCCTGAAACACAATCAAGGTTGATAATCGGATCCAAGCACACTAGCCACACATCAATATACAGCAATCGCAGGGCCCCTTTCGATTTCCATTCCAGGTGACTGGGAAGAAACACATCCTCTCATAGAATATCCTATGCTTTTTAGCTTCTATTTCTTTCTTCCCTCTTCTTTATCCTGCACAAATCTGATTTTTTTTTTGTAAATTGGAGTCAATGAACAAAGACCAAGCTCAAGTACCAGACTCGAAAATATTGGATGATGTCATGCCGGTTCGGCCATCTCTAGACCAAAATATTGACCAGCAGATTGCAGCGATTCTCGTTGTTGGTTTCCATCACGCATATGGACCAATTGTCGAATTCTGTCTACCACCCTTACCTCAAAGTGATCGCAGCCTTGATAATTTGGATGATGTCAATGGTTTGGGCCAGAGCCAGACTTCGTTGGGAAAGCTAGAACTTCCGGAGGAATGGAGCTTTTTACCCTTTCTTGCTTTACCAGGTAACCGATAAGAGAAGAAAGGACACTGGAGATTCTATAAAAGAAAGGCTTATTTGGGATACCGGAATGTTGATGATTAAGTGATTGGGATTTAGATGGAGCTCATCAAAAGGACGAAGATTTTGCATACTTTCACCTTCCACCTGTCCCAGGCTGGTCCGTGGCGGAGACCACTTTATTTGGCATATCCTGCAATAGACAGATACCAGCCAAGGTATGGTTTCTTTTTATACAAAGAATGACTAAACGAAAAGCGAGGATCTGATTTTTGGCATATTATATAGGATCTTATTGTTACAACCCCTGATATTACAAGATCGATTGTTCAAAAGGCAGTTGTTGTTTTGGCAAGACAGGTAAATACGCATGATAAAGTGTGTAAAGATCCAGAATTCACAATGTCATTCTTCTTGTACCTTGTTTTGGTTTGTGCCAAGTAGCCGATATTTGGACCTCTGCGACAAAAGCTCGCAGTAATTACGGCTGCTTGGTTCAACCAGAGAGACTTTACGCAGATTGGGATATTATATGTAAGTCTGGGGTTAATGGTGTTGGGTCAAGGATTGATGTTGAAATATATACAGAATTTGTACAATAGTCTGAATAATACTTTTTATGGCCCAATTGACGATTCCATATTGTACATGGGTAAGAATTGTTTATTTGTACTTGTTCACAAACTAAGAAAATCAAATTTGATATTGTATAGGAACATCCCTCAGAGAACTCTTGCACAAATTCAAAGGAAAGACTCTTGTGCTCCTCAAACTGTTGCTCTTGGAAAAAAAGGTAGTGCTTTATGAGTCAGGGTTCTTATGATGCGGATTAACAAGAGACCATTTAGATACTTTTTTATGGTTATCCTGTAGAGATATTATGCACATTTCAGTACTCTTTGATATCTCTTATTCCAGGTAAGTCCATCATCTATCAGACAACCCTGGATATTTATCAATTTGCCTACAAGGATTATTACGCTGTCTGCAGGACTCTGGAGCACCCGATCTTGACACGGCAGAGAGTACGCTGGAGATCACTGAAGCTCGGGAGCTTGGGACTGGGGCTAAAGAGATCCTACTGCGTTACATGGGACTCCCTCTACGTATCTTTGAAAAGGTAAACTAAAAGTGCACAAGAGTATAAGCTTATTTTTATGTGTAGGGTTCATTCTTCCAGCCTTATTTGCCACTGCAGCAAATTGACATGCTCTCCTCTGAAAAGACAAGATCTTATCTTGTTGGCACTACGAACCAGATATTCTTTCATCACAAGAGCGATACAAATATCGATGTGCTTGTCAATGTAAGTTGGATACAAAAGATGCAACCTTTGAGGGGTTTTCTTCTTCTTTTAAAGACTCATTTGCCTCAAAGGTCGAGACAGGAACTATAGAGTTTTATAACCAGCAATTGGCATCAATTGCAAATCCTACCATGGCCGACCGTAGATGGATGGAAAAGATTGTCAAGGTGGTCAACAGTACCTGGGATCCGAATGGTGAGATCTTGTTGCTTATTTTTTTCTTTTCAAAAGCTGGCCAATAGAGCTTACATCAACTGCTTACCTAGATCCCTCAAGACCGCTCAAGAACACCTTTTATGGATCTGATGATTACCTACGAGCAAAATTTGAAGAATATGTTCTTTCGCTGCTCTCCAGTATGAAGCATGCCCAGGCATCCAGTAATTTTGGTGCCAATAGCAGGGGAATGCATCATTCTGACTCTGGATCAGAAGAAGTAATGAGGGACGACGACAGAGGTAAATTGGCGAGATTCTTGTTCCATTGACTTATAGAGCTGGTCAATAGAGCGCAACTACCTGTCAGACTATGGAATGACATGGATAATGGCATGGCGAGAAACGAATAATTTTAGAATTTGGAACAAGTACACAGATCATGAAATATACGAGATTGTAGAGCCTGGGTAAGTTTGTTGTCTTTGAGGGAGGGGGGATAATAACTGATTCCCTTTTTTTTTGTTTTCAGTCATCCAGGCATGGGAAATATCTCTATGAACGATATTCAAAACACACTATCAAAGTAAGGGATCAGTCTAAAGACACCCTGACCAAAACAACTTTTTATGATTCTAGTCGCCTAAAGGACCTCCAGTTGCGGCAGAATCTTGCTCCTCTACGACAGACATTCTCCAAAGCAATGTCTGGAGGTGCAAAGGCAGTATCGACAGGAAGATCTAGGTTCCTAAAGGGCATGGACGCCTTGTGGACAGAGTTTGAGCGTGGACCTCAGGATGAGATGAACCACACGTATACCCCAGAAGGTAAGCAATAGGATATTTGGCTAGATGATCTAAATATGCATTTCTTTATAGACACCATGGAAACAAAAGTGCCCCATACAAAGCGTGTTGATGAAGAAACTGAAGTGCCAACAGTAGCAAACGCTCCCTTGCTTGAGTCTACATCTCAACAGGCAGGACGCATACTCTCGAGTTTCTCATCCTTTCTGAGCCGCAAACAAAAGGAATTTAGCCAGGCCATGGATGTAAGACGATAGTTATAATAGCAAGCTTATAAAAAGCCTTTATAATTAAACCATCATCATTATTATTTTTATTATTGTCATTATTGTTATTATTATAGGAATCTATTGCTGAGCCTAGTGGGACTCCAAAACCCAAAGATACAGCCTCAAGAGGTGTTCGATCAGAATCCCCAATGATATCTGCTATTAGTGATGACGACAATACTTCTGCGTTTGTAGATGTCGGTGCAATGTACCCCTTTGCATTGCCTAATCCAGTCCTGAGAGAACACACTGGTACTATAGGGAGCCAAACACCCAATAGCATAAACAGTGACAGAAGCACCTTTATGAACTCACCTGACCAAGCAGAGGCAGATGAGCGGAGAAAATAAAATGCGCCACATTTATTTATTTATTTCGCGCACATGCAATAAAACCAAAATTTTTCGAAAAGTTTGCGCTTCTTGTAAACCAATTTTGAATAATGTCCGGAAGACAAGGTAAGCAATTAAGCACATTATGTAGATTACATATATACATATATACACACACACACACACACACATATATATAAATATATATTAATCACTCTTTTTATATTAAAAAAAAGGTGGAAAGCTCAAGCCTCTCAAGGCCCCCAAGAAGAAGCAGTTTGACGATGAAGATGTATGTGTTGATGGCTAGGATTATTGTCATTTAACAATCTTTACAGGATGAAGATCTTGCCTTCAAGAAGAAGCAGATGGAGGAGAACAAGAGATTGAAGGAGATGCAGGCCAAGGCTGCCGGAAAGGGTCCTCTTCGTAAGTTGATCATCTTATTGTCATTGTAATCTGACTACTTTTTTTTTTGCATCCTATAGTCAGCGGTGGAATCAAGAAGAGTGGAAAGAAGTAAATCTGCTTTAGATTCTCTGTAAAACAACACATTCTAAATACATAAACCGAACCGTTTCATCATCATAATCGTCATATTTTGTACAATTGATTGGAGTAGAGTGTTTGGTGTGTGTATGTGTGTGTATGGTTAGAGGATGCCAATCAAAATAAAATAAAAGGATGGTTTAATGAGGGCTACTTGAAAGGTGCTTTATTATTATACATATAATATCTTGGGAATCTAGTAGATAGATAGGCCTTTTTATCTTTTAGATTATTGCAAATCATTCCTATTCCAATAATTTCCCCCCCTTTTTTTTAAAGTGTCTATTATCAATTGTCTCTCTGATATTCGTTTCAAGGAATATCGATAGTTGGCATTATAATGTATCTAATCACGTACTTGATCGCAGTAGTTATGTGTCTTGAGGATTTGGGCTGATACGTTGGTGATCATGGTCACTACCATGGACATGGTTATATTGGGTTTTATTATATGTTTATATATTCACTGTGATTACAAATTCATGTAACCAAAGTTTGGTATTTACATGTTGAATTGAAGCCCCAGATAATCTTGCATCGTTTGACAGAGATTGACAGAAATTGGTCCTTGAAGAATTGGGTATTGGTAAATCAATTCATAATAGACTCTGATGTGTCTTTGTAAAGATTGATGTTTTACAAGCCATCAAACTGGTACCTTTATTGGCATCTATCCAGATTGGCTCTAGGCAGATTTCACAACAATAAATATTTTGCAAATCAAATAAGCTTTAGGATTAATAATGGATTTATAAAATAAGACAAGGTTGAATCGCTTGATTCCACACATGTCCCACTATAGATATCTGAATGTTTATTGTTAAGAGCATGGATTCAAACGAGAATAGTCTTGATGTTTGGTTGATCAATAATAAAGCCGTTGTACAATGTTTAGATGCCAGTAGACTTGAACCCCCCAAAGGAACCTTGAAGAGTAATATGGGGTTACTGAAAGTATTGGTGATCTTTACTACAATTGTCTTCAAAGATGGAATAATTAATATGCAACCCTTTATGATTTGGCTAGTCATGGTATCTTGTTATAATGCCCCATGGTTCCAACAAGGCCTTGATTCACAAGGTATCTTTACCCAAAATAATAATCATGGCAAGATACCTTAAAAAATACCCCATTATAAAATAAATAATAAATAAATATAGATAAAGCGTGAGAATATTATGTATTGAATCTTTAGAAATCTCAATATTTGTATCTTGCTGTAATAGTAAAATAAAAAGCAGGTTTTCTTCTTCTTCTTATGGTGTTTTATTGATATATTAGAAAGGAGAATTGAGACCAAGAACAAGCCATGAGTTTCTAGAGAGGCCCCAAGTCTTTGGTGGCATGTCTGTTCCGTCAAACAAAGGGGTGTGGGACAGAATTGTTGATGTTACAAGAGTCGATTCTTGTACCATTAGGAATAAGAATAATAATAAGAATAATAATAATAAATAAATAAATATGGACATTTGGGATGTACAGACAAAGCGAGAGCCGAAACGATCCTATAAATACAAACCGTTCATGACTGGCTAGAGACCATCTCGATAAGATAAGCCCCCCGCATTTCCTCTCTTTCATCTCTTTCACTCTTACATTCACAACTGCTTATATTCAATTTCTCAGCCATTACGGAAATTACCCACACTTCATCATCGATTGCAGAAATCATTGTGGTGCATTATTCACAGCCAATCTCTCTTATCGTTCTGTTCTGGTCAGAATCAATTGTTTCTTAGCTTGACGATGGGTCACTCCTGTACTCCTGTCCCTTGTGGATCCGTGTGTTCCTTCTGTGGTATGGGAGGACACATTGCTTGGAATTGCCCAAAGCGCCACAAACCACGTTAGAATGAAGCACACCTAAATGCCCTTTTTTTTATTATTATATACATATTATTATTATTATTATATACAGCCTGTCAACTAAAAAAAATAATAATTACAAGACCTCTGTGGTTTATTGCTTAATCTCTATTATTTCTTTGCCGAATTTCTTTCTATACCGTGAATTCAATAAATCAATCAATTTCTTTAAAGATGCATAATTTATAATTTATAATTTATATATCAATTCATCTAGAGTGCAACTCGGTCCAAATTAACCTGCTCTCGGACCACCTCCACCTGGCTAGTCTTGAACCTGTCTGTCTCCTGGAGACGACATTGGATCTTTAGTCCAAAATCTGCTTCAATCTTGGCCTGGTGTTCTAGAGTCAAGAGGGTGGCTGGGTAACTGAAGCTCAATAACATGTGTTCCTGTTTAGGCAGTCCAAAGTGGTGTATCCAGATACGGACGACATTTAAGCAACGGCTGCCGAGACAATTTGTGCGGACCTGCCATTCGTCCAGTTCAGAATCAAGCGTGTCAAGATCATGATGAGAGGTGTAGATGACAGTGTATTCGAGTGCCCAGCCAGTCAAGGTAATCATACATGTGGGCACTGTTGGCGAGAACAAGACCTCCAATTGTTGATCTAGGAATGGCTGGAGAGTGTTGGTGAGCCAATGGGTGAGTTGGCCAGGGCAATCCCGCTACAGGGATCATATATTATTGTTATTATTATTGTTATTAGCATATGTATGAATATAATTGAGGAGTTATATAAAGGGGCTTATTTGCAGACCCAATTGACTTCTTACAAGCACCGGCTGTTTGCCTTGTATGTCAACATACACCAGCCCGCCTTTTGTCAGTGTAGTCTGGCAGTGTTGCCTTAGCCGCCTCACATTGGCAAAGAAGGTAAATCGATCTCCAAATTGAAGTAAAACGAGCTCTTTGCTGTCTGGGTGCTGGAGTTAAATTCGCAATAGGAAATATTAGACACAGTCACACCGGCCGATCATTTTTTTTTCCTTTTTTTTCTTATTGACCAAAACTCAACTCTTTTTAGCAACTCGAGGAGATTTCGAGATCGATCGATTGGAAGATGGAGATCAATAAGATGGGTTGCTCTAGAGGACCAATCAGCAAAGAGACCAATCAACCGGCTGTCTCCATGGCGACCTACCTAAGCCCATAGACAACACAGGCTAGAGCTGGAATTGGATTTATGAATAAGTGGTAAAAAAGAAAAAAGATGGTGTGTTGAATACCATTGGTTAGGGAGTCAATTGTCCCAGGAGCAAGCTTGAGATATTTCAAACATACCCTGAGGGTGGAGTGGATATGGTCTAGCATCAGTGCACGTGGGTCTAGAATAGTATTCTATAAAGGTTCCTAATATATATATATATATGTATATATGTATATGTATGTATATAAAGATATTATAAAGATATGTTTATAATATATTTAGAAAGGGGGATTGTGTGTAAAGAAGTCGAATTATTATAGTTTTTATATATCTTTTATATATATATAAAAAAGAGAATGAAAGAGAGAGATGCAAGGCAGCCAAAATATATATATATATATAATAGAGAGGGGGGAAAAGAGGGGGGAGGGAGGGGGGGGGGAAATAGCCCTAATGGGGTCTACTTGTGACACGATTTTCTAATTTATATATGTCCTTCCCCTTTCCCCCTCTCTCTTCCCCTCTTTTCTCTCTCTCTCTATCTCTCTCTATCTCTCTCTCTTTCTCTCTTTCTCACACACACACACACTATCTCTCTCCTTCCTCCTTGACCTTCTTTACCTTTAACCCCTTTCTCACTCACTCTTTCCTCCTTTCTTGTTTCGTTGTCTTGCAATGACCCCACCTTTCTCCCACATCCTGCACCGTTCACGACTCGTCTTCTCCAAACTCAACAACCCAAAGAGACCTTCTACCTTTATTCATTCTACTCATTCCTCTAGTTCCAGTCTACCCATCGAATCGAACGAAATCATAGATACATCACCAAAAACCATGCCCACCAATGACAATTCGGGACATCATCTGTTCAAGCTTGCCAATGGTCACTTGTTCGGACGTAAAGGCTACCCAAAATCTGCAGCAACCGCCATCACCTATTATCGTAAAGCAGCCTCACTCGGCTATGCTCCTGCAGAGAGTGTGCTTGGATTCTGCCATGAATTCGGCTTTGGAGTAGAAAAAGACTTTGTATTAGCAGAAAAGCACTACCTAGAAGCAGCAAAGTCCCAAGACGGACTCGCAATGGCTCGACTAGCCTTCTTGCGTAAATACGGACGCCCAAATGTAAAGATTGACCGCGTAGAGGCCGAAGAGTGGTCAGAACGAGTACGACACTGCCCAAATGCAGTTGGGTGGATTGTAGAGGCAGCAACGATCGATGGTGATGCAGCAGCTCAGTATGCACTTGGAGTGTGTTACCACGACGGAGTAGGCATGCCCAAAGATGACCACGCAGCCTTCCGGTGGTACAAAGCCAGTGCAGAACAGGGCAATGCTCGTGGACAGGGCATTCTCGGCTATTGCTATGGCGAAGGCTTTGGGGTCACCAAAGATGAAGTAGAAGCCATGAAATGGTACCGCCTTGCAGCAGCACAAGGAGAAACGGTGGCAATATACAACGTTGGCTATTGTTACGAAGACGGCATTGGAGTAGAAAAGAATGTCGAAGAGGCTGTGCGATGGTACAGACTGTCAGCCGAACAAGGAAATGCATTTGCCCAAAACTCGCTCGGCTACTGCTTTGAAGACGGAATCGGTGTCGAACAGGACTTTGGCCAGGCTGCATTCTGGTACAAGGCCAGTGCAGAACAAGGGTACCCTTGGGCAGAGTGCAATCTCGGCTATTGCTACCAGAATGGGATTGGTGTTCCCAAAGATGATACCCTCGGTGCCCATTGGTACCGTAAAGCAGCCCTACAGAGCCATGCAAGAGCACAGCACAATCTCGGTTTTTGTTACCAGAATGGGATTGGCGTAGTGAAGAATGAGCCAGAAGCAGTCAAATGGTACCGTAGGTCGGCTGATCGAAAGAACATCTTTGCCTATCACTCTCTTGGATACTGCTACCAGAACGGAATTGGTGTGGCCATCAACGAACAAGAGGCAGTGTTCTGGTACTATTGGAGTGCAGAAGGGAACCATGCGCCTGCTCAATTGTCTCTTGGTTACTGTTACCGTAATGGCATTGGTGTTCCCAAGAACGAAAGAGAGGCTGTCAAATGGTTCCGTCGATCTGCTGAGCAAGGCAATGCACTTGCTCAGAATTCGCTGGGATTCTGCTTTGAAGAAGGCCTGGGAGTAAAGAAGGACAGCCCAAGAGCCGTTTACTGGTACCACAAATCTGCTCGACAGAACAACCCCTGGGCACAATGTAATCTCGGCTTCTGCTATGCGAATGGGATCGGTGTCAAGCGAGATAACACAAAGGCTGTCCACTGGTATAAGCAGGCAGCACTACAGAACCATGCTCGGGCACAAGATAAATTGGGTCTCCATCTCCAGACAGGACTAGGTGTCGACCGAAACCTTGAAGAAGCGTTTGATATGTTTAAACGGGCTGCCGAACAAGACCATGTAGTTGCCCAATTCCACCTTGCCAATTGCTATGAAAAGGGACTCGGGTGCACAATTGACCTTCGTGAGGCGACGCTTTGGTTTGAACGTGCAGCAATGGGTAAGTTGGACAATCAATATTACATTTTTTTTAATATATATATATATATATATTTAATTAGCTGGCTGCCGTAATTCACACGAGAGACTCCGTCGTCTTTTGGTCCGTGTCTGCCTGTTCTCACCTGGATCCACCGCATTATCATCCAATGCAACAGACGATGATCTCATATGCTCAGGATTCATTAGTGGCCACAGTGCGCCGGCCGCCTAAAAATAAAAATAAAATAAAAACATTAATAATATTAATAATGATAATAATAATAATGATAATAATTATAGTTATAGTTATATACATATACATATACATACAAATCTCAATAACTTCTCTTTTCTATATACTCTGTACCTTTCTCTCTCTTGGCATCATATACAATAAATCAATCCAATACTATCTCTTTCTTTCTCTCTTTCTTTCTCTTTTGCTCTCTCTCTTTAAAAAAATCACAAGATATAGTAATGCAGATGACAACTCTTATCACGTGTCAATCCTACATCTTTTGTGCTTGGATACGTCTGGCTACATTATGGAAGCTACCAAACTGACCATTCACAGCTCTGCCTCAATCATATGTAATGGCAGAGTCCATCCATAGATCCCCACAAAGACGCCCTCAGCAGCGACCACCCCGGATCATGACCATTGCAGATGAGCGACCACCCACCACACAAGCATTATTGTGGGGACACTTGAAGTCCATGACGATTGCATTGGCACGATTTGCTCTCAAACATAGCCATCTCGCTCTCCTCATCAATCTATTCCAGCACTCGTGGAACGCACGTTCATTTCTTGTGTCTGCACGACGCTCCCGAATAGACAGAGACAGATTGGGAACCCTTGGAGTGATGCACCTGGCATTTGCTGTCCTTAGTGGGCTCACTCTGAGGGACCGCAAAAGATCCACAGAGCAGTCGGCCCTCTTGGTCCTCACCATTGCTGCAATGGGTCAAGTATGGTCCCACACAACGACCTGGCCAAAAGCACCATTTACAATGCAACTCGGTCCATTGGTGGATAGTCTTGTTCTAGGCGTAACTGCAATGGCACTTTACCAGGCAGAAGGACCACACATCTAATATTCACTTTTTATATATATATGCATATATATATATATATGCTACAACATCATTTATACATCCACACACAAGACTCGAGAATTCACTTATAATAAATAGCCTGGCGTCAGTTTTTTATATATATAAGAAGCTTGTCCAACAAGGCCTGTGGACCAGCAACAAAGAAAGAGCAGCCTGTGGGGGGATGCTTGCTATATTTTCAATAATAAAAAACGCTTAATGTTCTTGTCACTTTTTTCTTTATGCTGGCGACAGGCAATTGTCAAAACTGCCAAAGTTTTCCAAATTCATTGTTGTTGTTGTTGTTGTTGTTTTTTGTTCTCAAGAGTAGCAGACGATATGCTTGGCATGATATAGAAAAAAAAAGTATAAAGATCTTTGTAGCAATGGCTGTAACAATATCCAATAGACCAAGATAATGCCTTGAATATACTAGATGATTCATTAATAGTAATAATAAAAATGTAATATCTATCAAAGAATTCCAATATTCTGCAGAGCATCTTTTTATTTTATTCATTTGATTTGGGTGCAATCCCTCGCCTACCTCTTTATCTTTTATCTTTCTCTTTGTGAATTGCATAATTCATATCAATCTTTCCGAGAGCTGGTACTTATTCTTATCATGCGTCCGAGATATATATATATATATCTACATATTTTCGATAGAGCAGATATCTGGGTTATTTGGCAACCCCAAGCCATCTTTGACTGGTATATATATATAAAAAGGGGGAGGATTGTGTTGATATATAATCCACCCACCCCCATAAAGTCTAATCGCTTTGTTTCATGGCCATTTTTGATAACTGTGGTTCGAGTGTGATGCGACAAGACGACATAATGTATAGGCATTGATCAATGGTCTCTAATAGTCCTTTGGTATCTTTGTAATGGCTATTTAAACCAATTGATTCAATGTGTCAATGGGAGACAATGAAGAGACTCTCCAATGATCAGGTATAATTAATTGTATTTTGAATATAGATCAATTTTACCATGTTCAAAAAAGTTGAAAGTGGTGCCCAATTATGGGAACCTTTTAATTGAATTGCCGACCCGAATAATATTTCTATAAAAAGGTTTAAATAGTGGCAGTGTAAATAAAGCGTTGTCGACATACACATACATGTTTTGAATACTAGCAGAGTGATTCCACTACTACTACTACTGCTGCTGCTGCTGCTCCTGCTGCTCAGGATCAATAAAAAATAAATGTTAATCTACTCCTTTGGCTCACTCTTGTCATGGTAAAATATCTTCTTCTTTTCAATTAAAAATAAAAAAACAAAAGAGTCTGCCCTTTTTATACCCTCAACAGAGATTTAGATGATCGTCTTTTAATAATGACCTGACTAATTGATTTCGTAAATGTGGCCTTAATTATTAGCCATTTATTTGGGAAAAAGGGATTTGTAATTATAGGACAAGAAATATAATTCTTTTGAGGATTTTGTGCTGGGTGGCCATGGTCAAGATGTATAACATTTATAAAATCTCATGTCAGAATAAATCAAAAAAAGATCTGGCTCTTTAATTTGCCTATATGATCGGATGCCTAATAAATAATAATAATAATAATAATAATTATAAAGAGAGATTTAAATATAGATCGGAATATTTTTTATACATATGTCTTGGTGGCCATGAAATCAAATTTATTTCATGATTGTATAATGTGAATAACTTTGAAGGAGATCTAAATGAGAACATGCAAAATAAAATAAGACATAATATGTATATATGTATATTTCAGTGATCAGATAGAAAACATATAGTGTATATCTATCTGGTTATCTTGTCTGACCTGATCTTATCCTTTATGGATCTAGAATGAATGTCCATATCATACAGCCAGCCAAATGGCCTACACACACACAATCTTACCAGCATAAATCATTGTTGAGTTTCTCTAATATATATATGACTCAGGCTGAGCTAAGAATCAGAATGATAACTATATATAAATATATATATATATATGTATTAGAAAACAATGGACATTAAACTTAAAGTGGTGCTCTGTGCGTGGCTAGTCCAGGATTGTCTAGATAGCCTAGAAAACCCGTTTAAATCAGATTAGCAGCCAAAGTCTTTCCGGACTACTCCTAGACACAATTGACCAAAAATAAACCCTTGGTTATTGACAAGATAAACAAAGATATATAGACAGCAATCGAGAGATATATCTTTACGGCTAAAAAGTTAGGCGTGAGTCGGATTCAGGTTCCGCTATCCGGGCCACACATTTCTATTAAGGTTCACATTAGGTGAGTCAATAGCTGACCCTTTTTTGGCGATCCCTATTTGACCTGTGAAAAGAGCCCGATGGCCAGCATAGCCTTCATAGTCATCATAGTCATCAAAGATTCGTACTGAAATCCAACCCGAATTCCCCATTGATAGCATCTCGTCCGTATCTACATTGGGCCACCAATAAATGGGTAGAAGAAAGGCAGGACTTCTCCGCCCAATTATCAACAGGCAATCTATATACTTCCCTTGTCATCTTCCACATGCCGGATAACCGTTTAGTCGCCGTCCGCCTGCAAAATAAATAATGAAAAAAAAAATAATGAAATCAACACTATATATATAAATGCTAGTACAGGACATCTTGACCCAAATATCATATCAGCATCTCTTCATACATACACTCATCAATCATGGCCTTTTTTCATATTCCCTTTTTCCACAAGAGCCGCAATGGAATCGTCCCTCACCCTGACGACCACAAAGAATCATTCCAAGACAAAGACCACAAGGACTCGCACTCGCACTGGCACTCCAATCTCTTTCTTCTCGCCAGCAACAAGAAGTTCCTTAATGACCCTACACGTACCACCGACCACCCAGATATTGTTGGCTATTATTACGACCCCATGAGTGTTGGCACCCATCGTCACCACGCAGAATACGACGTTACAAACACTGGAGCCTAATAACCTTTACATCATCTCTGCATTGCATACTCTCAAGACCCCTTCTGTACCATATCATACAATTGTATTTCCTCTTTATACCCATAATCTTATCATTTATAGAATTCCAATAAAAGTGTAAATTAAAATTAAAAAATATATATTTTATATATATATTTTTATATATAAAAATATTATAATATTATAATATATATATATATATTTTTGAAAAAATTCAAACGTCACCAAGGGCACGTGAACAGTCAAGGCAAAGAAGTTCGTGTTGGCCAAAAAGATAAAAAGAAAAAAATGAAAAAGAGAGAGACATTTTGCTTTGTACATCAATGCCTCGAGACAGTCATTTAAAAAAGATCCTGGGAAGCAATGCCTATAACACTGTTTCCCACAGCAAAGTCTTGCTTATCGGTGCAGGTGGAATTGGCTGTGAAGTCCTCAAGAATCTAGTGTTGATGGGGTTCAAGGATATTTCGGTGGTAAGAGAACCAAAGCAAAGCAAATGTCTTTGTTTCTTTCTCTCTATCATCACATTGAGAGCAATACAATTATCCTAGTAATGTGAAAAAAGAAAGATGTGACCAAGACTTTATTTTAGGTAGATTTGGATACAATTGAAATATCAAATCTTAACCGCCAATTCCTTTTTCAAAAAGAACATGTTGGACAACCAAAGGCTCATGTAAGTCTCTAGAAATCATGTCCAAATGGAGCCACTAGATCTACACTCTAAATAAAAAAGTAAACAACAACAACAAAAAAAAAGGTGGCTAAAGAAGCAGTGCTTAAATTTCAACCCAACGCGAATATCACATCCCATCACGCCAATATCAAAGACCCTCAATTTGGAATCGAATGGTTCAAGCAGTTCTCTCTTGTGTTGAACGCACTTGACAACCTTGGTAAAATGCAATTGATATCTTTTATGGCCCATGTAATATGCTTCTGACTAACCAATATCGTATTTCAGACGCAAGATATTATGTAAACAAGATGTGTCTGGCCGCAGAGGTAGCATTGGTAGAATCTGGGACATCTGGCTACAAGGGTCAGTCCTATATAATCAAAAAGGTGCGCGTTAATTATGAGCACGCTGGTTTTAGAGGCAAACAAATATTCAATACTCTTTTTATAGGGTGTCACCGAGTGCTTTAGTTGCAGTCCAAAGCCAACTCCAACTACATACCCTGTGTGTACTATTCGCAGTACTCCAAATGCACCTATACATTGTATTGTATGGGCAAAGAATTTTCTCTTTTGGTAAGTCTGGTTATTTGGATGTGTATGTGTATTGATACCAGAAGAACAATAGTCAGCTGTTTGGTGATGCAGAATTAAGCGATGCAATCAAAGAGGACTCTTCTGATGACAATGGTAATTTTTGGTTTGGATCAAACTTAAAGGCGTAGTAGAGTGTCGGCCATAAGCTACATATTGTCTTATATTGGTATTAATATTGGTTGTTGTTGTTTTTTTAAGCCAAAGAGTTGTCTGAATTAAAGAGGGAAGCCAACGATCTAAAAGAGATCAAAAGTGCCATGGGAACAAAGGAGTACACCAAAAAAGTCTTTACAAAGGTATGTGGGCTCCAGGGTATATTAGGGACTAGAGACTCTCAATAAATGCAGTCCAAACATACCGTCACATCAAGGCAGAACAGATAATCTCATAACAAATTCAAGGTGTTCACAACTGATGTCCAACGATTATTGGATGCCGATATTTCTCGAGGAGGAAGAAAGCCTCCTTGTCCATTAGATTACGATACGCTTGAAGAGCAGGACAGAGATCCCAACCAAGCAGCCGAAAAAGAAGGTTCTCAAGGGGTTTTGGCTGATCGAAAAATCTGGTCTCTTCCTGAATGCTTCCATGTCTTTAAAGATAGGTAAACCCACAAATACACAGCTAGCCTTTGAATATATATATATCTACACAAGAGCATTCGTCTCACAAGCGCATATTTAATCATCTAGTGCCAACAAGCTTGCATCGCAGTTGCTGGCTCAACAAGAAACAAACCCAAGTGCCATGCTTTCTTTTGACAAGGATGACCAAGTCGCCATGGACTTTGTGACCTCGACCTCAAACTTGCGAGCTCATATATTTGGTATCGAACAAAAATGTCTATTTGATGTCAAGTGTAAGTGAAAGGGATACTGGCTAGAAATCAAAGTCATAATAAAGGGCTGACAAGAATATGTTTTTTCTTTCTGTGGATAGCCATGGCAGGAAATATCATTCCAGCAATTGCTACTACCAATGCAATAATCGGTGGTGAGGTTGTAATGAATGCCTATCGTATCCTCAATAATGAAATCGAAAGTTCAAAGCGTGTAAGTGGAATAAGCAAACACACCAAATATGACCGTGAATCATTCTGACTTTATGTGTATAAAAGAACTATGTGGACACACAAGTGGCAAATGTCAGAGCCTTTATGAATGAAGAAATAAGCAGACCTAATCCCGAATGCGATGTCTGCAAATCCAAAAACGTACCCATTCAAGTCGACGGAAAGGTTACCTTGGAAGACATAATCAATTTGATTATTCTGAAACCAACAGAAGAAGGAGGAGCAGGTTTTGACGAAGAGTTCTTAATCATTGATGGAAACAAGTAAAAATCAATTCTGACAAGAGTCAAAATCATTTTAATTGCAAACACTCATACATTCTAAATAGGCTCATATATGATCCTGATTATGATGACAATACAAAACTGCCATTGAAAGATCTCGGCATTAAAGATAGCAGTATTTTGCGTGTATCTCCCGATGAAGGCCAGCCCATAGATCTTATTGTTCAATTTGTGTGAGTATTCTCAACTGTGGAATTGGGAATATCAAGCCAGCCTAATCGGTTTCCAATTCCCTGTAGCGAACCGTCAGACGAAAAGGGCTTTATTGCTCGAATTGCACCAAAAGATGTCTCGGATAAAGAAGAATTGGTTCCTGGGCATAAGCGTTCTCTAAAGGATGCCGAAATGGAGGAGAATGATGAGCCTCACAAGAAGCGCGCAGTTTCTGAAGATATAGATATTCATGATGAACTTGCACGTGAATTTTGGGCCTCGCGTATGACTGATAAAAGTCAAGATATTAGCATGCAAGGGAGTCAACCAACCGACATGTCAATTGCCGAGACACCTGGTGGTATTGGTGATTCAGTGTGCTTGATTTCAGATGACGAAGATGAAGGTGAAGATAAAGGACTATCGAATCTCTCGGCCAGTCAAATCACCTTGGAGGCAAGTGTTTCAAGGGAAACTTCTGATGAAGTCTTGGGAGAAGATAGTCTAGATCAAAACTCAGTCGTATTAATATCTTCAGATGAAGAGGATTAGAATAGGGAAATATATCGATAGTTTTGAAAGGTATGAACTTGAGAGTTCAATAAAATCATACCCCTTTTACCATAATCCCCCCCCCCCCCCCCCCTTTTTTTTTTTTTTTATTCTCAATTCAATTTTAATATATCAAAGATTCACAGCATATCTTTTTTGTTTGTTTTATATTCTTCTCGGACATATCTCTTTTGGTTTTCTCAATGCCTCGTCCAATCATAAAAATAGTCAACAAAGGGATCGTCTTTGAGCACTATAAGCGTTTGAGAGCCTCGGATGATGATACTGAAGAAGATATCTTGTCACCACCAATACCCGAACGGCTGAAAAGACCTTGCATGGAATCATACCCGCAAGCTCCAAACTTTGTTTGTCAGGCATATTACAATAGTGCAATCATCCCCTTTCAACTTTCAATGCCCTTGAAATTCTCGCGAGGAGTTGTGCTGTTTTTTTATGAACGAGATTTGTAAGCACAAGGGTTCCAACATGAAGATAAACATGCAGCAAGAACTCACAATTTATTTATTTCAGCATGAAGCAAACATCGATGGATATCAATCAGATTGAGTATGGTTGTTGTAGCACACCTGGTGTCTAGATGAGGGATTATTTTTTTTGCTAAAATAATCTTTTAGAGACAATCTTGGATACTTTGTGGATGCCCAAGTCTTTCCTATTGCTGTATCAGTAGATAGTATCAATAATCACAAGGCATTTGTAGACAAGTACAGCGTTTACGGAATTTTGCATCCTGTATCATTTCCACTATGTAAGTTTTTGTTTGATCTTTTATTCACACTTGTCTTTAATATACGTATACAGTGGCTGATACTACCCGCCTAATTTCTCAATGTATGGGTGTAATGAACGATAAAAGTGGTTCTTCAGAAAGGTACGGACCTAAAAGAATGTCTGTATCATAAAGGAATACCCAAAATCAAAATCAAAATCAAAATCAAAATCAAAACACTGCTATATGAATAGGTCAGCGTTCATCATTGATAAAGAGGGGCGTGTAATGTACAAGTTCAAACCACGTTCTGCTGATAAAGTTGTACCTTATCCAATGAACCTGATTTTCTTAAAGGTAAGTTTGTATATCCTACTGATATACATGTCTAAATAACAAAATTAATCCCAATACACATAAAATTTATATCCTACAGCTTGGGTTGTTGGCCTAGGACAAATTACATGCCGCGTTTTATTACGCAGGCACCAAACAGGTTAATGCTTTATATATTTTGAAAATAACATTGTAACAATACAATATTAATGCTTTTATTAGTTTTGCTATAGAACATACATACTCTCAAGTAGCCTTTAAACTCACCCTATAGTTATTTCCACAATTGAACATTACAGTAATCCTCTGACCTATAGAGCGGGTTACTGATAAATATATATTTTGCTTTTATACAAAAAATAAGAATAAAGAGATTTTACACCCCAATAATTTCAAGAAGCAAACTTTACAAAAAAGTATATTACAAGCAGGCTCGTATATTGTTTTCCAACAACAATTGAAGCCGTTTGTAAAAAAAAAAAGTCTATAGACAGTTGGGATCCATTTAGCTACAGCCAGCAATACAATATTCAACCTAAACACAATTTATTCTCTTATTTAAACACCTGACAACAAGAAACGATACATTTAACCCAAGCTTCTATTGATTAAACCCAACATTCCCAAAAGTAATCTACAAGTCAAGCACATTTCAAAACGGTGGCGGATATTATTGGGATAGATAATTTATTAAGTGGATATCATATGAAAATCGATCGATTTACAAAAGGATATAATTGATCAGAACTTATAATATTTTCAATACCAACACGTCAATAGACGAAATCAAGTTTGGATGAACCAAATACTAGACTAAGAAATAGAGTTTCTAAACTAATCAAGATCAAAGTTCTCAAAGTCAGACTGAGACAAGTATCCCATCTCAAAGCTAGGGAACTCAACGTCGGCAGAGCGAATATCAGCAGCAATATCAATGAACTCGTCCAGCTCATCAATAGAGTTTGCCATCATGCTTACAGCATCTTCTTCAGAGAGACCACCGAAAAGACCACCTCTGCCCTTTTTGGGGGAACCAATGTGTCCGATGCCTGGGATACCGAGAGATAGTCCAGAGTGATCGCCAGTAACTGCGTTTACGCCTTTCTTGATACCACCAGTAATGTCACCGACAATGGGGATTTTACCAACGAGGGCATCAGCACCGTTAACAATACCATTAGCAGCCTTTCCAGCAACATGGGTAATGTCTGAGAATCCATCACCGATCAAATCAGCACCTTTCTTGATACCACCAGCAACGCCTCCAACGACACCTCCAGCGAGACCACCAATGGTTGGGATGCCAATAGGAGAAGGTTTTCCACTGCCGATTAAGTCAGCGCCCTTCTTGACACCACCGGTAAAATCACCAATAACGGGAATTCCACCAACAAGAGCATCGGCACCGTCGATAATGCCACTAGCGGCTTTTCCAGCAATTTTACCAGCGCCAGTGATTCCATCATTAATAAGATCGGCAGCATTCTTGACACTTCCAGCAGCACCACCAACGATATCACCGGCAACATCACCGAGACTAGGAAGTGCTCCACCAAAGTGCAAGGGTCCATTGTGCTTTCCACCTAGAACATTGGTAATAGCATCTGCACCCTTCTTGATTCCGCCGGAAATATCACCAACAATCGGGATTCCACCAACGAGAGCGTCCGCACCGTGAATCAAACCATTAGCTGTTTTGCTTGCGATATCGCCAAGTCCAGAGATTCCATCACTAACAAGATCTGCACTCTTCTTGATACCATGGGTAATATCCTTAACAATCGGAATTCCACCAACTACAACATCACTACCAAGTCCAAAGACATGCGAAGCATCGCCTACGAGTCCGCCAATGACATGTGCTCCGTCCTTAGTACCCGCAATAGCTCCACCTGCTGCGCTACCAGCAATTGCTCCTGCGTCTTTAACCACATCCTTGACACCATCAGCAACAGCACCTACGACACCATGGTGTTGACCGATATGAGGGATTCCAAAGATACCATGGTGTTTCACCTTTGAATTATCATCACCACCAATTCCAGGAAGGTGTCCACCAATCAATCCTGCACCATTCTTGAGTCCACTTGCAATATCACCGACAATTGGGATCTTTCCAATAACATGATCAGCACCCTTTGCAGCATCTCCAGCGGCATGACCAAGAGAGCCAATAAGTGGGAGACCAAGATGAGGGGATCCAGGGTGACCGAGCTTGGAATCAGCATCAATGTCAAATCCAGGGAGATGACCGAGAACGGACTTGGTTCCCTTCTTGAGACCACTTGCAACATCACCAACGACTGGGATCTTCTCAATAACACCATCAACGCCATGGATAGTCTTTCCTACGAGATGACCAAGAGGGCCAACGTGAGGAGCTCCGGGGTGGCCGAGCTTGGAATCAGCATCAATATCAAAGCCAGGGAGATGGCCGAGAACGGACTTGGTACCCTTCTTGAGACCACTAGCAACATCACCGACGACTGGGATCTTCTCAATAACACCATCAACGCCATGAAGAGTCTTTCCTACGAAATGACCAAGAGGACCAACGTGAGGAGCTCCGGGGTGACCGAGCTTGGAATCAGCATCAATGTCAAAGCCAGGGAGATGGCCGAGAACGGACTTGGTTCCCTTCTTGAGACCACTAGCAACATCACCGACGACTGGGATCTTCTCAATAACACCATCAACGCCATGAAGAGTCTTTCCTACGAGATGACCGAGAGGGCCAACGTGAGGAGCTCCAGGGTGGCCGAGCTTGGAATCAGCATCAATGTCAAAGCCAGGGAGATGGCCGAGAACGGACTTGGTTCCCTTCTTGAGACCACTAGCAACATCACCGACGACTGGGATTTTCTCAATAACACCATCAACGCCATGGAGAGTCTTTCCTACGAGATGACCGAGAGGACCAACGTGAGGAGCTCCGGGGTGACCGAGCTTGGAATCAGCATCAATGTCAAAGCCAGGGAGATGGCCGAGAACGGACTTGGTTCCCTTCTTGAGACCACTTGCAACATCACCAACGACTGGGATCTTCTCAATAACACCATCAACGCCATGGAGAGTCTTTCCTACGAGATGACCGAGAGGGCCAACATGAGGAGCTCCAGGGTGGCCGAGCTTGGAATCAGCATCAATATCAAAGCCAGGGAGATGGCCGAGAACGGACTTGGTTCCCTTCTTGAGACCACTAGCAACATCACCAACAACTGGGATCTTCTCAATAACATCATCAACGCCATGGAGAGTCTTTCCTACGAGATGACCGAGAGGGCCAACGTGAGGAGCTCCAGGGTGGCCGAGCTTGGAATCAGCATCAATGTCGAAGCCAGGGAGATGGCCGAGAACGGACTTGGTTCCCTTCTTGAGACCACTAGCAACATCACCGACGACTGGGATTTTCTCAATAACACCATCAACGCCATGGAGAGTCTTTCCTACGAGATGACCGAGAGGACCAACGTGAGGAGCTCCGGGGTGACCGAGCTTGGAATCAGCATCAATGTCAAAGCCAGGGAGATGACCGAGAACGGACTTGGTTCCCTTCTTGAGACCGCTAGCAACATCACCAACGACTGGAATCTTCTCAATAACATCATCAACGCCATGGATAGTCTTTCCTACGAGATGACCAAGAGGACCAACGTGAGGAGCTCCAGGGTGGCCGAGCTTGGAATCAGCATCACCGTCAAAGCCAGGGAGATGGCCGAGAACGGACTTGGTTCCCTTCTTGAGACCGCTAGCAACATCACCGACGACTGGGATCTTCTCAATAACATCATCAACGCCATGGATAGTCTTTCCTACGAGATGACCGAGAGGGCCAACGTGAGGAGCTCCGGGGTGGCCGAGCTTGGAATCAGCATCAATGTCAAAGCCAGGGAGATGGCCGAGAACGGACTTGGTACCCTTCTTGAGACCACTAGCAACATCACCAACAACTGGGATCTTCTCAATAACATCATCAACGCCATGGAGAGTCTTTCCTACGAGATGACCGAGAGGGCCAACGTGAGGAGCTCCAGGGTGGCCGAGCTTGGAATCAGCATCAATATCAAATCCAGGGAGATGACCGAGAACGGACTTGGTTCCCTTCTTGAGACCACTAGCAACATCACCGACGACTGGGATTTTCTCAATAACACCATCAACGCCATGGATAGTCTTTCCTACGAGATGACCGAGAGGACCAACGTGAGGAGCTCCGGGGTGACCGAGCTTGGAATCAGCATCAATGTCAAAGCCAGGGAGATGGCCGAGAACGGACTTGGTTCCCTTCTTGAGACCACTAGCAACATCACCAACAACTGGGATCTTCTCAATAACATCATCAACGCCATGGAGAGTCTTTCCTACGAGATGACCGAGAGGGCCAACGTGAGGAGCTCCAGGGTGGCCGAGCTTGGAATCAGCATCAATGTCAAAGCCAGGGAGATGGCCGAGAACGGACTTGGTTCCCTTCTTGAGACCGCTAGCAACATCACCAACAACTGGGATCTTCTCAATAACATCATCAACGCCATGGATAGTCTTTCCTACGAGATGACCGAGAGGGCCAACGTGAGGAGCTCCGTGGTGGCCGAGCTTGGAATCAGCATCAATGTCAAAGCCAGGGAGATGGCCGAGAACGGCCTTGGTTCCCTTCTTGAGACCGCTAGCAACATCACCAACAACAGGGATCTTCTCAATAACATCATCAACGCCATGGAGAGTCTTTCCTACGAGATGACCGAGAGGGCCAACGTGAGGAGCTCCAGGGTGGCCGAGCTTGGAATCAGCATCAATGTCGAAGCCAGGGAGATGGCCGAGAACGGACTTGGTTCCCTTCTTGAGACCGCTAGCAACATCACCAACGACTGGAATCTTCTCAATAACATCATCAACGCCATGGAGAGTCTTTCCTACGAGATGACCGAGAGGGCCAACGTGAGGAGCTCCGTGGTGGCCGTGCTTGAAATCAACATCAATGTCGAAGCCAGGGAGATGACCGAGAACGGACTTGGTTCCCTTCTTGAGACCGCTAGCAACATCACCAACAACTGGGATCTTCTCAATAACATCATCTACGCCATGGATAGTCTTTCCTACGAGATGACCGAGAGGACCAACGTGAGGAGCTCCGGGGTGGCCGTGCTTGAAATCAACATCAATGTCAAAGCCAGGGAGATGGCCGAGAACGGACTTGGTTCCCTTCTTGAGACCACTAGCAACATCACCAACGACTGGGATCTTCTCAATAACATCATCAACGCCATGGAGAGTCTTTCCTACGAGATGACCGAGAGGGCCAACGTGAGGAACTCCGGGGTGACCGAGCTTGGAATCAGCATCAATGTCAAATCCAGGGAGATGACCGAGAACGGACTTGGTTCCCTTCTTGAGACTACTAGCAACATCACCGACGACTGGGATCTTCTCAATAACATCATCAACGCCATGGATAGTCTTTCCTACGAGATGACCGAGAGGGCCAACGTGAGGAGCTCCGGGGTGGCCGAGCTTGGAATCAACGTCAATGTCAAAGCCAGGGAGATGGCCGAGAACGGACTTGGTTCCCTTCTTGAGACCGCTAGCAACATCACCAACAACTGGGATCTTCTCAATAACATCATCTACGCCATGGATAGTCTTTCCTACGAGATGACCGAGAGGACCAACGTGAGGAGCTCCAGGGTGGCCGTGCTTGAAATCAACATCAATGTCGAAGCCAGGGAGATGGCCGAGAACGGACTTGGTTCCCTTCTTGAGACCACTAGCAACATCACCGACGACTGGGATCTTCTCAATAACATCATCAACGCCATGGATAGTCTTTCCTACGAGATGACCGAGAGGACCAACGTGAGGAGCTCCGGGGTGGCCGTGCTTGAAATCAACATCAATGTCAAAGCCAGGGAGATGACCGAGAACGGACTTGGTTCCCTTCTTGAGACCACTAGCAACATCACCAACGACTGGGATCTTCTCAATAACATCATCAACGCCATGGAGAGTCTTTCCTACGAGATGACCGAGAGGACCAACGTGAGGAGCTCCGGGGTGGCCGAGCTTGGAATCAGCATCAATATCAAATCCAGGGAGATGACCAAGAACGGACTTGGTTCCCTTCTTGAGACCGCTAGCAACATCACCAACAACTGGGATCTTCTCAATAACATCATCTACGCCATGGATAGTCTTTCCTACGAGATGACCGAGAGGGCCAACGTGAGGAACTCCGGGGTGACCGAGCTTGGAATCAGCATCAATGTCGAAGCCAGGGAGATGGCCGAGAACGGACTTGGTTCCCTTCTTGAGACCGCTAGCAACATCACCAACAACTGGGATCTTCTCAATAACATCATCTACGCCATGGATAGTCTTTCCTACGAGATGACCGAGAGGGCCAACGTGAGGAGCTCCGGGGTGGCCGTGCTTGAAATCAACATTAATGTCGAAGCCAGGGAGATGGCCGAGAACGGACTTGGTTCCCTTCTTGAGACCGCTAGCAACATCACCAACGACTGGGATCTTCTCAATAACATCATCAACGCCATGGATAGTCTTTCCTACGAGATGACCAAGAGGACCAACGTGAGGAGCTCCGGGGTGGCCGTGCTTGAAATTAACATCAATGTCAAAACCAGGGAGATGGCCGAGAACGGACTTGGTACCCTTCTTGAGACCACTAGCAACATCACCAACAACTGGGATCTTCTCAATAACATCATCTACGCCATGGAGAGTCTTTCCTACGAGATGACCGAGAGGGCCAACGTGAGGGGCTCCAGGGTGGCCGAGCTTGGAATCAGCATCAATATCAAAGCCAGGGAGATGGCCGAGAACGGACTTGGTTCCCTTCTTGAGACCACTAGCAACATCACCAACAACAGGGATCTTCTCAATAACATCATCTACGCCATGGAGAGTCTTTCCTACGAGATGACCGAGAGGACCAACGTGAGGAGCTCCGGGGTGACCGAGCTTGGAATCAGCATCAATGTCAAAGCCAGGGAGATGGCCGAGAACGGACTTGGTACCCTTCTTGAGACCGCTAGCAACATCACCAACGACTGGGATCTTCTCAATAACATCATCTACGCCATGGATAGTCTTTCCTACGAGATGACCGATAGGGCCAACGTGAGGAGCTCCGGGGTGGCCGTGCTTGAAATCAACATCAATGTCGAAGCCAGGGAGATGACCGAGAACGGACTTGGTACCCTTCTTGAGACCGCTAGCAACATCACCAACAACTGGGATCTTCTCAATAACATCATCAACGCCATGGATAGTCTTTCCTACGAGATGACCGAGAGGGCCAACGTGAGGAGCTCCGGGGTGGCCGTGCTTGAAATCAACATCAATGTCGAAGCCAGGGAGATGGCCGAGAACGGACTTGGTACCCTTCTTGAGACCGCTAGCAACATCACCAACGACTGGGATCTTCTCAATAACATCATCAACGCCATGGAGAGTCTTTCCTACGAGATGACCGAGAGGACCAATGTGAGGAGCTCCGGGGTGACCGAGCTTGGAATCAGCATCAATGTCGAAGCCAGGGAGATGACCGAGAACGGACTTGGTTCCCTTCTTGAGACCGCTAGCAACATCACCAACGACTGGGATCTTCTCAATAACACCATCAACGCCATGGAAAGTTTTTCCTACGAGATGACCGAGAGGACCAACGTGAGGAGCTTCGGGGTGGCCGAGCTTGGAATCAGCATCAATGTCAAATCCAGGGAGATGGCCGAGAACGGACTTGGTACCCTTCTTGAGACCGCTAGCAACATCACCAACGACTGGAATTTTTTCAACTACATTATCAACGCCATGAAGAGTGGTTCCTACGAGATGACCGAGAGGACCAACGTGAGGAGCTCCGGGGTGGCCGAGCTTGGATCCAACATCACCGTCAAAGCCAGGGAGATGACCGAGAACGGACTTAGTTCCCTTCTTGAGACCGCTAGCAGCATCGCCAACAACAGGAATCTTCTCAATAACGTCTTGAACGCCATGGAGAGACTTTCCTACGAGATGACTGAGATGGCCAACGTGAGGTGCTCCGTGGTGACCGAGCTTGGAATCAGCACCGCCGTCAAATCCAGGGAGATGACCGAGAACGGACTTGGTTCCCTTCTTGAGGCCGCCAGCAACGTCGCCAACGACAGGAATCTTTTCAACTACATCATCAACGCCATGAAGAGTCTTTCCTACGAGATGACCAAGAGGGCCAACGTGAGGAACTGCGTGGTGGCCGAGCTTGGAATCAGCATCACCGTCAAATCCAGGGAGATGACCGAGAACGGACTTAGTTCCCTTCTTGAGACCGCTAGCAACATTACCAACGACAGGGATCTTCTCAATAACACCATCAGCGCCGTGGAGAGTCTTTCCTACGAGATGACCGAGGGGGCCAACGTGAGGAACTCCGTGGTGGCCGAGCTTAGAATCAGCATCACCGTCAAATCCAGGGAGATGACCGAGAACGGACTTGGTTCCCTTTTTGACACCGCCAGCAACGTCGCCAACAACTGGGATCTTCTCAATAACATCATCAACGCCATGGATAGTCTTTCCTACGAGATGACCGAGAGGGCCAACGTGATGAACTCCGTGGTGGCCGAGCTTGGATTCAGCATCACCGTCAAATCCAGGGAGATGACCAAGAACGGACTTGGTTCCCTTCTTGAGACCGTTAGCAACATTACCAACGACAGGGATCTTCTCAATAACACCATCAACGCCGTGGAGAGTCTTTCCTACGAGATGACCGAGGGGGCCAACGTGAGGAACTCCGTGGTGGCCGAGCTTGGAATCAGCATCAACGTCAAATCCAGGGAGATGACCGAGAACGGACTTGGTTCCCTTCTTGAGACCGCTAGCAACATCACCAACAACTGGGATCTTCTCAATAACATCATCAACGCCATGGATAGTCTTTCCTACGAGATGACCAAGAGGACCAACGTGAGGGGCTCTGAGGTGACCAAGCTTGGAATCAGCATCACCGTCAAATCCAGGGAGATGACCGAGAACGGACTTGGTTCCCTTCTTGAGACCGCTAGCAACATCACCAACGACGGGAATCTTCTCAATAACGTCTTCAGCGTCATGGAAAGTCTTTCCTACGAGATGACCAAGAGGACCAACGTGAGGAACTCCGTGGTGACCGAGCTTAGAATCAGCATCACCGTCAAAGCCAGGGAGATGGCCGAGAACGGACTTAGTACCCTTCTTGAGGCCGCTAGCAACATCACCAACGACTGGGATTTTCTCAATAACATCATCAACGCCATGAAGAGTCTTTCCTACGAGATGACCGAGAGGACCAACGTGATGAACTCTGTGGTGGCCGAGCTTGGAATCATCATTACCGTCAAATCCAGGGAGATGACCGAGAGGGCCAACGTGATGAACTCCGTGGTGGCCGAGCTTGGAATCATCATCACCGTCAAATCCAGGGAGATGACCGAGAACGGACTTGGCGCCCTTCTTGAGACCGCTAGCAACATCACCAACGACAGGAATCTTCTCAATAACATCATCAACGCCATGGATAGTCTTTCCTACGAGATGACCGAGAGGACCAACGTGATGAACTCCGTGGTGGCCGAGCTTGGAATCATCATCACCGTCAAATCCAGGGAGATGGCCGAGAACGGACTTGGCGCCCTTCTTGAGACCGCTAGCAACATCACCAACGACTGGAATCTTCTCAATAACATCATCAACGCCATGGATAGTCTTTCCTACGAGATGACCGAGAGGACCAACGTGATGAACTCCGTGGTGGCCGAGCTTGGAATCATCATCACCGTCAAATCCAGGGAGATGGCCGAGAACGGACTTGGTTCCCTTCTTGAGACCGTTAGCAACATTACCAACGACAGGGATCTTCTCAATAACACCATCAACGCCGTGGAGAGTCTTTCCTACGAGATGACCGAGGGGGCCAACGTGAGGAACTCCGTGGTGGCCGAGCTTGGAATCAGCATCACCGTCAAATCCAGGGAGATGACCGAGAGGGCCAACGTGATGAACTCCGTGGTGGCCGTGCTTGGAATCAGCATCACCGTCAAATCCAGGGAGATGGCCAACACCAGGGAGAAGACCAAGACCAGGGAGAAGACCAAGACCAGGGAGATGACCAGCAATTGACTTGGCACCCTTCTTAAGATCACCAGCAATGTCGCCGACAATTGGGATTTTTTCGATAGCATGCTCAACACCGTCAGTAACATCACCTACGAGATGACCCAAAGGTCCGCGCTTAAGATGACCGGGCTGCCCTAACTTTTGATTGTCATCTCCATCAACACCAGGATGATGACTACCGATAACTGGAATCTTTCCAATAACATTGTCAACCCCGTTTTTAACATCATCAATGATGTGACCAATAGGACCAATGTGAGGGAGATGGGGAAGGCCGACATGTCCAAGTTTCTGGCTATCGTCACCACCAATACCAGGAAGGTGTCCGGCAATAGATTTAGCACCTTTCTCAATATTATTGGCAATATCACCAACAATGGGGATCTTTCCAATGGCAGCCTTGGTATTATCCTTAACATGATTAGCGATATCTCCAATATTGTGGAGACCATCATGAAGAAGGTGAGCACCATCCTTAAGGCCGTCAGTGGCATCGTTGACAATCTTGTCAGCACCGTCCTTGATATTGCCAATTACATGGCCAATTGGACCTTTGGGAAGACTACCTAGAAGTCCATGGGGATCCTTTTTGTCACCTAGGATATTACCAACAGCGGGAATCTTTCCGACAATAGATTTGGCACCATCCTTGACATGATCAGCTACATCTCCGATGTGATGGAGACCGCCGTGGAGGAGATGACCACCATCTTTAATACCGTCATTGGCATCATCGACAATCTTGTCAGCGCCGTCCTTGATATTGTCAATGACATGGCCAATTGGACCCTTGGGAAGACCGCCTAAAAGTCCATGGGAATCCTTTTTGTCACCTAGGATATCACCAACAATAGGGATCTTCCCAATAGCAGACTTGGCATCATCCTTGACGTGATTAGCGACATCTCCAATATGGTGGAGACCGCCGTGGAGGAGATGAGCACCGTCTTTAACGCCGTCAGTGGCATCATCGACAATCTTGTCAGCGCCGTCCTTGATATTGCCAATGGCATGGCCAATTGGACCCTTGGGAAGACCACCTAGAAGACCATGGGAATCCTTTTTGTCACCTAGAATATCACCAACAATAGGGATCTTTCCAATAGCAGACTTGGCATCATCCTTGACGTGATCAGCAACATCGCCAATATGGTGGATTCCATCTGTAACAATGTGTTTGCCGTCCTTAATACCACCAGTAACATCATCGACAATCTTGTCAGCACCATCTTTGATATTGCCAATGGCATGGCCAATGGGACCCTTGGGAAGTCCGCCTAGAAGACCATGGGGATCCTTGTTGTCACCCAAGATATCACCAACAATAGGGATCTTTCCAATAGCAGACTTGGCATCATCCTTGACGTGATCAGCAACATCGCCAATATGGTGGATTCCATCTGTAACAATGTGTTTGCCGTCCTTAATACCACCAGTAACATCATCGACAATCTTGTCAGCACCATCTTTGATATTGCCAATGGCATGGCCAATGGGACCCTTGGGAAGTCCGCCTAGAAGACCATGGGAATCCTTGTTGTCACCCAAGATATCGCCAACATGAGGAATCTTGCTTACAACATTTTTGGCGTCGTCCTTGACGTGATCAGCAACATCACCAATATGATGGAATCCACCTTTAATATCGTCAACTAGGTTTCCTGCACCATCCTTGATATCATTGGCAATATTACCAACAATTGGGAGGCCACCATGACCGTCGCTTCCTTTTTTGCCATCGTTTCCAATATTTCCACCAATGTGAGACGGACCAGTATGGCCAGAAGCACCGGACTTGTCGCCATTTTTGTGGTTGCCAAAAAGATCACCACCAGGGAGGTTGCCGACAATGTGATGTGCGCCATCCTTGAGATCACCAGCAATGTCACCAACAATTGGAATTCCACCAACAATTTTGTCTGCTCCATTCTTGATATTGTTACCAATGTTGCCAACAAGTCCTCCGACATGAGGAGCATGATCTTTGAGATCACTAGCGATGTCACCAACAATTGGAATTCCACCAACAATTTTGTCTGCTCCATTCTTGATAGTGCTGCCAATGTTACCAACAATACCACCCGATTTAGAGGCACCATTCTTATTGTTGTCAGTGCCATGATCATGGGCACCTGTGAGTCCACCGACAATATTATGAGCACCATCCTTGATTCCGCCAGCAAGGTCACCGACAATTGGAATCTTGTCTACAGCATTTTCGACTCCATTCTTGACACCCTTTACTGTATCTGTAATATGTCCACCAGAAGTCTTGTCACCACCTAGGTGGCCATTGCCAAGGAGATGACCATTACCAAGGAGGTGGCCGTTACCAAGGAGATGGCCGTTGCCGCCATTGTTGCCCTTGATGTCATTAGCGACATCGTCTACAACACCGCCGATATGATGAAGACCACCTCCAATAAGTCCACCAGATCCATTGTGTCCAAAGTTGAATAACCCTCCAGATTTTCCAGATCCACTGGATCCTCCAGAGTTGCTTGATCCTTTGGAGCCACCAGAGCCACCAGAGCCGGTTAATCCTCCAGAGCTGCTTGATCCTTTGGAGCCGCCAGATCCTCCAGAGCCGGTTAATCCTCCAGAGCTGCTTGATCCTTTGGAGCCGCCAGATCCTCCAGAGCCGGTTAATCCTCCAGAGCCGGTTAATCCTCCAGAGCTGCTTGATCCTTTGGAGCCAGAGCCACCAGAGCCGGTTAATCCTCCAGAGCTGCTTGATCCTTTGGAGCCGCCAGATCCTCCAGAGCCGGTTAATCCTCCAGAGCTGCTTGATCCTTTGGAGCCTCCAGATCCTCCAGAGCCAGTTAATCCTCCAGATCCAGTTAATCCTCCAGATCCAGTTAATCCTCCAGATCCAGTTAATCCTCCATGTCCAGTTAATCCTCCAGATCCAGTTAATCCTCCAGGTCCAGTTAATCCTCCATGTCCAGTTAATCCTCCAGATCCAGTTAATCCTCCAGATCCAGTTAATCCTCCAGATCCAGTTAATCCTCCAGATCCACCAGATCCTCCAGATCCAGTTAATCCTCCAGATCCACCAGATCCTCCAGATCCAGTTAATCCTCCAGATCCAGTTAATCCTCCAGATCCAGTTAATCCTCCAGATCCACCAGATCCTCCAGATCCAGTTAATCCTCCAGATCCACCAGATCCACCAGATCCTCCAGATCCACCAGATCCTCCAGATCCACCAGATCCTCCAGATCCAGTTAATCCTCCAGAGCCAGTTAATCCTCCAGAGCCAGTTAATCCTCCAGGTCCAGTTAATCCTCCATGTCCAGTTAATCCTCCAGATCCAGTTAATCCTCCAGATCCAGTTAATCCTCCAGATCCAGTTAATCCTCCAGAGCCACCAGATCCTCCAGATCCTCCAGAGCCACCAGAGCCGCCAGAGCCGCCAGAGCCGCTTAATCCTCCAGATCCAGTTAATCCTCCAGATCCAGTTAATCCTCCAGATCCTCCAGATCCTCCAGAGCCGCCAGAGCCGCTAGATCCACCAGAGCCGCTCGAGCCTTTAGAGCCGCTTGAACCTCCAGAAGTGCTTGATGAAATACTATATGTCACACTAGTGCTGGTTGAGTCTCCAGAACCACCCGATCCACCAGAGCTGCCTGAACTTCCAGCACTGCTAGATGCTTTCGAACCGCTTGGTCCAGAGTTGCTTGAACTTCCAGCACTGCTGGATGCTTTCGAGCCGCTAGATCCACCAGAACCACCAGAGCTGCTTGATCCGCCAGAGCTGCTAGAACTGTTTGATCCACCAGAACCAGAGCTACTTGATCCGCTAGAGCTGCTAGATGATTTGGAGCCACCAGATCCTCCGGAGCTTTCTGAGCTAAAGCTGTAAGACACACTTGTGCTAGTAGATCCAGGACCGCCAGATACACCTGATCCACCTGATCCACCAGCACCACCAGAGCCGCTTACTCCACCAGATCCACCAGATCCTCCAACTCCTCCTGGGATAGAGCCACCTGATCCAAAGTTGAATGATCCTCCGGAACCACCAGAGCCTCCAGCACCTCCAGCACCGCTTGATCCACCAGATCCACCAGAGCCGCTTGATCCTCCGGAACCAAAGTTGAATGATCCTCCGGAACCACCAGAGCCACCAGCACCTCCAGCACCACTCGATCCACCAGATCCACCAGATCCACCAGATCCGCTTGATCCGCTTGATCCGCTTGATCCTCCGGAACCAAAGTTGAATGATCCTCCGGAACCGCCGGAACCTCCAACACCTCCAACACCTCCAGAGCCGCCAGAGCCGCCAGAGCCGCCAGAGCCGCCAGAGCCGCTTGATCCACCAGAGCCAAAGCTGAATGATCCTCCAGAGCCGCCAGATCCCGAACCACCGGAACCACCGGAGCCTCCAACACCTCCAGAGCCGCTTGATCCACCAGAGCCAAAGTTGAATGATCCTCCTGAGCCGCCAGATCCCGAACCACCGGAACCACCGGAGCCTCCAACACCTCCAGAGCCGCTTGATCCACCAGAGCCAAAGTTGAATGATCCTCCTGAGCCGCCAGATCCCGAACCACCGGAGCCTCCAGATCCACCAGAACCATTGGAGCCAAAGCTGAACGATCCTCCTGGAATATTCATTCCTCCAGAGCCACTGGATCCACCAGAGCCACCAGATCCTCCGGATCCACCAGAGCCATTAGAACCAAAGCTGAACGATCCTCCTGGAATATTCATTCCTCCAGAGCCACTGGATCCACCAGAGCCACCAGATCCTCCGGATCCACCAGAGCCATTAGAACCAAAGCTGAACGATCCTCCTGGAATATTCATTCCTCCAGAGCCACTGGATCCACCAGAGCCACCAGATCCTCCGGATCCACCAGAGCCATTAGAACCAAAGCTGAATGATCCTCCTGGAATATTAATACCACCGGAGCCACTGGATCCTCCAGAGCCACCAGATCCACCAGAACCACCGGAACCCTTGGAGCCAAAGCTGAACGATCCTCCTGGGATATTAATACCACCGGAGCCGCCAGATCCTCCAGAGCCACCAGATCCTCCAGAACCATTGGAACCAAAGCTGAACGATCCTCCTGGAATATTAATACCACCGGAGCCACTGGATCCTGCAGAGCCACCAGATCCTCCAGATCCACCAGAACCATTGGAGCCAAAGCTGAACGATCCTCCTGGAATATTAATACCACCGGAGCCACTGGATCCTCCAGAGCCACCAGCTCCTCCAGATCCACCAGAACCTTTGGAGCCAAAGCTGAACGATCCTCCTGGAATATTCATTCCTCCAGAGCCTCCGGAACCTCCGGATCCACCAGAGCCTCCTGAACCATTGGAACCAAAGTTGAACGATCCTCCTGGAATATTAATACCACCGGAGCCACCAACTCCTCCGCCACCTCCAGATCCACCAGAGCCTCCTGAACCATTGGAACCAAAGCTGAACGATCCTCCTGGAATAAGTATTCCTCCGGAGCCTCCGCCACCTCCAGATCCACCAGATCCTCCTGAACCATTAGAACCAAAGCTGAACGATCCTCCTGGAATAGTTATTCCTCCAGAGCCACCAACTCCTCCGCCACCTCCAGATCCACCGGAACCATTGGAGCCAAAACTGAACGATCCTCCAGGAATAATCTTTCCTCCAGATCCACCAGAGCCTCCGCCACCTCCAGATCCTCCTGAACCATTGGGGCCAAAGGTGAACGATCCTGCTGGAATACTGAGTCCTCCAGAGCTACCAGCTCCTCCAGATCCACCTGAACCAAAGTTGTAAGATCCTCCTGGAATATTCATTCCGCCAGAACCAAAGTTATATGATCCACCAGAGTTTCCAGGGCCAAAGGTGAATGATCCACCAGATTTGACTGGTCCATTTGAGCTAATTGGAGTAAAGCTGTAGCTCATTCCTGGAGAATTGAGAGTGCCGGTTCCAAAGGTAAACGATCCATCTGGATTATAGATAATATTGGATGATTTGGATGGGCCTGAACCAAAGGTAAATGTTCCACTAGATTTGGACGGATCAGGCTTGGTGCTTGAGACCAAAGATGCAGAACCCAAGGGCCCACTGAAAGTAACGGTTCCTCCAGGTATGAAGGTTCCCCGGTTGGAATTGATTGCAAAGGGAGAGTTCTTAGTGTCGACCTTGGAATTAGCCATGAGAGAACTGATGCCCGAGTCATCAGCGGCTGCATTCTCAACAATATCCCTGGCGTCATCAAAGACATCTCCAATGACAGGAATATGGTCAACAACACCCTCAATATTGTCCTTGGCATCGCCAACGACGTCTTCTGCAGCATTCTCTACTCCGTTAACAGTGTCTTCAGCGGCTTGCTTGGCTCCACCAGCAAGATCTTCTACTCCATCAGCGGCAGTGTCAGCGGCATCCTTGGCTGCTCCAGCAACATCGCCAACGATGGGAATATCTCCTATGATGCTCTCGCTTGCATCCTTGACATCAGAGATAATATCACCGCCTGGAAGGATTTCCAATGGACTACCAGAGTCTGAATTTCCATCACTGGGAGGGGAGCTCTTGTGGTGCTTGCCTCTAATTTCTCCCAGCATACCCTTGAGTCCACCGAAAAAGTTTTCTACAAGGCCATGCTTGTTTGAATTGGCATGGGAATTCTCTTCTTGCTCTTGGGAATTGGCTTCTACAGAGGCATCTTCTTGAGGAGATTCGGATCCGACATTAGGTTGATCTGCGTCTGCATTTGAAGATTCGGGTACTTCTGGCTGGGAAGGATCAGATGGTGGGGGAGCAGGGACGTCGGGTGAGTCAAGGTTGGCAAGAGTGGCAGGATTTGGAGAGTTGTCGACCACTGGAGCTTGTTGAGTTTCAACCTCTAGTAAATCTTGGAAAAAGTCATGAATGCTTCGCTTGTCCATCTGAGGCTCTTGGAGTGTAATATCGAGTCTCTGATGGTCATTTTCAACTGATGATAGTTTGCCAGCATTGTGAATTGCGGCGGGGTATAAAGATTCGTCACGTCCCTTGGCAAAGACTGCGTTGGTCAAGACAAGACCTGCCAGGACAGAGAGACTGAAACGCATGATATGTTTTTGGGTATAATTAGGGTATTAGTATAAAAATGATAAAGAGGTAAGTATAGAGAGGTAGTATAGAAAATGTGGAATGTGCCGTAGATGTCTGAAATAAGGTCGTCTTTTTATACGATTTCCAATTTTTTTTGTTTTTTTGTGGAATCTGCATTGGTTTGTTGATTAATGCCTGGTATGCTAAATGTCGGTTTTTTTATTATTGAATAAATTGATTGGATTTAATGTGGACAATTGGTATCTTGTTTTGGATAGATAAAAAAGAGAACCTGCACTGAAATTGGCATGCATTTTGTGTAGTATTATGCGATGCACGCTGTTGAATACGCGTCAAGGTCTTCATTCTTTGAGACATTTCCATATGAATTTTACCCTGCTTTTTTTTCTTTTTTTTCTTTTTCTTTTGGGGGGTCTTCATTCTTTAGCTGTGGATTGCATTCTGGATTATTAAGGTGTCAGGACGGTGGTAAAGTGAGATGGATGAATATAACATTATATGATGCCATTAGTTACATTCTTTATCGATACAATAACTTCATTTTTGACTTTTGTTATTATTGTTATTATTGTTATTATTATTGCCATGCTATTGTATAGAGATAAATAGGGAGGCCAAATTTACAAGGGATCTATATTTTATTATTATTATTATTATTATCTAAATTACAATTAATCTTTAAAGGAGTTTAAGGAAAAGAATATATGTGTGCAAATCAAACAAATAAACAAAAAAGCTTATTGTTTTCAATTCTTAAATATAATTATTTTTTAAATAGTAGTTGTATTTACAGATGCACCATATGATTGTAATTCTTAAATCGTTATTTCCACACTTGCCCTTTTGGAAATGTGATTATAAGCAGATTCTAATGTTGACAGTTAGTTTTCTTTTTTATAAATATAAATATATGTATATGTATATATATTTATATTCATATTCCAGATCATTCTGACCATGTATTGTCACCATTAAAGTAATCCCTTGCATTACAAATATCTCTAGCCAGCTATATCTATTATATACATTGCAAATGATTCTGATGTTATCCACACTGGGCAGTAATGTCGGAGTACCAAATGGATGACGTTGTCATGAGTGGTCAGTACGTGGTTCGACTTGACCAAGCTCATCTCTACCTCGTAAAGTCTGGCTGTGGTTTCCCGCCTTTTATTCTATATAGCCCAATCGTCCATCTCAATCAGCGAGCTATACAACCCAAAGAATGGTAGGCCTAGATAATGTGCAGGATGGCTATTTTGAATGATGACCGAGATGATGAGGCGGGGTTGGCAAAGGATAGTAATATATTGAAATCTCATAGTCCAACACTCTTCGCCCTTATCTGACAGCAGTGCGGTCTAGTCTGACAGCTGCACTCTGCCTCGAGAATTTCTCTTCTCAGGTGGCCGAGAGACACAATACGCCCGAAGTTGAATCTGGGTAACAAGAGCTACGGTTAAGCTGACAAGTGGTTGACGCTGGTATTGTAGAAAGTCCAAGGAAGTCCTGCTGAATCCTTTGGCTATCAGCCGCAACGAAAATGAAAAGGTTTTGATTGAGCCGTCTGTGAACTCGGTACGGGTCAGCATCAAGATTAAACAGGCTGATGATCTGGAGCGCATCCTGTGCCACAAATTCTCACGCTTCATGATGCTGAGAGCCGAGAGCTTTGTGATCCTGCGCAGGAAGCCAGTAGAGGTAGATTGGAAGCAGTTGAGGAACTAGGACTGACCTTTTGAAGGGCTATGACATTTCGTTCTTGATTACAAATAGCCACACGGAGCAGATGCTGAAGCACAAGCTGGTGGACTTTATTGTACACTTTATGGAGGAGGTTGACAAGGAGATCTCAGAGATGAAATTAAGTGTCAATACGCGTGCTCGTACTGTGGCCGAGAGTTACCTTTCTCAGGTAAGTTGGGGTGGGGAAAGTGTACAGTGATGACATGCCTGTATGTGACACTAAATATGAATACTTAGTTTGCCTAGGCAAGAATAAAGATTTATACATGGTTTTCTTTAAATAAAAAAAAGGGTGAATGAGGAAATGATGTGGAGTTACCTGTGTGACCCGCCCATTCGGCTAAAATGGGCTGGCAAGAAAGGCGGGAAATCAGGTGGGAAAATGGGGGACTAGGTTAAAGAAGTACAGACGTCTGTCATGTGCATCGTTGAAAGAATATAATCTAGGCACCCCGCAAATGAGAGAGAGAAACTGGGTTGCGTCCTTTTGATTGGTCACCTTGCAAAGTGTGGGGTGGGTTGAATATTTATATGGCCTTTGAGGTGCCGCACTCGTCTTTGAGACACAAACGCTGTACGATGGGTCCCGTGCGACAAGGCGTTTTGGTTAAATTCTGGCGGTTTTTTTTTGATCTTTATTCTTCTTCTTCTTCTTCTTCTTCTTCTTGAATACCTTTTTCTATTTTCTGCTCGCTGGCGACCATGTACGACTCCGTGTTTGATCCATTCTGCCGCAAGAGAAAGATCGAGGATACGCCCTGGTCAGACTATGTCTACTCCTCCCCTAGCTCTCCTGTCCCGGCTCCAATTGCCCTAGATCCCCTCGCAACATTTAATGACTTTACCATCGAACAAGACACAGGCTCACACTCCCGACGCCACTCGGTAGCCGTAGGAGAACTAGACTTCCACTCCATGGACATCTTTAGGCAAGATTTTGATATGTCCAAATGGGACCCAGATTTCCAACAGTTGCTTGGTGCCATCTGGTCTCAGCCCCCACTTGACCCTCCCGTAGAAAGAGCCATGCCCAGGAGAGCACTCTCAATGTCCCACTCAAACAACCAATCCTTCCTCCAGTCGCTCCAGGACCCCATTGCAACCAAGGAGATGCTGATGCTGCCGTTTATGGACCCTTCCTGTCTACCACCCGACGACTTTCTCTCCTTCCCACCCCAAGACACAATCTCGCCCTCTATCCTGGCCGATGATCCCAGAACCAAGCGCCCACGACGGACCATTGTAATCCCTCCAACCCTAGCATCACCACCAAACTCGCCCTTTTCGCTCTCACCATCACCCTCCCCTCCTACCCCGATGCAGGCCACCATGTTCGAGCCGATTCGCTGCACTGCTGAGTTCACCCAGTCCCCGTCTTCGTTCAAGCCCCTTCTTCAGCAGTATCTCGTCTCGCGCAACCAAGGCACCATCCCAGCCAACGAACGCACGGTGATGATCCTGACCAGCAAGGTGGCCCAGAAAAGCTATGGCACCGAAAAAAGGTAGGTTATAAATTTTATGGCTATCAGTTCAGTTGCTGATAAACAAATAACTTTAACAGATTCCTCTGTCCTCCTCCCACCACACTCTTGACAGGTGCCGACTGGTGGTCTCACGAACAGGCCTCGAGGGCCACTCCAGCAAAGCTCACAATTCAGATTTCAGGAGAGGCCACCAGCCAGACTGGCGTACTCGAGTGGCACAATCAGCAGGGCGCACTCCTTGATAGCGCGGCGTCCATGGCAGCCACCGCCTGTGTATTGGGTGAAACCCAGATTATCTCGGGAAAATGCGTATCCAAGCAACTGCATATCAATGATGCAGACGAAAAGCGCAAACGGGTCGAGGTGTTGGTGAAGATCCAGCTTGGCAACGGGCTCTTTTTAGGCACATTGGCCTCCAAGGGGATCAAGGTGATCTCCAAGCCATCCAAGAAACGCCAGAGTGCAAAGAATATGGACCGTAAGTTTTGCTGTTACTTTTTTTGATTGAAAACTTAGTAATCATAAAAACTCATTTGGAATTTGTAATATAGTTTGCATCCACCATGGCACGACTATTTCTCTGTTCAATCGTATCCGTTCTCAGACGGTGTCGACAAAGTATCTTGGCGTTCGCAACCAGTCAACAAACCCTCTCATGGATACAAATGGGACCTGCTTTATTGCCAGAACTGGCCAGTGGGATCCCTTTGTTGTCTGGATTGTCGATACTCAGCAATCTGAAAATCATCCACATACTCGCAATAAACACATCCCTCCTCCACCTGCCATTGCCCTCAAGGCCAAAGGAGGTCCAGTGGCAATTCACTACAACCAGTCTGTTGTTCTCCAGTGCGCTACAACTGGTCTGGTCAGTCCAGTCATGGTGATTCGCAAGGTCGATCGAGGCTCAATGGCACTTGGAGGCAGTCGCATCGACAGATCTAATGGTAGTGCAGGCGGCGAATGCGGCGACGAAGTACTTGGTGATCCGGTCTCTCAATTGCACAAGATCGCCTTTCAAATCATTCAGGATCCGTCAGCCTATTCAACAAATAACACCAAGCCTTCTTTCTCCACTTCATCCTGGGACCTCCCTGATTCCTGTCAACCGGTTTCTTATCTCGCATGTCTAAACGATGTTGTCGGCATGCATCGTACCACCGCCTCCCGAATCCTCCACAAACCCGATGCTCCAAAGCGACCTGTAGAGCCATCTCGGCGTAATAGTGCAACCGCCCAAGACCTTTCTTCGGACGGCAGTTGTTGGACCGAAGACGTGTCTGATGCAGCAGTGTGGACGATTGTTGGCACGGACTGCGCATCCTACACATTTTGGACGCCCGATATCTCACGCACACAATCCGGACTAACACAATTCCCAACCGTCAACAATCTGACTACTTGTGGTGATCTTCTTACCCTCACAGGAGAACACATTGGCCGAGATCTCAAGGTGTGGTTTGGTGACATTGAGGCCAAGACAGACTATCAGTCAAAGGAGTCTATTCGCTGTGTAGTGCCGGACACTCACATCCTCGAGACCAGTCTTGCAATCAGTCCAGCCGACCAAGAAACGTCAGAAAGCAGTGGCCACACCAAAAGTCTGCCATTGCTTCTGGTACGGACCGACGGCCTTGTCTATCAAACAGACCTTTTTTACACATTCTAAACATCCAGATCAATTGTCCCCCTTTATTTTTTTTGTACAAAGCCAAATCTTACTACATGCCTTGATTTTCTTTATGATTCCCTTATGTATATTTTCCATTTCTTTATTCACTATGTTTTGTTTTGTTCTCTTTTCTTTCAATTCTGTGTATAGACATGCGTCATTCCTCCCCCCTTTAAACACTTGAACTACACGTCAATTTATTGAATAATCACCATAATCATAATACAATGTATATTATTATACTATTTATCCTCGTGTTTTAATCAAGATTTGATTACAGCCTTGAAACCAAACATGGAAATCCAAGGAAGAGTTGGTCTGTACATCGTAACACACCTTTTCTTGCTTTGGGAACATTTATAGATCTCAACTGCAGAGTGTATACAAGATGTATGACTTGGGATATCGATACATATGTATTTATATATTATTTTATTCTTTGCACCACTCGAATAATAACGATCCTTTAATATCATGGTTACATATATACTCATGAAATATATTTTCACATGTTGAAATTGGTGTATACAAATAATGATGTTTAGCCGATTTGTTGCTAGGAGCTTGTAGGCTACCTGTATTTATATATGTATATATAAAAATAAAATGTCTCTAGGCTAGGAAATTTTAAAATAATAATAATAATAATAATAATAATAATAATAATAATATGATATGATAAAAGGGGTAGGGGGAGGGAATTGGTTATCTATTTATTTTTGTTTTTTGTTTTTTTTATATATATTCGTGTATTGCATGTTGATACATTTATGAATATATGGTTTAAATGACCACATCTATTTCGAGGTACAATTCAGTTGTACCTTTTTGCAACAATAAGGATAAGAATATATGTAAACAATTGCAATTGCAATCCCAATCCCAATCCCCAATTGGTGCACTCAACTGAGCTGTCTTTATGATTTGTAATAAACTAGCCCAGTCCTTTTTTTATTTAATATATCTTGATTACTTTGATAATCTTTCATTTTAGATACCCAGAGAGCAAGAGAGAGTGAGAGAATAAAAGAGAGAGAGAGATATAGATAGATAGATAGATAGGTTATAAAACGCCTTGAGTAACAAAGAGTATTGTACAGCCGCAAAATCCAGAACCAAAGAGTCGGATGTTAAAACATTTGGGCGGATATCAAATCAATTCATTGTTGACCAACTGTTTTTGGACAAGCGATATTTTGTTTTAAATCGCGCATGCATGAGTATATTTTACTTTACTTGTAGGCTGATTTTTGCTTAAATAATAATAATAATAATAATAATAGTGGAATAATTAGATAATAGTAAATAGTAAAGAAATAATAAGTTAAATAAATAAATAGGATTTAAATGTATTCGTAGCGTTGGGAATGAACAACAGGCTGTGGCTGTTGGGGAATATAAGGCACTGTCACAGAGTCTGCACTACCAGTAGAGGCACGGAATGGGTTGGTGTCAGTCGAAAAGGTACTGTACTGACTAACTTCTGACATCATACTGTCTCTTCCATTCATTCCACGGTAAGGATCAATAATCTCCTTTTGCTCGTCGTGTTCGTTATATACTGCAATTCGTGGGGGCTGTTGGTATTGACTATTGTAGGGTCCATTGGGTTTGTTGGGCGGTGGACTGACAGAAATGGCTGGAACAGTCCCAAACCTTGTGTTGGAAAAGTTTAGTTTGGACACTTCTACGATTGATTTGGACTCCAAAGCTTGTTCTTCTGGCTGGTGTGGTCCGAGCACTGTAGACTCATGCAGGGTTCGATCAGGGCCACTGGTCATTTCAGGCTGTCCGATCGTCTCTTTCTCACGCATCTGTCTCACCACAGCAGATGACTGGGGCTGTGGATCTTGTCCAGTCGACGCACGCATCTGCGAAAAGACTTGGGTCAGGTAGTTGTACTTTGACAGCCGTGCCGTGCTTTTCGCAGGCGCATTATTGGCCAATGTCTGTGCGGTTGGGTTATTGTACTGTTTAATGTTGTACATTTGGTCCAGCATTGCGGTTGTTTTTTCAGAGAGTGGCTGGGGAGAGTAGCCAAACGCAGCATTTGGAGATGTGAATGAATAGGCACTCAATCGATCACTGGAGCCGTCCTTTGGTTGCAGATTGGGTTGGTTATCAAAGAACATGGAGGGTGTGATGCCCCGGCCACGATCAAACTTTGGTTTGCTTCGTTTGGCTCTCCAGACACAGAGCAGGGCAAATATGACCAGCACACCAGACCCAGCTGTGATGCCTGCAATTGCTCCAGTGCTCAGCCCAGAAGAAGCATTCAAGGCATCAGAGGAAGCAGTAGGAGTGGCTGTAGGTCTAGAGGAACTAGAGCAGCCTAAAAAGCACATTATTTTCTAATGTCTAAATCTCTGCTCAATTTGGCTTACCAGACTGACCGCAGCCTCCAATTGAAGCTGATTGGGATATAGTAAGCATGGTGTAGGATGTCAGAGGAGCATTTGGTGTGGGTGTGGCTGATCCATAAAGTGGAGATAGATCCAGGCCAGTCAGGTCAGGTGATACTCCACTAGTCGCTATGCTCATTGTAGAACCAGGTACAATGTGTGGTTCAGTCGGTGTGGGTGTGGGTGAGGCTATATGTTATTTGATGATTAATTAAAAAAGTTTTCATATATAAATTGGATTAATTCATTTGTTATACAACTTTCAATATATATTTATATTTATATATTCATATATTTACCTGATATCATCAAATGGCCACTAATGCTACTACTCTCTGCAATAACGGCTGCCTGGACTATAATGATAGTGATCTATTTTTTTTTTGCAAATCCCGGTCAATTGATTAAAAACTCTCTAGAAAGCATTGTATGGAAAACATACCAAGATAAATTGTTTACAAAGGATATAATATGGTTCTCTGGTTAGTCTTTCATTAATTAATAATTTTTATGGCTTATCGTTACCACTTATCAAGGCTCCAAGGGCATAATGTGCTAAAATATACTTTTGCCAGAGATAATGATTTCGAGTGATTTCCATTAGGAATCCAAAGGCTAATGAGAGGAATGGGTGGGGGAGGAACAGGGCAGTCGAAAGGACAAAGAGAAAAAAGAAAGATGGTGTTGAGAGACCGGGTGGCGAAATGATATACGGCTGTACAACATTACGGCTTCATTCATGTCACATAACCATCCTTTTTTATATACATGTATTTATATACATGCTTATATTTGCACTTTGCAATAGTCAATGATAAGCCCAAGAGACCTATGATCGATCCCAGAGGCCATTTCGACTAGCCTTGGACTGTAAAGAAGCCATAAAGGTGTTCAATTGAACATCTGGCTGGAGAGTGTCTTGTTTTTTTTACAAGAAAAGAAAGTTGACACGCCCTATATATTCATATAAATATAAAAAATATATATACGGCTTTGCAAATTAGTACATTTCGGAATCTCATCATGCCATTACCAAACAATGAGATTGTCTGGATCCATGCTAATCCTGCAATATCCAATCTCTATTACCATGTTCATTTTAAGCCGACTCATGGCATCTATTGTCCTGATCTACACTTGGATCTACCACGTATTAGACCAATGGCACTCTCCTTGGTCCGTCACCTGGATACTGTAAGCCTCTATTGTTTGGACTCAAAGCAAAAGAAGCTCTTTGAATACCAAGTTTTTCTTTTAATTAGCACAGCCAACGGGCACTTGTGATCCATTTTATGGAACCACACTCAAATATCAAAATAAGTGATCTTTTGAGATTTCTCCATCAACTCTGTCCTACTGTCCGAATCATCCATTATGCTATCCCATCTGGCCTATTTCAGTATAAGCTCTTGCTTGGATCCGCAGTCAGGCTACTCGGTGCATATCCTGAACATCCACAGGTCATTGAGTGGAACAAGCAGTGCAGTGTTCCATTCACATCATTTACAGACATTGAACTACCAAAAGATCAAGTCGTATCTAATAAACATATTCCTCTGTCTGCCATTTCAAACAGTCCATTCACAAGACAGGCAAGCTCTTTTGACGATCTGGTTCTATTATCTAACCATTGGTTTGCATATCTAGGCCCTGTTTATAGAGATGGACAATAGTCTTGGTGTCTGGTCAAAAGATGATGGTCTCGTATTTCATTCCACATTTCTCAATATTCTGCAGGCCTGGGAGAATACTCGACCGGGGGAGCAGTAAGTCTATAGCAATAACCATGCATTGTCTAATTCTCTATGCTCTAGAGACCTAGTTGTATTGATTGACGAAAGGTCGATGTATGGGGATATTCCTCACTTTTGGGAGTTTACGCGGGAAAAGTAACTAGTCTGTTTTGAATTCGCTGCAAATAGCCAACCTTTCTCTTTAATCTAGGCAGCAAAAGACACTCGATGGTTACAGAGATAGTCTAAATAGGTCACTAAGGCCGTTTTCGCTTTGTCAGACCATACACTCTTATGTTCACGATTACCATGGCCCTAGAGAAACGACTGGGGAGAGCATGGCATGGTAAGTCGGTCTCTAATACGTCTTGTGGGCCTAATGATTCCATTAAATAATAAATAAATATTTTTTTTAAAAAAAGGCTGCAGAGTCGACATGGACTATCGATCTCTACATCAATCTATATTGCCACGAAAGAACAACCTGACCTCCTCTGTCCACCTTACTTTAAAAACCTCCGTCGGATATATTTGAACCAGCTAGATAATCTTACAAGAGATGAATGGGAACAAAAGTTGTATGTAAAACACTCTTTTGTACATCTATTGACTCTCAACAGCCTAGATATCCATGACTCTCCAGGCACTCTGGACGACCTGGTCTATATTCCTGCTGAATCATTGTAAGTCTAAAGATGACTAGTGAGTGACAAACAATGTTTTGTCTCAAGGGGAGGGATTACATGGGTGATACCAAGCCCTGTGTTCAGCTTTCTGATAACAATAATAGTAATAACAACAATATAACTGATACGGCAGAGTATTGGATTTTTGGCTTATAAACTGGTTTACAAAGGATACTTGTACACTACCAGTGTGAGATGAGCTAGCTACGGCTGTTAGAAACTGTACTACTCCCTACTGAACCTGTACTGTCTCCCCCCAAAAAAAAACTCCTCTTGTGACAAACATTGCTTTCATACATACCATAAACAAAGAGCTCAGGCTTCTCATTTCAGAAACCTGCCGAACCCTGAATCTAAATCAAGTGCATTAAAAGGACATTGTGAACAAGGAGTTCATTTCACGATCAGATCCGTAAGTAATTTAGAATGTTTGTTACATCTAACCACAGCTATATCTTGATAGTCTCGAGCCAAAAAAGACCATCCAAAGAATGGTGGGATTTTATGAATGGACAAATGGTGTTTACTAATCAGTCTCAGAACAAGTAGATCTGTCCAAACAAAAGGTTGAAATCAAGGAACCAACCCCTGTTGTCGAAGCCCCCCGTATTGCTCGCCATTTGCCATTAACATTCGTTAATCTGCCTGCAAAAACGACCACAAAGAGAAAAAAAGACAAGTTGGCTGATGAGAATGTGAAGCCCAAAAAAAGAGCCTACACACCTAGAAACAAGGGTCTGGGAGACGTAAAGCAAGAATTAGAAAATACAGATATCATGAAACCAAAAGCAAGAAATGCACCCAAAGACACTCAAGAAACCCAAACTGCATCGGAAATGGCACAAATTAAGCCAAAAAGAAAATATACTTTAAAGAAAAAGGCCATAAAAGGAGACGATCTATTTCTAATGGGCTTTGAAACAGACCAGCCAAAAGAAGGATGCACACCAAGGGAAAACACGGTTCCAAATGAAAAATTCAAATGGAGTGCAGGAATGCAAAAGGATATGCACCAATACGAGTTCCCAGGAACACAGCCCTTGAGGCCTTCAAATGCAAGTATTATTTCCCAATGGACTTGTTTTTTTCTTCTCTTCTGGTGTCGTACTTATTGGGGGGGTATTCATTTAGCTTCCAGTCTCGACTATACGACAAGTGAGCTATGATAGTGACGCGACAGACGATGGAAATGAATCCACAGGCCATCATACATCGTCAAATGAACCTCCTGCACCTCCTGCACCTTTACCCCGCCCATTTGCAAACCCAACAATGGCTACCAAGCATATTAACATAGAGAAGGCCACTTTAGAATGGCCGGCTGATTATGACAGCGATGCTACAGATGATGGAACGGGTAACTGAAATGGCTTGAGTGGTTACCTGAAACCCCACATCTCAATTCCCATTTAACGCTCTTTCCAAATAATGTTTTGTAACCAATAAATAGTTTCTGTTTTACAAATCCATTGGAAACTCTATCGACAGTTACACCTTGAACCCAATAGATATATAGATACATGCCATGAACAAGTATCTTCGGCACTATAAACAAATGTTGTACAAATCCTGTATAAAATTTTATCGCCTTTGTGTTTTCAGTGAATAAAAATAAATGTAGCACAACGATTGGTCCCCCCCACAAAAAATAAAAGTCTCTGGGTTTTGAATTTGATGTGGTGCAAAAAAAATTGTTCAAAATTTATTTTTACAAATATTCAAATGAATAAAAATATTTTTGCCATTGAACCGATGGATTTTGTACCAAATTTCTTCAAGATATATCCATCACTGGCTTAATCAATGTCACAAGGGTCCCAAAACACATCAAAAAAGAGATAAATCTTGGGTGTGAGACTGATGTTTATAACCAGGACATTATCTAGTTTGGCTTTTTTTTAAAAAGCTACCCAGAAATAAAAGGGTATAATATTTTCATGAATAACAATCTTATTCCTAGCTCAAATAGAAAAAAAAATACACTCGCTCTCGAGGATACCGATATGTTTATCTTCCTGATCTAAATCCAATTGAGCAGCTCTAATCGTCAAAAGTATACAGTTGAACGAAATAAGTTTCTTGAAAAGAATCACCAATGACTAGAATTAGTGATGAAGTTGATAGTTTAAAGTGATTTTAAAGAGTTTGCATCTCATTCTGCCAAATGTTTTTCCAAGTGTCTCGACAACAAGCTGTAAAAAAGAATTGAATCAATAGAATGAACGGAATGATTGCTTTGCTCTTTTGACCTCTTTGGGTTAAGGCGCTTAGGTGTTGAAGAGAGTGGTTACTGTCTTATTGATAGGTGGTGGTGGTGGTGGTTTAGTGGGAAGACTGCATTGTAATGTGCTCCTCAGTGATTATACACGAGTAACCAGATATGGCAGTGATTTATGACTTTGAAACAGTTAAAGTCCTTTGTGACGGAGGTCAACGCCAAAGGTGTTGGCGGTACCAACATCTGGTAGGCTGACCTAAAACTGCCTTGTGCTCTTTTGCGATCTCTTTAGTTTTGTCATGAGAATTAGTGAAGAGAAAAGCAAGAATAAAAATAAAAGTAACTAGATATTTTGTATTTATATATCTCTGATATTTCCTTTTACTATTCGTCTGACGTATTTTGTAGTGATTGATGACCTTATTACGTTCAAGTTACTACCGGATCAGTTGTCTGGAATGGATCAATCAAGCAAATCAATCCTAAAAACATCAACTGCGATTAATGTCATCACCTCGGATCTGTTGAATGTCTCAAAAGGAAACTTATACCATTGCAATTACTGAATGGGACAATGGCTCTTGTAGCGATATTCTGCATGTACCTCGTCTGGACATTCAAAACTCATTGCTACCAATTCTGATCGAGGTACAATCCATCATGACTGAAGCCTTTATGGGACGATTGTTAAAATACAGTCAAAGTGCCAAACGATTGTACAAATCCTATCCGTTGGTGATGGTATTTTGCATCGATAGACTCTCTCCGCTGACACTTATCACCAAGTTTATACCTGTCGATGGTAAACCATGGATGCATCGTATTCTGTGCTCTGATTTCTGGGCAAAGAACTGTTATCTTTTGTCGAAAGCAAGCCTATTGTGTGAAGATGATGCCAATGTATCATCTTTACAGGCATTGTCGATGTTCTTGATCGAACAATCGCCTACATTATATGGACATTCCCATCCCGAACACCCAACAGTACGAACGCTTTATCGGCTAGCCATGGAGTGCACTACATTTGAAACTGGACAAAGTGAAGATCTGGTACATGTCGCTGATGTGATTTGCACCAACAATGAAAGGTTGTGACATAAGTTGGATGGCTTCCCTTGTCAACATCCCTGGCACGCTCAAAGCAAAAAAAGTATTGTGTGGCGTGCATTGGAATTCGACTGTTCGACCAAGTAAAAGACAGTGACAGCTCACTTGAAACTTTACCAAGCTGCAGCCATAAGAAAAGGACAACAGAAGATTCTGACAAGCACAATGATCTGGAATTCACCATCAACTTTTGCAAAAACCGAATCGGCAGGATGAATTGAGCGCATTGTTTGGAATTGGCCAATGAAAAAAGAAAGAATCTTTGCAAACGTTTTTCGACTGCTGAAAGTATCCGATTCTTTTATCGCAATTCAATCAATAAATAAATAAATATAACCCTAATATCAAGTATGTCACATACCTCCAAGTTTCATATCATCTCGACTTTGAATAAAACAAACTGTCTTTATATTGGACGGCGTGTCCCTTTTTGTTTCATTTCTGTATCTTGGCATTCTAGACCAAATATTTACAAAGAAGTCTTTGATCATTATCACTTTCATCTCAACAGTTGGTTTAATAACGTTAGTTTATATAAAATATATATATATTTATTCATTTGAATATTTGTAAAAATAAATTTTGAACAATTTTTTTTGCACCACATCAAATTCAAAACCCAGAGACTTTTACTTTCTGGAATGACTATATACACCCTAGGCAAAAAGTACTCTCTAAAAAATGTCTCGATTGTTTGTTCTTAAAGGCACCAACAAGAACAGTACGACCTGAATTCTAAATAGGAACCTAAACTCAATAGTATTCATTGATATTCCCCAACAAAACTCTATACTTTGTGATCTACATCCTTGAGGCAATTTAACCCCTTTACATTAGTATAAAATGGTTTTAAAACCGACTGTTGAGTCTGTTTTGTTGGCTATAGAATGGGGGAGTGTATAAAGAGATGCTTATTGGGGAGACATGTAGTGATAATATTATCCAATTCCAGAATATCTTGGTACTGTATACATATCATATTTCTGCCTTTTCTTGGCTACTTTCAATCAAAGATTATTGACCAATAACAAGCTTAATTCCTCTACAGCATTTCAGAATGGTGATACAAAGATATATAGTTTTGTTTCTAACACTTCCCCGCAAGTTAATGTAATACCAGCCAAGTTTGATAAACCGTCTTTTTCAGTTCAAAATAAATTAGATCAATATATTTTACAGATAGATTGGCATAGCAATGGGCATTAGAGATAAGTAGTAGCGGTATAATGACAATGTATAAGATGTAGATTCATATGGAGATTATTGGGCTGTTTCTCCTTGGCCAAATTCCTCTTGATGTGTCAGTTCATCTGCAACCAGTCTTCCTTTTGATATCTCGTCACTTCGTCCAAGTGTCGAGATTTGTGCAAACCGATTAAATTTCAGAACCTTTGGGTCCTTGATGGTGTAAAATTCACCGTCGCACATAATACACACAATATTGTCCCTTTCGTATTTGTTTTTCTTGATATCAATGATACGCTTCTTCAATGATGTCCACAGCGATCTGCTCTCCGCCCCTTCTGGTTTGTGAGGTGGACGGAAATTGATCTCAAACTCGGTCTCAAACTGACCAACCCGAGACACATGGCTGCGTATGTTGGCCAGTTTTTTAAAGTAGCTAAACAGGTTATCAATCACCATAATTTCCATTTTGCCGTCATTTGCTAGCTGTGGATTCCATGTATCTGGATCCGTAGGTCCTGACCGGCCTTCAACCACCTCTAGCCCAGATTCAGCCTCGCCCCACAAATCAACTTCACGGCCCCTTTAGACAGTCGTTATTAATTTATAATGCATTATTAAACCAATTGGACATACCAGATATGTGGAATGTTTTGGATAACAAAGTCAATTGGGTGTTTGGTCATCCTGGGCACCTTTTCATTTGGTTCTGGTGTGTCTTTTGGAGTGCTGTCTGCAATTGATGGCGGGGGAGGGCACTTTAGAACCGTCTTTTGGTCCTTGACAATGGATTCAATAAAGCGTGTGACGGGCGGGAAATGGCGAAAGAAGACCCATTTTGAACTTTCGCTGGCATATACAAACATGTTCATCAAGCGTTTTCCTGCCCGATGGTCCTCAAACCCACTTCCAACATAGCCCTGGACGCCAATTGACATGTAGTTTGACATTTTGCGGATCATTGTTGTGCGATCTTGTTGCTTGTTCTTTATTTCCGCAACATCATGGCCATCGTCTCGTTCTGGGCCTGATTGGCGTACATATCCAGATTCATGTGCAATCATATCGACTTGCCAAATATCCAACCGAGCTGCATCAGAGTTCTCTAACCGTTCTGTTACAAGTTGTTCTAGATTGTGCAGTCTGAAGCCAAGAATGTCTTTATTGGGTACAGTACGACCCCATCCCAGTACTTGGCTGAAATCATTACCGGTTCCAAAGGGAATGCCTGTTAAAGAGGTTAAGGTCCAGATGGCCAAATAAACCAAGACTTACATGAGAAGAATATGAGATCCAGGTCGACAGAATGAGACACCAGCAACTCAAACACACTCATCACCGTGCCATCTCCACCAGCACTCCAAACCTGGATCTGACGGGTGCGCACTGCATCGCTCAATTTGCCTAGACCCTCGGGTTCAGTCTGGGTTAGTTTTATGGTCTGGCTGGTCCTGTCGGTTTTGCGAGAGGATCTGCGTGAGGATCGCCGTGATGCCCGTATAGAAGACTTGTCGGCTTTAGTAGAAGATCTCTTGGATGTGCGACCTAAACTATCCGGGCTGTCGGTTGTGTCGACATCGCTATCCTGGGGTGGAATTGGGGGGATCTGGCCAGTCTTGACCATGTTCTCGATAAGCTTAATCTGCTCCAATCCAGTCATCCGGTCTTCGTCGTCGAGAATGTTGTGGATCTCTACCTGTACCTGGGGTAGACGACGCAATCGAAAGTGCTGGATTGGGAGGTTGATCAGATCACTGCCTTTGCGGTCTCCAGACAATGGATTGACAAAGATAAAGAGGTATATGCTGGGACGTCCTTCTGTCTCGGTATCCTCTAGACAGACAGAGGCCTCGATTCCGCCTGTTGGAGAGACAGATGGCCGAGGGGTTTCTTCTGGACTTGGAGGCTGGAGATGTATAGGCGCCTCCATGTCCTTCGGATGAACCAGGGCTGGATGTATGGTTGGTGTCTGGGGCGGGCTGATTGAATGTGTAGATGACATGGACGACGACTCTTCTGGTTTATTGAGGGAATATGACTGTGCGGTGACAAAGGTATTTGGAGTCGAGACTGGTATATCGTTGGGGATGTTGTAAGCAACATGTCTTTCATCAGTAGGATCTTGCATGGGATATTGTCCAGGTTAAAGAGTATTCAAAGGGAATATAACAATAAAAAAGATGGGATTTTGAGCAAAAGTAAAGAGGAAAAAAAAGGAGCTTGGTCTTATACACTCTACATTACATCATTTTCGAATGGTCTATATTTTCTATTATAGGCAACTGCTCTGACTTCATGAAAAATCTGATATTTCGGACATCCAAACCACAAAAAAAAGCCTTTACCTCATCTCACCATGGTTACCTTTGGAAAGACAAAGGAGAGAGGAAATAGACATTAATGGAACTATAGAGAGTGCTGATATACCAGTAGAAATAGAGTGCAGTTTATAAAAGAAACCTGCTTTTTCCAACATTATATATATATTATTTTAAAAAAATATATATTTCACCATATTTAGGTTTAATTCTAGGTAGCACTTCTTGATACTACTTTATATGGTAATTTTATTTTCAAGAGGTTTAGTCTCCAAATCACGATATACTAATGGATCTTGATTCATATTAGACTAAAAACATATTTGCTAACACTCTAGAAGCACGCCTAATTGCACGCTATTATTGGATCAGCTCTGTTTCTTGAATGTCTAACCATATGTCTTTGGTTACCGATAAAAACGTGCCTCTATGGGGCCAGTGCTCTTTTGTGCATTGTGCCAATATTGATCTTCAAGATTCCAATTTAATTTTGAAATATCAAAACTGTGTTGTACTACTACTCAATGTCACAAAAGTCTTTCCCTTTTTTTCCAGAATGGAATTGCTACTATAAAGATAAAGCCATGCGAGTTATATGACTGGATTACAACCCGGGCCTGGTACCTCTTTCCATCAGACCGCCTTTCCAAAGTGTTTCGCTGACTACCAACATACTCGTGGTGTTTAATAAGAGCTTGGAATGGTAGAAAGCTTATTGCAAACTAGCCTTGATCCACTAATAATGTATGACATGCTTACGTCACAGACATATCCCAAGTAAGTGGTATTGCCAAATGCTTCTCCTTGTAGAGTTAGATTGCTGAAAATATTACGAGCGTAAAGATATAGATATATATATAGTAGCAATTAGAAACAGCCCGGATACTCTGTCTGGGCAAGGAAATGAATTCATTAAAGTCTTTTTTTATAGTGTCATTATTTGTATTAGACAACGTAACCTAACCTATACACAAGCCATTTTATCACATCAATTGAACAAGCAGTGATATATAACCAATCTCTGATCATAGTCTATAATGTCCATAGATATCCAAAGGGTCTCCTAGAGTGTTTTCATGATCATTCTGTTTATTTAATGGCTTCCCTCAAGCCTCGACAGGAACATTGGTGTAGGGGATAAAGAGTACTTTTTTCTTTTGGATTTAGTCTATGCTAAAAATCCTCATCAGAGTAGAATTCGTCTGATTCATATGTGAGCTGTTCGAAATTTACACGGTATCTATGACAAAATATAAACAACAGGTGAGCCAAACCTAATTTGATGTCTTGCTCATCAATGATTTACCTAAGAATACCGCCAATACCACCAAATCCCTTTACGAACTGGGATCCTTCTTGGGACCGGTTGGTAATGTACTCTAGTGAGGCACCAAAATCCTTGTACTTTTCAGAGAACCACTCTAGCAATGGTTTGACATCAACCAGCTCCATTTCAGAGTTTGATCCATCTGCTGAACTGTCGTGCAGGAATTCTCGGGTCTTTTCTTCTTCCTTTGTAGGGTGGACTATATGCTCTACACCTGCAGAATCACGTAGAACATAACGATTCGTGTCAAGATCTTCCCAGACAATCAAACTCTCCACTGCACCAAGCTCCAAAGCCTTGAGAGTGTCATCGACTCCAAAGCAGTATTTTCCAGTATCCTGTGAGATCTCGTTAAAGTAGGTCTGGATCAGTCTTTTCTCCTGGACAAATTTCACATTCGAGAGTGCATCAGCGGACAGTTCAATGGCCTGATTAAATCCATTTTCGCCACCATACGATACATCCACTATCTTGACCACCTTTGATTGAAGTCGACCATCAAATAGATCTGACTGGGACAACTCGGTCTTGAAGTCTGCTGAGCCTGCCAGGACCAGGCCAGCAACATTCACCTTGTCAGCAGTAATGAAAAAGTTGACAGCCAGTTCGGCAACCTTGCGCACATAGTTGTGCCGCTTCTCATCACGTAAACGGGAGAAACGCAGGGCAGACTGTCCACCACGACCATGTTTCTTGGGCAAGTCGACCTGGAGCTTTTGGAGCACCGTGCGTGTGTTTCCGGAAAGGGTACCGAATAGAGTCCCATTTCCATCCATAACAATAAAGCCAAACGTAGCATCTGCCTCTAATAGTTCTGATAGAGCTTCGGTGTGGAACTTATTATCGCAGAGGTAGAGAGAGGTGTTGATAGGCTTGTGGGGTCCAAAATCAATATTGACCTTTTTCTCTTTGCCTTCATCCGTAACAATCGTGCCACAGTAAACCACCAGACCATTCTCAGGCACTTGAGAAACAGAATGTTAAGAGTGTTTTTTTTTAATAAACAGGCATATGTGCATACCTTTGTTGTAGAGCTTGAGGCGTTGTTGAGTAGAAGTAATTGCTGATAATACCGATAGCCGATTTACGCGAGACTTGATATTAGAAGCAGTGCCATATTCATCAGCCAGCATCCTGACTATACGGGAGACCTGATCCTTGGGAGCTTTGAATGCGTGCCTTGGCTGTCAGAAACATGATACTCTTATTGGCATGTTTCAATGGGCAACTTACGAATAATGAGAGAAATCATGGATGTGCCGTTTCTACGAGGATTGTCAATAATATTCTGGTGGCTAGAAAAGGTCGTTACCCTCGGGCTGCTTCTAGACTCTTTATGAGTCTCTTCATCTTCCAGATCTCAATGTTTTTGTCTGAATTTTCCTCCACGGTCATATTTAAAGGCTTAAAAGTAAAGACGAGTATGAAATATATAAAAAGATAGGGGGAGGGGGGAGTGAGACGTAGATGAAACTAAAGGGTTTAAATGAAATGATGTGGCTCTCGATGAGATAACGTGCCCAGTCACTTTTAACTTGCATTGACGTCATTACAGGTACAGTATACTAAGCATTTGAACTAATATATATATATATTATATACATATATATACATATATATAAACGATCCGAATAAGCATGAAACTAAAGAAGTGTAAAGGTGCTGACTATGAAAAATAGCCAAGAAATTCAAAGCTGAATTTCCTGCACGTAACCGAATTTTCAAAATTGTACAAAGCAAACAAATAAAATCTCCCTGGACTACCACAGCCAAAATCCACCGCAAAGCTGATTTGTGGAATCCGTTGCTGGGCCTCTGCTTCCATTGTGATTCACAGGTCGCTCTACCTCTTTGGCCTTACCTTGCGACCTCGTCCTGTCAAAAGGACGCCGCGCAATGCTTCATTTCCTCATTTAGAAACGTGTACGCCCCACTGTGACTCTTCCTTTGACAGTAACGTGGATGAATTTGGTCTGAGATGTAAAGCAAAAAGGAAGCTACACCTCTTTTTACACTATACATATTCATCAACTGTCATCACCATGTTCCAAAGAGAAGCCAATTCAAACCTCTTTCTAGGAGGAGAACGTACCACAGGCCAGGACGTACGAGCAAGCAATGGTAATACACTACTTTTAAATCCAGGTATTCATTCTCTTTTATAGTGCTCGCGGCTGCATCAATTGCAAACATTGTCAAGAGTTCTCTTGGTCCTGTTGGACTTGACAAGATGATGGTGGATGAGATTGGCGTAAGTTATATACAAATTAACTAAATGAGATGAGAAATTCACAAGTTTGCTTTATTTGGCCTTTAGGATGTTACAATCAGTAATGACGGTGCCACGATTCTGCAGCTGTTAGAGATTGAGCATCCTGCCGGAAAAGTGTTGGTAGAGCTTGCCCAGCAGCAGGATCGCGAAGTAGGTGATGGCACAACCTCTGTTGTAATCATCGCTGCCGAACTCTTGAAGCGCGCCAATGAGCTTGTCAAGAACAATATCCATCCTACTACCATTATTACTGGCTATCGTCTTGCCTCCAAAGTCGCCTGTAAATTTATTGCGGATCAGATGGCTGTCAAGGTAGACACGCTTGGCAAGGAGTGCTTGATCAATGCTGCAAAAACCTCAATGAGCTCAAAGATCATTGGCTCGTAAGTAATGGCTTTTAGAAAGCAAGGGCTGGATAATTGAATTAGAGACACTTGTGCTCTTATATACTCTTGTTCTGTTGTTAACCATGCGTGAAAACCAACAATTTTGTAGTGATTCTGACTTTTTTGCCAATCTGGCAGTAGAGGCCATCTTGGCCGTAAAGTCCACTAATGGCCGTGGAGAAACAAAGTATCCCGTCAAGGCTGTCAACATTCTCAAAGCTCATGGCAAGTCAGGCAGCGAGTCTGTATTTGTCCGTGGCTATGCCATCAACTGCACCGTGGCTTCCCAGGCCATGAAGACTCGTATTACAAATGCAAAGATTGCAGTGTTGGATATGAACCTTCAAAAGGCGCGTATGCACCTTGGTGTCAATATTGTTGTCGATGATCCTGACAAGCTTGAGGATATTCGCAAGAGGTACGGTAAAGAAGATGTTGTGCCAGTCCAGAACAGAGCCTCTCTTTACTTGAAAACAGCCGGGGATCTGGTGAATAAGAGGGCTAATAAGAGTAAAATGTATCTAGAGAGATTGGAATCACTACCGAACGTATCCAAAAGATCTTGGCTACTGGTGCCAATGTCATCATGACAACAAAAGGCATTGACGACATGTGCCTCAAGTTGTTTGTGGAGGCTGGTGCAATGGCTGTTCGTCGTTGCAAGAAGGAGGATCTGAAGCGTATTGCCAAGGCCACTGGTGCCACATTTATCTCTTCTCTGGCCAACTTGGAAGGAGAAGAGACCTTTGAATCTTCTTACTTGGGACATGCCGATGAGGTTGTTCAGGAGCGTATTTCTGATGATGAGTGCTTGTTGGTAAAGGGCACCAAGATCCAGAACTCTGCTTCTATCATCCTTCGTGGCGCCAATGACTACATGTTGGATGAGATGGAAAGATCGTTGCACGATTCCTTGTGTGTTGTCAAGCGCACCCTGGAGAGCAACAGTGTGGTTCCTGGTGGAGGTGCAGTTGAGTCTGCCCTGAGCATCTACCTTGAGAACTTTGCCACCAGTGTCGTAAGTACAAAGGATATTTAATGGCAATATTTAATGACAGGAATTTCAATAGGCTTCACGCGAACAGCTGGCTATTGCTGAATATGCCAATGCTCTGTTGGTGATTCCCAAGACTCTGGCTGTCAATGCTGCCAAGGGTAAACATAAGAAAGATAAATGGGGGAAAAGTGCTGACTAATTTGAAATCTTTAATAGATTCTACCGAATTGGTGTCCAAACTGCGTGCATACCATAATGCTGCTCTGAATGACACTGCAGATGAACGCAAACGGGGCCTCAAGTACTATGGTCTTGAATTGATCAATGGTGCCGTTCGAGACAACCTCAAGGCAGGTGTCTTGGAGCCTACAATGTCAAAGATCAAATCACTCAAGAGTGCTACTGAGGCTGCCATTGCTATTCTGAGAATCGATGACTTTATCAAGGTTCTTCCTGACCAGCGAGGCAACCCTGAAGACGATGGCCACGGCCATTAAGTTATCTTGGCATTCTCTCTCTTTTATTATTATTACTACTAAATGTTCTAAAGACTTCAATAAAAACCATCACATCCTCATTGACATTCAATCTATTCTGAAAACACCTGCCAGACCAGCTCATATCGATTCTCAAATTCAAATTGGTCAAACACATCGCTGTGAATTTCTATCGCCTTGAGAAGGTCATCGATGCAGCTGAGGACCACAAGTTCTGCTTCACCTTGAGTTGTTATGTCTGGATATTTGCGCTCAATCTTGTTTGTGCTAAAGAGGGTGCTTAGGATGAGGGCTAGTCGGTCAATACGAATGTTCCACTCGCCAACTCCCTCTGTCAGATAAATGTCGTTCTCTGGGAACCTCTGATGCTGACCAAAGAATGGTTCCTGTGGCTGTAGCTTTGGCATATACGACAAGGAGAGTTTGGCAGTGCTGCCAATCACATAATCGCGCACACCATGGCAGTAATTGATCAAATCGGTAAGTTTGTACCACTTGAGTTTGCTGACGGTCTGTGCTCTAGAGTCCCAGTGGCTGTACATCTAAAGACAAGGAAGAAAAGGTTGGACTGGGCCATATGAGGTTGATGACCGGCTAAAGTGACGGCGAGTGTTGTCACTCGGTTTGCACGTGGCATTTGATGTGTCCGTAGTATGACTGTCTGGGCCTACTGTTCTCATGGGTTCTATTTTTACCATCTGCCATGATATTTGATTCCTTTTGGAGTCCAATTCAAAGGTAATATAATTTAATCGAGATAATTTTCTTTTTGGGAAATTGTAAAGGCTTAAAAAAAATTGATGTGTATTTTTTGTTGAACTGATAAATTTAACGGATTCTTTAATATGTATCCACCCGCCCCTAATCACAAGAGTTACCAAACAACCACCAGGGCAAACGACCTTTACGAACGACACCTCTACGCAGACGCAGCAGCAGAATACACAAAGGCCATTGAACGAGCCCTGGACGGTAGCCGAGACTATCTGGCATTACTATACTCAAACCGCAGCTCTAGTTACCTTCGTATCTACAACTACAAGGCAGCCCTAGAAGATGCTACGAGGGCAATTCAACTGGCTCCAATGTGGCCAAAGGTACAAGACGAATACTAGCTTGTCAAACTAACTCACAGCAATCAGGCTTATTTTCGATATGCAGACGCCACTGCAAAGCTAGGGGACTATAAAGAAGCCATGGACTATTACCAAAAGGCCCTTGAAAAGGTAGACAACCTTGACTATCGAATGTGTCTCTAAAACATAAATATTCAGGACCCTGAAAACGCAAAGTTCATTAGCACCCGGATAGCAAAGACCCTGATTGATCAAGACAATTCTTCAATGGGATTCACCATTCTCCAAATCATATCTGGTCGCGATATTTGTGTTGAGCGCAACTTTCGCAATCCTATTCAGAATCGCATCTATGAATTTGCCAATCACATGCGCAACATAATCCATGTCATTGTAGACAATGACACCAAGCAATGTGTGGTGGTTGATGCGGCAAGTCTTTTGAATCAAGAGATCCATTAATCATCTATAACTCATAAGGCATCTTTAATGTAGAACAGTGCTGGGATGTTGATGGGATTTTACGGATTATCGATGAACATGGCTACAATCTAGTAGCCGCAATCGTAACTCATTCCCATTTCGACCATGTGGGCGGATCTCCTCCTGCCCTGTTTGCATTTCCAATCAAAATATCCGGCCTCAGCACACTTTTGAAACGAGTGCCTCACATAAAGGCATATGTCCATTCGGATGACATTGACGAGATCCTCCAACACAACCCTTCGATTCCTCCAAACCGAATTGCGCCGACCTGTACTGCAGTCACAGAGACATTGGCAGTAGGAAAAACGACCCTTCGGTTCCTACATACCCCTGGCCATACTCCTGGCTCACAATCGATTCTGATCCAAGAGAGCCGGCTTATTGCAGGCGATACACTTCTTTGTGGTCTGTGTGGTAGGACAGATCTTCCGGGTGGAAATCGCAAGGTTATGGAACACACACTTCGGTATACACTCGGGAAGTTGGATGACCGGGTGGTGGTTTATCCTGGACATCATTATGGGTCTGAATGGTCGACTATTGGAATTGAGCGTGATAAGGGCTGTCTTGGTGAAGATCTTGTTGGTTTTGGTATGCACCCTTAGAAATAACCAAACCATTAGTTTATTTTGGCTTTTTTTTGTATGCACTCCGCCTATAATGATTGGTGGCATAAAGAGTGACACATTGGCTGTCATTATGGCGTTTGCCATGACTCATTTTAGACAGTACGATTGATTTATTATTATTAGGATTATGATGAAGGGAGAGAGAGAGAGGTATATACAGTAATGGAAGATGGGATAATTCTTGACTAGCTCTTAGAGTATGGATAGCAAATCATCAAGTGGCTCAAGATTTGGCCTTTTCTTTGGCTGCAGAGTGTCTCGGGACATAAAAGATATCTGGACAGTGGAGGATTGGGATTTGTGATCTGTATAGAGCCATTGAGAGGGATGGACACCGTTACGAGGACAATCAGACTAGAGACCTAGGTTAGTAGATATGTTAAAAGGTTGGGGTTTTTTTTATATCTACCAAATGCTGAGGGATCCAGTTTCCACACAGTTCACAGGTAGCAGGCAATTGAATAAAAGGAAGCATAAGAGATAGTAAGGAATTAAATTTCTGTCAATCTTTATTAAATTTTATATTATTTGATATTTTTGTGGGTCAGCTTGCATGGTCACACTGATTGATTGCAAAGTCAACTCTTTGTTAGACAGTATGGCCAGGGCGGTCTTCTTGGTATCCAGTCTTGTCTAGTATAGGAGATGTGGGTTCATTGTGGACTGCACCTGTCATCATTGGCTGGCGGTCATGGTGAGAGTATCCCGAGAGATCTTCTTCAAGCAAGCTGAATTGCTTGAGATGCTTGTCTTTGACCTTGCGCTTGAGGGCCAGGATACCACCAGCCAAGCATGCCAGCACTACCAGTCCACCTGCCACACCTAGGCCAATGATGCCTGCCTTGGGGAAGGTAGAGCTGATGGAGAGTATGGGCACATCGGATACATCGTTGGAGTATTTTACAATAGATGCTACTGCTAGATTGTTCACAGTGCAGCCATACTGGTCGGGTGTCTTGGTCTGGATTGCCTCGTTATCAGAAAAGTGGCGCAAAAATGCTCTGTCTCTATTGTCAAAGAAATTTGGAAACTGAGCTTCGATCAAATCCTGGATAAGCAAGTCAGGGCGAGCGAATCCTCTTGTCCACCAATCTACAACATAAATACATTAGATTCATTCTTTCTGGGCTTCCAATCTTACCTGATGAGCTACTGCTGGCAACCAGGTCAAGTCTCCAGAGCTGGCTGTTGCGCTCAAATGGAGGTCCTTCAGGGTCATTTACATAGGGTTTGATCGTTTCATAGCGTTCAAATGCAGCATCTGCAGCTGCACTAACGCTGCTTTTTGAATATCCCATCCAGCTCTGCCAGTCCTCGGGGTTGTTGTTGAACGAAGACGATGGGGTCAGGTCAATTACGACTGACGAGTTTTGAAGCTGGCCCTTCATCGACACTGGGGACCCAGGGCGTGCTATCAAAGGAACTGTAATCTTTGCGCCTGCATCGGCCGTGAGGTTCTGGAAGTATATATCATTGGGGACATTGAATTGAGTAGAAGAAGGGTCATATGACATGAATGTTATGTTTCGTCTCCATGGTATATCAGCCTGGTTGATGCTGTTTCGATAGACCTCATAGTTTGTTTTGATCTTGTTAAAGATTTCTTGGGATGCCTTTTCTTGGTTGGTAAATAGAGCAATGTACTTTATCCATTCTGCGGTCTAGACTATACATTAATAACATGTATCATAAAGCCACCAAATACGTACCGCCAAAGGAGACGAATCATAGTTGATTCCAAGCCCAACTCCCTTTGGGTCATTTACTGAAGTGGTAGGATAGATGGCCAGATCATATCGAGTACGGTCAATAATTCCAGCCTGGTCAAAGTAAGCTGGTGTAGGAGTAACACATGGAGAGGAAAGATTGCCAGTATCACCAATATAAACGATGTTGTTGCTGTGTCCTAGAAGCTATATCAAAAAAAAAAATATCCTGAATCAGACAAGAATTCTTCTCGTTTACAAGTCTGTTTCACAGACTCTCCGTATAATATGCACTCTCTTACATCCAAAAATCCAATCGCACGCGTATCGACTGCAGCAAAGTTTGTAACAGGAATCTGAATATATGTTTTTGATTGAACATCTGTCAAATTGGGCTTGGTTTGGGTGCAATACAAGATGTAGTATTCTCCCAATATAATGTTCTGGACGGTCTTGTATGTATTCGAATAAGTAACCTGGAATAATGACGAGCTTTCTATGGTAGCAACTGATGTCAGTTTGACGCATTTTAGACTCTCAATAATCAATCGTTACTCACGCAATGGGTCCGAGAGTTTACTATCAGCAAAATAGTCTGTGGTTGAGAATGGACTGTCAGAAAAGCATCCGGAAAGGGATGTAGATGGTGTCACACTTTGAGTCGCAGTATTAGCCCCAGTTGTAGTGGCTGCAGTAGTGGCTGCAGTAGTGGCTGCAGTAGTGGCTGCAGTAGTGGCTGCAGGTGTGGCTACTATACTGGACTCAATTGGAGTGGTTGGAGTGGATACATCTTCTGTAGCAGCCTGGGTTGGGACAAGAGTGTCTTGGGCTAAGGCAAGGCCAAACAAGCCGAGCAGAATACAGAAAATAAGGGTGAAATCACACTTCATAATACAATCTCTTGTTAAAGAAAGAAAAAGTTTTTTGAGCTACGGAAGAAGGATATAGGGCCTCGGATCGTATTTGTATCTGTATTTATACCTAAGAAATGAAAAGATCCAATAATAGATACGGCTGAAAGTAAAGGGGCTTGGGTGCCATATGAATACTACCTCTTTAGAAGATATTTTTAAATTTAATAAATTCTCAGCCATATACACTATTAGAATACTCAAAGAATATTACAAGGATTAAGCCTCTAACTAGTCAAGGAGCTACAATCAAGGTTCAGACAAAATAAACTTGGTTTTGAGTAATGAAGATGTCAAACTGAATTGGGTCTTTTGTTCAAACACTTTTTTATGTGTGTGCAACCACAGGACTCAGCCATGGCCATCTGTCTGGAAATTAATATTAAATTAAAATTGGTTCTGCGAATATATTTATTGGTATCCGATAACATTTTGAAGAGGAGAGTAGAAATTTGTTTGGTATGGATATTTACCAGCTTATTTTGCCAAGATTTTTTGTTTTACAAATACTACTTGCTCATTATGGATTCCCAAGCATGTGCACCTTTTGTTACGTTGTATAAGGTTGACCTTTTGATGATAGTATCTAGAAACTTGAGGTGCGGAAGGGCATTTACATTTACTAGATCCAAACGTTTTATACCACCATGTATTTTTAATTCTTGCAAACCCAGACTCTTGATCTACCCATTCCGATTTTCATTGAATGTACCATATGATGAATCTGTTTGACTTTTTAACCAAGAAATATTATATATCTACAGACCCCAACACTTTGTACCAAAGGCTAGTATTTGTTGATGAAATCAATGAGATTGGTTATCAATAAACCAACGAGTAATTTACAAACTGTCAATGACATTTCAAATAACACAAACATATACTTTAATTCTAAAGATTATGTGTGATTAATAATAATGCAAAAAAAAGTATGCTTTATTGGTAAATTTGCATCAGTCAAAACCCCATTCAATTGCATTTTTTGTATCTGTAATATTGAGGCAACAATTTATTAAAACATAAATGCAATAATACAGTGTTTTCACTTGAGATTGAGACAACTTTGGAATCTTTTTAGACGAATTGAAAAAAAAATAGACGGGACAGGAAGACCAGGAGAATGAAGGAGAAGAAGAATAAAGAAAAGCAGCCGGCAACCACTGACAAAAACAAGTAAGCAACCAATCTTTTTTTTTCAATTGATTTTAATATATCTTTTTGAAAGGTCAAAGAAATAGAAGTCCTTTCCTTTTAGTCAGGACAAGAAAAAGGTTCCATTATTTGTATTCGCTGGTATGTTCAACAAGGATATTGTGAAGCTCAAGGGGCTCTATAGTGGCGTTGTGGGGCGCTTTTACAGAACATTGAAGAAATGTGAGGCTGAAGGCGAGGTGATTGTTGTAACAATCGATGAATTCAAAATGTCGAGAACATGCAATCTATGTTTTGGTGATCGGGATATCATTAAAGCCCCCGAATTCAAAGGCTACAACGTTCTCCATTGTGTGCAATGTGGCAAGGTGTGGCAACACGATGTTAAGCTGCTCTTAACATGATGACGATCGCAAAACACATTTGGATGAGCCAAGGAAGACCGGAAGTTTTCAAACCAAAGAAGAAGGATCAAGAAAACAGTTGAATTCAACATTGATCCTCGACTAAAGCAAGTATCGCCGTAACAAACACGGTTTCCTTTTTTTAAAGAATCGAAATAATTACAGGCAAATACGCCTAAACATCAATCTATATTCTCAAATCTAATTTCTTTTTATCTCATTTTCATTATTACTTTGTCCAAAAATTAATTTTGATTTGTCTAGGAAAAAAAAACTAAAATCGTCTCAATCTCAAGTAGAAATACTGTAGAATGGATGGCTGTATAAGTCTGCTAACTTGCGACAATTGCACTCCAAAACACAATTATCCTCTTTCTCTCCTTTTGATATTTCTGATATTTTGATTACTCGAGTGTTTATAAAGGTCTATAGTCTCACAGCTATCATTTGTAGACGGATACTGTGTTTTGTAGCTAATTATTTAAGTATTGGATTTATTTGAAATAAGAATGGATAATGTTTGTACGCACAATCCTATTAACTAATTTAGATAATGGTGTTTATTGGTGACTAAGATGGGGTTGGACTGGTTTGAAAATGTAGATAAAATATAATATATCCATTAAAAGCACAATCTAGAGCTGCCACACAAGACTCAAGGAAGGGTTGGATTTATAGAATATCCCATATAAAACTGATTTTTAATGTATATTTGCGACATTATTTTACTCCTTGGTATCATACTTGATTTTAGTTTTTTTTTTTCACGCCACATGGTAAATTGACCTTGGCAATACAAAACCTCTATAATTTCTTGAATATATATATATTATAAAATGATAAAATACAGCATACTTTTAGGTATAGATCAATATGTTTAATAAGCAAGCTCAGAATAACAAGTCCTGACCAAGGACAGCTATGCAAATGAGATTAAATGAAACGCAACAATTTCCTCGTTTGTATCTGGACTCGTGAAAGAGCTTAATATCACACTGTGTTTCCCATGGTTACCAATAGCACTGCAATAATCCATATGTTTGGCCAAACTCTGATATGCATTCAAATACCCTTAAATATCGGATAAGTGCGGCAATAGTACCATCTTGTCATTCCACTAAAGCATAATATCACATGAGATATATATATGTATATATATTTGTATTGCAAAATAATGGCCAAAATAGATACTTGTGTCTCTGGGGCCCAGTTTTTACAAGCCCAATTGTAGCTGTCAAATTTGAATATATATATTTTTTAACAAGAAATTGGCAATTGAACTATACAGAGTACTCGACGTATGGTTTGTATTTATTGCAGATGCAGTGATGGCTATAAAAAATAATACCAAAATGGTTGTCTTTGAATCGTGCCCTCAATGCTGACTGTGTGACTATCAAACCAATGCCATGAGAATAGTCGTGCAAAGGAATCTATAGGTTTATACACATATATGATTTTGAAAGCAAGATCAATGCATTGTTGGGTCTCCTAACAAAGGCTACTTTTATTCAGAATACCATAGCAAGGGTCTGAAATATTCTGGTAAAAAAAAACTTGCGGATAGCCAACATAATAAATGAGCTGTAAAAGCCCTTTCGGTATTGATCTGTGCAGATCCTACACGGCATTCACTGCTGTTGGAATCTAAACCATGGTCGTGGCTGTAAACTGTTGTTGTTTTGTAATTGGTGCTGATCTATAAAATAACTGCCAAAGATTGACAAGGGTTTTCTCACTTGCCATCATGGATCCCAAAAAGTTCCCAAATACTCTGGAAAATGCACTTTGATCAACTCTGGAAAAAGCAAAATCGACCTAGGCTAGAGGGGAAATGGTGGCTGTAGAGGGGGAAAATTGGTCTGGTGTCTATAAATGATTATGAAATCATTTGGCAAAACTATCCCACGCATTTTTCATACATTTGGATCAATTTAGTAGTCTAGACAATTCACGCCGCTGCTTTGGCCATGTCCGCAGCTGTTGCTTTGAAATGAGGCCAGTTCATGGAGTGTAGTTTTAGTAGAGAGTATCGATGAAAGAATGCGATTCCTTTATTCTAGCCTTCATTCAAAAAGCAACCAGCCATTAATTGTGTGTAGAAAAAAAAAACAAGTTTCTTAAGAGGGAAATATACATATAGATTTTCAACTGGTTCAAAAGATCGCCTTTTTGGTCCCAAGGAGACTCGTCACACTCTGATTCCAATGATTTCGGTATTCAGAAAGATATATAGTTCACAGCTGATTATTCTATTCTTTTTTTTTTGTTTGAAATCATATTCCAAGCCTTTTTTTCCCTTCAAATCATTTGTTTTTGGTCAATTTGCTAGAGCGTGTTAATATATTAAGTATATTCATGAGTACATTTATAAATATAATGGTACAAAAGGGATAAAGAGAGCTATATGTACAGGAATTGTTTGGGTTGCTTTTTTTTTGGGTGATAGAATTGAATGGCTTAAATGCCACCTCGAATGCGCCGTGTACGGTCTCGCCGCAGCTGTCGTGCTGGCATCAATTGTTGGCGAGGGTTAACCTTGACACGTTCTTCTCGTGGCTTGTGGATCAACAAGAGGTTGATGATGTAGGCAAAGTATCCTTGGTCAGTGGTTGTTGAGGTGGCCATTGGACTTGTGAATTGAAAGAGAAAGAAGAATGGATTTTTGTATTTTTTTGATTGCGGGAAAAATATTATGTTTATAAAGCAAAAATAAATAAATACATATATATATATAATATATAAAAATCATATATGTCATCCCCCTCCCTCCTGTCCTTTTCTCCGCATGGCCGAGACAAGCCATGTGGATGTGTGTTTAAGCACAAATGGCTCAATAATTATTGGTCAACTAGTAAAAGTAGAAGCCAACCAAACGCTTACAAGACCCATGGATATGAGCCTTGCCATCTCCGCAATTTTGTATGGAACCATTGCTGGGCCATTGATCCTCTTTGGATTTCCTGCTGTCATCCAAGCCAGCCAGCCAGCAGGTCTTTCTAGGCTATGATGTATATGGCTCTACTAGGCCAAATAGGTATACGCATTCAAATCACTAGCCCTGCAGGTTACCAAAGGACTGCATCAAATCCCTCGGGTCATTGTACATTCTGTACCAGTTGATGGTTTTGTACAAATGCCCATCACAAGGCTGCCTTTTTGGCCTACCAGCACATGCCTATAGGATCATGTATAGATCCTTTTTTTTTATATATATATTTTGACCCCAACGTATCCAATATCCAATATCCAATACCAATAGCTATGGTCTTTGTAAGAGAATAGATGGTTAATTGATTATTATTATTATTGTTATTACTGTTACTGTTATTATTATTACAAAATATATTACTGATTCTTGAATTCATAAAAAGACCTTGTCGAACCCATTGCTTCGGTCATGTAATCCGGCAGACCACTTACGTCGTTTTGAGGCTGATCAAAATCCGCAACCACCTTGACACCCAGCTCATCTGCGACCGACTCATCGTACGCATGTCTAACCAGCTTCTCATACAGATCGACCGGAAGTTTCTTGCAAAACACCATTGCAATATTGATAATGGGCCGTGCTTGAAGAGGTGGTAGTTTTCTCAATATCTTCATTGGGCTATAGATTGATTAATTTCATGTCTTGATTAATTACTGCCCTTTACCTTGAACTCTGCAGCAGTTCACGGCGAACCAATGCGATCTGAGAGATGATATAGAGAATGTTGAGGTGAGCACCAAACGCAAACATGACATCCCACAGCTGCAGCAATTCTGACAGAGGAGGCGTACAGGCAGAAAAGGACAGCACAGCTGGGTAATTACAAATATAGGATTGCTTAGTCGAGATTTGTATGGTGATGTCTATAGACTTACATGGGAATGCGTATATACTAGCCGTCAATCCTCTTCCAAGTAGATATCCATAAAGCGTAGGATCTAGAGCAGCAAGACAAAGGTCCACTAGCTGGGTATCTTGAGTACATGGTTTAAAGTAATTACTCTTACCCTGACTCCACAATGAACTCCCTTGAGTGTCGGATGGACATAGAGTGGGCACCATCTCCAAAGAAAGGTTGAAAAAGAATAAAATGCCTCCATTTCGGGCATGGCCATCAAGAACGGCGCAGCAAGGATGTTCATGCCCTGGACATAAGTGAGGTCTTTGGACGATGAAGACAGGCCTTGGAAGTACTGCCTCAGCTGGATTTCCTCTGATGTATCGTCTGTGTATTCACCTTTGAGATGTGTGAATATCCGTTTGGTTGCATGCCCTTAATACCATAATACCAATATACCTTTCCGACTAATCCACACAAATGCATTCAATACTCGGATAAGCATATCTTCAGATACATGTTCTAGGAAGCTGGTGTCTGTCGTCATTGTTCTAAAGGTGTCGTTGCGAATCTTGGTGTCCATCAGACTTGGGCCTCGATGAACGATATTGATGTAGCAGGACGCAGATACATTTGGAAGCAATAAAAGCAGTTTCCAGACCCTGCCACGCAGTTTATCTGGACACACAAGAGATAGGACAGAGTATCGCAAGTCCAAAAGGCCTTGAACAGTAGATTCCTCACAAAGATGCTTCTTGGCCAAGGTCTCCATGATGTGCTGATAAGACGATGCGACAGTTACATCTGCCGAGTTATTGTTGGTGTCCAGAGGCAGCATAAAGAGGATGATGGTGAGAATGAGAATGAGAATGAGATGCAAGCAAAAGCGCACTGATATATATATATATGTATATATATATATATATATTTATATACATATTCATATATCTAACAAAGAAGCCATAATACAAGTATAATACAAATAATCATGACCACAACAGACCAAAGATGATGCAAGGCTATTTATTTATTCAAATTCATTGTATTCCACTTTCCGACGTGTCTTTTGTGGTATCTCAAGAGGTTGGGTATCTGCAGCTCGCTTTAGACGAGGGTCTCTTGATGGAACCTTGTTATTGATCCTATTATCAGTAGGCTGGTCTAGATCGCGCTGACCAGAAGATCTAGGCTTTCTTCCTTTTGAAAAGTTTCCATGTCCACGTTGAGGACGATTAGGAGATCGTTGTGGATTGACTGCTCGTTGAGATTGATCAGGAAAGGAAGCCTGGTCTTGTCTAAACTGATTGGGTCGATGAGGAATAATCTCAGCCTCTGATAGATTGGGCTTTTCTACAAACGGAAAAGTATCTTGGCCGATCCTCTTGATGTCGCCTTCTTTCATGACCGAAAGGCACATTTGTCCTTGAAAGAGCCTGTTCTGGCTAAGTTGATGGGTTAGTCATTAATCTTTGTATATAGAAATTAAAACCTTACGCTCCCCGGATGTGCAAAATATCACCATGTTTCAATAAACTGCCTTTGGTCCCAAATACATTAAGAGCAATACTTGCTGTCCGATCGGCCACTAGAGCCTTGTAGATCCCTTCCCCAAGACGAGTGAAATGGGGCTCATGGTCTATATATATTTTTTATTTTTTAGTTTTTTTAGTTTATAGACTAATTAGTCTCGAACCATTATAGTCACATGTCAACGTAACTCACCCTTTTGGATCACAATCACCTCACACTCGAAATTCTTCATTTGGGGCGTCATATCCTTTATTAGCACCAAGTGAGGATTGGTCACGTGCATTGATGATGACATGATCGATATTTGCGCTTTTTTTTTGGTTTTTGGTTTTTGGAATGAATGTAGTACAACTATAAAATAAATAAAAAATAAAATGCGAGAACTATTTTTTTTTTCTTTTTTTTAAAATAACGATAAATAAATAAAAATGAAAAAGAAATCCAATTCTTTAGCTTTTATAGTTTTTTTATTTTTTATTTCTAGAATCATTTTGATCACTTCCGGACCGGACTAGAAATTACTCCGTGTCGAGAGAGTTTATCCGGCTCGCACACTGTCCAACCCACAGTTTAATAAATAAAATAAAGATGTTCTTTTGATGCCAAGAAGAGTTACTGTTTAATGATAATGATGATGTATATGCTTTTTTTACTTGTCATGTAGCTCTCCACAATATAGCCCGTCGAACCAAAGAGCGCATCATCTTTTGTGTTCCTCCCCCAACATGTTGTAGGATCTTGTGAGCCCAGGGAGATCCCTGGCGCCACATAATCAAAAATAGGACAAGAAATATTATTGTGTCTACCAAGGTGTGTTTGAGAACCGTCTTTCCCAACCACAGCCATGACCATCGTAGCTGTCGTTTGCGTGTGTCTCTTTCGGCCTGTTGACGACGGAGGATGGCCAGCTGCTCGGCTAGACCGGTTACTTCTGTCTGTAGCTTCTCCATTGCACGTTCAGTGATGTCTGGACGAGAGCGATGGTTTGTCAGCCCATTATTATTGTTGCTGTTGTTGCTGTTCTTTGGTCTGGCTGATGAGGATGAGGATGGTTTCTGGTAGGGGTGATAGTCAGGTGAACTCAATGCAAGGGGTGCAGTGATGGCAGCTACTTCACGATCAATTGTGTCTGTGTCAGAGGCATCGTTTGGTTGGTAAAGAAAGTCCATGGGCTGAACATAACGCTTTGGATAACGATGGATCTTTTGGTAGCTAGGCGACAAGTCAGGTGTCATGGGATATTCCTGAGTGCTGTGACTTGTGGTTGTCAATAGGGATGGTTCGGAAAGTGCGTAGTGGCGTGGGAGAGAGTAATTGTCCAAGGGAGACTGGATAGGGCCAAGGTAATATTCTTCTTCTCTATCTGTTGGCTCGACAAGGTGTTCTGGGCGGCCACATTAATACAATTTCTGGTCACCAACATGTGTATATTTACCTTGACCATCATCACTGGGTTGCTCCAGGTAATTGAGTGATTCTGACAAGGAATCCACGTTTGGGTGGTGGGGATATGTTTTGATAAACTGAGAAAAGTTAATAAACAAACAATTCACAAAAACAATAGTAGCCTTGATTGACCTACTTCGCCTATAAGCTCCACTAAAGCTTCTACATAAAATGTTTGTGCGTCTGTGGGACACAAACCCTGGAGACGGTCCCAGGCCTTCCTACAATACAAATACTTATTTTAATGTCCTGAGATTCCAATATGAGCTTCTTTTTTTTTTTACCATTTAGCAGATTCGGCTCCATCTCTTGAAGACGGCCTTGGCTGATTGCAGTCGCCTTGTGTTGCTTGCTTATAAAGACCGTAGAGATTCAATCTTTCGCTTGGTGTGAGTTGAATAGTGTCATTGTCGGGTAATGTTCGAACAACAGCCAGGGCACGACAAAATAGAACCTGGGTAGCGTATGAGTATGATGTGGTCATTATGAAAAAGCAATAAATAAAGTAAAATAGAAAATATTGAGTTGGTTGTGGGGAAAAAAACAAGGCCTGAGAACCATTATTTCAAAATTAGATAAAAAAAATCATTTGTCATTCTTCACGTGCAAAGTTAATACGGAAATGATATGATGGTAGATGAAAGTAAAGATTAACAAGATGAATAAGAGTTTGATCCCCAATTGAAACAATGAGCTCCATAATGATCTTGGAGCTCAATGGGTATTCAATTCAATGAAAACCAGTGAGTGTATGTGCCAATCTTTTGCAAGACTCTTTAGTCCCTTGCAAATATCAATTTTTTAGATGTAGGAATCAAAAGGAGGGCGATTTATCAAGCTGCCTTTTATATATAGATATATACATACACATACACACACATACACACACACACATATATATATATATATTCTATGCACGGCCAACCCACCAAATGAATGTATCATCATTTCCGAATCCCTTCATTTCAACCTAGTTTCCCCCTTTTGTACAAACAACCTCACATCCAAGAGGTTTCAAGGATTGTCCTTTGAGACGAATTTGCGGTCAATTATCGACGGCGCTTCTATCTGGGTTCAATTTACCAAAATATATCATTTTTTTTTGCGTATTTGAAACACAAGAATCAGTGCTGATTGGTATCCAAAACCCCATTGAAACAAAAGGTATCAGGGTTGTGTTTCCCTTCTTTACAACAAATTAATTGTATATAGATATCTTGATCTTTGTATTAAACAATGTATGGCATGGCATATTTCAAATAATAAGCATGTTTTTGAAAATCAACCATCAAAAAGAAAGAAGAAGAAAACGCAAGAAATATTTTTAAAACATAAACCAAGTGTTCACTATGAGTCGCAATCGCCTAAACAATAAACTCATCCTGATTTACAATATATACTCCATGGTATCATGGCCCACCATTCTTGTTAATGACATTTCCATGTCCATATTTGAACAAAAAATATTGTACTCTAGTTAAATGTCAAAGAATTAAAGAACAAAAAGACTATATCCAAAGAGAATTGGTCTGCATTCTATATTTTTTTTTAAAATGCCAAGAAATCATTGTCGTCGAAATCATTTTCAATATTTCTAATTAGCCAACGACATCAATTTTGACTGGCTGCGACATTGGACATTGGTTGTTGGAATGGTTGTATTAATATTATAATTATAATTATTATTATTGTTATTTCAAAAATGATAGATCTTTGATAGAAATAAATAGAATAAATAAATATAAAAAACAAGAAGAACGGTTTGTATGTATATAGATGGAAAGAATAGAAATATAGACAGAATAAATGATAGTGACAAAAGTACAGTTATAAATAGGAGACTAATGTACCATGATTGGCATTAGGGTTTAGATAAAGAAAAGTTTGGAATAAGATTTAGATTAAGCTTCGCTCTGGAAGTCTCTGATCAAGGCCTTGATGGAGTCAATTGTACCAAAGACACAACCAATGATACCCAAGAAGACAGTCAAGGCACAGAAAGCAAGCTCATACCAGGGCTTGTTGCGGATACCGGTCAAGCGGAGATAGCAGAGGACAGGCAAAAGGAAGACAAGACCACATGTGGCAAGAGCACCAATGAGAGACATAAAGTCATCAAAGTAAGGCACAAAAATGGCGAGGATAACGAGAATAACCATGGTAGCAGTACGAATAATGGCACGGCCAATCCAGGCACCGACCTTACCGATTCTCTCTTCATCACACTTGACAAACTTTTCGAATTCGAGAGAGAAAGAGGTGGTGTAGATTGGGATGGCGAGAATGACGTGAATAGTCATGACAATCATAGAGAGAGTGCGACCAGCGCCATGGGGAAGAGAGTTGTAGATGGGAGACTGGGTCGAGTGACCATAGGAGTGGTAGCCGGGAATAGCAGTCAAGAAGTAAAGGGCAGTGCAGGTAGAGAGACCGGTAGCGACAGCCCAGTTCCATTGTCTAGGCTTAGCCAAGGCATGCTCGACGTGAGGGTAGGTATTGTTACCACCGAAAGAAAAGGCAATTGTGGCCAATGCAGAAGGGAAACCAGTCCAGATGACACCATTAGTAGAGTATGCTTCTGGGTTGGGGTGAGCATTATGGTCCATGGGGGCCTGGATGAGGACAACAAAAACAGCCATCATGGTGCAGAGCGCACCGACAGCTGCCAATACAGTGATTTCACGGAGAGTCTTTAGGAGCAGGGATGGAATCAACAAGAATACACCAATGATAATCTTCCAGTACACATCTGTCAATGCACCAGCCTAGAAAAGGAAAGATTTAAGATCAGGGACTGGTAAATTATTAAATAAATAAATATATTGTGACTTACAGTGTTCTGAAGCAATTCGTGCATATTGCCACCGGCCAACACAAGGTAGAGAGCAGGACAGCCAAAGAGATTGAGAATATGGAGGGAAGATGCGATAATGTAACCGGGCCAGCCAAAGGCAGCAGTACCGATTGCTTTGTAATCGTGAAGACGTTGGCCGGGTTTGGCGTAAAGACAGCGGATGAGAATGATACCACTGTAGACGGCCATAAAGTAGGAAAGACCGAGAATGAGGATGCCTAACCAACCACCAATGGCGAATGCTTTTGGAAGACCGAGAGTACCGGTACCAGCAACAACGCAGACGACGTTAAAGTAAGCTGTCAAGAAATTGCCTTGTCCATGTCCGTAGGGGTTGGCTTGTTCGACACCACCTTCGTCGCATTGGTCTGCCGAAACATTCTCTCGCATGGAGAACTTTTCACCAGAAGTTGCGGACATGGTACGCTCGAGATTTGTCTCAGCCATTGTGAGTAAGATTAATTTATTTAAAAATATAGAGAAAGTTTTTTTTTTGAAAAAGAAGCTGCCTTTATATATATATTTTTTTTTTGAAAAAAAAATATAATATATTTATATATAGGTGTATAAAAAGGTTAGTATGCTATTTTATTCATTCAAAAGCATCTGTATCTCCGATATCGAATGACAGTAGTACGACACGTTGATTCCAAGAGGAGACGGAGAACCTATTACCATATAGTGCGGTATCAAAAACTACTGGAGCAAATGACCTCTCAACGGCGGCCATTTCCTTATACAAATATCGTATTTGGGTTCTTTATATGCCCTCCATGTAATTCTGGCGAAAACTGGGCATTCAAAGGTCTGTTTTTGACTAGATCAAAAGGCCTATTGAATTTTCTGTCTCGATTTAATTTACTTTCTGTTAATTGTTCAGGTGATAGATATTACAGAGATATACGTTCGATCCAAAGTAAGACAATCTGAGATAAGCTTCATGGCTTAGTTGTACAATAAGATTTGTGATTGGTCCAGCAGTCCTTCACCACTAATAAACAGACAAATAAATAAATCAATAATAGACATATTTATATATCGTGAGAATTGATCTGTCTAATGGGACCTATCATAGGCCTTTCCTTGTTTCTATAGTGATACAGTCGCTTTAATTTGTTGCCATGGTGATATTAGAATATCCAACACTCGACTGTTTCAAATCTCATTGCTTATTCATTCAAAGGAAAAAGACGGAAACATAAAATAGACTCAAATGGTGTTCGGAAGAATAGACAACTCCGCCAATAAACGCAGTCTATCTTATCAGCCAAGAGCTTCTTGAGGATACTTGTAATGGAAAAAAGATACCGGTGTTTCAATAGATTGAGATTCATTTCCATGGTGACTTTTTATCACTTGCCTCTAAAGGACTTCCCCACTCTTACTGTCGATCCACACAAAACAAAGCTTTCTTAATATATATCCATATGATATCCCGCCCTTCTTTACTTCTTACAAGAAGTATCGAGAAAGTAAGAAAGCCAAAAGAAAAAATCAAATCCATTGATTTTTTTTTTACTTTCTGACCTTTTCCTACCTATCGGGTGCATTTTGTTTGCTTTCCGCCATTTGTACATATATAATATATATACATATATATAATATATTTTCCCCCTTATTATTATTAATAATAATACTATTTTATTTGAATGCCTTGGCTTTACTTCTAGAAACCCAGGCCTAGTCCGTTCATACATGTATAAATCTGGATCTATTTCGAGCCTCTCTCTTTCTCTTTAATATCCTTTCTTGTACTCTGGCTTCATTCCAATTCCAACGAGTTTGGTTTAAAATGCCTGAACTCACTCACTTACTCACTCTATTGTCTGCCATTAACTAGCCGCCTCTGTGGTTACACCAACCACATCCCCACATCCAAGAACACCCAATTCCGCACAACTTGAAAAAGAAATACATTGCCGCAAGAAACAAACCAATAACAGGTCTTTTTTTCACGCAAATGTTTTGAATCCTCTCTGCCCAATCCGTAAACCAGGTTGTCATCCAAACAATTGGATAACGACATTCAAAAGTCAATTCGGAAAACACTTGACTAACAGGATCAGGCCAATGTCTTGACCCATTGGATCACTTAATTCTGGAAGTGTACTCTTTACAACTTCGGATAAAACTTCATCAGAGATATCGATTTACTAAAGTATATAATTGATTGAAAGCTATCTACCTGGTGTCACCAAAAGACATGGTTTTCCAAGGTACCTTGCAAAGCCAATTGCTGGGAAAATGATTAGAGATCTTTCAAAAAAAAATCATAAACGTACGATGAATGTTACTCGACCATACCATCTCCCTTTCAACCTTGATGATAAACCTTCCCACGAATTTATATATATATTTTAAATGGTGCTCGTACAAATCTAAACACATCTTTAAATCAAAAAAAAGGTACACTTGACTGTGGAACCCACCAGATGCACGACATTTGAAATATGCAGGCAGATAACATATCTTTCTACAATCATTATCAAGACCCATCTTTTGGTGTGATAAAAAATATGCTCTTGGATATTTAAACTCTTTGGTTCTTGTATTGTTATATAGAGATCGATGATCATTGGTTGGGATATTAGTCTTATCTATACAGTTATAGCCATTGCACTCATAAATCAGTTTTCATTTATATTTATTTATTTATATAGATTGATAAGAATATAGCCATTGATAATATAAAGTACTAGAGAGAGAGAAAAGAATATTGTGATCTGAATCCCGACAAGGTCGTGGGTCCGTATATAGACTAATCTTTACATGACTATCATCACAAAGTCCTAGAGTATAATACTTGTAAGCACTATGTATTAATATGTATATATGTATATATGTATACATGTATACATGTATATTTTATATGCATGTGTATTCCAACAACTATAATTCCTTTGCATTTTAACTCTCTTACATTGCATTGTATCAAGAGATAATCTTGACGTAATTGCATTAAAGTGGCCAAATGATCAAGTATGCTATTGTTTACACCAAAGGCAATTATGGACTGTAAAGGCTATCTTAATGGACGGTACCAGAAATGCCATTAATTCAGGGCATATGCTTTAAAGAATCCTGTATTTCGGCTCATTGCCATGAAGAATCAAAGATATAAAACCAATAGAATTCTTGCATTTGGCATAATTCCATGCTCATAATAAGCATTCACACGAGCGCACGCATTGAATTCAATAGTACACTCTATTGGTTTGGTGCCTGATCTTTAGAACCCAAGCTAGTGGTTATGATACAATCATTCACAACCAAAGTGTTTAAATTACTAAAAATAAAAGGAGGGTCACGTATCCCACCATTCAGCCTCGGAATAAATATTAGTAGTCTTCACAAAACCAAATGGTCTAAAGCTATTTGGTATACTTTTTAATAATTCAATTTTCTCTCTATCTATCTATCTTGTCTTTTTTTTCTCTGCAACAAGCAACTTGATAGTCTATGTTGATGTGTAGAAAGTCATCTCATTACTGAGCCTTTACTCCAACAATCCCAATTTATTTGTCAGGGCCGGATTTTATCACGATGATTGTTGAATAAATGTAATCAATTTCAACTCGCATGCTTGATCATGACAGTTACTGGGATAATCCGTACAAGTTGTGTTAGTGTAAAAAAAAGGGTTTTATATAATGGTGTCAATTAAACATTTATCCAAGGGTATTTTTTGATTTAAGCTCCATGTCTTGAGGATGTCTTTATCAGAAATAGTGTGTGACATGCTACTGGGTCTCGTAGATTTGCGTTATTTTTATAGATCATTACAAGTTATGGGTAGACTTTTTTTGATGTCATTTGCACTAGAGAAATTGGGTCCCTTAAAGACCCTCTATAACTAAAAGTGCCAAGTTGAGCCATAAGCCCTGTGGTACTGATCTTACAGAATAATATATTGGATGTCGGGATATTCAACACCAGAACTAGTACTAGTCTATACCTCTTGACAGACAAGTAGAGTATTTTAGGTTGCAAATATATCAAGACAAATTATCAAGTTATAGAAGCATTTCTAGTACCCAATGTGGTTACATTTAATAGATCTAGTGAATACATGTATGATATGTTGGCTTACCAAGAAGTATTTATTAGTGTGTAACATTTTACATTGGCAATGACTAATTTTAGACTAAAAAGTAGTATTGACGCACTGCAGCTTCATATAATTTACACAATCTCTTTAATTGGCCCCTCAGGCACCCTATATTTACTAACAAAGGTTAAATGATCTTATAGTCTCTGTGATTCGAACACATTATAAAGAGTATGAGGATATGCGTTAAAAAATGCGTTTAATAATCGCTTTACGGCTGTCTTAAACCGAAAATTTGTACCATCAGAAAGTTGGCAGCACAACCATGACTTTTTTTTTACCATCATTTTCTGCAGCCATTGAAAGATCAGGCGTCATTATGGGCAGCCAAAAATTCCCTTTTTTGGCTATTCCCGACAGATGGGATCTTGATATTCTAGTGATGGATTCGGGTGATAATTCAAACTGATTACCAAGTCTCTTGTAAAGAATCCAATATATCTTGATCTACCCAATCTTCTACTACTGCCCAGCCGTGTGGGGAACAGTCAGATTTGTGCTGTTCTCGGTGCAGCACAAAAACTCTGCTGCTACATTGGCTATCCTTGTTTTGTACGACATTTTTTATTGTGGTGTTCCGTTCCCCCAAGAGGTTCTAGATTAATAAGGATATCTGTTGGAAGATTAGTGGTACTGCGCCTCGATTGGTGTAATGGTCTCGCTCTGTGTATAAACTGACTTATATTAGCACTAGTTGGTAAGAAATATAAGCTAAAAACATTTGAGCTTAGTTTGATGCTTTCAAGGGGGCATTTATGCGTCCAGTACTTTAATGCTGGGCTTTCACCGAGCTTTCTTAACGAGTTTATCGTCTCTTTTATGAAGCATCAGATACATTCTACTGCACTAGAACTTTACAAACACCTGGGTCTACTTCGGAGTTGCCGCGCCCATGATCCTAGTGCTATGTGGTCATTTAAGTATTTCGGTTGACCTCTTCTGGTGTCATTGAGACTTCACAACCCCAGTTCGAATAATATATTACCCGCATGTCCTTTGTAATTCCCTAAATTCAAGGCACATTATCTTCAAATATTCTCTGGGATTTATAATACCAGACACACGTCTCCAAGGTCTATTGCGGTTATAAACACCTATTTGAAACGAATAATCCCAATACTGATCCATTTCTATTTCAAAGTATTTGATTTGTTTGAATGGCTTGATCTACTTAACCAAGGTTTACTTTTTTTTTTTTTTACAAAAAGAAACTTGGGTATAAATATGTTTAAGAATAACTTTTTGCATCCAGTGATTTTTATATCGCCTTGGATGGCAATAACCTTTGAATAGACTCTTCGAATCCCAATTTTTCTTTGTGTGATATCTGTAGTATTGAAAATGTCTTTCATATACTCCAAAGAGTCTTGAAAGGAATACAACCAGCATGGAGAGATCTCATATTTTGGTAGCATTTAATGTGCTCCACCTAGAAATTTGACCAATGTATTTGTAGAATATTTTGGTTGCCTCTAATCCTGTACAGTAAAAAAGATAGTCTTTTGGTATCTTGTTTCCTGGACTGCAATCAAAATTTATACTAGAGATATTCTTGCCTTTTTTTCTCCCTCTCTATATTTCTGCTGAAAAAAAAACATCTATATTCTGGAGCGTGTAGAGCATTCTTGAGTTTTCTTTTCTGTAATAAACCCCAATCAATCAATAATCAGTCAGTTTAGTTTTCCTGATCTTCTAATTTTAGGATGAAATCCTGTGCTTATCGCCGGACTCTGTTTTCAGTACTCTTTTGTTACGTGTATAAATCTTTCAAGTCATCTATGTTTTTTTTAGAGTCAGTGTTGCTGTGAAAGCATCAGATTTATGAAGCTCTATATACACTGGCATCTTTTGGAAGCGAATGAGAAATGTTAAATCTCACTAGGTTTAGATTTTTATTAATATTAAAAAAAGGCTCAGAGTAATTCTCTAATACCAGTAAATTTATTTTACACAATAATAATCGTTTGAAACAAAACAAAAAAGTCTTGATGAACATCTTGAAGAGGTGGAAGGAGTGTAGAAAACACGGTTATTATTATTTTTAACAAAAATATTCAACGCGAGATTGTAAATCAATAGCTCGTCTAAAGTCAAGCCTTTCATGGACGATTGAGCGCTAATCCCCTTGTTTTATAGTTTAACACGAATAAAAACACGTCCATAAATATACAGGGATTTGCGTTTTAGCTATTTTTTAAGGTGGTTTACCCTAACTAATTACAGCTTAAAGTTCATAACAATTATACGCTATATATTTCATACAGATGCATAAACACTCGCTATACAATGGCCAGAAAACCTTGAATACTAATGATTGCATGCATAGATACAAAACTAACAGACATTTATTAAATCTTAAATACTGCAATAAATTGTAATAATACTAATAAAGGCACTTCACATGCATAGATGCCTCTATACTATTTCTCATATGAAATAAACACAGGGACATTTATTAGAACATATTTTCTGATACAATATTACGCTTTACTCTTGTTTAAATAAGCATTAGTTTTTATAGGGAAGATAGACTATCTGATTTAAATATGGTTTATTAGATATTATAATTGTAAAATAAATATAGTCAAGTCTACAATAAACTAAATAATTTGGTATAACATCATAGTAAAAATACATAGTGCTCTCATGATAGGTTACAAAGGCACTTTATGCAATATATTTTTTTCTAAAAAAAAAAGAAATAATAGTTTGTAGAAAATACATTGCAAAAGAAAATTATAACATGGCTTTAAACACTCAATACTTTATTCCTAAGCTTGATATTGAATCTTGTACTATTGACAAGACTATACACATTTTTTTGTTAGTATAATGGAATGGGCACTCAAGAACCAAAGATGCCAGCAGATCTACCTAACAAGTTATCTCTGGTAATTTCCTATATACAGACTCATACCAATAACTATAATGATTAATTAAAAGCACAAAATAAAGGGTCAATACTCTATTCTTCTTTACAAGGCGTTTCTCATTCAAACCATCCAATTATCAACAAAACAAAAACATGGCCCTTGGAAAATTGAAATAACTTTCAGCTCAAAAAAGAAGACTTTTTATCACTGGAACTATTATGAATGGATCGCCTCTACTTATTTTTTAAAAGACCAATATACCTATACAAGCAGTATACGATGGAATCAAAAGATGGAGAGACTGAAAACGCATCTCCAAAGAAACGAGAAATTAACTTTCAAACTTATGAATGTGCGAGATTAATGCAATCTAGTCAATGAAATGAAGAACAATCGTAAAACACTTGGAGATCTTGCGGCCTTTGCGTCAGACACAATGGTCATTCAATCTCCAAATCTACATTTCAGAGAAACTGCCCGTAGAATCACCATGACTTTATTTTTTTAGCTATAATAATTACCGTTATTAAAATAATATAGGGAAAAGCAATTAACTTTTGCTAATTACTTCAAAGAAACTAATCAGAGATGGGATTATATCATTTCGAGATTTCAAGATTCATGTTTTTTTTTTTCAGAAGATGAAAACATAATTTACAAAACATAAAAGTTATTCCAACTTGTATAGCAACCAATACACCATTAATATTAATATATTATTAATATATAAAAATGGGATATTTCATCTTGAAAAATATTAATGATTGAGACGGAATTACGCTGAAATAAATGACTTCCCTACTATTCTGGAGGCAAGGTCGAATAAATCATAATATATTATTACTATTTGTGTTTTACCATTTGGCCAGTACGACTAATGACATACTGAAACAGATCGAAAAAGGGGTAATAAAAAAAGGCCATGTCTTTGTTGTTGTCTTCTTCATCTTTGAGATATCTTGTTCTTGTTGGGAGTTTGATTGCTTGGATACTAATGTCTTTGGAATCCTCATCGAGTGGCTTTCCACTGGCAAACACATAGACAGCCAAAACTCTGACTTTCTTGATGACTTTGTCCAGATTGGCTGTGTTGGTAGCACTGCCACCTCTGGTTCTGATGTGTCTAAGATCAAGGAAGATTTTACTTACTGCTCTTCCAGTGATCCTGAGTTTGTCACCATCCTTATATTTGCCCTGTACAATTTTATGGGAATCCATTGTGTATTTCTTGAGGTCTTGGACGAAGATCTGATTGATTGCTCCTGACTTGGTCCATTTTCTACCCTCGAAGTTGAAGGTATCTTTGGCGAACCTGTTAATGTTGGATTTGAGACCTTTCATCAAAGACTTCCAAATCTTTGTAGATTTCTTTGGGGAGTTCATCTTCTTCATAATCTCTCTGTCATTGTTGTGCTTGTTGACCAAGCTCAATAAGCTCGAGGATTTGCTCTGGTGAAAGTTCATTGATATACATTTAGTCCACAGTGCACGGTTTGGAAAGATATGAGGGACAAGGGAATAGAGAAATTTATTATATATATATATATATTCAAAAAATAAAGTGCGGCTCGGAGAGTCTATACTACATCTGTAGTCGTAATGGAGTCAACACTAATTGTGTTAGGTACAACATACAATTGTTCATTGGTGATATCGTTAATATTCATGTCCATGGTGCGTGGCTTGGAAAGATATGAGGAGAAAAGATATTTTTATTAATTTTATTATATATATTATTACGGAAAATAAAAGCACGGCTCAGAGAGCCTATAACCACATCTGAGGATGGAACGAAGTCATCCAGAATTTTAGTAGGTACGACCTACAATTTATAGATATCTTTTTCAATCATTTCTTATCCATAGTTTGTCCTCGTTTTTTGATTAGCAACTTTCACTTCAATTTGTAGCCACGCAACTTCTGCAATGGCCCTACCAATAAAGAATACAAAAAAATATGGTTGTACCCTAAGAATCACCGACACGTGGACCAAAGGAAATGAGGACTCATGCGACTGTATAGAACAGTAATTTCTATTTTTCGACTTCGGCCTTTCTTTTCTCTTGTTGTACCTGTGAAGCACAGACCTCATTCCGATTATCCAGAAATGTTAAATCTATAATCTTATCGTTCTTAAAGGTGTATTACTAGATTTACTTTACTTAACCAAGATGACAAATTACCAGCCTCGTATATCTACATCTATATTTTATCATTTCTATTCTACAATTTACTAGTATAAGTATCCCAAAAACATCTACCAATAAAACACATCTAAAGTCTACTCTATTTTTCGGTTTTAATATACTTCAAGGAAGATTCTGCTCTGCTCTTTGGCACTGATCGCACTGAGATTGAGAATCTGGAACTATACTACGAATTATTAGCTGTCGTCTGGGTCAACTCGCTGAACCAAACATCGTACGTCACACTCACAAGCAGAAATCAATGAAGAAGAGGAAATTGAACACCGATTGCAAGAAATAGACCAGTTAAGGTACAGTTTCCTGGCACTGGCCTACCAATGGCTAGTGGTATACAAGGAGACCATGAAGAGGCAGTATAATTTAAAGAGACAAGCAAAACCACCACTATACCAAATTGGTGATCAAGTACTGGTAATGAACAGAGCCCTATACGAGATGAGTTCAGCCTTGGTTCCCAGTTGGCTGGGCCCATATTATATATATCAATTCAGACTAGGACACACATACACCCTCAAGGATCAAGAACTAGTTCTTCCAGGGTTGTATCATGCGGATCAGCCAACGATGTTGGTACCCAGTGTCAGAGGACGATGCCCACAATAATAACAAACATACGTAGCACTACTGTACTGAATACTAGCTGAGGACATGCAAAGCATCCAGTAGACCGTAAATATAGTGAAGTAAAAGGATATATTCTCAGGTCATGGGAGTTCCTGTCACATGATCCAAGAAAGCTCATTAATCTATGAAAATTTTAATCCAATAAAGACGAGTCCCTTTTACTGCGAAATCGTGTATTTTGATAAATTGTGTTAGCTGCAGTTAACCTAGAAGAGATCAAAAGACTATAATAAGCCTTACATACGTTAACAATCGATCCCTAGCATTTGGTATCTGGGTTTAATCCCCAAATGTCTCTAACATAGTAGTTGGTTATGAATAAAACCACTCAATTTTTGTAGTGGCTGAGTATCGAATCTTTCTAAAATCGAACTATAGAACAATCTCTTTGTTTGAGCAAGCTCCATTTCACCCAATACAATTCATATTTGTATATCAAATAAATGTAAATTGAACTCGCAAGAGATTCATTATTACAGTTTATTAAGCCAGATATCTTTATGAAATTTGGTATTTTTTTCTAGTGTGATTGATACATGTATATATTTATAAAGAAAATATTCCTAATAATAATAGTACCCTTGTAAGTTTGGCTCTCCAGACCCCAAGCCATGATCAAGTAACCACAGAAATACTACTTTATTGATTATTATACCACCCCTAAATAGTTGAAAAGAAAAGAAAAACATTAACATGCTGCACAATAATAAGAAAGTAGGACGCTTACATCCTCGTACTTGTTCTGAGCTTGTAATTCTCTTTCTTCATTTTCTACAGCAAAGTCACTAGCAATATTAAGGGATCTTAATACTCCTTTGTTATACGTAGCGCTGCTACTTGTAGAAAGTTTCCACTCTAAAAGCTCCACAAGACGCTCGATTTTGAGGCACCCTGCGACCTGCAAGAAATTGAATATAATTAAGAGGATTAGTACACAATAATATGATAGTTCTTTTTATGCGTTGTGCGTGTATTTCATTTTTTGGCTCACCAAAAGGATTTCGTGGAGGGTATCCTCATCAACATTTAGATAATTTTCCTCCCATTTACAAACATCCATCTCAGTTCTCTGTTGATCATTATGATACTTTTTCCATTCGTCAACCTTGGTTTGGGATTTGTTAGAGCTAATATTCATTTAAAAGTAAATTTTTACAGTGTATGGTTACCTTTTTCAAGATATCTGAGTTAAAGTTGGGAAGCTCATTGGGTTCATCCATCTCTTGCGTGTCTATTCAAGCACAAAAAGAATATTAATACTGGTTCAAAAAAGTGCATTTATTAATTTACCTTCAGATATGTTCTTGTATATGTATTAGAAAAACAGCCGTCGATTCTTTAAGTATTATGAGTGGAATATGGCCAAGGCTAATTGATTCAGGCAGTAAAAACAATAGGAGCTCAAAAGATAATGTTGAAAATTGATGCTTATAGTGATATAGTGTGTATCGATAACGTATAGAGAATATCTTTTTGGCTAACTGTAGATAACCAACTAAATATCCAGAAAAGTGTTTATGGAGTTAAGAGCTCTTGTTTGCTAATTTGAAATAAATCCTTATTTATGTGGTTCAGTGGTGTAGTTGCTTAAATGTTTTGGAGACGGGGTTGAGGTATTAATATCATTACTACGTTTAGGGTTTACTATACACACTGTGTTTCTTGTTATTCTGACTGGTTGTTCAATCTGGTCTTGAAAGTGAGGATGAGCAGGTATTCTGGCTTGGATATTCAACTTATCAGTAGTCAGTACCTCCTCCACCAGATATGGAAATAAACAAATACCTTTCTTGATGAGGACTCCTGTAGGCAGACCGTACCGACAAACCCATTCGTACAAAAACTCAATAATCGTCTCTGAAACGGAATTAATTTTTATGCGAACTTTGAGCCATCCAAAAAATACTCGATACCCAATATAATGGTCGTATTACCAGACGCTGATTTAGAAACATTAAGAAAATCCAACATATAGAGTGTAGTGATCTTTTGATACTACCAAAAGAACAAGTAGGGAAGATATCTTTGGATTTGACCTGACATGATAACATAAAGGACACGACAATATATATATATATATATTCTGATGGTGCAATAGTATCCCAGTCAGTAATAAATCTTACTAATGTGCACCACAATCCGCACAACATCCTGCTGTCCTCGTAAAGTGTGATTCTAAAAATTTTGAAACATTGTAGGCGTATCTTCATATCTCAATACTTGGCGAGGTTCATACTTGTCAGTAACCTTGTCGTACTGCTGATCATACTGCCTGATATAATACTTGATCATGCTTTTTCTCAGCCTTACTTTCTCCTTTTCTGACATGGTATCATTGTAAGACACTAGTTTTAAATATTCTCACAGCAATCAATACTCATCTAGAGATATTCTTTTGCCTGGCCGAACTGCGATAGAACCCTGGAATTCTATACCAAAGTTGTGTAGAAGTAATTAGTCGCATTTATCAACCAAAAAAAATCTGTCATACTTTGTGTTCAAAAGCCCAAACAGCTAGTCTGGATAAACTATCCATATTTTTATTATTATAGCCGGGTCAGTAGTAGATATTAAAGTCATAGTCTTGGATACTGAGAATCCATCTCGCAAAATGACATTATATTGGGACCTTGTCATTAGAATCTTTAGGGTCTGGCGGTCGACATACACTTTGAAATTTTCCATCAAATAGAGTCCAACAAACTTTATAAAATATATACAGTGGCCAAGAATTCCTTTTCATAAACAGAATGATTTCGCTCAACATTAGTCAAAGCTCGATTTTCGTAGTAAGTGGAATACACCTCATTCCTACTCTGTACTGATGTCTGTAATTGTACTCCCCAAATAGCAATATGGAAAGCATCAGTGTACAAAGTAAACTCTCTTGGAATCTGCGTGCTGCAAAATCAGACTGACTGTCAGCATTGCCTTATACCTTTGGAATTAGTGTTATTCTAGCTCTGTCAATCGATAAGCTACACCCTTTTTCTATAGTATATTCAATGGTGGAGCATATTTAGAGAATCCTGAGATAAATTTCTTGTGGTACTAAGTAAGCTCCATAAATCAATTGATCTCTGTAATCACGAGTGATCACGGCCACTTTTAAATTGGGATATTCTTGATAGATTTTTTTTAAATAAATATTTGTACTTTTAATTTACAACTAAGTACCTCAATTTCTTTGTAACTAGAATGCCATTTCTTAAAAATAGGGATAATTTAAACTTTTGCGCCTTTACAAAAACAACTCATCAAGTTATAGCAGATGATCTTTAAAGGTCATTGTACTGCTCCTCCATCGATATAAACTGTCATGGCCCTGTACAGTATTAGACAAAATACGATATTTATGACATTAAAGACCTCCAACCAACCTTTTATCCTCCTTTTAAACACACGGAACTTACTGTCTATTCAAAATGACCAAATATTGCTATAAATTCTGTCCAGTCTCTGTCTGCCCTGTGCAATGGCTTGACCGGTGCCATTGCTCATCCATAGATAAAAGCGTCTACTGGCTCGTTTCCGAGGACCATCGAGACTAGTTGCAATTTCTAGATCTTAGTTTAGCAATTTGTGTTAATAATTATACTTTCTTCAATATCATCTGCCTCAGCCAAGTTTGTGGCTATATCAAAGCTGCTGGTATTCTTGATATGTTCCTTTGCATTAAATGATCCAAAGTACCAGCGTAATATCCAATACCGGAGAAGCATGATATAGTAGCCGTGAAATAGATAGCTTAATCTCAGTACTTCACAGGATTTGTTTGGTATCCAATGACTGATCCTCACTGTCTTTGTAAAGAAATAAAGAGAACTAGCGGAATTTTTTGGCCTGTATTTCTGGGGCAATATCTCTTTTGGCTTGGGGTTCCCAATTAATCTTTACTGGTTTGACTTGCTTGGTTCTTTCCTCTGCTAAATTATTTATCTTTATTTCCTTCTGCCCGTTCTCTGCTCTTATGGCACTCCCGTCTCCATTTTCCTCTTATTTTTCTACATTAACCGTAGCAATCTAGCTGACAGGATATTTAGACCTTTGAAGTCATTTCATCAGTCATTAAAGTTCTTGCCGAAAACCCGCCATTCTTTTGTGTTTTAGGTAGACCTTTTGAGTTACTTCTTGAGGGGTCTCTTTAGTCTGACTGTTGATCTGTGGGTATTGATAAGATGTGCATTCTCTTTGTTGGCAGTTGAAAATACGGACTCCCATTGAGTTAGTTTGAGCTTGGACTTTCTTGTGCAACAATGTTAATATTAATATTATGCATTGTCTTGCCCATTGCTTTCTCAACTATAGCCACAATATATTGAAATTGTGTACGTAAAATGTTATGAGCCGCTTCCGTTTTTTTTTTAAAAAAAACCACTCGGTTTAGACTAAAGTCTATATCAAGAAAGGCGTTCTATATTCCGATATACTCGGTTTCCCTTTTCTTTCTTTCTTGTGACTTTATTTTGGTACTATTTGTATAAAAAATCTGTCACGTGATTAAAAGGTTTACATTTTTTACTAGTAAAATTCTTACAAACTTTCACTGCTTAAAATTGTTACACTTTTCCCTCTTTCCTTAGGCTTTCTAACTCTGTAAACTCCATATAGAACGCCAAAAATAAAACTTGCTCATATTGTCTCCTCATTTATTAACATATAAAGGTATGAACCCCTTTTTTTGTTTGTTTTTATTCATTTTTTATTACCCCTTTTTCGATCTGTTTCAGTATGTCATTAGTCGTACTGGCCAAATGGTAAAAAACAAATAGTAATAATATATTATGATTTATTCGACCTTGCCTCCAGAATAGTAGGGAAGTCATTTATTTTAGCGTAATTCCGTCTCAATCATTAATATTTTTCAAGATGAAATATCCCATTTTTATATATTAATAATATATTAATATTAATGGTGTATTGGTTGCTATACAAGTTGGAATAACTTTTATGTTTTGTAAATTATGTTTTCATCTTCTGAAAAAAAAACATGAATCTTGAAATCTCGAAATGATATAATCCCATCTCTGATTAGTTTCTTTGAAGTAATTAGCAAAAGTTAATTGCTTTTCCCTATATTATTTTAATAACGGTAATTATTATAGCTAAAAAAATAAAGTCATGGTGATTCTACGGGCAGTTTCTCTGAAATGTAGATTTGGAGATTGAATGACCATTGTGTCTGACGCAAAGGCCGCAAGTTCTCCAAGTGCTTTACAATTATTCTTCATTTCATTGACTAGATTGCATTAATCTCGCACATTCATAAGTTTGAAAGTTCCTCTTTGGTTCCTTTGGAGATGCATTTTCAGTCTCTCCATCTTTTGATTCCATCGTATACTGCTTGTATAGGTATGTTGGTCTTTTAAAAAATAAGTAGAGGCGATCCATTCATAATAGTTCCAGTGATAAAAAGTCTTCTTTTTTGACATGAAAGTTATTTTCAATTTTCCAAGGGCCATGTTTTTGTTTTGTTGATAATTGGATGGTTTGAATGAGAAATGCCTTGTAAAGAAGAATGTAGTATTGACCCTTTATTTTGTGGAGTTTTAATTAATCATCGTTGTTATTGGCATGAGTCTGTATATACAACAAAATAATACATTTTAGTTGTATTACTCTTACATATAAAGAAGCATGCTTCATTTTGAAAGCTTCGAGTATATTATAGCTAACTTTATTACTCTTCTTTTTATTTAGTAGGCCTCAATATCATACCCATTGCTGTACAGAGATTTATAAATCTTAAATTTATGGCCAGGTCTTTTTTTTATATAGAAATGATCGGTAAGAGTATGGCACTTTATAACTACCACATTCCTTGGGCCAAAACGAACAATATGAGTAAATACCGGGAACTAATCTTTTAACATCTTTGTAAGGATAAAGGACACACGATACAAACATGTAAACTTACAATTAATCAGGTTATAAGAATCAAACCTTTTTTTTGTTTTCTTTGAAATCAGCTCTATTTTGTTTTTTACCATTCACAAATTTATTAAAGGGTTTGTGGTACAATATTTTCAACCCTTCAATCTCTTTAATCAACCCTTGTACTGTCATTACTTAATATATTTGGATATTTATCAAGGGTACCAAGGCGTTCTACAGCTGAAATCAGGAAAGTAGATGGCCTGATACAAGCATATAATGTCACGGATATGATTCTTAAAGCCAATCTTTTATAGATCTGGACATTTAATTTCTATCCTGAAATCAATACATGTATTGTATTATAAAACAAGCTTTGCTTACATAATGTTCTAATCCATTTTATCCAGTATCATATATATATATAATATGTTGGAAATCCCTGTAATTGTATAATATGGATATCCAATGACAAGAAAGTAACCTGGAATATTTGAGAATAAAAGTTATAATTACCGTATTATCGGTTGAATTTCAAACCATAATGCCCAATGTTTCTGTGCGTATAGAGTTTGCTTGGAAATCTCCAAAGGAATGGTATCGCTCGTTCCTAATAATTCCATACAAAAGTGTAAATAGACATGGTGTAATGGTGTTGAACATGTTTGTAGCACTTTATCATCAAAGGGAGAATGTAACTATAGGAAGAATCCCAGAATTTACAGTCTAATCCTTTTGTCCAGTATATTTTCTGTACGTCAGCCAGAACTATGGTATCATTGAGAGAAACATGGTTTGGCAAAGATAAGAATGACCCTTTGCCTGTTTGAGTTTTCCACATACCTGGTAACGCAATTTACTTGTCGAATAAGACTAGAAACTCAAAATTTCCCAGCCTACAAGACACCATGGCCGATTTACGACAGCAAAACATGCACTGAGACGGTAATGAATGAACCAATGTAAGGAAACGCAGACGGGTGGGACAAACCCATTGAATATCTAATTATATTACAGTTGGAAAAATCTTGTTAATGAGTCGGACAATTAAGTAAATTGGCTTTTTACTTGAGAGTTCCCAGCACCCACCCTCATCACCAATGGATATATTTCAGAAAGAGAAACTAACAAGATATGATGGCATTCTGGTTTAATATGAACGATATATTCTGGCCTGTGTTTTTGAATGGGCAATCTGTGGAAGCTTTCTTTTCTTTTTTGCAATATACACACTACCCTGCTTTTCTTAGTTGATAAACAGCCACCAGTTAAGCCGAAATTATCACCAGACAGACAGACAGACAGACAGAATGGCATCCTGACCAAGATTACTGAAATAAATAAAATAAATACACCTTTCAATCTTTGGATCCGGTAATTTCAGCCCCATCCCGTCAAAGGCGGGGTAATGAGGAACGCTGTTTATTCCAGCATATCCCGCCAATTTCTATAGGCTAATGGTCCCAATGTTCCTAGAAAGACTCTTCATCTTGTCAACCTTGTCCTTCCCAGCTTACATTTTACCGGCCTTGTGCAGGGGAAAATAGGTAGTTGCTAATAAAACGAAGCATACCATTTCTCATCAGAGTCAACGTTTATGTATAAAATATCAGTCTTGACCATTAATTGATGACTTGGCATTACACTATCATCAAAGCCAGGAGAGTCTTTGGTAGTTCGATTCTATTGACCAAATCATCTTGATATTTTGCTTCATTTTTCTGGTTAAATGCAATTGAAGCAGAACAATAGCTAGAGATCTAAAATGAATGTTACAGCCACGAGGAAAACCTCCGCAGTTAATTTCATCATATTTTTAATGTTCTTCTTTGGCATCTCTAACTTTGCCGTACCATAAACCTTCTTTTTTTTATTTATTCAAGATATCTGCCTTTTTGTAGTCTATCCCGAGGAACCTTTCTTCTTCTTCTTCTTCTTTTTATTTTTATTTACAGGACCTGGCCCTGACCTTTGGGCTTTTTTGAAAAGAGCTGCCAGCATATACTAGCTACCAAACCGCCTGTCGACAATGATTGAGCTATCCCCCTTTGCAGAACGCATTGTAGATCGGATGAATATGATTGGCATGTGGCTTGCAGTTGTCATTTGTGCAAGGAACTTTCATGTCAGTTTAAAGCAGTACAGGCGTACTCGAGGCAAAATGTAGGTCTTGTCAATCCCAAATTGTCAATATTCACACGCACATATTTATTTAGACATCTCGTAAATCTGGGCCAGATATCAGTCTTTTTTATCCATCGATTCCTCTTTGGACTCATTCCATTATTTGAAATAACCACCTGTGCATTTTTTCCTCTCTTGATCTCGTATGTGAATCTATTGGCGATCAAAATAAAAGAAATAAAGGCTAATCACCAGTCAATTCGATCAATAGATTATGGCACATTGGTAAATCGATCATCATCTTCATCTTCAACATCATCAATCGACTCTTGGCTAACAATCACAAACCAGACTATCTTTTATTCTACACAGTAATGTTTATGCGGCTGGTGATCATTGAAACCGAACGTCATTCGAAATGGATCAAATGCGTGGGCGTATTCTTCATCGCATTGAGATTTGCAGATTGGCCATATGAATTGTCTTATTTCAACGTTCAAAAGAACAATATGAGCCAACAGGTGCCAACCGGTGTTACTTGTCTAACGGAATGGTAGGTAGATACCCAATTGAATTTCCCCCTTCTAAGACATTCAATAGGGTCACTGGTGTCCTGATCCTCAACTTTATCTCGGACTCACTTGCGAACCTGTTCTTGAGTGGAATGTTTGTCAGAAGGTATTGGTCTGTTTGTTGAATTATGGCTAATGGACGGCCATAGACTGTACAAGCATATCCAGCGATCAAGATCTGTAATGAGCCAGCAGAATAGTTTGATTGAATATATTGCCAGGAAATCCTTAATCTGTCTCATTTTAGCATTTGTTGCCAACTTTGCAATGAATTTGCTTAAAGTGACAGAGTTTCTTGGCGATAGGACTGATGTAGGTATATTTTAAAAGATAGAGTCATCTTGGCTAACTTGAACTCAGGACTAAACCTCCTAATACTATACCTCTTTCACTTGCTAAATCTATCCAGTCATTCACAGTGTATTTTGAGATTGTCGAGTCAACACTGCTAGTAGAGGCATTACGGGCAGACGCTGTTCGACCCGCAAATACATCAATGTGTGATAATTGTGGAATGGTATGTCTAAATATCTTTAAGCGATTTGGTCTTTAACTTGTAAGCCAGGCTCTACAAATGCCTCACGATAGCAATGAGGCCAACTTGGGTCGACCAGATAAGCCGGCAACCAATGATGGTTCTCAACCAAGCCAACACAATGCTTGCCAGAGAGTGGATGGTGTATCGATTTCCGGTGACCAATGCCCTCTAGAGTCAGACAAGGCTTATCAGCTCTCGCTCCAATACAATCCGTTTGTCTACAAAGACGACACTGTCAATTCTACCGTCTCGGCCCCAACATTTGCATTGACCAATCGGCCCAAGCAAGCATCATCTCGCTCGCCTATCAAACAAAAGAACACCAAGATGTCTCTCGAAACCACCTCATTCTCCACAGATGGCCCCCGGAGACTGGCAGATAACCGTGAATGGAATAATAATGACTACCGCATGTTTTAGAATATATATATCTTGAAATAATCAACTGCATGTGTGTGTGTGTGTGTGTGGTTTTGCAGCCCATATTTACAATGCCCTTGGACCAAGACTATTGTCGATTCGTGTTTGTTTAATAGTAGTTGCAATCACTCTAGAAAATAACCTATCGTGGCTTTAACCAGCCAGGATTGCGATAAAGGAAATTTATGGCATCCATACTAATAGGGGGGTTTATAACTCAATGGTGGTGAACTTACAAAAATCACCAAAACTCAAGAAAGAAAGTGAAACCTCGGAGGTCCCGATGTTTGACCGAGTCCAGAGGGCTATAAATTCAAGCATTTGGGGGCACCCTGGTCTCTTTCATTCTTAGTCTTCTAAAGAAATGATCTATTCAAAAGGTAAGCTAATTGCTTCAATTGACTTGTGCTTACCCTCCTCTAGCATCCTGCTTGTTTATCTGCGCTGCCTCTCTGGTGGTTGCCTCCAAAGTCCCACCAATGTCTGTCTACAAGGTTGTCGAGCCTCTGCATGATCCAAGCATAAAGATGGCTGTCCAGATCGAGGGTGATCGCCAAGTCTATTCAATTCCACCCTCCAACATCGACAGTCTTTTGCACGTCGGGAGTGCTCCAGGCCACAAGAAATATCGCTATATCAAGATTCATACGAATGGAACCATTGTCGACAGCGAGGCTTTCCAGCGCACTCCAAGCGCCGTATCCATCAATGACTTTTATGGTCGCCAACGTACTTTTATTAATGAGCACAGCATGATTCCTTCAGTATTCCCCGATAGAAATGCCTACCATAGGCTAGATGCCAAAATTGCGCACCCAATCAACGAAATCCCAACTATCCATGTTAAAGCTCCTCAAGCTGACCTAGAATCTCTCCATGGCAACTACCTGGAGCCTATTGCGATCAATGTCAACATGTCTCATATCAGGTAAGTTACTTTGGCCAATTCTCGTACCCTTTTAACCATTTCAACAGTGCAGAGAAGGTTGACCAGTTCTCAAACGTCAAATTCCAATTGGGCGGCCAAACCTCGCGTCTTTTTGATAAATTTTCCTACAACTTCCACCTCAAGCATGGCGATTCTTCGCTGGGAGGCTATCGTCGTTTCAAATTGCGTTCATGCGCAACAGATCCGTCATTCATTCGAGAGAAACTATACTATGATGTACTCGATTCATCTTCTATGCCAGCCTCAAAGGCGTCATACGTCAGGTAAGAAAGCCGGTAAACACATGACACAATATCTTATGCGCTTTTATTTTATTTTATTTTATAAATATATACATAGATTGTTTGTAAACGAGCGTCCAATGGGGCTTTATTTATTTATTGACAATTACAAGAGTCCGTTTATCGACAATGTCATCAATGGAGGTGACAGCGACAGTCACGGAATTCTCTACCAGGGAAGCATGCCCGAGAACCCAATGGCCCAAGACATCCTCGAGCAGGGTGCCAATCTTGCCTATGCTGGTCCCAATATAGAAGACTATTTCTTCAAGGGTGTCTCGGCCTATAAGCTGGCAGAAGATGGAACCAAGAAGGGCAAAGGATACGAGCCATTAGTAAAGTTGATCCGGTTTATCAATGATCCCAAGCCAGACGACGATGACGATAATGAAAATGAAAATGGCCAAGGAAGCGCTCTAGAACGTGCTTGGAACAAGAGAATCGACGTGGATCTCTTTTTGAAAAAGTAGGCATCAAATCTTTGTGTTTTCATTGTATTCTAACCTCTTTATTTCAGTATGGCTCTTGAAATCCTAATGGGTCATGTAGACGGATATCTGGGTCAGGCACACAATTACTTTCTGTACCGCCAACCGGGTACCAAGAGGTTCCTGTGGATGACAGCCGACCTGGACCAGACTCTGGGAAGTACAATGATCCCTGTTCGGGATTCTAGAGCAATATCTCCTAGCCGCAATATTGCTCAAATCGACCGCTTTGATCTCTTGAACAAGAACCGCAATCGCCCAATTATCAAGCAAATCCTCAGTGTCCCAGGGTTCAACAAGCAGTTCAATACCATCATCCAGACCTTCCACAAGAATCTGTTTAATAACCCTGCCCTGTTTGCCCACATTGACTTTTTGGCCGATCTTATCAAGGAAGACGTGGCATGGGATGAAAGTCTGCGTCGCGTCCATAGCCAGGGATCCCAAAATACCACAGAGGCCAAGAAGAAGCAAGAACAGATCCAGGAAAAGATTCTGCAGATGCCACTTGGCCACGACTTTCTTTCGCGCATAGGAAACATCAACTTTATATCTGCTATCCAAGGCCCAATAAGAGGACACCCTTCTCTGATGCCACTCAAGGAATGGTTAGATGAGACCAGAATGTCCTTGGATAGATATCTAGAAGCCAATTCTTAATCTATCTTATTATCTGTTCTCTATATATCATCATACAACGCATACCGACAATAGCAATAATAATAATAACAATAGCAATAATAATAAATGTCGATTTTCCTATTATATTTATATGTTGAATGATTGAAAGGGTAGAGAGAGAGAGAGAGATATGAAATGAGTCTTCCACAAATGTTACTCGGAAGAAAGTACGCATGTCTTGGACTTTGGGCTATAGATGGTCTGGACGAGGTACTTTTTGTCATCAATGGCCAGGTTGTAGCTCGCGTTTCTTCCTTCGACTTGGCTGGTGGCTCCAAACCACTGGGATTCAGTGACACCTTGGCCAGAGCAGAAATCTCCAACCTCGACCTTTGTGTCGCCGTCCTTCAAGATCCATGCATCGTCTCTGGGATCTGTCAAGATGTCCTGGACTTCGTGGGAAAATATGGTAATGGCTGCATCAATTGATGTGCTGTTGTTGGGCGAATCGACCTGGTTGAAGCCTGGAACACAGCTAATAAAGAGAAGAAAAGTTAATAAACGGCCAGATGTGGCTGTTAAATACCTGTCTGTACATGAGCCTGGGTAACCAATGTACATATATTGGAACTCATCGCTATAGCCATTGTAGCCACAATGGGTGTTGCAAAAGTCGGAGTCCTGTACATTCTTGGCAGCCAGGATGATATAGAAGCCATCATTGTCTAATTGGTTTGTGGCGTCAAGGTATCCCGAGTGGACAGCGTCTGTGACAATCTGTTTATGGGTATTTGTGTCTGTCAGATTGAGTCCGTGGCTTCCAGAATCTGTGACGGCAGCAGCAAGGCTTAGAGGGCCACCGATCGTCTTTCCATCAGCATTTGGATATTGTTTTACTGTAATAGAGCCAATTAGTCTCTAAATCTTTTTTTGGGAACAGAAATCAAGGCGCTTGTTTCCAATATCCAAATATTTATATAAATTTAAAGGTACTTTACATGTGCTGAACCAAGAGGTACTCGACAAACGGTCCACAAAGCTCATAAATACACTCTGGTCATTCTGTGCCTCTGGTGAAGACCAGTCACCATAAAAGATCAAGTAGACTGGCTCGAGAGATTAGTAAGGGTTCAGACTTGGGGTCTTGCTCACCATTCACTTTGTCAATGAGCATCTTTCCGCCTGCATTCTTAAAGCTATCTCCATATTTTGTGGCCAGAGGTGTGAGATTAGGAGTGGAGGCAGCCGTGGGGGTGGTCGTGGGGGCGTCTTGCTGAGCAGCCACAAGAATTGCCGAAAATAAAAGCGATACTGCTGTCGAAATGAACTTCATCTTGATCTACTATTTTTAATGTGGATAATATAATAATAATAATAATAATAATAATAATAATAAGAGGAATCCTAATAAGAGAGCTGTGCCTATTTTTTTTTGATTCATAAAGACAGTGTTCTAAATTTAGCTCTTTTTCATGAGACACAAAGTCCGACTCGGACGGCTCATCGGACTGCTTACCTACTTACCTCTGTCTGTCTGTCTGTCTGTCTCTCGGAACTAGCTTTTTGGTGCATACTATCTTTTTTATTACTTGCGCGTCTACAGTTATCGAACCTGACATAATGAGCAAAGGTAAAGGTTTGTTATTGTTATTAAACTCTATACAGGATGCTCAACTGCCTCTAGACACCACCAGAAAACGAAAGGCATCCTTGTCCTCACTGCAGCCAACTCTGAATCAATTCAATTTTCAGAACAAGGTTCATTCAGTCGATAAGAATGACACTAGTGAATCCATGGTAATCGACAGCATTCCTCTGATCCATAATAAACCAAGAGACTTTGAATCCTCTGGCAAACAAATTCGAACCAAATTCATGTCGCCTGTTCATACAAATGCTAAACTGTTTTGGATCGCTAAACGTGAGTCATTTCTAACAATTAAAAGAGGTGTATGATAGGACAATATTATGGATCTCTATAGTATAGAGATGATTTCCCCCCCAAAAAAAAACAAAGAGGCTCCAAACCAAACAAACTCATATACTTGTTGTAGCTTCTGTTACTACAGGAGAAGAATACTTGAAAGATGCCTGGAATACCCATGAAGCACTCATTACATCTATCTTGTCTGGAAAAACAGTCAGTAGTGGCATGAATGATTCATATATCGTAAGCATCACGATCCTTGAGTTTGAGAGACCAAAAAAAAAGAGTATCAGCACTGATCTTCTCATTTAGAAATGTGAGATTCTCTGTCGAGATGGAAAGAGTGCAGATATTTATAAGCGTGTAAAAAATGTGCTTTCCAGCCATATTGACGGATTGGTCAGGGATTTGAGAGAGTATGTCTAGGATGAGAGCCAAACCAAGCATACTTACACCTATTTCTATCTTCAGTATGGCCAGTAAATCTGATGATTTTCTTCAATATATGAATAAGTGTTGGAATCAATTGACATTTGATCTGGTAAGCAATGGCCTACAAGGACTATTCAATATATGAAGCCTGACACCAAACATTCGGTAGCACCAATTGAGAAAGCTTTTTATGCCAATGGATAGAAGCTATATAGTTCAGTCTACAGAATATGACTCAATCATGTATGTCCATATGAACAACCAGACATTCCTCTAACATCAATTGGATCCACAGTGATCTTGGATACACGCTATTCAAGGACCACTTGGTAAAGTCTGGTCCTATAAAAGAGCGATTGGTCGCCAATATTCTCTACTTTATAAAGGCCGAAAGGTATACATTGTACAGAGAGTACAACAATCGATATCTAAAAGTAGCCTTGCGCCTTTGTTAGAGATGGCAGTTCGACAGACCAGCAGTTGATCAGGTCCTTGTTACAAATGTTGATGACCCTATCCCTATACTCTACAGTATTTGAACCTCGATTTATGGAAGAAACCGCACTTTATTATGAGAAAGAAGGCCAAGAACTAATCCAAAGAATGGACATTCCCAGCTATCTTGTTCATGTCATGAAGCGTGTCAAGGAAGAGGGCGAGGATCGTAAGCAGGCCTACCTGGATAAATCTACAGAGGTCAAATTGGTTCAGACAGTAAAGAATCAGCTTGTTTATCGAATGACTACCGATATCCTTTCCAAAGGTACATTGACCTGTCGATTCTACACACTAATTTCACCATTTGAAAATCAGGGTTTGATTCCATGGCAGACAAAATGCAGTTAGAGTCTCTCAAGATACTTTACCACCTATTGTCTCCTGAAAAGGACCGTACAGAATTGCGACAAACATTCGGTAGCTACATAAAGGTAAAAAATAATAATAATCAAACAATCTCTGGTATTCTTGGCCTGAATTTCTGATAATGTGCTTTATAGAAACGAGGCATAGAATTTATCAAGGATCCTGCAAATGATAGCACCATGATTGTTACATTGCTGGACAGAAAAGAAAGAGCAGACAAAATTATGGACCAATGCTTTGAAAACAATGTTGCGTTTGGAAACACGTTAAAGGAGAGCTTTGAAATATTCATCAATTCCAGACACAACAAGCCTGCAGAATTAGTAGCTAAATACATTGATTCAAAACTAAGGATGAGCGAAAAGGTAAGTTGATGGCAAAGAAAGACACACCTTGAGAGGCACTTATCCTATTATTAGAAAAAAGCAGAGATTGATATGGATAAAGTGCTGGACAACGCCCTCGCCATATTTAGGTTTACTCAAAGTAGGTTCTGTATGACCCCTTTTATGATATAGACTTATTGAATTGGTTTTATCATTATCCAAAGGCAAGGACATCTTTGAGGCCTTTTACAGAAGGTTTTTTGCCCGAAGACTCTTGTCTACATTTGATGTATCAGAAGATGCTGAAAAGAGCATGATAACCAGACTTAAAGCAGGTAAAGACAATCTAAAAAAGATATTTTGCATGTTTGCACCCTGTGGCTAATGCATTGCATTGAATAGAGTGTGGGCCGGATTTCACAAAGGATTTGGAAACCATGTTCAAAGACATGTCGATTTCTTCTGAACTCCAGGCTGAATTCAGGGTAAATAAGATACTTGCACATAACAATACTGATTCTAGATCTTTAAAGGAAGCCACAATTGATACCGATGTGTATGATAAGACGATGAATGTCATTATACTGACATCCAGTGCATGGCCCAATACTCCAAAGCACGAGGCAATTCTACCACCAAAGGTAAATAAATGTATTCACATCTTATCAAAATACTTACCATTCATTGCTCACTTATAGCTGGCAGCATCCCAGGAGATGTTTAAAGAGTTTTATGTTTCGAAATTCAAGGGTAAAAAACTTACTTGGCACAACGCCTTGGGTCAATGTATCCTTCGGGTAAGATTCTCTCGAGGCGTAAAAGAACTTTCGACTAGTTTATTCCAATCGATCGTCTTGTTTCTATTCAATGACGAGTCAAAGGAGGCGATTAGTTTCTCAGAAATCGCAACTGCCACTGGAATAGGTAACTTTGAATATAAAGTGATTAGTAAATAACATGCATTTGAAGATCAAAAGGAACTTCGACGGGTGCTGCAGTCCTTGGCGTGTGGACAGTTCCAAGTGTTGATAAAGACACCTCCTGGAATAGAGGTCAAGAATACAGATGTCTTTACATATAATGCAGACTTTTCTGCTCCCCGTCCTCGTGTCAAGATCAGTCCGATCATCAGTGATACATCAACCGAGGAGAATAAAGATACAGAGAACAGCGTATTGTTCAATCGACAATGCCAGGCAAGCCATTGGGGTGAAATTAGAGTGCATTACATATTGACCCCTTTTATGTGCTATAGATCGATGCTGCCATTGTTCGTATCATGAAGGCCAAGAATAAGCTTACTCATGGAGCCCTGGTGAATGAATTGTTTGCTATCCTTAAATTCCCAATCAATGTAAGCCATAGAGGAGGGAAATCTGGGTCCTGGATCCCAACTAACCATTCTTGTAGGCCTCTGACATCAAGAAGCGTATCGAGTCTCTTATTGAAAAGTAAGTATTCTTGGAAAATTAATCGCAAGATTCATAAACTAATTGTTATATTGTGTTTTAGGGATTTCTTGACGCGCGATGAATATGATAATTCGACCTATATTTACAGCACATAGTCTATAAATCTTTCTTTTTTTTATTTTTTTACTCAAGGTTAGCTATTAATATTTATCTATAATAGATAAAAGATACACACACAATAAATCACCACTTTATATAAATCATACAGAGGCTTCAATTGTTTTATTCGGTTGGCTTGGATGACAGATTCTTCATTGTGGCGGCAATGCGGTCAAGAACGATGCCCTGAATGACATCAATTGACCGTTGCAAATGCTCCATATTCACTTGAATGACGTTGAATAGAGGTAGGTGGTCTGTGGGATTCGTCTGTCTTTCCTTGTTGGTGGCCAACAAAGAATCCTGCCATGCTTCAATGCGTTCAAATCTCTTTTCACTCTTGTCTGGGGTCATACAGGTTTCATCAACCAACTGCCGGTGTATGTCTGGCTCAGAGATGGTCAGTAAAAAGGGTGCAATTATGACTGTCTGGCTTTGGTCTACGAATCGATGCATATGATCCAGTAATTTGTGATTCACTAGATCGCCTTCGATTATGATGGACTTTCCGTCTGTAACAGACTTGCAGACGTCAGAATCCAGACCTTTCATAATGTGGTTAGGACCAATATATTGAATATTATATTGCTCTTACCTCTGCAGACCAATTTACATTCATTTTCTAAAAGATCTATAACATCATCTGTGTCTTGGGTCCACAACGAAGAAGGAGTTGTGCCGCTACAGCAAGATAGATATTGAAGTAGAGAAATAGAGTCTCAGGAGAGGCTACATTGACTAGTATTTCATATTTCATATTTCACTCACTCCATAATTGTGTGCATCAAATCATAGACAACATCTGTCTTTAGTACTGACGACAGGTTTAGTCGTTCGGACAAATAAGTTGCAATACTTGATTTCCCTGTGGAACTGGTGCCTGCCACCAGAATCACAAGTGGAATCCGCTGATGATGAAAGCTAAGGTGCTTCTATTAGGTCTATTGACTAGAGCCAGTATTGGCTGTAGATATACCTTGCCATGGTTCTGTACCATTGGACATGTTCAGACCCATATCCGTGCTGTTGGAATAAATCGAATAATTCATTTTGTAGATCTTTTTGGGTTACGTTGAGCTGAGCTTTGTCAACCAGTCTTTTCTTTAGATCAAGTGCGATCCTTAGGGCATGTCCGTATTTGATTCTTGCTGCCATGAGCATACGGCAAAGCAAGAATCTTGAAAGGACATAGTAATGTTGTTCAGAGAGGTGTACCCGCACTTTTACAAAGTCGTATTTGGAAGCCGAGTTCTTTTGCTTCTTCTTTTCAATAAATTTTCTTTCGCTGCAGGATGAGTTCATATGGAAGCCCATCCTCACCCCATGCTGTTGCTATAAAATAAAGAAAGGTGAGAAAGAGGTGCCAGTCAAGAGTCCTGATGTATTAGTTTTTCTCCTCCGCCCAACCAAGGTGAGAATTGACATGTGACTGCATTGAGACGGGTAAAATAGACTAGGAATTGTTTTATCTTTTAAAAATACATAAATATTAACATCTCTTTTGTACCAATTGAATGTCTGTGCTACTCTTTATGCTATTTTTGATTGGCTATCCTTGTCGAGAAAAATTATTGGCCACCCATTTATATAGATATATATTTATATATTTATGAAAATGTAGTAGGGCTAGATTCCAAAATATTCAAAGCAGACAAAGAGGTCTTTTGAGCACCATATTTTCATACTTGGCTTTCAAATGGTAAAAGACAAGCTTATACTTTTTAATCTTTATATATTTATATTTATATATTATCAAATAAAAAAAAAGGTAAATATATCCCAGGTCTTGCTTGCCTCCTCCTTTCTCCCCCCGGCATCCATCATTATCCCCCTTCTTTCCTCCCTCTTTGCCACCACACCAAGTGCAAGGATAGTACATCAAAAACAAGGACATGACAATATAATTGCCTCCTTTTTTTCTAGCAATCTTGCAAAATATTGTACATCTCTTGACGTTAGAATACGAGTAATATTGCGTGTTTGACCGTTCAAACTACAAGGAATAGCAACTAGGAAAAAAAAACGTAAATAAAAAGAAATAAATAGAACAGAGGGGCTACAGGCGATGCATCCGCTTGGGCTGTAAAGAAGTCATTAGAAAAGGGCTTTAGTTATGATCTCAATAGCCCTTTTTTGTTTTTTGTTTTTTAACTCTGTCTTCAGGAAGGAGTTGACCCTTAATAAATGCATCTTCATCCTTCTCATCTTCACCCCTTTCCTGTTCTCTTGTGCCTCTTCTTCCTCACAAGTCTGTCTCATTTGCCACCTCGCTCTTCTTTCTCCCGCTTTCTCCCTGTTTTCCTGTCAGATTTTTAGCACACAAATGGTGGCTAAACAATCACGCCCACGTCGACCTTCTTCCAGTCGTTCATCAGCAGGATCAGGCAATGCTCGACCTGATAGATCGCATAGCAGACGTCGGTCATCTCATCATCGTCGCCTCTCTGAGCGACAGAGTACCCTGATGACCATGACAGAGGAAGAAGAGCTAGAAGAGTCCCAGACCAGCCCGGCATTCTCTAAACCCCACCTGCCAACCTTTCCTGCCCGCGTTGCTACCAGGTCTTCAGATCAACGTAGATTATCTGCGCCAGTTGGATCCCTCTCAAACGTTCCACGACTATCAATTGCCGAACGGTTCATGGCTCCCTCTGCAGACAAATCAACAGCAACAGCAACCTCACCAAAGGTCCTTGTTCCTACTCGCGTCAATTCTTCTCAATCAGAGGAGCGTTCATACAATACCAATTCCAAGGAAGAAGGACGGCCGACTGTTCCCATGGCAACCGTTCTATCCCGCCATTCTCACGACACTGACACATATATGTCCTGTCTATCAGGCAATACATCCTTTCGCGGGTCACTATTGTCATCTCCAGATCCACGAAGGCTGACAATCGCTAGTGCCTTTATGTCGATCAAGAAAATCGAGTCTGACAGTGGGGAGCACCGACCAGGGATCCCCCTTTTTCAAGAGCCTTCCCAGTCCAGTAGTATTGAACGAGATGCAACGCCACGTATGTACTATCTTGAGCTAGAGGATTATAATCTGTGTATAGTTGATGGACAGGGAATCTAGTTTCATTCTACTAAGTATTGACATGTATATTAGTTGGATCAATCTATCAACACGAGAGTGTGGTAGCACCCATTACTTCACGACGATCTAGTACCCTATCAGACCCACGCTTTCACCTCAATCTCAATGCTTCACCCACAAGCACCGTTAAACTCTCGACTATAGACCATCGGCATAGCAATCGTGTGTGGGGAAGTGAGGTGACCCTGGACGGTAGAGCAGATAAATATAAAAGACATCAATTGTCTGGAGGGGATGAACGAGATGTTGGAAAAGAAGATTGTCGGTCAGAATCCCACCGGTTCTATTCGGTAGTCCAGCCTTCGTATGAGAAACACTATTCGAATAGTGAACTACGGTACGACGATGTGGATTTGTTTGCAGTCGAGAGAGGACCTCCTGCACCTAAAAGAAAACCTATCCAAGAGCCACCGGCAGCCGAGTATACTCACGGTGTCTGGTTGGGATGCTGCTTCTTTGGGTGGAGAAGGGGTTATAGATCTAATCCCCATGACAACAAAGACTCGCGAATGGCGGCTGGTCGTGGACATTGCAGACATAGAGCATGGGTCATTTGTGTGTTCCTGGGTTTGCTGGTAGCTGGTCTTGTTGTGTCATTTATATGGCCACGCATTCCACTCATGCGTATTGAAGGTGCCTCGGCTACCCTTTCAGCAAAGATCACCCAGACTCGCCAGAACGACCGGGTTGGCAATGTTGCATTTGAGAGCGAATGGCTGGTAAATGTTACGGTTGACAATCGACACAACTATCTACCGACCCGCCTCACTCGACTCCAGGTAGTCGCCAAGGACTCCTTGACCGGACTTGTGATTGGAAAAGGTGTACACAATAACGATGCAACTCCTGACCCAATCATCCTTCCAGAAAGAAGAATATCAATGATACAGGTGCCTGTTCACCTGAATTACCAAGCGCGCGACGCTTCTGATACTACCTTTGTTAACCTTGTTAATGCTTGTTTTTCACAATCAGTGACTTCCTCAGAGAATGATGCCAACAATACTCTAACACCATCTCAAACCATCATTCCAGTATCAATACAGCAGCACCGGGAGTCTCTGCAGCTTCACTTTTGGATGACACTCTCAATTACGGGATTAGATTGGACTGGCTATCGTCCTACGGTGATTGCGACTCCTGCTTCTGGAGGATTTGCATGCCCACTTTCATAGCTTGAATGTTTTTCTTTCTTTCTTTCATATAACAGAAAAAAGTACTTGGCCTAGCTATTGTACTCTTTTGATGGTTTCATTTCACTTGATTTCTTTAAATGAACCAAAGATTGTAACGTAGTACACTTTTCCCTGTCTCCCACACACATCTTCCTCTGCAAACTGTAATCCATGTCATTCCTATTAAATGCCTAATATAAGCTTTATTTTTATTTTTTAGAAGAGAAAAAAAAAGAAAGAGATTAATATTGAACTAGACATTTAAGAGAGGGCACCTGATAACGAAACAGTAAGAGGGAAACAATGACAGTCTGTTGATAGTCATGCCATAAAACAGGTGGAATTATTTTAACGTTTATATTATTTTTATATCTTGCTGTTTCAAGTTTCATTGCTTTAGAGACACGCTGTCAATGGAAGCTTATAACTCGCTCTTACCCTGGCAATGGGCCATGATTGGCATTGCAATTGCCCTGGTTATCTTTCTGGGTATCATTATCTGTTATTTTTGCTGTAGAAAAAGACCTGGTACCCAAAGTATCGAATCGGCCGTTCACCAACCAGAGACGGAAGTACCGAGTCCATTGATACATGAACAGATAACACTGTCTGAGCATCACAAAGTACCTCCTAGAAATGCCGAGTACTCGACTGAATTATCAGCACCACCACCAAGAATACAGTCTCGACACATCAACAGTGAGCACAACCCAACATCACCAGAAAAACCAGGACGGATCTGCTCGCTTTCTCTGACCACGGAAGCTGCCTTGACGACCTACATCATACCCCCAAGGACTCCTGGGAGCACTTCTTCTGCTGACCCGTCTGCATACTCAATCGACATATCATTAGGACAAACCATTACGCCCAATCAGACACCTGGACCAAGTACACGCCACAACTCACCGTTCCATAACTCTATGCGTGGCCCAACACCACCATGGACAAAATCTTAGATATGTTATTAATAATCATGTACTTGAAACCAGTCAAAAGTTAAGGTGTATTTATTGACATGTGAATCGGTCATAGAGTACAAGACTTTATTGTTATTGTTGAAATGTGTCGATTTATACCCTATTTCTCACAGCAAACAAGCACAATGAGCACAATAAACATTACCAATCCATTACCCTTTCAAGAATGTCTGTCTAGCCCTTCTTGACCAGATACTGTCCAGGAAATGCCTAGAGACATGAACACTTGTACATTTATTAGTTTTCAAGGAAAAAAAAACTAATTTGGTTTATTTTTTTAGGCTTGCCACCAATAGGACTTGTAATTAACTGATTTAAAAGATTAATAGAATGATACACAACGAATCGGAACAAGTTCACGGAGCATTCTTGGGCTCAGGGCAATTGGTTTCCATGGTTTCTGTTTCCGCTTTCCATCTCGGACTACACCTGTTGCTGCTCTTGGTGGTTATGGCTTGGCATGCCTGATGCTCCTTTTTTGTGTTTATACTTCTTTGATCTAATTCTGGAAATAGCAAACTTGGATTTGACAATATGCTTGATTTTGTTATGATTATTGATGTCCAATTTAGAAAAGAATTATTATTATTACAACAACAACAAAAAGAGCGGCCCATTGTTCTATAAACCTGATCCAACTCTACTAAACAGATCTTGTACCTCCTATCAGAAAATAGAATAATTGATTTCTTGTATTTGTAAATTGGCCAATTCTGCTATTAATTGTCTATTTAATCTGGTTGGATACCTATACATGTAAAAACAAGGTCATAAGAGGGATGCAAGGACTAGGGCATCTTGAAGTGGCATTGGTCTCAATCATACACTCTGTTTATATACCCAGACCTACCCTCTGGTTTGCTACCTTGGCAACCGTAAAGCACAATATAGACAATATCACCAGTGATTGGCTAATGTATCACCCATTTGACTTGCTCTAGATGGACATCAGAAATCCTCCTTTTTTGGTATAATTATCTGTCATTATGAAAATAAAGGGAAAAAAAACGAGTGTATTGTGGTCAATATTTTATAAAGCTACTTTACCTGGGACTATTAAAAGGTCAATGTATTGCGATTCTAAACTAGGGACTTTAAGAGATGATAAAGTCTATAAGGAGTGGAATCTACAAGGCTGGTTGGCCCTATAAAGGAGCCAAGGCTATGAATAGTTGATGATTGATTATTGTAATGATTGTAATGATTGTTATCACTGCTATTTCTGGGTTTAATCACCAATGCCTGGGTCGCCTAGTGAGTAGTGATGGTTCGAGTATTTTGGTGTTGATCAGAGCATTCCAAGAGATCAATAAAATAGAGTTCCGTGCCATCTTGTGGTTGGAAGCGCGACCTTGGATCTTAATTAAATTCGGTGTTTGGCCTAGAGCAATAAGAGCAAGATCAATGGTGATTGATATGAGATGCCTTGGATATAAATCAATGCCAATAAACCCAAGATCTAATATACATGTAGGGCACAGAAAGAAAAAAAACATTTGGATTGTTGAGTTTTACGGATAAAGGGTTTAATTTTTGCCTAAATTGCTAGGAAAGGCAAGATTCCCAAGAGTAAAAGGCACCCAAGTATGACCATCTTTTGTAAAGTTTTGGCCCAACTCGATGCAGCCCACTCACGGTGCACAGGAGGACTAATAAAGATTGTATTTAAATGAACAAATGAATGATAGAAATCACAGCCGACTCTATTGGTTCCTTTCCTCTTCTTTCTAATGTGCATTCGAGGGATACGACGCCCATACTTTGCTGCATTCCATAGCAACCTCACCAAATGAGACGCACGTAGACTGGAATGCAGAGCGTATATGATATGAATCATCTGTACTTGCAGATGGTTAAAGAAGTCCTCACATTTTGACAAGTAAAGTTGAGATGTCGCCGATATAAATTAAAATGGAAATTAAGAATGGGTCTCGACTAAGTAACTCTATATAATAATAGTAGATCTGGTGTATTTTGTCTGCGAACAGGTTGAAACACAAGAAAAACCAAAGGCTATTTATACTTTACAAGGCTTTGGAGTAGGAAGCATTTGCTTAATACCCAAGCAAGCCTGTAGTCTATTGACGCATCCCCTTTAGCATCTTGACCATTCCCAAAGATTCTTGCTCCGTTATATATATATTTATTTATTTTTTTAAAACGGATTGCTTTTAATTCACATTTGATTGGCCGCAAAACAAGGAAATAAAACATTCTAGAACGCGAGTTCTTTTATGAAATATAATATAATATATAATATTTATATATATACATATAATATATAATAGCAATCTAAACCGCAAGAAATATGTATAGATATGCGCAGAACTGATCTCCTTTATGTTTATATAGATCTAGGCATTACCTGAAGGAGATTACCAAAGAAAATAAATTATCAAGAGTCAAACTATATATATATATATACATGTATATATTTTAAGAAAGCTAGTTCATTTTTAGGTAGGATCAGCTATAATACACATGTTTATAATAATAATAAATAATAATGATAATATTTAATTTTGAATGGGCAGAAAGAGTAACCATGGCTACCTTGCTAGACCTCTATAGTCTCTGGGCGTACTCAATTCGACCTTTTCAGCTTGTTTAACTACCGAGAACCAAAACACTATAGAGATATAATGTCGAGTCCCTCTTTTGGATAAATTGGACCAAATGTTTATTTTATTTTATTCGATTCAATTCAATTCAACCTTTTTTAACCACCACAATTGCTTCCCAGTGTCTCGAACCCTTCTTTCTCTCCAATGTTTCGCAAAAATGCCTGGTCATCAATAGTATCTCACATATGGCATGTGTTTGTATTCTTTATATTGCTGATGATATTTCTATTGCTGGCCTTTATGTTCCAAGACAACCATGTATTCCACCCTTTACCCCAGAGTATCTTTGAGCAAATCAATTATACCCACCTGGCCATCAATGACACTCTCTATCCTGTCGAGAGCAACATCTTGCGTCTCTTTCCAGACATAATGCAATCAATCCTTTTACGGGTCGACAGCGACTATGTCCTGGAGGCTGACCCCTGGATAACCTATAAATCAGACGAACACGACACCGATTGGGAGTCCTGGGTCGATCAAGATGGCCTTGAAACCCAAGAAACTCAACTTAAATACTCTTGCAAATACCAGCCATTACCTTTTCCCATATTACACCATGTAGTAGCCAGTGCGGTTGGAGTAGAGAACTATGGGCCCGCATTCGACCGTCTGCCTGCAGTCGACAAGCCTTTCCTTATTCTCCCCTTTATTCCCAACACAACCCTCCAGTCTGACGACACATTTTGCATCAGAGTCGTCGTTAGCCAGCCAACCCCCGACCCATCCAATCCCTACCAATACCTCTACAAACCCAACCAATATCAGAACAGCAGGCTGGTTTCTCCCTGGTGGGATACAATGATGGTTACGGTCCAGCACAACCAGACAAATGCAACCACAACCTTGCCCATGCAACCCTGGTCTGGGCACATGGTACTGCGCAAGGACAGGATGGCGCGACTTCTCGGAGGCCAGGCACCGGGCTGGTACAAAGATATGGAAGAAACGATTGCCGAGAGAGATCTGATTCATGTTTATGAGGCCGACATTAACCTCAAGGACATTGGAGACTATGTCGTCCAGGGCCTTCTCGAGTACCAGGCAGGAAAATGGAATTTTGAATTGGGTCCTGTCAACCCATATGAACCCAAGACATTGCCAGTATATCCACTAGGTGCACAGAATATCCGAGTCGTCAATCCAGCCAACCAACGACCAAAGTCAGAAGCCCAGGCCCAAAAGGAGATTCTCGATGCCCATCTGGCTCTTCCACTCTGCCAGAGTGCCAACAATCTAGGCCGATGGCTGCCTGTTCCTCGCGGCTACAACACCACTCGTTTGGCCGGAATTGATCACCATAACAAGGTGTGGGCCCCTTTCAAGTGTCGGTACCGCAAACTAAGTTATGACCAATTCAATCGATGCCTGGCTCGTCGCTATCCTAACGGTGTCGATCTCTATGGTGATTCGAATACCAGGCGTTCTCTAAAGGCAATGTTGAGCCATGGTGCATGGTGCAATACCCAGCTGCGAGTGTCTAAAAAGCTACTGAATCCCCAGGGCCCACGCAACTGGACATCTTCTGGAGATGATAATCAGAAGCGATCCTGTTATTGTGAAGATTATACAGAGCCAAGCTGGAATAATAATTGGCTGGACCCGCATATTCGGCTAAATACTCTTTTCTTTGAAAATACCGACGAGGAAACCAAGGCACTGGGAAAAACAGAGTGGGACAACAGCATGAAAGTCGCCGACAAGGTTCGCCTCCGTAGCTACAAGTGGGATGGACTGACCTACCTCAATAACCCAGGCTGGGATACTGCATTTCTGCCTCTGTTTGGCGATCATTCTGTCCGCCCTGATATTGTGGTGTTTTCACTGGGCAATTGGGATGCGGCATTCTTGACGCTGGCTGATTTTGACAGGGATCTGACCAGGTTGATTGAATTGATCAAACTTGCCTACCAGACCACTGGCCATACAAAGATCATTTACCGCACTCCCCAGTACTTTTGCTGCCGTACAGACAGCTCGGTTCGAGAGAGACGGGTCAGTGGTGGCCGTATTCAATCCTTTGACCATCTGGCCCGCACTCGGTTCATTAATGAGCTTAGGGCAGAGGTCTGGGACACATTGGCAATGGGGGAGGCCAGGACATGGGATGAAAAGATTGAAAGTGTCGAGTGTCCTTCGAACCATGTGCCGTCTGATATAGTTGAGCAAGAAAATCAGGTCTTGATGAACTCGCTCTGCAACACTCCTTTAAAAAAGTAACTCTTGATCCCTTACACTACATTATTAATACGCCAACCTAATTTTCATTTTGACCATCTAATGGTATACATTTATATACTATATTCTATTCTATTAAATATCATTAAACTTGATTTAAACATTCATCATAAAATTAGTACATGTCAAACTGGTTCAAGGCTGGTTAAACACATTTTTTTAAATAATAATAATAATATATTTTTTATTAGCATATCAGTGGCCGGTGGAGGGTCACATCCTCTGCCAATACCCCTGTCCAGTGCTTGTCTAGCCGCATATCTGGATGCGCTACAGACAGGTGGGGTTTGTCGGCAATCCAGGAATGCACACCCAAGGTGTCCTTTTCCTTGATGTTGAAACCTGCAGCAGCTGCAGACAATAGACTGACACACTCTAGTCTCGGACAGACGATCATCAGATCAACCAAGTGCTGACTAGACCATGTGCGGCGCGTTGCCAATGTAAGGAATCGTAAGGGAAGACATGATGTGGTCCTTAAGAGGGTTATAAATGTAGGCGCATGAATGTGGACTTGACAGCCAAGAAGAAGCTCCGTCAGATCCGGACAGCGTGTCAGGAGTCGGGCGAGAGTGGTTGCATCGAGCGAAGTGAAGTTTGTCTGGTTTGGGGCCCCAACAAGCTTCAGTCGCCGTAATGGCAGGCTTGGCTGTGTGAATTTAAAGGCATGGTCAGATAGAGTGGTCCAGCCACAGATCGTGAGCTCCTCGAGATTAGGACAGTTTGTTAAGATGTAGCGTACGATATTGTCTCGAACACCCCGGATACGAATTGACCGAATGTGCTCGAGATGCGGCTCGAGAAGCGCCTTGAGATCAAAAAGCTGCCATAATGCAATTGATTTGCTCGGCCTTTCTGGGGGTTCAAGCCACAAATGACGCCAGAAAAAAGGGTCGTCGCAAAAGAGCTGGAGTGTAATTGAGACGGTCCGGAGGGTGGCCAGGTCTCTCAAAGGAAGCCAAGACAGGCAATTGAAGAGCAATTCAGAAGGTAGATCTTGTAGAGATGCCATGGTGTGTTTTTTAGAGAAAGGATAATAATAAAAGAACTCAATCATGGGGATTCGGCTCCCTTTATATGATGGGTATGCGGGGGGACGTCTTCGCGGCCCAACCCGAGCAGGACAGATCTGGCTTTGATTGGTAAGAATTATGGGACAATTGATGCAGAAAGTGATACGTCATGTGTCATTTTTTTAGAAGGACAAAAAAAAAGTAAGAATATACTAGGGCTTCCAATTGCCAAGACTTGAGATTTTATTTTTATTTTTTTTATTATTTTTAAAAAAATGTTGCGTTTCATTAATCGCATCTTGTCCAAATATGGAAATTGTGCTAGTTTATCATTATTTTTTTTGCGTATTTGTGCTCCAGCAGCCAGGACAATTGTGCAACACTTCATGAATAAAGATGTCACAATCCACACAGAAATCCTGCTTGCACTTTGGACATTGGAAATGAACCTGATTGTTGGCCTCCTTGTCCAAGGGAACTATACAAGAGAAGCAATTGGAGTTTCTGGTGCTACTCCAGAATCAGTAAGTGTGTCGACTAGTGCCAATTATTACCTGTTCCTAATCTCATCAAAGTTGTCCACCGGGAACAAATGGTGATATGATCGGGCCAAGTGAGGGGACGAGACCAGCGTCAACCCACACACATCACAATCACTAGGTATGTCGCACACCTTGGACCGACATCTTGGACAGATGTAGCCTCCTGTAGTCAACTTTGAATGACTAGAGCATATGTCCATGTCAGATTGAATGAGTGTGCATAACCAAAGAGAATCCTACCAGACACAGAATGTCGCATGTTCTTCAGTCTGCCGGCGTGGGAATCCCATTGTAACCAGATTGGATGTGTTCTTGTTTGGTGCCACTGCTGGTGGAGGAACTGCCTCGAATAGCAAGTCCTTGTAGTGGGCCTCGTTTAGAATCACACCATAAGAACCTAATTATCATTCATGGATATTGTGTTTCAACACACACACATATGTATATATATGTATATATATATGTATATATTAAACAACACTAACCCTTGGTCGCCTTGCTGAGTGCTCGGCAAATTTGGACCTCTGCTGCAAGTCCAACCACATTAACACGCACCATTTCCTTCTGCAGCAGATCGATCGTATCATGGACATCGTTGGGGTCACACGTCGTCAAAGCACCAAAGATCAAGAGGATTTCTTTGGAGCCATGTGTAGGCACTCCCATCATGCCCGCCCTTGCCAATTGCAGTGCGTTTTGAAGCGAAGGCTCTCCACTGGTCTCGGTGTTCTTTTTGGTTTTGAGTGCTCGGATATGATCTGTAGGATTCCCGCTCAACTCGGTCAATTTCTCTGCAATGCCATCGCGCGTAACAATAATGCCGAGTTGGGAGATTGGATTCTGATCAAAGTACTCAATCACAAACTGTTGAGCGTAATTAAGTGTAAGTTCTACTCGGCTGGGTCGTAGATCCTTTTCGTTCATTGCCTCTGACAGATCAATGATTATAAACAAGTGTCGAATGATTCCACGTTGGATGATTGCCGTGTCCTTGAGCAGTCTAGCATCCAATTTGGTTATTTTGATGTGATGTAAAAGACTATATTGTACCTCCTTCGCTTTCGCTGCTGTTGTAAATGGGCTACGGCACTGCTCAATCTACCCTCGGAATCCTCTTGAAGGACATCCCAACTTCGCTTGTACTCTTCTTCCCAAGAGTACCCTGCCTTTCCCGTATCCTCATCCTGGTTGGCATCGTATGAGTCGTCTACGTCAATGTATTCATCATCGGCAGGTTTACGAGGACCCATGGTAATGGAGTTAGTCCTTTGTGCGCAATGCAATCGTATGCCAGGCACTGTATCGGACATGTGACTGTTTAATTAGACTTTAAAAGTGCCATTCACATTAATTATTGGCCCAATGTACCAAACAATATATGGCTCCTGTATCCATAATAGCTTGGAATGAGAGGGTTACAAGATACTTCTTTGTTACATGGTTTGATTGATTATTGACGCAACCATGCATGCAAAGCACATTATTTCTTGTACCAAAAGATGGTTAGTGACAGCCGATGAAACCAAGACAAACAATACCCATTGGGGAAAGGTGATCAATTGTGGGGGTATTACTCACATGGCACCACGATTGATGATTAAAGTATTGATCTGGTTGATATTATATGATATCTAAAGGGCTATTGTGTGAACAGGCCAGTCTTCAAAGGAGGTTAGTATCGACGTCATTCCTGTTCCTTTGCGCTTAAATTGCCTCTATTTTTACATACTCTAAAAGGGGTTGGATTTTGGACAGCATCACAAAAAATAAATAAAGGTTTCCAAGTACTAATTTATCTGGTTGGCCAATGCTATCTATTGTGGTTGCTATGATCAAATTTCGTATGTATTTTTTATTGTTAGCTTTCTTTATGTCAACATGGCTAGACTTTGTTTGTATCATTTGACATTGTATGAAACAAGAGGTTGGGTGGTGTCAATACAAACAAGGCCCATTGCCTATGAGCCAATTGTAAAGTCCAACAGGCTCTAAAAGCAATGGAGCCATCTCGATCAAATACTTTTGGGCTTGTAACAAGGAGTGTGTATGCATTGAGCCTTGGTCTGCTTTTGTCAATACCGAATGCGATGCCTCCTATTGCTCCATATCTAATTAAATTATTGTACGTATTTTTATTTTTTATTTTTAGAGTTTATTCTATACATCACACACAACCCGCCAAAATTGGGTCTGAAGCCCTGTGCTGTCGATCTTTGTGTTTCTATTTTTACGACAATAATAATTCTATATAAATGCCACTCTTTTCCTGCTCTCTCTCTCTCTTCCTTTCTCTTTACAAATATATATATATATACATACATTTCCAATGACTGCTCTCACATTGTCTCGCTCTTGTACACGTACAAGCCGCCCACTCCAGGTCCGTTTCTGCCCCCAGCCGAGTGTAATGTACACCTATTCCCAGGCAGATTACGACAGAAGTGGTCTGTTTCCTGAAAACACGGACATGTCTTCGTTTATCAAACCGATCCTGTTCACAGTATCTGTGAATTTCATGGCACCCAAACCCCATTCCATGGCCACACCCCGCACAATTCGCAAAAAGAAGATCTCTAGGCCCAAATTGACGATTGACACCAGCAGTCTCCATGGCCCTCTATATTTTACTGGCATGACAACCAATCACGAGAAAAAGGAACGTCTGATGGATATTGAAGAATCAGACAGTCTAGAAGAAGATGACGAGTGGATCCTAAAGACAAGGGAAAATACCAGACGAAACAGTCTATTGACAATCTAAAATATCTCTTAGTATTTTCCCCCTCCCCCCCAAAAAAAGTAGTGCTTTTTCTTGTATATTCTCTCTTTCTCTTTCTTTCTTTCTTTTGTCCTTTGATTCGTACATACTTCTTTTAAAAATATTCTCATGTCCATACAATATAAATACAACTTCTATTTTCTCGCTCTCAATTATATGTGTATACAATTTACCTTGATCTGTACGATCCTATGATACAATCCCAAGAACACCCTCTCCTGCCCCATGTTTCTTAGCATTGTTTCAAAAAATAAAAAGGAAAATGTACAATCTACATCTATACATCTATACATCCTGACGATATGTGATATAAATACCTATATTCTGTGCTATTTTCTACTCAGGAGTCCAAAGTATATAAAGATACCTCCTTTTCATTTTAAGCTGAGATCAAACAGAGCAAAAAGGACGTGGCGGTACAGTCTTCGGAATTAAGACCGAATCATATATATATATTTGTGTGTGTGTGTGTATATATGTATATTTGATGTGTAGAGCATGTCACTTTTACTCTCAAATATACAAACCATCAATATTATTGCTATTAAAATAAACAATGTTACAGTATGCAAATGCGGGTACCTGGGCTGAGGTTCCAAAAATAATAGACAAAATCAAACTCTTTTTTTTGGGAAATTATTATTATTATTTTTGTATATTGCGGAGTATATAAATCCTCGATTCGCGACTACTAAAAATAAAAAATCGCGTTAATATGGGCGCCGTCTAAACTCCATTTTTTATATATATCAATTTAGGCTGATGAGATTGGTGTTTAATATACAAAATATGAAAATCTCTTTATTCCAACAAAGAGCCATTCAATTGACAATTAAACACTTCTAGCATATTCTTTGTTTCAAGGCTATTGTCATTGGCACAATCAATAGCTGTACAGTAACAATAAGCTTCTGTTTCTTTTATAAACTCTATTATAAAGTAGTGTAAATAAATTAAATTTTATATACATATATATATATATATTTGTACAAAAATGACAATTCCAAAGTTATTTATACTCATAATCTATACTTTCTATATAAACGCAATTTTTATTATCGGAAATAAAATATCGATTTTTTTTATCACTCGCAGAATCTACGCTTTTTGTATACAACATCTCCAACACAAATAAGATATATAAAAAGATTCTTTCTATATCTAGACCTTGTTAATCTTTACCATTGTATTCATGCTATGCGATCCAAGGATCCTTTAATTTCTTATTCACCAGATAGCCTATTTATCAAACACCCACAGATCTTTCTCAAAGAGAGAGAGAAAAACAAGTGTAATACAAAAACCCTGTTCGCGCTATCCTTACTCGGAACATCCGAAGGTGTGAAAGAGTTTGGATTTACACAAAACGGAGAATATTATAATGATGTCTACATACAACAATACACAATCTCTATTTTTATAGGGTCATAATGATACAAAAAGTTACAAGACACCATACATTGATATTTATAATCAAGGTTTGGAGGGTAGAGTAACGTGTAAAGTACATTTTTATGCTTTTTTTTTGTAAATGTAACACCAAAAGACATGATTGTATGGTAATTGTAATTGTAATTGTAATTGTAATGTTTAGACGCCTTTTCAACAAATTGCAACATTCCTGGAGAAATTCAAATCGTATATTTTCAGATATCTAGGTGTATAGCAACAACAATCATATCGCTCAAAATGAAATGAGTAACCAATTGATCCTGAGTCTGGCTACCATCTTTTTTTTTGGGCGAGCAAAAGCTAGTTGTGCTTTTGGTCCAGTGTAAAAGGTATGATTCACAAGGACACTGGATTTGTGTAATGTTATCCATGGCACCTTATTTTATACTTTTTTGGTCCATGTCCATTTAAACAGAAAATATACACTACAGGCAAATAAAGGTTCAAGATACATTTTGGACTTACTCTCTCGATATATCTCCCCCAAAATATATATATATCTATATGACCAAATAATGAAATACATTTTAAGAAGAAGAAGAAAAAAGGCATTATTATTATCGTCAATATTTATCTTTCTGATCAAGCTAATCCAGAGATTTCCAGCTATTTTTTTCTCCTTTTGCTTATTTAGGCTTGGGTGAACCTTGTAATCGAGAAGGCTTCGGGAATTATCATCAGCAGCTATTCATCTATCGATCATGACCAGAAAGCCACGGTAACCAGATCAAGCACATATTCACACCATAGTTTATCCATTGTTGTTTTGAACCTTTTTTTTTGGGTTTACACTAGGCACAATTAATATTGTATTTTTAAAGATAGAGAGAGAAATAACGACAATGTCTGGTGAAAGTGTGATTCACTCTTTATTGTATTCAATGCCATTCTTAAACCACCTTGAATGTTACATGATGTTCTTTTTGTATAAAGTCGCTTTCGGCAAATCATTGTTATCTCGAATTTTGGTATTGTGATTCAAGTTAATAGTATGAAACCAAGCTTTGCGAATTTAGCTTGCATGCCAATGTTATCTGATACAATGTCTTGGCCTGGGTCTATACAGAGCCGAGATTCCTATTTTAAATTTGTTGGGGAAACATCTATTGTCTATGAAATGTTGGATTTTTACTAGGTTTTCTAGACATATTTCCTCTTTGTCAAGACCAATTCTAATGCTGTTGTTTTTGTTGTTTTTTTATTGTCTTAAGAAAAGAGCAATTTACTTGTAGTACACGGCCTATAAAGAACTCGCGCAGCTTTTCACACAAAATTGAACCTTTTAACAATAAAATATATGTTTACAGCTCTCTTGGTTTAAAGGCATTCTCAAGGCATTATTAGACTATTCCCAAACTTATGTCAAGGGGGGGAGGGAGAAATGTAAAAAAGACCATATGATGGACTTGTAATCTCTGATTGTTCAATTAAGACGAGGCTTGGTACACTTTGTCTTTAAAAAGTTTCCTTTGAGATCTTTAAGTTTTATTACTGCTAATATTATACACAAACATTCTGTGGTTCAAAGAAGGTTTCTTTGATATGTTTTCCAGGTCAACATCATTGTTTTGAATCCTTTGAGATCTTTTTACAAAAGTTTTTATTTTTTTGTACATCTCATTCAATTCTTTTTGGTCGCCCTGGATTCTTAATTATCTCAAATGAGCTAGTTTATATGTGGTGCCCAAGGATCCTCAAAAGAATGTCATATTGATTGTCTTTTTTTTGGTGTGTCTCTTAATCACACAGCAAAAGGGGTTTATTTGAGTATTCTCGTAATATTTTTGATATACCTTTTTTTTCTTCCTTCCAATTCTTCTTTAGATTATGTATTTTATCAAATAAAGGTCTTTTAACAGTTATTTAATTGCGTTTTAAGAGTCAAATATACGTTTAATTCAGGCATGATAAATATTTATTCACATTTAATAACCAATGATAATCTTGACTTGGGATTCTCTACAAGGTACTTTATGATATACAACAAGGCGTTTTAGAATATTCTAAAGGTATAATGCCATATTTAATACAATGAAGAATGTTAAACTAGCTATTTATATAATCTCTTGACTGTGATTGTATACATCTTACTACTAATAAAAGATGATCTGGATTGTTATGACATACACATCGCAGCCAGTTTTGGACTCCTGTTTGCTAATATATATATATAATGTTAAATATTTTATAGAAATATATACTCTATCATTTTTGGCTTTTGATAATTTATTTATACTTTAAAATTTCCAAATATTTTTTTAATAACATTATAATTTAGGATTCGATATCATTATATCAATAATAATAATAATAATAATACGCAGATTCAGTAGAGGCAAAGTTTACTTGGATAAATAAGACGGATTATTATTGGTATTTATTGAACTCATGATAGATGAGCGATACTTTTATCAGTGTTTACAGAGCTGGTGACATTGGCGTTGCTGGTACCAACTGTGGCATAGCACTACAAAACACCTGTGTCAGGAATAATCCTTGGCTGCACATAAATATATATATGCAGCTCATCTTTTATTGTAAATTATGCACATTAATTCCACTACATTCTGTATATTTTGTATTATAAAAGCTCAAACATGGCAAAAGAAGTACAAGACTCGAGAGAATGTCAATTTTTGGTACAAAATGTACGAGTACAAGACTACCAAGACTTTGGTGCTCTTAAAACAATATACACGTGGATGCTCTAATTCCTTTTTATTTGGCAGTTTTGCTCTATAGTAAATAAGCAATTCTCATGGCATATTTAGTTATAGCAAGTTGCACATAAAGAGAGATAGAGAGATTAAAGACTTAAAAAGACTGTCAAATAAAGAGACTTTTATCAAATATGTCCATATTATTACCATTAGTGTTTTACTTTTATGATCTGTTTCGAATAGCCCTATATCATACATACTGACCAGATTAGTATATAAAAGTGAATGTTTTGGCCTATATTATTTCAGTCTCGAACGTGTGTCTTTATACAGGCTTACAAGTCGTTTATTTGTTTATTAACTTTAAATACAAGTAATAAAATGTTGATCATATAAATAATTAATGAGGTTTCCATAAGATGATTTGTTTATACCAATCATTATGTACATATGTAAATTATCATTGAAACATGGAAACCAAGTTGTTTGAAAAAAAGTTGTAGTTAAACCACCATGGCAACTTTTCACTTGGATCTCAAGGGTCTATAGTCTGCAAGACATGACTAGATAGAATAGTTGCGTACAGATATTTTATCGATAATCAAGTGCGGGTATCTTTAGGGCATTAGAGTATATATGAGTGGCCTCTATGAGATCCTGACTAGATTCTCTCTCTCTCTCCATCTCTCTTTTGATAGCCATAAATATACCAAGAGTAAAAAAGATCTTGACGATAACATATCATGAGTTCCAATATGGAAACCATTATAATTATAAAGGCAACTAGTCTCGTCAGGATTAATACTGAATCTGTAGAGGATTGTGGTACTGTGCCGGTATCCACAACTGGATATCAGCACTTGGATCCCTTTTTTGAGAAATGTGGAACAATCTCAAAGCAAGTTTACAAGTCTTTGGATAAATTACGGGATCTATCAGTTACAGGATATGAGGAAATAGTAACGCTACAATAGACATTAAAGCATCATATTTAATGATGATTATATACACTTATTCCAACGTGTTTGCTAATTCTGGGCAGAGACAAAGTTTACAACAAGTATATTCCAGAATAAGAGTCTGACAGAATACCTTGACTATAACCAAAAAATATATATAAAAAAGACGGCGACTGTCACGGAAATGATGGACTCCTTGAAACCAATTCAAAAAGTATCTGAAATTGACTAGATATTAATTTTTCAAAACAATCAGCATGAAAGAATTTGTATCTTTTTCTTCTTCTAGCGAGCTAAATACAAGATGGGCGTATCCAAGGTTATTCTTGACTGATTTGTTAATATCCCAATAAACAAACAATAAAACACATATTGACAACTGTCGTCAAGAGTTTGGGGGGGATCAAAAAGAAGTACACAAAAAAAAAGGTTTTTTTTCATACTTTGGGCATAAACAAGCTATCCGAGTCCTGTCATTTGTATATTGTTGTATTATATCAAATAAGCTTTTTGTATTTGTCACATTCCAGATCAACTTGTTTCATTCCAACAAACATCAACATTAGAGTATTGAACCTACAAATGTTTAGAGTCACCGTTTAATTGGCCTCGAGACATTCACCGGGAATCTATAAAAATATGCAAAAAGGGCACACATGTCAGAGGCGACCATTATATGGATAAAGAGTATTGATTGCAGATGAGCCTGAGCATGAATGATAATATTATGCTCTTAAAATCATAATGATCAATGACAACAGTCTTGTAATAAAGTATATTGGTATATTTCGAATAAACCATACCAAAAGATCTAGCCGACCGTAATTGCATTGGGTTTATACCGATTTCCAGCAAGATAATATATATATATTACTAGTACCACAATGTCAAGTGCCTTGGTATGCTGTATTAAACTCAACAAGTCTTGAGATGTATTCTGCTGGACATGAGTGGGTCTTTCAAAGTTTCAACGACTATAAAACTCTTGGACTCCAAACTAGCCTGGCTGAGAATTAGAGTAGAATTGGTGATATTTCTATTGAAACGATCATCTGCCATTACTCATTAAATTGGTGCCAATTTGGACACTTTGATAAATGCCTTGGTGACATGGTCAAGTATTTGTCAATAAAGATATGTACCAAACTCTTGTTGCAAAAAACCATTCCACAAACTTATATTATCCTTTTATGAAACACTACTTTTACACGGCGTCTAAACCCTAAAGATATTCTAATTGCTGGTAAGAGGGTGTTTCATTTTTTGGTTCTACACAGTTGTTTGTGCAAGGTATTTCATCATGAAAAATACAAAGAACCTTCTAAACTTTATGTCAAAACCTCTTTATAACACTGTACCACATACTATACATGTTGAACAAGCCAATTACCTTAATATTTGTATTTTGTAAATACAGATAAACTGCGTATATTAGTCAGCGGGTTAAAAAAGCATACAACAACCTATGTCATGTAGTCAAACAAGAATATGTACATGTATGTATGTATGTGTGTATGTGTGTATTGTAAACTGCCCTGAATCAATATTTAAACAATCAATTGTCCAAAGCATTGCAATATCTATGGCCTATATAGTCTGACTAGGTCTAATGTTGTATGTAGCATCTTAAACACAAAAGGTATATAAATGGTAGACACCACACCATTTCGCCATTAGTCAATGTTTGAGTTCTTTAGTCTCACAAGCCATCTTGTGGTCAATCGTCTTTTTATTTTTATTATTTACTGATCATAAAACCAAACACAAGAATACATATGATCATTTAAAAAAAAATAGACATTGTCTTACATGTCGATGTTCCTCAAGAATACCTTTTGCTCAACACCAATTTCAACTTTATAAAATCAATTGATAGCTATTAGATAAAAGTATCGATAGATCTATAATAAAAAACTAGATATTCTACTTTTTTTTTTCTATTTAAAAATATAATAATACGATAGTTTGAAGTGTAAAAAAAAGAAGAAGAGAGAATATTGTTGTTAAAGAGCTACATGTTGTTAATACGAGTTTTTATTTAATAAATTTATGTACAATTGCTTTAATATTTTTGTCAAGTGGGTATAACTCTGTTCATTTGGATTTGGCTTTATATTGCAAGTATTCATATAGAGAAATGGGTTGCTTTCCATTTATAAAAGCTTAAAGAAGTATACCAGTGTCTACCAAGACCCAATATTTTACAGGATCTATTTTTGAGAGAAAATATTTGATAAATTTTGTAAAATAAAGATTTTTGCACGTAAACCAACTCTAGTTGACACATTTTACTCTATTTTTTAACATTGCTTCATCGCTGTTAAAGCATCACTTTTTCTGAAATGATTATATCTTTATAATTGTTTCTTTTGACAAGACCAGCCTATATCTACTTGACAAAAATATTAAACCAATTGTGTATAATTTTATTATAAAAACTCGTATTAGCAACATGTAGCTCTTTAACAATAATATTCTCTCTTCTTCTTTTTTTACACTTCAAACTATCGTATTATTATATTTTTTAATAGAAAAAGTAGAATATCTAGTTTGTTATTATAGATCTATCGATACTTTTATCTAATAGCTATCAATTGATTTTATAAAGTTGAAATTGGTGTTGAGCAAAAGGTATTCTTGAGGAACATCGACATGTAAGACAATGTCTATATTTTTTTTGAAATGACTTCACATAATAATCAATAGAATGCTTTCCTGTAAAGAAGTACAGACTATATTTTAAACCAAGTCTAATGCCATTTGGAACCTTTATATTAAAACAAGGGATGTTAAAGACATACAAATAACAATGATCTACCATTAAAATACTTGATGTGGATTTTTGGCAGACTCTATTCAATAATCTTAGAGATATGCAAATCCTGACCCATTGTTATTATACTAATTTACTTGACCAAAGATGTCTATATGTATCCTCAGTTGTATTTATCCATTGGTAGATTATGTAGAGTAATACTCCTTGTCTCTTGAGCCACATATTTATGAAATGCATTTTGAATATCGTTTTGCGAGTACTTGTATATTAATACAGAAAAACATGCTCAATCCTGCTTAACCATGGTTCAAATGCCATACAATGTACAGATAAAAGGTTTGCTTGGAACCCTTTTCATAATCTACAGAATATTAAGCATACACGTCCAAACCAGATACAGAGAATCTTTAATACTTTAAGAGATACCAAAAAAAAAACCTCTCACTAATAATAATAATAATAATATAAAACATAATTATCCTTATAGTATAGCCACACTCGTCAAATTATTAGCTTTAATGTTTTGGCGTAAATGAAGAAAATAAGGCATGATTCGTGATTGTCCACAAAAGCTATGCATGTACTGTATAGGCTCTATAAGAATTGAATTTAACCCAATTAGACTCTGTTATGTGTTGATCTTAACTTTCAGGAGTATGCAATGTAAGCAGAGCCTGAAATATACAGCTTGGAATCTATTCTAGACATACTCTTCTCCATCTCTCACTGGCTGGTATGATCCTGGGAAAGCTCCGGGTGCCTCTGACCAATCTAACATCACAAATGGTAAGTATTAGGCCTAGTAGCCATAAGTAAATATACTCACTGCCAGCATTCAAGGTATCACCACGGTTCTGGATAGTGTTTACTGCAGCAAACACAGACACAGGCTATTACGATCATTAGACATCTCTCGATATTAAATGACCAATTCGATTCTTACCTTGACAATCAAGCTGATGATGTTCATACTAGATAACCAAAGCCATCAGTTTACCAGACAGTCTTTTAAGGATCTTACGTCATTGCGAATCCAAAGCCACTCTCCCCGTTGGGATTACCACCATGAAGAATAAGCCAAACGACATCAAGAAAGATACTAAGGCCCAAGGCACCAGTAAACTATGAAAAGGGAATGTTGTTTGGTTATCTAACCATCTAGACACTATGTCTGGGTGCTTATGGACATACCGTCTTGATAGGCGTATTGGACTCATGGTAGTTGTATGCCCAGATACCAAAGAAGAAGATTGGTATATTGTAGGTTGGGTTGGATGCAAGTGCTCCGAATAGTGATAGACCCTAAGAAGGATGAGAACAAGTACAATATTCGAGTAGATAAAGAAGCGATGTTTAATATATTAATGATAATCGCATTTTGACAGGTATGATGGCGTAACAAATAAAGCACATCTTTTTATGCTGTTAAAGATGTGTATCCTTATAACCCAGTTGGACCACCCCCATTTTTTTGTGTATAGGTCCATACATGGTCTTTATCTCTCTAATATTTTGTAGCATAAAAATGTACAGATTGGCGTGGTAATGTAGTATTGATGATTCCACATCTCATCCACGTCATACATTTCTATCTACCTCATGACTGTGCTCTCTCTCTTTCTCTTTCTCTTTTTATTTTAAAAATAGATACTCACAAGATGTACTCCCAGTAATGTAGCGAGGTTTGCTTGTTGTGCGATTCCTTGAAGATTGTCCATGATGACGATGATGGTAATGAAGCTTGGAATGCAGAACCTGAGAAAAAATGGATGCCCTTTTTTTAAAAAAACAAAAAGGCCGACCCAACGAGAAAAATAAAAATATATATAAAATAAAAATACAAGTTGTCCAGGATGGTTACACACCTATAAAGACTATTCTGACAATCCTTTTAAATGTCTCTTTTGGCCTTGATATTTATGCACAAGATGGCCACAATTCCAGCTAAATGTTTGCAAAGAGATTTGTATGTGTGTGTGTTTTTTGGACAAGATAATAATTGATTCTATTAGTAGCACACCATTCAAATCAGAGTTTTGGATTCAATTTTAGTACAATTGATTGATGGATTGATTGATTTAATAATCTGTCAAGATCAAACCGGTCTTTTTAAGGGATTTCCTCTGCAATTGTTATAATTGGCCCATCACCAACCAGCTGGCTACCAAGTGGTCTATTGATACTTCAGGTAATGGATAAAAATGGACCCCACGAGCCACACTATTATCGGAACTCTGTTGCAGACCCAACTATAAAAGCATATACTCAAAAGAACACGACCATGGCAGACTCTAGTGGAACCATATTTAATCAAATACATGATGCCTTTTTTTAATAGAGTCTTGGTAATTAAATCTAACATTAAAATACATACATTGTGGTTTTCATGTAGTACACAGCCTATATTTAATATGCCTATCCACTCTAAAACCTACAGCTCATAAAAAAACAGGCTGTCTGTTAAGAATACTGAGAATCTTAAGTATCTATTGTGTTTGATATCAGATCAATCAATTCGGGATCATTAAATGTCGATTGAAAGCAATCCAATTGACTGCCTCTTTAGATTACCATGGAAACCTTGTTAAATAGTGTTCCTGGTCCACTTGTTATGCTTCCTATAGCTTATGATCTAAACAAAAGGCCTTGTTGCTATAGCAATGGCGCATTCTGTACGACACGTGTAGAGTGGTAAGCTGTCACCAGAGCGGAAACTTAAAGAAAGACGATCTATATGTCCATGTTGAGCAACCAAATGTATTTTGCCATGCGACAATATGTGTCATTTTGATTGGCCAGTCTCCAAAGGTTACTTCTCTGGCTTGTGTCTTGCAGCATCTGCGTTGCTGACACCAGACGAATTAATACTAGGCCTACTCACACGTTTTCTTATCAACAAGCCTTTAATGAATATTTGGTACAAAGTGCCCTCGAATGGTTTCCGATATTTCTATTTCTTCTTAAAGGATAACCATCTCTGCCATTGCTCTTTTTATTCTCTAGTAACCGACATTAATAACCACTATATATGGCCGCTCTACCACGCAGCCCGCACAGTACGACAACTGGTAGTATAAATACTCCAGCGACAAGGAATCAGCCAACAACTTCTAGTCGACCCCTTAGCTATCCCTTTCCCTACAACCCAAGCTTGCAACAGCTGTCTCAGGCACTCCAATCTGATCAATTTCACAACATGGGGAACCAGAACCAAGGAGCGATATCTAGCTCACCAACCTACCTTAAACCAGACTCAATTCACCCTTTACGCAACTCCAGCAATACTGGACTCACCAGCAGATCAAACGACCAATATCCTCCTTTTGATCTAGAGTCCCTTAGTCTTCGAACCTCTACGTCTGCCCCATCTCAGTCAGGCAATTCTTATCTTTACAGAGACGTTAGGGCCACTGCATCTGCCACAGACGCCAATCAATATTCCAGAATTCCTCCACCAGCCTCTCCCCTCCCAGTCTTGCCCAGAACTATCCCCACCTTTCCAGCCTCAGACGAAGATCAGTATTCTCTGCAACAGAAACACAATCTAGCCCGAGAAACATTCAAGGTGCTTTATGCTGGAGAAGTGACCTACAAACCAGACAAAGGTCTTCTCTCAAAGACAAAAAGAGAATATTTTGTCTTGACCAACAATTATCTTTTGCGATACAAGTCGCAGCAAAAGGCTCGAGCCGATGTCGATTTCTTTGATACCAATCTGTCCAAAAAGCCAAAACAGACCTTTGAAAAGGATCAAATCTTGCTCAAGCTAGAGAATGTCTATGCCACTCATCCAGTCGTCGCTAATCGCAATTCATTTCGTGTCGAGCACTTGGACCCAACCACTCGCCAGGCCCTCCACTTTACCTTTACAGCCGATAGCTCCAAGGAAGCCGACCAGTGGATCAATACGATTGCCAAAACAGTCCGCATCCACCACCATGTCATGGAAACCGTATCTCCATCCGAGCGATTTGGAGCCATTGACCGAGTCCTGAAGCACAAGGATATGGTAGACAATTCCGAGAAGATGGTTATACACAAGGTCATCTTTAAAGAAAAGCATCTCAAACTATCCAAGGACAATACCGCAAATGGCGTAAAAGAGATCTTTATGGTCGTCCTGCTGGCCATCGGAAAATTTAGCATGTATGTACTACCAACGGGTTGTGCGGATGAAAAGTATATCCAGTCCGTTGATCGAGATCGTCATGGCCTCTTTTCTATCCAAAAGATTCACTATGATGGAAATGGAGATACGATTAAGCTGCTGCTCCGTCAGACTGACAAATCTTCTCGCCAGCTTGTGCTTGTGTCGACATTTGCAGAGACAATAGTCCAAACCCTTCGTCAGGCTGTGCACAGCATTCTTCCTAATGACCGCCACTTGACCTACACGATACAGGCTCCGGCTTATATCAAGGATGTTGCTTTCGTAAAGACACGATTGTCGATTCAAACCATGAATGTCCACCAAGAAGACGAAAACTCACTTCGATTCGAAATCATCCTTCAGGCTTACTGTGCTGCGCTTAATCTGAACAAGGCCCGGTTTGAATTTGAGATCAATGGCCCAATTGGATCCAAACGATTCTTACTTCTTCCTCCAAACGAAGTCAAGGAGTCTCCCCAGAATTATGAGAGGAGCGAACTTTTGGCAGTATTTCGTGCTCTAAGACACTGTGTGAGTAGGGGGGGATCCTGGGTCATGTTTTGTCTAGAAAAAATATTAATCATTAATCAATATATCCCTCTAGACCTTTTTTCGCGAAATTGATCTCTCTCACCAGCCTTTGAACCTACTCGAGCAGTGGGTCCTGAGAAAGGAAGATGGCTGGACAAATGTTCCTTCTGACATGCCAGATATCAACAATATGCTCTCAAGTGAGTTATTCTCCATCATATCCACCACAAAGACCCTGCGCAAACTCTGTCTGACCGACTGTGGCATTGGGTTGACCGAATCGCCTACATCCTCACTCTCGGTGATTGGAATTGCAATGTGTAGTGGGCAGATAGGACTGAATCAGATATGCATTGGAGAGAACAAAATGTCACCAGAAGATGTCCACACCCTCGTGTCTGGTATTCGCAGCAACAAAAAGGCAATTCGTGAACTAGACGTGCATTCGACCGGCCTAAGTCAAAGAGACGTCGAGACCATCGTAAAGAGCTTGATCACCACAAACCCCAGCCATCTTCAGTCGCTCGACATTTCATCCAACAACATCACCCTCCACCCTGCAATCATTGACTCGATCTTAAAGTATTTCAGTAGGCTGGTTATTCTGCGTATTCGAAAATGCAGTCTTCAACTGAGGCCAAACATGTTTGACGGCTGCAAACTTCGCGAGTTGGATATCGGAGGCAACAGACTAAACGATGGGTATGTTGGAATATTGATGCAATGGATCCATTCTCCCTCATTCTCTTCCATTCAAGCACTTCACCTGGACGATTGTTCTTTGCACGGTCAGCACGTCAACAACATCTTGATTGCCATTAGCCAGAGCAGAAACCAACGCATGCATCTCAGCATTGGTGACAATCCAATCATGAAGGAAGTCATGTACTTGCCAAAGCTATTTCACACTCTTATGCACGGCGAGGGTCCTCATTCTCTATCGCTGGCCAAGACCAAGTGGGAAGACAATACTCTACGTGAACTTTTGGATTGCATGCGCTACAATCCCACCCTGATATTTCTTGATATTTCTGATATCTCCATTGTCAATTCAACCATCTCTGCCGACACGATACGTATGATGTCCCTATTCTTTGAACGCAATACAGTTATGAAGGAGTTGAATATCAAGATGACTGGTGAAAACAGTGGTTTGAAGACCAATCTGGCCATGGCAATCACAGAGGCTCTCGAGGGCCTGAGTCGAAACACGACCATGGAACGTCTTGATGTTACTGGACTTGGATGGGGTGATGCTGGTACAATAGCCCTTGCCAATGTATTGGAAACCAATCATTCCTTGAGTCACCTTGGCTTGGATGATACAAAGGTAGACCTTATCCAACCTTAATCTGCAGTACATTTACAGTGTTATTAGACTACCATAGCTGGCTTCCGTGTATTGTCCAATGCTATCCAACAGAACACCAATATCATCAAGCTTGAAAAGCCTCGCATGGATCTGCGTTTCCAGCTCAAATCTCTAAAGGAGACCATCACAGGATATATCCACAGCGAAAATGAAACACTCTGGTTTATTGTTCATTCTACCGGAAGTGATGCCAGAAACGTAAAGGCCCAATTGCAAACCCAAGTCCAGGCTCGCCAGGTTGCAGAGTTTAACTATAAAAAGATCAATGATGTTGTGGACGGTCTAGTTGGTGCTTCCGAAAAGAACATGCAAGCACATCTGGCCAAGATGAAGCGCGACCAAGTCATACAGGCTCAAATACAAATGTCAGTCCAAGAGTTTTCCATGGCCCAGTTAAAGCTCCAAGAGCGTAGTGCACGTGGACCCAGCAGCAGCTCGACCAGAGTGGACCGGATCCCAAGCATTGCAAGCAAAGGTGATGAGAGCAGCAGTGTCGGCAGTGTCAATAGTGTCCCTTATCGATGCCGTCAGTTAAGCAGCAACAGCGTTCGATTTGTACCTATGCCTAGCTCTAGTTCAATGGCCTCCATGTCCTCTCCAGTCGAATCGCCTACTCGAGGGTTTCGAATATCGGATGATATTCCACCGCCAAACTTTTCTTATCTCAATGATTTCGAAAGTTGGGCTCAAGACCCTCCAGAGACACCAATCTCATCTCCCGTTTCGTCGTCGTATTACTATACCGATAAACCGCACGTGTATGCACACAATCAGCCCAGTGATCCTGCTTACAGTATGAGGAGTGAAAACAGTGGATACGATACCTCTTGGTATATACCTACCGGACAGGATCCGTACGGAGGGTCTGGATATCCGGGGCAGCCACAATTTAACGACATGATGGACGATCCAGGCTTCACAGACGATTTTGGTGTTGGTGGTAATGAACTGGGCGATATTGAGCAAAGAGTCTATGACAATGAGTCCGAGACAGACCGAAATTCATTTTGGGAAGAGAAGCATGCTATACGCTTGTGTTCAAACATATACTCACCTTCTGGCGATAGAGTACATTGATGAGTCTTTTTGTATTATTGATCTTGCATTGTTATTTTATTGCTACCCATTCCATGCTCCTTTTGATCTATAATCCATAGATTTCTCGTCCTCTCATTTGATCCTTGCCTATACCCAACTGTCCTTATCATGCTGGACCCCTCCTTCTTTTTTTAATCCTTGTCTATCCACATTCTTTTTCTATATGTATCTCAAGTCCCATTTCTTTACATTATATATCCCATCCTTTCATCAAAAACCAACAATGACAAATAAATATGCCACAAAATAAAAATATTTTTAAAAAAAGGTCTTGTTTCTTTGGCAAATGTGTAAAATGTGGGGTAAAACCAATTGGATACTAATCCAAAAAATACAGCAATGTATAGCATTTAGAGCGTACAAGAGTGTTTATAAGCAATAGAAACATTATACACTTTATTTTCCCAATTTAATATCTGCAATGACCAGTTACCACCATGGGTACAAGCTTTATGGCTTTAACTGTTCCTTAAAAAGAGAGAGAGAGAGGTTTACTGACAACTAAAACCAGAGTCTAAATCTCATTCAACGTTGTTTGTTATTCTATACCACATATATATAATATATATATAAGAATCATTACCGATTGCCAATAATTACTTGTAAAACATGGGAATTTCCATTAACAAAAAACAATATTTGCAGTGATTATACCAAGTCAAGTACTAGATCTTTGGCTCATCTGTCTTTATTACTTTCTTGTTGTTGCGGACAAAATAGAGCGTGTTGGTGTCTGGATCAAGCCGATCAATGCATGTTGGGGTTATGAGGCGATCGATAGTCGGGACTGTTTGACTCGAGTCAGCCAGACCCAAGCAGTAAGTTGCCCACGCGATAGGAACACTGAGGTATGCCTTTCTAAGGACGCTTATGGAAATCAGACGCATTTTGTCCATGTAGCTACCCAGCAGTAGTTTAAAGTATCTATCAGGACAGGATTCGTATAGCCCATAGAACTGTATGGGATCCTTGGTGACAACTACACAGCGTACGACAGACCTAACAAATCTGTTTTCTGGAAGATCCAGTGGCAGTTCATTGATTCGGTCCAACCCAGAGGTTCTGTCATAAAACACCAAGAAAAGAGCATACAGGGCGCAATGGTAGTTTTTAGGAGTAACCTTTATTTATTTATTTATTTGACAAAAGAATCTTGAGCTATGGGTCTTACTTTTTAACAAAAACAAAACAATAAATATAAACTCACACTGGGTATTTGGTAAAGTTCGTCTACCAAGACGCGCATACTCTTGAGAAGTTCGTTGTGGTTATTGGCTTGGATACAGCACATAACCGATTGTTCAAAGACCTTTACAGAGAACTCAAGATCGCCTTTGCTCCATTGGGATGCATATATGCCTTCCCGTAAGCCTCTCAGCAGATCAACAATAGAGGTCCATTCGGCTGGATTGTCTTGGCTTTGTATTTGAGAAGCCTATTCATATATATATATCTTTAGTATCCACCAAATGGCCACCAATCTACCTTTTCCGTCAACTTGGTCCACATGTCGTGTTGAATGTCAATATTAGCCAAACTAGAAATATATAGCCATCAATAAAGACACCTCTTTTCATTCTTTCTATAGTGCAACCAGTATAGCCAAAACATTCTTTCTTTCTGTTCTTTTTTTTTTTAAAGAAAAAACCCAATGATCTAGGTTACTGAAATTGATACCAAAAGTACGTTGGCTATCAAACATGGTTCATGTCTTGTTGGTCGTCGATAAATAATAATAATAATAATAAACTTGAAAAAAAGGGCTGGTTGATCAAAGATTCATAAACACAGGGACCAGGAATCGACCATAGTCTACCCAAACTGATTTGTAACAACTGATTGCACTATAGAAATATATGCTACCAAGACAAATATTTGGTATTTAATTGCCTTTGTCCTTTAGCAGCCTCATTACTGAAAGTCATTCGACTAACGAGTGGAAGTTGGCTTATTTCTGGCTTGCTATTCCAGTTCCGGGTAGAGCTTTTCAGGCCAAAAGCTAATAAAATAGACCTTGGTCAGTGGCCGTTCAAAGAAACCAGAGAATCAATGACACACATTCCATGTTGGGTGAGTCAATACGCGAATGTTTTGTGCCTTGTCTGTTTGTCATTTCAAAAGAATAATGTATTGGATTATATATATATATATATATAAAAGAAGAAGGGCATCTCGTGCAATGAGCTTTTTATTTGATTTTTATTAGTAAATCATAGACAGTCTGATAACCATGGTTCCGGACTTTACTCCGCAGTCATGGCGCGGCAAGAAATACCGTGACGCAGTTACAGACGCAGCTGAAACTATATAGAAACATTATACTTGGCTTTATGCCCTACACTTTTATTTTGGTTGTTTGGCTGTTTGGTAGAGGAAATTTGAATTTTAATACTAGTGTAATAAAGTATCTGAATGTATTGACTGGTATATTCTATTGCAAAAAATACGAATATAACATGTATCTCTAACATTGGCTCTCAATAACTTGGTCCGAGGCATGATTTACGCCACACTACTGTGGCTTCCAAGTATGGTGAAACAATGCCTACGTCACAGAAATTTGGATAAAGGAAAGATCTCATTGCAATTTGGGATATAAAAAGGGGTAAACTATCTCCCGTATTACACCTCTCCACATATAATACAACAAACAAACATACATACAAACAAATGAATATGAAACTGGCAACTATTGGCATATAATTTAATAGGTCTTGATCTATTCATATTAAACATATTAGACTGCAAAAAATAGAAAAATATGTCTATAAATTGGTTGTCAGCAATCATATTGCATTGATTAGTGATCCAATACTTGCAAGACTACAAGACTTGCTAGCCAAGAATATGATCAATAGACCCAATTGAAGATCAATAAATGAGTTCCAGTAGTATACAGGCTGGTCTCCAAGACAACCCTCGAGATATTCTTGTTTTTATCTTTTTCTTTAGACTCTCACGGTTCATACTTGGACAGCAAACCAAGCAGTCACTGGCACATATCAGGCCATTTCGATGGGTTGTCGAGTGCATCTTTCTCTCCTCTCAATGGCGTCTCCTAATTCTATTCTTCAGGGTGGATTCCACCATCCCCTGACACGTTCATGGCAAGCCGAGCGTCCATTGACAAAGAACATGGTCATGTATCCCTTGTTCATTTCTGATGATCCAAAGGCATTAGACGCCATTCCTTCGCTGCCTGAACAGTACCGCATTGGCGTAGACCGCCTGGAAGGCTTGATTGCACCATTGTATAAAAAAGGGCTGCGTTCGGTTATTGTGTTTGGTGTGCCCTTGAAGGAAGGTGTCAAGGATCCCACGGGCTCCAAGGCCGATGACCCCAAGGGACCAACTATTCTTGCTGTCAAGCTCCTTCGACGCTGCTTCCCTGATATGTTTGTGGCCTGCGATGTTTGCCTGTGTGAGTACACTTCGCATGGACACTGCGGCGTCCTGCGTGAGGATGGCACGCTTAACAATGAGCCGTCGATCAAACGCCTGGCCGATGTTGCCGTTGCCTATGCTGAAGCAGGAGCCCATTGTGTGGCCCCATCCGACATGATGGACGGACGCGTAAGGGCGATCAAGGAAGGCCTTATTGCTGCTGGACTGGCACACAAAGTGATGCTCATGTCTTACTCGGCAAAGTTTGCTGGGTCTTTCTATGGTCCGTTCAGAGATGCCGCCAACTCTGCCCCGGCATTCGGGGACCGTCGCTGTTACCAGTTGCCTCCCAATGCGCGTGGACTTGCGCGTCGTGCAATCAAGCGTGACATGGAAGAAGGTGCAGATTTCATCATGGTGAAGCCAGCGATGCCCTATCTGGATATTGTGCGGGAAGCGGCCGATCTTGCCTCGGACCATCCTATTGCCGTGTACCAGGTATCGGGCGAGTACTCGATGCTCTACCAGTCAGCCAAGGCAGGCGTCTTTGACCTCAAGGCTGCTGTCATGGAAACCATGACTGGTTTTCTGCGTGCAGGAGCCACTCTGATCATCACATACTATGCACCCCAGCTGCTTGGCTGGATTGAGGAAGACAGCACTCTTTAAATAAAAAAAAAGTATTTAATTTTTTTAAAACTAGAGGTGGGTAAATATAATCACCCGGTCGGAACTACGGCAACCTATAAATCCTCGTATCCACCAGCCTCATCCTGCGTTTATTATTATTGTTTTATTCTTTCTGTACATATTTTTTATGAAAAATGGCTTCTGTACAGCACTACCAGGCCCATGAAATGAGCGAACTAGGGGCCCTGGACGACTTTAACGAAGACTATCCTAGCAACTACCCAAGCAGCTACCCCAGCAGCAGAGAGGGTGCTCCCTTGTTGGGCGCCAATGCCTCTCAAGAAAGCCTCTTGAGTCCCACCTCCACTCTTGCACCCACTCTCCACCAAAAGTCTTCCTATTTCGGACGTCTAGGCAGCATCTTTCGTCGAGGCAGCCAGACCACCTTTTCACCCATTGATTCCGAGAGTGGACCCGAAAGCACAAAGACCAAAAGACCACTTGGGTGTGGGACTCGTATCTCTGGGTGGTTTGTTTGTCTTTTGGTGTCAGGACTGGCATTGTTCCTCTTCTTTCTCACAACCACATTGTACCTATCTCCAGCATCTCTCCCTCCAGCCCGTTTGCCTGACAAAACAACAAACTCTACTGCTCGGTTCCTGACTCTCAACATCATCATGCGCCCACCAGGTGTAAAGAACAATGCAGACGATTACAAGGACGAACGATTGGATTATATCATTCGTTACATCCTCCCAAAATATGACGTAGTAGCTATACAAGAGGCTTTTGCATTTGCAAACCGGCGTATCGATCGTCTTATTAGGGAAGCAAGAAACATTGGCTTCAACCATCATGTTGCCTCTCCACGCCACTATCCATGGGAATTGGCAGCAGACGGCGGCTTATTGTTGCTCTCCAGATTTCCCATTAACCAGTCAGATATCCTTGAGTTTCCCCGTGGTCTTCACAGCGACTGGTAAGAACCAATTCGCTACCTAACAACAGATTTGCTCATAGCCCTAAAGGCTCTCCTGCAAAGGTGCTCTCCACGCATTGATAGAGCTTAATGCCACCCGCCGAATTCATCTCTATACAAGCCACACCCAAGCCTCGTACGATGTAAAGGGCGCTCTTAACGAAGAAGATACCCGAATGCGATACTCTCAGTTTGGATTGTTGCATCGCTTCATACAGGCCACTACCGAAAAAGACTCTGATCCTATCCTGCTCACTGGCGACCTTAATGTCGATGCATCTGCCCACAACGCATCTGCTCCAAACGCAAGTTCCAAAGCCTATACAAAAATGATGGAAATTCTCAGTGGTAAGGGTGTCTGGGACACTCTTCTTCACCAGAATATGTGGACTGACAGCTGGCGTGTGAGCTGGAAGGACATGGGATATGCAACATTTGGATACCACCCCGTCACTTTTGGAGACAAGGTCACCGTAAACCATACAGAAGTTCCTGCAGAAACTGCCCTGACCCACACAGACCAATGGATGACCCTTCAGAGTCTAGATCGTATTCTCTGGGCCAGCCGAAACACCACAGACATCACTATTGGTAATGTCACCATTGAGCCCTTTGCTGTCCGGGACAATGATGCCCTGACCAAAGAACAAAAGTCCAAAATGCATTTTTCACAGATATCAGGTACGCTATAATTGTTATATGAATATAAATATGAACATTACTAATCAGACTGATTTTTTATATAGATCATTATGGTATGAGCTGCAATGTCCAACTACTCTAATTCATTCAATTCATTATTAATAAAAATTATACACTACATTCTATTTATTTTTTAACGTAATCCAACAGCCTTGTAAACCTCTTCCATGTTATGGTTGGCTACTTGATCTGCCTTGCGCGCACCTTCATCCAAGACCTGGCGCACATAGCCCACATCCTGCTCAAGACGCGCCAATTCTTTCTGAATGGGTGTCAGGCGCTCTATAATAGACTCTGCGACCTGTTCTTTAAAGACCTTTGTGCTATTTATGTCTTCAAATGCCTTGACAGCAGCGTCTATTTCCAGCCCACGCATGGCTGCATACATGCCTAGCAGATTGGATACACCTGGTCTCTCCTTGGGATCAAATGATACTCCTCGTATGCCATCTGTGGTTGCCCGTCCAATCTTTGCATTAATCACCTCGGGTGAGTCAGTAAGGTTGATACGTGCAAAATCAGATGGATCAGACTTGGACATCTTGGCTCCTGGCTCACGCAACGACATGACACGCTTGGTTGGGGCTAATGGTCTTGTTAATTGGGTACTTGAACCTTGGCGTCCAACTTACGAATAATGGCTTCTGGGAGAGGAAAGGTGGACTGGAAGGTGGTATTAAATGCAGTGCCGATATCGCGTGCCAATTCAAGATGTTGGATTTGATCTTCGCCAATTGGTACATGGGTTGCCCTGTCAATAAACATTGCCCATGAGCACCTCTTTTTTTTAACTTTTTTTTTGTTCAGCCTAGTTTGCTGACATCTTTGGGTTTACTTGTATAACAGGATATCCGCAGCCTGAAGTACGGGGTAATCAAACAAACCCATGCGTAAACCGACTGTCTGGGATTCATCGGCCAGAGTCTGGGCATGCATTCCCTTTGATTTCGATTCCATCTTTGTCTACAATGGTATCATGGATGTTTAGCGTTTGATGCAGTTTATTATCTTTATATATATATATATATACCTTCCACTGTGTCATGCGTCCCAGCCATCCCACGGGTGTAATGCAATTGAATATCCAAGCAAGTTCAGCATGAGCACGTACACGACTCTGTTCAAATAGGATACTACGCTTGGGATCCACTCCACATGCCAACAATGTCATTGCCATGTCAAGTTTTCCCTGTCGCAATTGAGCGGGATCTTGAGGCATTGTTATGGCATGAAGATCGACAATGCTATAATACGTCTTTGATTCCGAATCCTCGGCATTTGGCTGGAGTTTTACCCAGTTGTCAAGCGCGCCGAGGTAGTTTCCCAAATGAGGTTGTCCTGTGGGCTGGATTCCCGAGAATATGATCCGGGCCTTTGATGCAGCACTCGCCGAGTTCTTTTTCAGGAGCTTGTCGGTGAGTTGCCCGAGTGTTTATAAAAGAATGCTACTCGTCTTTACCTTGAGCATCGTTTTGGTTTGGTTTGGTTTGGTTTAGTCAAGCAATTGAACTCGAACTCTTTACATTCAAGACAATGGCCAAACAAGTCACGATCCTTGTCACACCATTGATGCTATTATATTTCTGATTTCTGCCGTTGGATAATTATTATGAAGCATGGTCAATTGATCCAGTACATGGCCAGGACCACTTATAAGCAATAATTCCCAAGTTCTTTTTGTTGTTGTTGTTGTTGTGCTGTGGTAATATGAGAACAATTTGGGCTGTTTGATAGACGGGTCAAACCGTGTCTTTAAGAGCAATTCTTTATTTCCGCAAAACAAAAAAAAAACATAATTTTGCCGGGTTATCCAGGGGATGTAAATATATTGGTATCTATTTTTTATTATAATTATAATTATAATTATTATTGCTGAAAATTCATATTGAATTGTTTCAATATCCAGCAATTATATATATATATATAAAGACCCAAATTTCTGCAATGGCCTTGAAAACAATAAAAATGACATGTAGCCCAATGCCCACTACTATTGTCTATATTGTCTGACAAATCCTCTAGAATGGCCAACTGGGTATGGGCCCTGTAGACCCTAGATAGATAGATAAAAATAAAAATAAAAAAGATTATAGATTTATATGCTGTATTATAATAAACTTTCGGCCTCAGAACTAGTTGGTTTGACATTTATTTTCAGCAATAGGCCCACATCGCCTAAACTCACAAGTGAAACGAAATTCTTTGATTGATTCAAAAAGTAAATAAGCCCTTGCAAGACCACCATTTGACAAGGAAGGCCAGAGATTGATTATGGAATAACGGCGCGAAACTGTGCAACCGTGCAACTGTGCCCAACCCATTGGACCCAATAGAGACCCTCTATTTATCCCAGAGTGAATGGTATGATGCGTATTGTGTGTGTAGAGGTATTGGTTTAATCATTTGGTAATCGTACATGAATCGAAATAACAAGATTCAGAGTCTAGTCCAAACAGGCTTTCTTTCTTTCTTTCTTTCTTTTTATATTATATAATATAATATTGCAAGTAGTCTAGCCAGCCCATGATTTTCACCGTTTTGCAAATCACACCAGATGATTTATTTATTATTATTATTATTATTTTGGATCTCTAGAGACATTTAAGTTGAAGGATTCACAGCAAATGTATCATAAAGACTTGGAAAACAGTTGATTTGGTGTATCTTACATGTGAAGGAAAAGATTATTATTAAAACGCTTACTAAAGAAAAACCCAAAAGAAAAGCATTTATTCATTCACTCTCTCTCTGGTCATCTTTATGGTTCGTATTGGTCCCCGCTTAAATTGGCCTCTTGTTGCTCTTCTCCGAGTGCGGGGCACAGTTGGGAAAAGCTTGGAATGAGAAACTCCTACCTTGGGTCTCTCCGCTTCTGAAAAATGCGGGGAACGCATGTGCCCATAGGTAGGATAAATAGCTCCAGCAAAAAAAGTTTTGTTAATGTCCATTTTCTTCTCCTTTTATTGCAGCCATGATCGCCTCGCCACTGTCTCTAAACTTCTTTGCCTCTCTAACCCCACGTTCAAATACAGGAGAACTGCTGCAGTCTCCAATGTATTACGCCATTGTCACCAAGAAGGACGGTTCGGCTACAACTGTCTGTCTGAACCCTTCAAATGGTCGCCGTCGGTCCTCACAGGACTCCAATCAAGCAGCTTCCAAGAGAAAGATCATGAGCACAAACTTTTACCAACTCTTACCAAAGTTTGTACAGTCTGGTCGCCGAAAATCCCAATCGACCACAACCATTCCAACCCTTGCCGAAAAGAGTATGTTGTACCTTTCGTCATCCAGGCATTGTAATACGCATTTTAACACACCAATAGATCGTCTTTACGGTCTACCCATCGAAGTCATTCTCCAGATCCTCCTCTATCTTGATACGCCAACCATTGTCTGCAACATTAGCACTGTGTCCCGTTCATTGAATCACATTTGCCATTCAAATTTGCTGTGGAGTGCGTTGTTTGCCCGTCAGTTTTTTCCAACTTCATCAATACCTTCTTTTTACAGCCTTTACAAGTCTCACGACAAACTCCAGTCGCGATGGCAACAGGGCCAAACCACAACAGACTATTTATATGGACACCATAAAAGCATCTACTGTCTTGCCTGGATCGACTCGGATCATGTATTGAGTGGAGGACGGGATTGCGAAGTAATGCGATGGAACCTTTCGAGTCGCAAAGTGGAAGCCAGATACACAGCCCACCAAGCAAGTGTGTTATGTATGCGATATGATCCCATTCGTGGTCTCATCACTGGCTCCTCTGATAATTCCTGTTGGATCTGGTCTCCCGACATGATCCCCCTGAGACGCCTTTCTGGGCACACCCAAGGAGTACTTGACGTGTGTTTTGTGGGCGACAGATATGCGAGTGCATCTCGAGACCACTCGATTCGTATCTGGCGTGATGGAGAGACAGAGCTCATCCTAATGCACGATGGACCCGTCAATGCAGTCGCATCATTTGGTTCCACATGTCTTGCAAGTGCGTCTGGAGACGGAAAGCTCAAGATATGGGACCTGGATACTGGCAAATGTCTACGGACAATGGATCACAAGCGAGGATTAGCCTGCATAAAGGTCAATGGGACCAATATCTACACAGGTGGCCAGGATGGCAAAGTGAGGATATGGAATGGACTGACGGGTGAATGTCTATCGGTGTTAAAGGGACACACAGATGTCATTCGGTCCATAGACTGTCTAGAGGTATGCTTTGTGGCCAAAATATCTGCAATGACAAGCTAAAACTATATTCTAAATGTGCCTTAGGATAAAATCCTGACTGGAAGTTACGATTGTACGCTGCGTGTCTGGGACAGCAATACCGGACAATGCTCGCTTAGCTTCCAGAGTGGCCATTCGAGCTGGATCTTTAATGTGCTGATGAGCCGATCACGAATCCTAAGGTAGTTTTTGATGGTTTATAAGCAACGATTAGAGTAACCAACATTTTAACCATAGTGCGGGACAAGACAAGCGAATTATGGTTCTTGACTTTAGTGAAGGACTAGCAATTGCTGACAAACAATCCAAATAAACGACCAAGGATTGCATTTTTACAATATATTTATATATATATATATATTTATACCCCAAAGAGTGCTAATAAAATAAAAACAATTACCACCTTTTATTATTATTATTATTTATTTATCATCATTTGAATCATAAAAATGTTACACTTGCCATACGCCCTTTTATAAATGCAATTCTCACACTCTTTTATTATATGTTTTATATGGCTAGTTTAAAGGTCTGTTGATGTCAATTATCATTATCATTATCAGTATTTAAAACTGCCCACAAATATATCTCTTGATAATCAAGCACTCTTTAATAGAAAAATGATAAACGCCAAAATAGCTTATTATAATATCAGTCTCCTTAAAACCAACTTTGAAGTTTAAATTGACGTTTGATAGTCGATCATTAATTATCATTTTTTACAATAAATAAATATAAAAATAACGCAGTTTATATTAAAATAAAAAACATCTAAACATTACCGTTATTTCCAAGTCTATCCACCAATGCATATAAGAATCGCAGATTCCTGGTCTATTCCTTCTTTTCTTCTTTTTTTACTGCTTGCATCCAAAACCGTGATATCCAAATGTATATATTGTTTATTGGATTGCAGAGTATAAAGGTCATCGTATAATTCATTTGACCATTCTCTAAAGAAAACACACACACACATCTAATCTTTCCATATATTATCCCCACCCAGTCAGTCAGTCAGTCTACTACAGCAACATTCTTTCCTTGCAAGGAATATTCAAAAGCCAAATATAAATTGATAGCATTTGTACAATCTTTCTTGACCGATCAGACGCACGCAAAAAAAAAGAGTTGTTATTTGTTTTTTTCAGGGTGTTACGCGCGTGAGTTTGTTTATCGTAAGAAAGTGTACAAGTATAGGTGTATGGGCGTGTAAGGTGCGTTTTTGTAAATGAGAGGAGTTGCTTTCATAAGCAATGTCAGAATATTGTCAAATAATATATATATATAAAAAGACAGTCAAGTAGGCGTAGGAATCGTGTCTGGTTTACTCTTCTTCCTCTTCATCGTCTTCGGTACTAACAGGTTTCTTCTCTACTGGGACATGTCCTGCCTTGAGAAGACGCTCTAGCCGTGAAATCTCATCGAGCGAAGTTGCTTTCTTCAATGCCTCGCGAATCGTACGTTGCTCTTCTGCCGACAAACCATGTCCACTTGTCTTTGTCTCGCCAAGTCCCTCTCCAGGCTCAAATGTTTTTGTCTTGGCATCTGCAAGCGACTTGCTAAGGCTAGACTCATTTCCATCCTGGTCCTTGAACAGCTCTTCTGCCTGCTTACGCTCCTAAACCAACAAAACACGCCCTTTAGCATACCATTCTCCAACACCTTGTACTGTACTGGTGTGTATATAAATATCCAATTGGACTTACTGCCTGCTTAATCTTGACGAAATCCAAAACACGCAGACTAGGAATTTTGTGGATCACATAAAGTCTATAGTATTGTTTCTTGGTAACTGGGTTGTCGAGCAGACTGAGGTAGGTTAGCTTGCGACAAGGTGCAAGAGGTTCGAGATCACCGAGTTCTTGAATGGCGTTGTTTGTCAATACAATGGTTGTCAGATTAGGAAGCGAGTTTTGCATGCCCTCTTCAATAGTGCTGATACGGTTGTTGGCTAACAAAAGATGCTGTAATCGTGTGAGGCGAGGGAAATTGCCGAGAGAACGCAGGTCATTGTTGGTAAAGTCAATGGTGTCGTTGAGGTCCTGTACAATAAGAGAGATGAGAAACTGATGTTAAACAATCTTTATTACCTTTGTTGCACCCAAGTTTTCAATAGCAGGTATCTTTAAATCTAGATGAACAGATAAATAAATAAATAATGTACAAGTCTAAAGCATTTATTTTAAAGGTTACCTCTAAGTACCAGCTCTCGGTCAGAGATGGCATTAATGTGAGAAACAGACTCGGTAATAAGGTCAGTGGTGAGCTTCATTCTAGAGTATTGGACAAATCGATCCGCTGTCGTTGAACCAAAAGGTAGAAGTGAGGGCACGTCCTTGGTCAAGGATGAGAACGCGATTCCCCCCTCCTGACGTAGGGTGTGGCTTGGTCCATTGGCTTTTATAAAAACCCCGCAATATATGCGCCATGTTGAACATATTCAAAAGCAATCGATTATCATATTTTGAACAAATAAAAGAAGAAGATCCATAATACATCTTTTACTTTGAACAAATATCCCCAAACTATTTAATAATCTATAAAATAATTTATTTATTTATTCATATAATATATAATATAATTAGTTAATTCATAAGTAATTAATTGATTTTTTTTATAAAGATAACAGACCATCATCTTGTACCAAAGTATAAGAATATCTCAAAGCAAGCGTTTAGGATATAGACCATTTAATTAAATCATATTCAATAAACAGATTCTATTTTACAATAGATATATATGTATATATTGTAAATGGTGTAAAAGATTAAGTATCAAGAGCAGGCAACCTACACATCATTTTTTTCCCTCTTTCTTTATATTATTTCTTTCTTTTTTTTGTAACAATGGAACTTCCTCATATTGGCCAACATTGCTCCCTTGAGAACTGTAAAGCATTAGGTCAGCAGTCAATTTGAATCGTCTAGCAATTAGACTCTCTTCTCATTTGTTTTCAGATTTCCTACCGATCCTCTGTCCATCATGTCAGCAAGCCTTTTGGTGAGAGCAACCTTGATGAGTTTAATATTTATTTGATGATAGCAATGAGCATCGGTTTGCTCTAGATCATTCTTGCCCAGGATGGGCAAAAGTAGACAAGCAATTGGTTCAATGCTCTAAATGCCAAAACCTGGTCAGGGCACCTGATAATATGAGCTATGAAGAAGCAGCAAGTTTATCTTAATATATTTTTTTGGTCTTGGTTATTCAATGATAATGATAATAATAATAATATGTGCAATAGTTGAAAGCCCATGAGGAATCCGGCTGTGTCTTGCACTGTTATGTAAGACCTTTGAATAGTGTCGATCCATGTGCAGTAAAAGGATGCAAGGATATGGATTATCGAATAGGTCCTGTCCATTGTGATGGATGCACCAAAGGTTATTGTCTAAGGTTTGTAGATAAAGTCAAAAGCAATACGCTCATCATGATATGCCTAGACATCGCCACCCTTCAACCCATGGGTGTGTTGGACTAGATGCGAATGAAGAGATTAAGGAAGAGCGTCGGGCAGCAGCACAAGCTCAACTTGAAAAGATCTTTGAGCCATCAAAGCAGCAGCCGGCTAGTAAGCAAACTGTTAGTAAGCCAGCCCCACAAAAGAAAAAGAGTGTCTTGGTGGAAAAGATGAAGATAAAGGCAAAGGCCAAAGGTGATACTTCAGTTCCTTTGAGCATGCGGATATACATCTTTGTCCAATACCCCCAAGAAACCAAAATGGCCCCGGCCCCAATGTTCTTTGACAAGGTACACATCTGTTGAAATATACGAATAAAGATTGGAATGGATTCCAACTTTTATATAGTCTCATCGTGTAGGCAGACTTTTGGACATGATTGCCGAAACCTGCCAGGTAAAGAATGACAATAATCGATTGGCAGTTGATGATGGACAGGTAAGTATATCCATACTATGAAATCTTGCTCATATCTGTGGATATAGCGACTGGAGATATTCAATGCCCTGGACATGAGCGTATTGAACAAATCAGTGGGGTTGGAAAAGGTGCTTTCTGATCTAGACACTGTATTATTGGAAAGAAAGTCAAAGGTCTTGGCATAGTATACTATCTTGTAGCTAGCACAGATATTACAAAAATAGTATAATTAAATATACGTCTTGTAACCGCTTGCAAGTACTATTGAACGTTACTTTGAATGCATACATTTATTTACTGTATGAATATCATATGAAGCCAGATAAAGAATAAATAGACTGCCAAGAAGTGTGAATCTTTGCAGTGACCGAGTTGATATAATATCTCTTTACCAAAATGTGCACCTTAATATCTACTAGCCAATCTTTATAACTTTCACATGTGTATATTATTATATTTTATAAAAACTTATTGATCGTGTACAAATAGCATGGAAAATGCACGCACCAATTATTTTGGTGTCAATATAAAGACCATTTGAGAATATTGACAAGAGCTAGATAAATGCCATGTCTATTCAGACTTGAAGAAGAAGAAGCATCACAAGTATATTTGCAAGATGATTTTTATTATAGAAATGGAATTCTGAAATACCCTTTGTACTCTCTTTTTACTCTGCAGCCAAGATGCCTGGCCATTTGTGCTTATCGACCATACAGTTCAATCCGAATTGCTGGTTCTATGGCCCATTTGAATTCCAAAAGCCTATTGAAACCAACAAACCCAGGCATGAATCCAGAGGAGGACCCATCCATACAAGCACGTGATGGGATTGATATTGGCCTTTTTTATATTTTATATTTTATATTTTATTTTTCAGAAATTGACACTTGAAGAGTTTCGCCTTTGTAGCTCAAATAAGTAAAGAAATAAAATTAATATTCTCGGTACATAATGGAAGCCCAACGTATTCGTGATGGTGTGAAGCTCATGCAAGAAGGTGACAAAGCGTAAGTTTCTTATTTCCAATACATCATCAACTCATTCCGATTCTTTATCTACCCAGGTCTTCCAAAGGACTCTTTCGCAAACCTGATTGGGATGTCGCAGCCGGATGCTATGAGCGTGCAGGTAAGAACAAGTACTAGTCAAGAATATATATATGTATATATATAAATATATATAAAAATGCATTCAATTGTACCGTAATAATGTCTTTTTGGGAGAATTGCTCATTAAAACATTGATTCTTAGCAACCTCTTTTAAAATTGCAAAGTCGTATGACCAAGCAGTACAAGCTTATGCCAAAACCTCGGAAGCATTCTTCAAGGCCGGCGCGTAGGTGTTGACTAGATTGACAGACATTTTACTCATTCATACTCTAGTAATCATCTAGCTGGAAAGGCTATGGAGAGTGCCGCTCTCATCTTGACTCAGAATCTCGGCCAGCCACAAAGAGCAGCAGAAGCATACCAGCAGGCTAGTGATCTCTTTATGACCCAAGGTAAATTAGACAAATGCCAACTGTTCTTTTGTGTTGATACGTGTGGATAATTAGGCAGCATTGACCGTGCTGCTGAGCAACTCGAAAAGGCTGGAAGGTAAAAATTAATTTTTATTAAAAGCATAATTATTTGGGTGGGGTTCAGGTCAGGCTCTGGATCAATGTGTACCAAGTATGATGATCCTGATATTCGGTACTTTGTTTGGTATAGGGCCATGGAGACAACAGACATAAATGCAGCAATTGAGATGTACAGTGCTGCATGTGCATTATACGAACAAGAGGATCGTGGAAGATTTGCAATTGACGTGTTTAAAAAGGCCATTTCGTTGCTTATCAAGAGCAAAAAGTAAGTAGTCTGATTCCAAACGAACGGTCTGGGTTGACGCCCTTGTAATCTTAGGTACGAAAAGGCGATTGATATGCTACAGCGCCAGACCGTCATTCTTCAAAAGATGACCAGCCGCTCCCATCTGCACAAGGCCAACCTTAGCATTCTTATCATTATTCTTGCAATTGGTGATGAGGTTGAGGCAGGAAAGCAATTTCATATCATGTGCAGGTAAAAGGAGAGCCCTGGAATTACAATAAAGATGTGAGTTGGGTTTCTAACAGGATTGTTCAAAGTGATTCGGGATTCTCGCAGAGTGAAGAGGCCGATATCTGCCAGGCCCTACTGCAGGCCTATGAGGAGGGAGATCAAGAACTAATGGAGCAGACAGTGCGTCGCCAGCATGTCAGCTTCTTGGATAATGAGGTTGCACGTCTGGCACGCACCTTGACTGTGCCTGGAGAAGTGCTCTCAAGTGGCCTGAGTGGCACTTCTTCAGTCACTAGCTCAAAGCTCTATGGATCTGCCATTCCCTCTAGCCATTCCACTGGCCGTCCAGCCGTGACAACCCAGCCCCAACGCCCTGCCAATGGACAAAACCACTCTTCCTCTGGTGGTCATATACCTCCACAGCCCATGTCTCCAGCCCAGGTCCGTGCAGAGTTGTATAGCCGGCCACCCCCTAGACAGCAACCACAACCACAACCACAACCACAACCACAGGAGATGGAAAAGGTCAATAGCAAGGGATTGGAAAAAGAGTTTGCGGAATTGCGGGTTCAACCCGGTCCCAAGCCTGTAGCACCTGCGTCTGCGTCTGCGTCTGGACCTGCACCCGCACCCGTGGCACAGACGACGGAGGATGATGAAGACGATGAGTATGATGGATTGCGTTGAGTGACAGGCAACTTAAAGATTATATATGTATAAAATAAAAATTTTACAAAAATGAAGGGTCCATTTCACCCCTCTCTTTTTTTACTTTCTTCATTTGACGCACATTCAGTCTTGTTTCCAGCAACTCGCCTCATTACCATCATTTACTTTTTGTTAGTTCCATGACACACATGCTTGATTCAGGTGTGTTTGGTCGTGGATCGTGTACAAAGTAATAAGCCAAGTTAACTTGAAAAAAAAAAAAAAAAAACTTGTTTCTCTTGACGGGTTCCATTGGCTTTATTATGTTTTATAAAGACCATTCTCGCCGACAGAAACGACGATGTGCATTGTTTGAAGCACAACAGGCATCATTGCAACGTGATCCTGGAATAGCCCTAAAGAGACATGCTGCCTTGGCTGATGCAGAACCAGTCTTAATCCGTGGCTCTCGTCATTGCCGAACCACAATCGGCAGAGGCCATGACGCGACAGTTCGGATAGGCAGAAAGAACAAGCTTGTGTCAAGAGAGCATGTAGTGATTGAACACAAACCAACCCTGGGCTTCTTTGAGCTTACTATTCTCTCTCCTAATGCGGCTCTGATAGACCAGATCGTGTTTACTGTAGGAGAGCATGTTCCAGTAACAGAAGGCTCTATTATTGAAATAATGGGAACCCGGCTCACGTTCCTTGAACCAAGCCGGGAAGCCATTGGGGATGAGCCCATGGCAACAAGAGAACTTGAAGATCACCACCAATCGAAACTAGAATCATCTCAATCATTACAATCACCAATCTCAAGTCCAAAACCAAGTCCAAAAACAACCCTAATATTATTACCCGAAACCCCACAACAAACCCCACAACAAACTCCAGTACTGCCCACAATGACTCCAACATCCCAAACATCTACCCCCATACCAACCCCACCAGTTCTGCAGACTCCAACTGCACTGGTCATTCAGGTTCTTGGTAAATTGCTATACAAACTTGACAGACTTTGTCAATCTGGAATGTTGTGATACAAATATTTAAACAGGAAGTTCACGAAAGAGCTCCATGACCGTGCGAGAGATAGCCGGACGAATCAAAGATGTCAGTGTAGAGGAAATTGAATCGATTGTAACAGGCACTGGGTTTATTGGGTGCATTAAGCGTACAGGCAAGACGGCAGATGGCTCTCCCAAGGAGGATCTGTACTACTACCAGCCCGAACAAGATCCCGACCAAGACAGACGAAAGAAGTATTCCCAGACCGGCCGAGGTGCGCGTAAATGCACAATGAAGGATCCACAGTACTTCTTTAGGGTAAGGAATTAGAGAACCAGATGTGTACAAGTTGGCTGTGGGATAAGTTTATCCTTTTTGTTGCTTGCTTTCAGATACCGCCCAAGCTGCCCAACCATCGCTCCAAGACCTATGTGCCACCGCCGGCTGGCATGGACAAGAAACGCAAACATGCCCAAGGCGATGAGACCAGCCCAAAGAAGATGGCGATTGACCATAGCGGGGGCCAGCAGCTGAAAAAGGAGTCTGACGATGATTTTGGGTCTTCTTCAAGTGGGGAGATGAGTGACCAAGAGGTGGGCGAGCTGTTCCAAGATATTGCATAATACTTCCCAAAGAAAAGAAAAGCATGTGAAATGCATGGTATACAGAGAATGCCAAATAAACATTATTTTTCGACCTATTCTTTCCCCTCCATTTCTTCTCTTTCGTCTTCATCGACAGACCTCTGCTGCTAATTACTTTCAATTTAAATGGTCTCGTTTCGTATTTCATGCCTTCCACGCGAGAATATGTCGCCTCAAGATTCCCCAATAAAATACCCTAATCAAGCAGATATTAGACGCACAGACAGAAATGCACCAGATCCTCAACGATCTCGTTCGACGCCCACAGACAGGCACAGAAAACACCAATGGAAATCATTAAAGCTAATCAACGTAAGTTACAATATGAGAATTGTAAGACCTGAAATTGAACGTGCCAATTATCACACGCATGCAATCACACACAATTATATATATATTATATATATATTTATATATATGTGATTCTTATAAAACTTTTGTATTTCACAAGACAAACCCCAAGGATATTTCTGAATCCATTCAAAACTGCATATTTTCCCATCCAATTCATGAATCTTTACGATATTCCACTCTTTCGATGGAAAGCAATTCAACAGATTCCTCCACTTCTCTTGTTCTCCAGGCAAACACACACGCTGCCTTAGTCTCCCTCCAAGTTAAATCCCCGACAGAACCTGCCCGACAGATGGAGGCAGATGAAGTATTGCGAATCAGAGGCCATAATCGCCAGTCATCTGATCCAGGAAACAGTTTCCAGCCAGAGTCAATCGACACTTTGGAATCTAGGTGGAATTCCTCCAACCAGTCAACACTTGAATGTCTCGATTGGTCAGAGAATAATGTCAGGATTGATGATGACAATGGAAAGGCAATGATTCTAGAGGATTGGCACCGTGCATCCTTGTGGAATGTCGACTGGTCAAATCTATTCTCAACCCACACGGAGTTGTGGCGGGCCTCTCAGCTCTTTGACCACCTTATTTCTGTCCGACACTCCGTTCAGGATACCAATGGCCAACCTGTTGGATTTGGGCACAACTGGACAGACCCGGACCCAGATGAAGAGTGAGTTTTTGTTTTTGTTTTTGTTTTTGTTTTTTTGGCAGGGATATTAAGCAGTGTCTATATAGAACCCAACCTACTTTTGATGCAGAGACATTGGACATCAAGGGTCTTACTCTTGAACAGGCGCTCAAGTAAGGAATCACAATGTAGCTTTTTTCTCTCTTTGGGGACCCTGTGGCAAAGAAACGTGGTTGTAATTCATATAAAGGTCCTTGTGTGATAATATAGGGAACAAGGAAGCAAATCGAGTGCTGGAAAAGTTTGCATATCGTTATTGGTCAGAGAACACCACAAAGGTTTATGGTAGTGCAGGTAACAATAAGAAAGAGAAGGAGAAATCAAGATCAAAATCCAGACAAGAAAAGACAAGAAAAGTACACAATATTCCCAAGAAAGACTATCCTGACAAAATATATATATATATCTGTTGTGTGCTCTAGACGATGTCTATGAAATCATGCGGTCGTTCTTGTGCCTGGCGGAAGGGTCCGATGGTCAAACCAAGATGACCAGTATAATTGATTTCTGTGGCCACGCTGTGGGTCGTATCAAAAGCTATGTACCTGAGAGCACGGCTGACTGGAAAGCAAAAGTCCAAGATCATCTCACGGTAATTTAGAAAAAAAAAAGAAATTCAAGCAAAAACAACACGCCATTTACAAATTAACATATTGGATCAGTCGATATATCGTATAGCAGAACACGGAAGTGCTTATTTCACAGCTGAAAATTCAACCACAGTTATTAAAGAAGCACAGACTTCAAATAATAATAGGGTGGTCCCTGCAGTAACTGTGGCACACCCGTCCACCATAATAACCCTGCCATTGACTCCACCTGTATCAACACCTCCGAGTGTTAGAAAAGTATGGCCACTTGAACCATTAGTCCCCTGGCTAATTTATCTTTAGAATCAAATCAGAAAAGGAAGCATGTCTTCATCAGCTGGTCCTCGGCGGTCTTCTTCATGGACCAAGTTAAGGCGAATAGACACATGTTGTGATAAGAGCGGTCCTTATCACAAAGGCACCCTGTCCTTTCAACAACTCGCCCCTCGCAAGAAGAACCAGGACCAGGATAGTTGGCAGAGCTGCTGGGCAGTTCTTGAGCACGGCCAACTGGTTCTTTTTCGGTCAAAAAATTCCGTAGGATCCCAGACACCTTTATTAGCAGTACCAGCACAAAATGGACCAGTGAGTTATTTGGCTATTTACCACAATGGCTTATGACCTTTTTTTCTCTTTCTATATATGTGCATCTTTACCTTTACAGGACACTCATTTTAGCAGCCTGTTTCTTGGACACTCAATGGCCCAAGAGAGCAACCGTCGAAATACATTTGTCCTCCAATTGGCCAATGATGTTGCCTATCTATTCGATTGCGGATCTGAAGATCAAGTCCGGGTCTGGGTCGACCAATGTAATATGTGGGCTGCTATTGAAAGCAAGATCAAGTTAGCCAGTGTCACGACTTGTCTTGACTGGGACCCAATGACTGCCTTGATGCAACTATGGCACTGGAGACCAACTCCTCTTTCTGCTGGAACAAGTATGCTGTCCAAAGAAGACCAGATCAAGACTATTCAGGTTTACCTTGATGACCTTCAAAAGGACCAGCGGTGGCATGCAAGTCTTTATGACTTGATTATCAAGGCAAGTGTTTGATGGCTTGGAAAACATGGCTAATAATTTTAATAGTTACCAGCGGATACACCTCATTACGCGGATCTTTACAAGAATTGGCATTACAAGTGCTGGCACACCAGCAGAACCATGGAGAGATATCATATTTATGAAAACATTTTATTATTGAGTTGTTCAAAATAATGGGTTTCTTTGTTATCAAAAAATACATAATAATAATAATTGAAACATTTTGAAAAAATTATAGCTTATTACATGCAATCTATATATTTGCTCGGTTAAAACGTCTACCTATCTGCTATTTACATTTATATATATTTATATATAATATATATACTCAACACCATTTCTCACGCAGCCTAAAATAGAAGGCATCAGGCTTTGTAGATACAGAGCGTGATCACACTCTAGAATCCTCGCCTAAATAGGGCAAATGAGGCGCTCGTCACATGTGCTGTCAAACGGTTTAACGGAGTTTAAATGTTACAACCCTTTACACTCTAAACAGCCTCTAAAGTTGTCAATACTTTTTTTCTTCACTATTATTTGTCATTAGTACAATCAAAGGGTAAAACTATAGCACTACACCAGGATCTATACAACCAATAACTTTAGAAATTCGACTGGTACACATTATTGTACTCGAGAGCATTGCAAAGAAGCTTAATGTTACAAGTACATTGTTTCGCGACCAGTCAAACATTCAAAAGAGACTGGCTCATTAAGAGATGCAAGATCCAGGCAGTCTAAACAACCTAAAATAAATAGGAGTTCTTGGTAAGATTAGAAAGAATCCAAGGCTGCCCATGTCAGTCATTAGAAAACATATTGGCACTCCTACATTACCAAACACATTTAATAATCTTCTTTACAGCCATTGCCATTCGTACAAAAAAGATTAATCAATCCCAAGATCTTTAGGAAAGTCAAAAAAAAAGAACAATTAGTATAGGCTGAATATTCTTTATACCCGGCCTTTTCAAAGCCCAGATCCTGACTCTATTAAGCATATCTAGGTAATAAAGTCTAGTAAGGAAGATTTATGCAGTATGGACATGTATTCTGCATTGTTCGCATCTTATTTGGTATTAGAAGGCATATGTTTAAACTTGAGCTTAACAGGCTGTAAAATGTAGCAATATATTTTCATGCTTTGTGTATAATACAAGAACCTAGGGCAAAAACTTATTAACAAAGGTCTCTTTTCTTTAGTATCAAAAGAGCTGTTACAATACACATTGCAACAAAAACATATACCCGGAACGGATCAAACTAGTAAAAGTGTGGCCAAGAGCCACTTTACTATTGATTTGACTTCCACCTTGCCTGCAGATGGTCCTGCAAGCACCTGCATAGCTGATGACAATATGATTGTCTGGTACAGAAGTGTGACATTCTCTATATGCCTCGTTCAGCATATTTTGCCAATGTATCTCCTGTAGTGGTAATGCAGCACACACAGTAACACACGAGCTTATATGGTGAGCTGGACAATACTGCCTGAACCCATACAAGCGTTTCTGTGTCTTGCCACTCCTGTTTATTATCTATATATCAAAGACAGAACCCAAAGCAAGTCTTACCTCCTGGAAACACCTTGCTATCACCTTGAAACTAGTTGTTTTATGTTGACTAAACAAAGCACAGATCCCGGTATCAACAATTGTGATGGCAGTGTGTTTAAGCTTTTGGTTGCCATGACACATTTTTTTGACGCCTGGAAACCAAAGAATCATTAGCATTGACCGATGGGATCAACCATCACAAAGCTCTACTTGATCCCTATAAAGACGATAAAAATAAGTAAAGATATTATCGACCGTTTTCGATCACCCAGACCAAACTCAGAAATATGCAGATATGCAGGGTGGTACTATAGTGCGAGTTTCAAAAGAAAGGTACGACATAATAATAATAAAGCGGGAACCATGCCCCACATCACCGGAAACAATGGCACCAATGAAGCTCCCTAAAGACATTGGTGGTGCTTCTTGTCTTACAGACTCCAAGAACGAAACAAAAACAAAAAGAAAAGGTTGGTTGCATTTGTTAATACTTGGAAGCAAAAAACAACAATAGCCAAATCAGTTGGCTTGGTGGTTGGTAAGGTTATATTCACAGAGCACTTGAGCAGCCAATAGTTTGAAGAGTATATGCGATAAATTAATAATAATAATAGAGTTATCACCCAGAGCTTCTCCAATATTTTATCTCGTGAATAATCTTTATACACAAAAACTCGCTCCAAGACTGGTCCCTTTCGCTTTCCATTTCAATACACTTTTGTTGTCAAATTCCTTTTTTGTGCAAGGTGGCAATTTTGTGTTGTTTTTTAATTTACACCCTTTGACCTACGGACCAGATATGTTGGTTTGTATTTACAGGTCCTTTTCCTTTTTTTTTTTTTTTTAAAAAAAAAAGAAGGCTTATCACTGTTGAAAAACACAATGTAAAAATATCCGTTGACCAAGCACACGAAATTTTCCATGGCAACCCACTGATACAAAATGACTACAAAATGACTATAAAATTAAATACACGCCATTCCTCGATTTTTTTGCGCCATTACTTTAGTGAAAAGTAAATGTGGAACAAAACGATCGTCGTGTTCCATAAGAAGATTGTTTCTCGATTGACTTTGCAAAGGTTAAAGTATAAATACAACACATTATTAATGAGAACAACAATCCGGTAAAATACAACCGGAATAGAACTGCCCGATAAGGTCCGGTTCGGACCCAACTATTATCCCTTCTATGTATGTATTGGAAAAACTAAATATAGATGACTATTTTTTTATTTTTATTATTAGTATTAGTATTATATAATATCAGGAGAAAGGAAATGTTGATATCTTCTTGCTGATGCTATATTCAATCTAATTGTATAAATACAAGAACAAGGATGTTTATGGTTAATCTTGCAAGATGTAGCACGCAATATACCAATATTCAAGATATGAATTTGCCAGCCAAATATGCTAACCTACCGACAGTTTGCCATCTAAGGCAATTTTTTTACACCGGACAGGGCTTTACAAGTCACGTATACCGGGGAAGGATGTGTAACTAGGGAACTGTGAGAAAAAGACCTGAGGGTAGCCAAATATACCGTTTGACAGCACATGTGACGAGCGCCTCATTTGCCCTATTTAGGCGAGGATTCTAGAGTGTGATCACGCTCTGTATCTACAAAGCCTGATGCCTTCTATTTTAGGCTGCGTGAGAAATGGTGTTGAGTATATATATTATATATAAATACATATAAATGTAAATAGCAGATAGGTAGACGTTTTAACCGAGCAAATATATAGATTGCATGTAATAAGCTATAATTTTTTCAAAATGTTTCAATTATTATTATTATGTATTTTTTGATAACAAAGAAACCCATTATTTTGAACAACTCAATAATAAAATGTTTTCATAAATATGATATCTCTCCATGGTTCTGCTGGTGTGCCAGCACTTGTAATGCCAATTCTTGTAAAGATCCGCGTAATGAGGTGTATCCGCTGGTAACTATTAAAATTATTAGCCATGTTTTCCAAGCCATCAAACACTTGCCTTGATAATCAAGTCATAAAGACTTGCATGCCACCGCTGGTCCTTTTGAAGGTCATCAAGGTAAACCTGAATAGTCTTGATCTGGTCTTCTTTGGACAGCATACTTGTTCCAGCAGAAAGAGGAGTTGGTCTCCAGTGCCATAGTTGCATCAAGGCAGTCATTGGGTCCCAGTCAAGACAAGTCGTGACACTGGCTAACTTGATCTTGCTTTCAATAGCAGCCCACATATTACATTGGTCGACCCAGACCCGGACTTGATCTTCAGATCCGCAATCGAATAGATAGGCAACATCATTGGCCAATTGGAGGACAAATGTATTTCGACGGTTGCTCTCTTGGGCCATTGAGTGTCCAAGAAACAGGCTGCTAAAGAGAGTCTTGAAGAGGTTATTGGGCATTTTTTTTAAAAGATTCTCAAGAGTGGTTGCTTTCTACATAGTATATTTGGCACTATAAAATTGTACATAAATAAAAAATGTTTAGGATTTGATAAATTGTTACAATTTGCAAAAAGGGTGTGCGCCTGTTAATAAATTGATGCTTCAATAGTGTGAAATAAAGTATAAAAAAAAAGTGATACGTTGAAATCCTGGGAAGATTTTTGGTCTTCTTTTTTTACTTTAAAGCTTGGAATGGTGCATGTGATAAGATCTTTGAGCATCTTATCAATATTCCTATTTCTGACCTACAAAAATATTGTATATATATTTTTTAAAAAGGAGAGAAAAAGTCGAGGCTTCATTTTCACTCCTATCTTCTGCTTTTACTTTTGCTTCTTCTTCTTCTTCTTTGTCTTCTTTGTCTTCTTGTTTGTTGCCTTTATTCGTTAAATATTTCTCCCTTACTCCTTTACACATGGAACACTCCCACGTCATCTCTGGACAGGCCTACGGGTCCAGTAGAAAGATCCAATTCATTGGTATCTCACCCATCGACTCTCATCTTAACACAGCCATGCATCTACCCAGTCCACACCCCCTCAGAACACAACCCGCTAGTCACCAATACACGTCTCACCAAACAATGTCCATTGAATCCCTATTGGATTCCAATGGAGAAAGACCAGCTCCTCGACAGACAATAAAGAGACCTCTCTCACAACCCTACATCCCACCAACATCAAAAATACGCCGCCTACCTCCTCCAATGACAACCGTTACCTGCCTACATGCCTCTGTTGCCCAGAAATCATACGGCTCAGAAAAACGGTTCTTGTGCCCTCCTCCAGTCGTAAATATACAGTCTTCATCGAGCCACATTGACCAAAACAATAAGCCTCAAGTCTCACTTGCTGTGGTATGTGAGAATGGAGATAAGCCATTGGAACAACATGCGATGTTGGACGAGAACTTGTCTGGCAGCTTCAAGTACCTGCATGTCACTGGCACCGCAAAAGCAAAACAGTTTTGCCTCCGAGTCAGTCTGGCTAACCAGGAAGACAATGAAGGCACACCAGCCGAACCTACCACCCCACCCCCATTTGCAACCTTTTTATCAAACCCAATCTCCATCATTTCAAAGCCTTCAAAAAAGACAGCAAAAGCACGCAATGTATCAACCTGCATTCTAGCAAATGCACCAGTATCGTTGTTTAACCGTATAAACTCACAAACTGTGCGAACAAAATATATGACTTCGGACAACAATCGACTGTGTGCCAAGAACTCATCTTGGTCTCCGTTCACGATTACCATTTTGCGACAACCAACACAACCTCCTTCGCCTAATAAGACTGGAAGAATCACTGGCCCTGTGATATCCAACGGTACAGCCATTCGCAGCCACCAACCCTCACCAAACCATGCCATGCCTGTTACATACGGCACAGAAATCGTTCTCACAGACACACAAACCGGCATCGTATCTCCTCCAGTCATCATTCGCAAAGTAGACCGAGGAAGAATTGCAGCCTGTGCTTATGGACCACTCAGCCAGATGCAAAAGATCGCCCTCCAATTGGCTTCATCACCCACACCCGTCTACCTCAGTGCGGCTGGCACCATTCACGAAAAATCCACAAACAATCAAACGTCAATAGATCATGATAGCCATGCCAATACCTGGCTTGATTTTGCACCTTCTAGATTAACCAGTTCTGAGCCTGGGTCGTTTGATAACCAATCTGAAGAGGTTGACGATTATCTATGTTGGACAATTGTTGGGATATCTAAATTCCAATACACTTATTCGGATGAGTCACAGCCTCTAGTAGGCCAGCCTTCTCCTCCCCTGTCGCCTTCATTACCCTTGTCTCGTAGCCTGACGCCCTTTCCACTCCTATCTGCTGTTAAATATGACCCCACGACACATCGGCTAAACATAACGGGTCGCCATTTACGACAGGCAACAACCGGAAGACTGCTCTCTATCTGGCTGGGGACAGATGGTCCGCTCCAGCTGGATGTCCGATCAGATTCATTAGAGTCCAATACAAGCAATCTTATTGTCCACCTTCCTCCTACCCAAGACCTTTTGGTAGGCAATCATGACCTACTGACGCCTGATACAGACATGGGAAGTGGACACCGCCAATTGGAATTGCCATTATTGCTCGTCAGACACGATGGACTTGTCTATCACTCGAGCAAGTCTCTGCTGTATCGATTGACAGACCAGGGCGAACCATCTCCAGATATCTGGACAGTCGTGGCTTCGTCTACTGGGCCTGCACTTTAAATATTTTATATATTTACATACATATAATTGTCTTTGTAGACCAAAGACATTATCCTTATCATCATTATTACTATTTCTACTACTACTATTACTATCTGTGTGTATATTGTTTTAATTATCCTTTATTTTACAACTCTTCGCTGGTCAAAGGAGTTTAGAGAGAAAGATGTATATAAATAATACTGATGCAATAACAAGAAAAAAAGACTCTGAATTTTTTTGTGCAAGGCAAATTATTTGGCTGTAAAAAGTGTGGGAAAGTAAAAAAAATAAAAAATAAAAGGGTTGGAGATGAATGGCGATGATTCATGTTTGATTCCGTAATCCAATTGGCTCCCAGTATAAAAAACAAGTATTATAAATGAACAACCCACAAAGTGTAAAACTGTAGCACTTTTCCAAGTTAATTTTCCAAATATATATATAAATATAAATACATATATAAATATATAAATATAAATGCCCATTATAAAACAGTTTATTCCACCCACCCCCAAAAAATATTGCGTTTTGGTAAACTGAATTCGCTTTTCTGTCTCTGAATAAATATCGATTTTTGATTGGCCAAAACTCGCTTTTCCATCACTCAAATTTGTCTCAAATATCGCAGGAAACACGCACAATAACTTTACTGACAAAGCAATCTCTCTACATGTCTTTTTTTATACATTTAATTATTTATTTTGTTGGCCTATGCTCTTGTATAGTCTACTACAAAATATCTGGTCCCTAAGATCTCAACATTGCTTCAATAAATGGCATGCTTTAAAAAGGATTCTAATTTATAATGGAAATGGTATCGTAACTATAGTTTATATCGTTAATTCATGGTAGTTTTATAAAGTGCAAATCTTTATGTTAAACTCTACGACAATAAGCCAAACAGCATGGTATCTGAAAATGACATACCCCCATCAAGAAACATTGTGTTTGGAGAAACGGGAGACTGGCAAAGATGTGGTGGAAAACGCCTTTATAAACCATCTTGATATTCAAACATTAAAGCTTTGAATATTTTATTTGTGCAGCAGGGATGACACAATTCTCGTTGCCACTGTAGAATTATGATCACCACAGTTAATTCTGATCTCATCCATTTTCCTATTGGTTTCATCTTAATTAACAGGCCCATGTTGCACCATTTTTGTCATTTTATGCCAAGTCAATAATATGCTTTCTTGTACATATTTTAGGCTCTTGTTGATTTCTAAACTGTCCATAATTAATCCCTTGTCATTGACACTAAATTTGGACAGTATTGTGGAAATGCCTGAAAGCAAAAATAAATAAATGAGAGTGCCTTGATCCATGAAAAATAATTATTAGCAATAATTAATCAGAAATCTAGGAGGATTATGATACCTTCCAAGTATACAAAGTAAAACACTATATTGTAGCCATTACTAACTCTACATTTCTATAGACATTTTTGCTCATTTTCTGACTCGCTTTACTTCTCTGCTCTATTGTCGCGATTATCGTGATAAATCTTACGTAGATCACCCAATAAATCCTAAAAAAATAAAAGTGGTAATATTGGATAATGCAAAATATTGGTTGTCTTGTCCATCCTCTTTCATCAATTGTGGATAGAAAATCAATCGAGTTTTCCAAATATCCTGTTTGAATTTGCTGCAACGAATTGGGAAAACAAAAAGAAGAAACATCGTCCAGTTTGTACTCTTTTTTTTTCTTTGGTAAACTTAAAACCGAGAGCTTTCCACTGAAGCCGGCTACATGAATTATTGGTATAAGGGGAACATCTTGGGCATGGATATACGGTACTTATTTTAAGAAATTGTTAAGATGACACTTGGATGCAATGACGGACTTGAGCTTGTCTTTGTATATCTTTTTTTACTGTTGCTTTCTTGGCCATCTCTCCAGTACAGCCATCTACTGTATTTTCATTATTTTGAATCATCTCCAACCGCAAATCCAACTTAAATTTATGACCAGCTTTTTTTTTTACAACTGTCGCTTATGGTGTCGCCCCTACAAACAGTTAGACGGAAAATAAGCTGCATAAAGTCACAATAAGATATTTACCATTGCAATAAAACATCTTGTTTTCTTCCTAAAAACGATTCAAAGATGTAACTCCAGAATTTATATTGGTAACCTGCTTCCGAATACATCTCAATGAACTGCTTTGAGAAGATTTACGGACGATTCATATACATGTCAAGACTAAGCAGAGTTATTTTTATCAAGTGCTTTAAAAATATTTATAACTTTTAATTAACTTACATGTTAAAGATAGATATTATTCTGAATAACTTTCTCTTGCATGTTTTGTGGCTTATAGTTTTTAGTAGTATTCACAACATCAATACGTTTTGTCAGAGTCTTGACCTATATGTGAAACCAGAGGTTTTATTAGTCACCAGAGATCATTTTATATCGTGTGAAAATGATCTTTTTGAACAGAGTAGCTATTTTTTCAATGTTCTGCCCACCATTTATTTATCTTGATTGATGATTTATCGTTTGAGCTCAAGACGATATTATTTTTCACTAAACTACAAAATACAAATAGTTAACACATCTGTAGAAAGAGCCTAGTACGTATATATATTAATAAATACCCAGCAAAGTATCGATGCTTATGAAACGCGCCGCCTTTCTTCTGCTTTTTTTTCTTTGTCGCTGCATCACCAAAAAATATCAGAACGCGAGTTCGTCAATACATTCAGGTAGGGTTTACCTCTTTTCCTTCAATCTAATTGATTGTAAGAGTTGAACAAGGCGGGACAAGGGAAAGGCAGACAAGGAAATGTGCTAGGTGCTTTTCACAGGACAAGGCAGGACAAGGCAGAACAAGAGACAAGAAGACCGAAGTAGTGGAGAATGTAAAGTGTGCGATGATTAAACAGGCTTCTTCTCATTTGGGCACCACAGACGCATTTCTCACGAAACTATCAAAGAACTATTATAATATCCAATGCTATCTACATTCCACTACATAAAAATATGAATTAATAAAATGCTTTTTAATCATCACATTTCTTAATATAAAAACTTTACACGAGAGCCTTGCTCATCCACACTACTAAAATCCTTTTCTCCATAGATGCTACCAAGGTAGACCATGATGAGTTTGGTCCTGGATTTATCAGAGCAATTCCAGGACCATTCAGCGAAACTGTTTTTTTTATTCAGGAAATGCTCTTTTGGACGGTACGCCTTTATGTATAGGTAGATATAAATATTTAATTACATCTTTAACATGATGCAAACTTACTGGATCTTCAACAGTTTGTTTCAACAGCTCGAGTAGTTAAAGACGTATATTTATCTTGACTTTTTAAAATTAGGAATCCAATAGATCACTATAAAAAGGGAAATATGATAAATAACGAGTTATTCTTTGTGTATAAAATGTTGTCAAAAATATGTACAAAAGAGTTTTCAACAAGTTCAAGATGTAAAATAATAGTAAGAAAGAGAACATTATTTTTATGACACTTTCTTTTTCTTTTTAGCAATGGGCGATTTAAAATGATAGAACTATAAGGTACAAATTAAATATACCTTTAATATTATAGACAGTTCTACTTGAGATATATTTTTTGTTTGCACCAGAAAGAGATGCAGCTGTTGAGCCCAAGAAGCTTTTACTGTAGCTCTTTACACTATGCGGTGACATGTATCATAGCTCAACAGTGGATCATTGGGAATCAACTCGTTGATTGTGTCGACCTCTTTTGAAAGCAGATAAAATACTGCTATATTTGTTCAAGAGTACCAAACCTCTTTTATTAGTGTTTTTATAGACATGACCAGTAGAAAGTATATTGTAAGAAGAAGAAGAAGAAGAGAGTAGAATATGCTAGACTTGCGTAATCTTCATTTTATAGCCCGTCAACAATCCATGACTTTAGTATTTTTGGAAACGATGCGTCTTGTTGTCAAAATGATCACCCAATGAATGCTGTTTCACATTAATTCAAAAAACCCTTTTTTAAAATTGCAATTCTTACAATGTTGACGAGTGTGAAAAAACAAACAAACACATAGAGCCACATGTCGTCAGCAGAGATGGATAATAACAATGAAAACCCTTAAAGTAGTGTGCTTAAAAGAGATTGAGGGGATCTTGCTCTCAGGTGAAAAAAGTATTTTATTTATTATCTTATTTTTGTGCGTGTGTCAAGGCCTGGTACCTGTAGACATATAGACCACCCATGAGAATGAGAAGAATAATTGAAAGTGTATAAATGATAATAAAAACCTAGATACTGGGGAAAAAGTAATAGTGTTTGACACGGCATGACAGAGAAGGTAGTCAGCGAGAAGGAAAATAAAGTACAAAAAAGCTCCAAGTGAGGGAAAATGGGCTTTTAAGAAAGTAATAGATACATACAGCTGGTAAGAATACAGGTAAAATAATTATTTAGAGAAAGAGAAGAGAACGAGACGTCAAGAATCGAGAATAAATGAGGTGCTGACGCCACCAAGATTTGGACCGGAATTCAGCAAGAATAATAATTCTAAAGAGGGATCCCCTTTAGAAACTCGGACAAGTATGTATTGTGCGTGTTTCCTGCAATATTTGAGACAAATTTGAGTGATTGAAAAGCGAATTTTGGCCAATCAAAAATCGATATTTATTTAGAGACAGAAAAGTGAATTCAGTTCACCAAAACGCAATCTTTTTTTTTGGGGGGATGGAATCAACTATATAGCATACTCTAGAATGACATCACGAGATGGCCTTTACATGTAAAAAAAAATGTGTATATAATTATGTTATGATCAATCAGCACTCCCACTTGATATGATCAATGTCATCCGTCCTATACCCTGCGGAAACCATCTGGCGTGGGTTCCGATCCAAACGAGCACTGTACACTTCTTTATGAGATTGGTTATTGGAGTGTTTCCACTTGGGATTGAGACAAAGTTAGTTTCATTTTTTTGGACGAATAAAAATTAAACTTTGCCTTAATCCCAAGTGGATACACTGTAATAGACTCTATTTGTATTGCCAAATAGTTTGTATATCGGAAGCACTTTTTCTCTCTAAAGTTTGGTTGGATTCCGGACTGAGTTGAATAATAAATAAATATAAATATATAAAAATATAAAATATATAAATACATATATATATACACCCACAACCAGACATTTAAGCTCGATAACATTTATATAGTTTAAAAATATAAAGATAAAGGGGTAGGCAGGACAAGAAGCATTACAAAATATTATTATTGTATATATATATATATATAAAAGGGCACAAGAAATACTAATACAATAATTTGATTTTTGTATTATTTTCAATTCCTTTCTCTTTCTCTCCACAAACCCTCTTTATCCCACAAGTCATGGAGTCATTCCTAACTACATTACCACCATATGTCCATACATTTCTCAACAAGCATCCTCCAACTGACACATTCCATCTTCTCCGAGAACTCATCTGTTTTGCAGTTCTTTATTCCAATGATCGCCAACGCATCGCAACAATGTCCCAAGAGCTCATGGACAAGGAAGAAAAGGTACATTACAAACCCAACCTCTTCAGTTTCTGATCAATTCAATTCAAAAATAAAAAAAAAAGTCAATGGGCCACAATATCACAGACGAAAAAGAAGATTCTCTTCACCACGACACCGAAGACACCATTACTGAAGATAGTGTAGCTACTGAAGAAAAGGACGTCATTCCAGATCGCAAGGCAAACATGCCCTACACTTTCCCTGAATGGTGGGGGCATCAGGAATTTGAGCCACCCGCACGGCCACCCAAAGAAACTCCCAGTAAGATTGCCTATATTCCCTTACACACATGGCATGGCAACTAAATACCAAGTAAAAGAAACAGCACACGAGGCCATAATCGATACCCCCCTTCCTAAAGTGGCAGCTTGGATTCCCTGTGAGTAAGAGCCATTTTGGTAGATTGTGTTGTTGACTGACCAACGAAAGGAATTATCGGTCATCTAGGGGAACAACCTCCACGTGAAAGGAACAAAGGCTTCAGAACCACAAGGTAAGGCTATTTTGGAGCACAATTGAGCAGCATAGGTAACATAACATAACCTATCTACAGTCTTGACAGCAAGCCAATTCCAAATCTACGGTCCTATCTGGAAGAGTATGTTCCGCCCAACAAGAAACCAACCGAGCAAAAGAAGTCTGCAGAGCAAAAGAGCACTGTCCAGCAGTTCATAGCTGCCCAAAAGGCCATTAGGCGCAATTCATGTAAGATGATTGATTTACAGAAACATAGAGTTTTGTACAGAGATCTTAATAACGATAATCCACAGCACCCCTCTCTGAATCGCCAATCACCGTAGTGCCCTTGAAGCCTACCCCTCCCCCCGTAGAAACCCCAAAGGCAGAAGAGAAGCCAGAACCTATCATTACAAAACTATCAGTTGCCGGTAGCACCCTTACAGTAAATACTAGAAACAAACAAACAAAACCAACCAGCGGAACACGTACCACCAAAACAACCAACCCTCCCAATTCACCACCAAATACCACTCGTCCCACATCCACCAGATTAGTACCAGCACCACCCATTCAGCACACTCATACCCACATTCGTAACCATACCCCATCATTAGCCAAGCAAGATTCCCCAGCACCACCCAAGAGCACTCCAAAACTAGGCCCTACAAGGCCATCGACTGCAAAGCGCAATTCTGTGGTTGTCAGACCTAGTCCATCGGCTGCCATTAAGCCGATTGCAGCCATACCTGCACACATCAAGATAGAAACTGCTGCCGCTGCCGCTGCTGCTGCTGCTGCCACTGCCGCTGCTGCTGCTGCCATTGCGGCCGCAAACTCCCCTCCACCTCTTCTTCGGTCGTCTTCTGGCTATCGTCCCCGCCAGACAGCCACGGTCCGAGCCAGGGCTGAACATGCGAAAAATCAACAGTTGTTACACGAAGAAGAGAAACGCAAGGCGATACTGGCAGCCGCCGCCCAAAGTCCACGGAATCTTACCCGAAGTGGTTCCCAAATGCGACCCAAATCAACCGTTCCGCCAGGTTCACCTGCCAAAGACCCCGTCAAGGTAGAACGACGCAAGACCATGCCACCCCTCAGCACAACCACAACTGTAGAGCCCATAGCCAGACGAGAAAAGCGACCGGTGCGAAAATAAGTTTTATAAAATATATAATATATAATATAATATAATATATTAATATTAATATTAATTATTAATTAAAAGAGGATCATTTTTCTCTCTCTCTTCAAATGTGATGTTATTTGACATGAATAAATAAATAAATATATAGCATGTACCACACATCTATCACCAGTTTATATTAAATCTTATTTTTGACCGGTCTCAAAAAGACAAAAAAAAGTCTTGACAATCTTCCTACAATGAATGATGTCTTGCAAGTAGTAGTAGTATTAGTAGTAGTGGTAGTACTGTTTGGATTCCAGGTTTCATATCACACACATTCTAGTCCTAAACCCCCTCATATGGTGTGTGTGTGTGTGTGTGTGTGCTATTGAAAGCCAATAATAATAATAATAATAATAATAATAATAAGAATGAATGAAATTTAATTGAGATTGATAGATGGCCAAAAGAGATATGTAAATAGAATAAAGAGGAAGGGGAGTCTTGTTGGTTTGTTGATATGCGTCGAAGAGATAGATAGTTAAGATGAAGGCATTCTATACACACACTTTTATATGAGGATGCTTATTTTCAGGTTTTCAGGTTTCCAGGTGTTTCTTATCCACTGCAGCTAACACAGGCATCCTTGTTATCAATTGAACAAACCATATCAGCCTCATTCTCTTTGTTGGTCTTGTCTCGGTACTCCTTGAGAGAGAGCTGATCAACTGTGAATTTGATTGCATCGACAGCAGGGCGAGTACGGAGGTAGTACATTCCGGTCTTCAATCCTTTTTTCCAGCCATAAAAGTGCATACTTGTCAGCTTGCCAAAGTTGGCCTCACCAATAAAGATGTTCAGACTCTGGCTCTGGTCAATGTAAGCACCACGATCAGCGGCCATGTCAATGATAGTGCGCTGTGCAATCTCCCACACGGTCTTGTAGAGAGCCTTGATGTGGGCAGGAATGATTGCAATATTCTGGATAGACCCACTGTCTGACATGATCTGGTTCTTAACATTGTCGTTCCAGAGTCCCATCTCGACCAAGTCCTTGAGCAACCAGGGGTTGACGACCTGGAACTCACCAGCCAGAACACGGCGGGTGTAAAGGTTAGAGGTGTAGGGTTCAAAGCATTCATTGAAACCAAGGATCTGTGAAGTAGAGGCTGTAGGCATGGGAGCTACCAACAAGGAGTTGCGAACACCGTGCTTGGCAATCTTGGCCTTTAGGCTAGTCCAATCCCACAAGCTGGTAGGCGTAACTCCCCACATATCAAACTGCAGTTTACCCTTTGATACAGGCGAGCCAGCATATGTCTCATAAGGACCCAGAGTGGTAGCAATTTCCATCGATGCCTCGAGAGCAGCATGGTAAATGGTCTCAAAGATCTGGATATTGAGTTCCTTGGCCTCGGGCGAGTCAAAAGGATAACGCATCAGCATAAAAGCATCAGCCAGACCCTGTACACCCAAACCAATAGGACGATGACGCATGTTGGACAGCTCAGCTTCAGGGACAGGGTAGTAGTTGACATCGATGATCTTATTCAAGTTCTTGGTCACCACCTTTGTAACGGCATGCAGCTTCTTGAAATCAAAGTATTCCCGGTTCACAACATAGGAGGGAAGGGCAAGACTGGCCAAGTTGCACACGGCAACTTCGTCAGGGCTCGAGTACTGGACAATTTCGGTACACAAATTGCTCGACTTGATTGTACCCAGGTTCTGTTGGTTGGATTTACGGTTACAGGCATCCTTGTAAAGCATAAAGGGGTTGCCGGTCTCGGTCTGGGCTTCGAGGATGGCATACCACAGCTTCTGGGCCTTGATTGTCTGGCGAGCACGACCCTCACGTTCGTATTGAAGGTAAAGTGCATCAAATTTGTCTCCCCACACATCAGCCAGACCAGGAGCTTCACTTGGGCAAAACAAGGACCATTCGCCATTCTCTTCAACACGACGCATAAACATGTCAGGGATCCACAATGCATAAAACAAATCACGAGCTCGAATCTCATCCTTGCCAAAGTTCTTGCGCAGATCCAAAAAGGTAAAGATGTCAGGGTGCCAGGGCTCAAGGTACATGGCAAATGCTCCAGGACGCTTGTTTCCTCCCTGATCCACATAGCGTGCAGTATTGTTAAACACACGCAACATTGGTAGAATACCGTTGGAGTAACCATTGGTTCCGGCAATGTATGATCCAGTAGCACGAATGTCGTGGATACTCATACCGATACCACCAGCAGTCTTGGAAATCTGGGCACAGATCTTCAAGGTAGCATAGATACCTTCAATAGAGTCTTCCTTCATTGTCAACAAGAAACATGATGACATTTGAGGACGAGGAGTTCCTGCATTGAACAGGGTGGGACTGGCATGGGTAAAGAATTTCTCGGACATGAGGTTGTATGTCTCGATGGCAGCGTCAATATCTTCACCATGGATACCAACAGCAACACGCATGATGAGATGCTGAGGGCGCTCTGCAACCTTGCCATTAATTTTGAGAAGGTAAGAACGTTCGAGGGTCTTGAATCCAAAGAAGTTGTAGCCGAAATCACGGTCATAGATGATTGCAGAGTTGAGTCTTTCGGCATTCTTCATAATCACACTGTAGGTATAGTCCGAGATCATTGGTGAGTGCTTGTCGGTCTTGGGGTTTATATAGCTGTGAAGATCCTCGACGACCTGCGAGAACACCTTTTTGGTCTCCTTGTGGAGGTTGGAGATGGCGATACGAGCAGCAAGAATAGCATAGTCAGGATGGGCAGTGGTCATGTAGGCAGCTGTTTCTGCGGCCAGGTTGTCCAATTCGACGGTTGTTACGCCCTGATACACACCCGAGATGACCTAATTGAATCAACCAGCCAACAAACCAAACACACAATATATATATATGTATATGTATATGTATATATCAGTTCCTGAATTTATACATGTACTGTTTACGGAAATGTTAAGTGTAATTCCAAAGGAATCATTTCTGGCGTACCTTTTGGGCAATCGAAGTGGGATCAATGTAGTTCATGTCCAAGCCATAGCAAAGCTTGTTGATTCTGGCAGTGATCTTTTTTTTATTATTGGTTGGATTAGTAATCCATTCTTCAATCACAACAAAATCCTCACCTTGTCAAAGGCGACATTCTCGCGGCGTCCATCTAGAATTGCGATTGAATCAATATACATTTTACATTTCGAGATTCTCATTCGTCCTTGACGGTTTTAAAGCTATTTATTGTCTAGTAGACTTCTTTGACTTGCCTCTTTTGTAAACAAACATATTATCTGCAGAAAGTCCGATATGTTTGTGTGTATACAAAGGGAAAGGGGGTTTGTTTACTCTTGCTGAAGAAAGTTGACCACAAATAAGAAGAAGAAGAGGAACGCGTATTCAAGTTGAGCTTATATACCCTGTGCCTTGAAAAAAAATAAGAAAAAGAAACTCAAAAAATAATATGTATAAGAACGCGTCCTGACGCGTCGTTAAACTGGACTAAACAATCAAACTGTCACATTTTTCAACGCGGCGATTGATGGATGGGTCGGAAGATAAGAATTGAACTGGAGCACTAATAAAGAAAGTGTTATAGAGAGAGAGAGAGGTCACAGTGGTTGGGACTGTTTGTAGATTGACCAGATTTCTAAAGGATGAAGAAAGTTGATTGTTGAAAAGTCTTTAATATTTTGGATCCTTGTATTAAAAAAAGTACTTGTTTGTTGATGTTGATCCGAAAGAGTATTGAGTATGTCTTGTATATTTACTTTAAGTTGTGCTTTTTATTTTTATGCAAGTGGGAATGTAAATATGAGTATATAAAAAAAAGTCTACTGTCCAGCCCGAATTCTCAATTGATCTTCAACCAACTCTTCAATCTTACTAGCAAAAGCTTGTTTGGCATCATCGTTGATCTGAAGATGATGTCGCTTCTCAAACGAGTTGACAAGTGTAATATAATCTTCGGTTGCGTAGACTGGAAGGGTTGCGTAGACACCAGGAGCGAGCTCAATTTTGAAAGAGAAGAGGATGGCCTCTTCTTCTGGTTCTTGAATGTGCTCGACTGGAGCAGGTGCAACAGGTACAACAGGAACAGGAGCAACGGGAGCAACGGGAGCAACGGGAGCAGCAGGTTTGGGAGCATACTTTGAAGCAGCAGCACCTTGGCTGAATGATGGGTTGTAGGTCGAAGTAGGTGCTGGAACACGTGCTTGAGCGGGAGGGTTGAAAGCGGGTGCTTGAGTACGGACAGGCTCGAAAAAGGCAGGCTTTGGAGCGTATTTTGATGCTGCAGAACCTTGCTGGAAGGTAGGTGCATATTTAGAGGCAGCAGATCCGGTTGGTGGGGCAAAAGTCGAAGTAGAAGGTGCACTTGGAGTTGCGTACTTTGATGCCGAAGAGTCTTGGCTGTAGCTAGGTCTCATGGGTGCAGATGTGGCAGTAGCAGAGGGAGATGCAGCCTTTTCCCAGAATGGAGTGTCTGCCAGTGTGCCAGATCCCCAAGCAGAGTTCTGAGCACCGGGAGGTGGGCGACGCGTTGTAGATGGAACCTGTACAGTTGGAAGGGGTTGGTATGGCTTGTACTTTGAGGCGGCTTTGGGAGCTGGTGTGAAGCCTCCACTGAATCCACCTCTCTTTTTCTTGCCTCCACGTGTTGAGCCAGTCTTGGGCATTGGGCTGCCTTTGCCAAGACGCTGATTGAGAATCATTTGCTCATCGACTGGTTTAAAGTTGGCACCCTTTCTGTGCAGATTTCCTGAGCCGATACCACTGGCCTTAATCTTAACATTGGGATCCATCAATGAATTCCAGTCTCCCATTGTCACGGTCAGCTGTGGTGCTGCATTTTTGGTGTCTGGAGCCTGTGTTCCCCAAGACCCAATGTTGAGAGGTGCATAACCGTCATCCTCTTCCTCATCGTCGTCGGTAAAGTCTTCGTCTTCGTCTTCGCTGTCAGCGGGTGGAATACTTCCCCAGCCGTTTGCCTGAGGGGGAGCCTGAGGAGGGGCCTGAGGAGGGGCCTGAGGAGGTGGTTGCTGCCTTTGTGGTGGCCTATGGTCTGCGTTGGTTGTGGTGCTATGATTGGATTGGTGTACTTGTCCCCACGATGAACCCAAGTTACCACCAGGGTTTTGGGTAAAAAAGTTATTTGCACCAGCCATATGATAGTAGAGTGGAGAAAGAAAGAAAGAGAGAGAGAGTGAAAAGTTTATATGATGTGATATAATATAATATAATTAATATTTATATTAAGATATATATATATAAAATATAAAATATATTTTATAATTGAAAGCAAGCGTTAAAGAATATAAACAATTCTCTGTCTCTAGATTTGCGTGACTGGTTTGTGGCATCATTTGGTTTCATATTCAAACATTCCACTTTATAAGCTGTGTGACAACAAGTGCCTCTTGGTAAGCTGTTTTTGGCCCTGATTAAGTAGAAATGACCTAGTATCAGTTTTATTCCAGAGAATCGTTTCTTATTTCTGATCTGACATGTGAAGAGCCTTTTGTTGCCAGAATTTTTTCATTTCAATAGTGATACAAAACATCACCTATTTATTTTTATAGTTTGGAAGCCATTTATGAGTTTAATTCAAAGCCAAATAATCTATTGTTCAAGAACAGCGATCAAGACTTTATATCTAGGTAAATGTATAATAGATTACATCTATTTTTTTTTGAATGAAAAAAAATGAATGAAAAAAAAAGGAAAGAGAGAGAGGGAGGTAATGGGAGAATAAAATGTACATTAGTTTTAAAGAGGTTGAAATCCAAAAAGAAAGAAGAAGAAGAAGAAAAAGAGAGAGAGCGAAAATATTACTGTTTTGTGTATGTATAATTATATGGTTAGCGATCAGTGCCAGCCAAGACACTTATGACGCTGCGAATATCCATCTCCTCTTCTCGTGGTTCGATCTGGAGACTTCTTGAATAGTATGCCTGGTCGTCTACCTGTACGCTCTCCAGACAGTGTTTGAGGTATCGCTGGATCTCATTGACCAGTGCAAGACGATAGGGAATCTGGAACTGGTCAATTGCACTCAATACTCGGGTGGTCTTGATATATTTATCAAAGTTGATCAATTGTGTTCCATTGGGAGACGTCCGATGATTGGAATTGCCATCATCAATAAATGTCATGTCAGTCAAGTAGACACCCAAAAATGGCAGACAGGGTGCAATCGATGCAGTCAGTCGCTGGCGGTATTCTGCAAAGTTTCTTTGGGAATCTGTAGCGCGATAAATCTGCTCATACATGGCCTTATATTTTCCAGACACGCATTCCCATGTCTTCTTTAGGCGAGAAATGCTGGTAGATGCCAAGGCCGATCTAATGGCCATTAATGTATTATAATTGCTCAACTGGAGACAAAACTATCGAGATTTATCATTAGTATAAATACAGCAATCAAATCTTACTTACATCTCCAACCTTGATCCAGAACTTGATCACATTTGACCGTTTCTTTGGATCTGCTTCACGCAAGATAGAGTCTGAAATCCAGCTCGTGACCTGTGTACTCTTTTGAATCATGGCCTTTACGTTGGCTGCCGTACTGACACCACCCTTCTTTTTGAACTCTTGTCCAATCATCTCATTGGGCCGGATCTGACAGAACAGAGAATTCTCTAGGAGGGTAAGCTGTCTAGCCAGTTCAAGGGGGTCAAAGTCATTGACATGGACGCTCTGCATCAGATTCTCGCTAGGGGTCTTGCGCAGTACATTCCGAAGCGATCGAGTGATGACAGAGGGTGGCAATTGGGAATTAAAAGAAGGAACTTCCGAATGGTCATCAAACAGAGTAAGACCAGAAAACAGAGACGATCCAGATGAAAGCGAAATGTGGGAGCCAGACGCTGATTTCTGCAAGGCTGCCCTGGATTCGCTGGTATATGAATACTTGCGACTATCGGCCGGTAAGACTGTCGAGGCAAACTAGAAAGTATGTCAGTATCTTCAAATACCTTTTATAGACTTACTGTACGGTTAGCGAGCTCACGAAGACGCTTTGCCGAACTTGGGTGTGCGATTTTGATGTCTTTGTCGATAAATTCGGACACGATGTTTTTAATATACTTGTCAAAATCATGCGAAAAGTATGATTCCAACCAGATCTTGATCACATTGCACACTCTCAATTGAACAGGCAAACGCACACTGGTCGACCAAAGCTTGAGTTCGTTTTCGTCAAGAGGTGGATCTGAAGGAGGGCTTAGGTGGAAACGCTTGATGAACAACTGGACCAGTTCGACAGGATCAGTGAACAGGCGAAAGTTGTAAAAGAATGCTCGAAGAAACAAGACGTCTATAAAAGACTGGTTAATAATTCTGGATTCTGTCAGCCTTTTCTTAAAAAATATCTAACCTGGTGCTTTCTTGTGTAGGGTCAGGTTTTCGACCAGAGTCTCTAAATTGGCACCTGTAACCTGTCCTTCGATATTGACCATCCATTCATCCTCACTAAACACGCGTTGCTTGATAAACCAGGGCTCATCCTCTTTCTGCAAAAAAAATCTGATTAGTCCAGGCGTCTATGGTGGGCTTGACAAACCTTTATTGATCCCTCGGTATCTACATCTGTACAACTTTCGCGAGTTCGGTTGCTGGAAAACGACATCCAAGAAGACGTACGTCTGACCCCAGAAGAGGAGTCTGGAGTAAGATTAGAAACTGTGCTGACACTAGAGGCATCCTCATTACGGTGCTTTATAGACATTCGTAGGTTGGATACACTCATGCCGCGTGGGCGTCTACCCTTGAAAGATGGATCTGACATTGGGGTTGATTTTGAGCTAGAGAGCTTGAAATCTGGAGGATGTGATTGAGGAATAGGAGGAATAGGAATGGTTGCAGTTGTTGATACCGAGGGTTGTGGGCGCAGGACACTGACAGACGCTGCTCTAGCCAGACTACTTTTGCGCTTTTCTCCTTCTGGCTTACTGACAAGCAATGGATGGACTGTGATCTGCTCTTCAGTATTCTGGCCAATCTGCTCGGCTACCATTGATATCTGATGTAAGGAATCGACCGAGGAAAGTGCAGTTTGTCGCAAGAGGCTACTAAATCCACCTGCCGGAAGAGAGTTTTCATGGACAGTACCTGACTGGCGAGATGCAGCAGAGGCACGTCTGATTGTGTCTGATCTTCCTAGCTTTGATTTGGTGGTCGACCGTCTGGTCAACGTAGAGGTCCGTACCAGGGATTCGGTACTGGTGGCTGGTTCTGTTGTGTCTGAATCTCCTTTTGGGATGTTTTCCTGATCTTCATTGTGATTGTCAATCTCATCTTCGGAATCCAGCTCAATCGTCTCTAATTCAATAGTTTCGAATCCACCAGTCTGATTCGATTCCGAATCGCCATCGAGTTCGTCAACCTCTACCTCTTGCCTATTTTCTTCGTCATACTGTTGTTGTAATACATTTAGACTGGTGACCTTGCGGCCCAGGACACTTAGGGTCTGGTGCCTTCGAGTATCCGTGATATTCTCAAGCTGATCGCGCATTGCTTCCTGTTCCTCTTGAGATACCAGCTCAACCGAGTCAATGTGTAAGCACGTGCGAACACATGCAGCACAAGTGTTGGTTGTACGGACCACGTTGTCACAATTGCTTCGTAGACGCTCCAGAGGTTCATCATCCTCGTGTGGGCCAGTGAGGGCACGGACGGCGGTGACAAGATGAGTGATTGCACTGTAAACAGCCTCTTTGGCAATCACCAAGGCAACCAAATGGGGATCTTCTGGAGCACTAGAGTGTTTGTAGTCTAGCTCACCCACATTTGAGCAGATATGTTCCACAATTGCCAGAAATGTCCGGACAGCCTCTACTGCTTTGCGTGTCATCTCCAGCATCTCCGTGGCACGTTGGCGGGTTGCCAAATAACGTTCAATTGTTAGAAACAGACTAGCAATAAGGGTCGTGATTTCTACACGATGCTCTAGAATATTCTCGTGTATATGGCTAGCGTCGGGTAAAGGTACAGCCTTGGCGATGAGGGATGCACTAGAGAGCCGTGAGCTGTTGAGTTGTTGGCGAAGGGACAGGGTAGATGTTGAGGAAAGCGATGTAAGGGATGTGCGGGGGGACAGGGGTGTGGCTGGAATCTGGTGCCCGGACAGCGAACGGAAGACCTCTTCAAACATATCCATCTCGATTAGCAGTTGATTGGCCAGACTAGGCATCTCTCCATCGACTGCTTTTGGGGGAGCCGCCTGCAGCTCCTTGCCCTTGAGCACCAGGCGGCTCAAGGCATTAAGAACAATTTTGCGCTGCCTGGCCAGTTCAGGCGACATGCGCAGGAGAGGGGAGTCCTTGTTGACTGTATTTGCGGCTGTCAGGACTGCCCTGATTGATGACACCACCTGGAATACGGCTACCTGGATTCCAGCAGGTGCATTGCAGGCATCGACCAATTCAGACATCCGCATTGAGACGTCTTCCATTAATGCTTCCCACTGCGAGGCGTCCAATGCTGCCAGGCCATCTTCTTGGACTGTGCTGCTGCTGACTGTACTGCTGACTGTGCCTGAGCGCCGCCGATCTTCACTCAAGAGTGCCCGGGCCAGCTCTACTCTGTCTTGCATCGGTAGCGTGAGGGAGGATTGGGATCGTTTGCGTGTTGGGAGAGGCTAGCAAGGAAGAGAAGGTTAGGATCTCGATTATATTGTATTCAATTCAATATCTAGCCAATTTAATCTGATTTAATCCCAGAGATTATTATGACTTTTACAATGAAATATATATCTTATAAATGTTACATGCCTGTGAGCCCTGGTCAGTTTCGGTACCTTGTGAATCAAAGGTATGTCTGACAGTGTCTGGATTAGGGTCCTGGTCTGTCTTGATCGTTTCCCTCCAGGCGTCAAGTTCGCCTTGAGAGCGTTCGTCTTCAAAATCGGCTGGTTCACGAACGACGTCGCCGATCCGTCCTACATAGTTGCTAGGAAACCAACCCCGGACGTCGTTCAATAAACCGTCCCACCAGCCTGAGCTGTCTCTATTAAAGACTTCGATAATAGATCCCTTGCGAAAAAAGAGACATGAGACTGATTGATCAGCTGGTCCTGATGAGGGTAAAAAGTCATGGAGTGCCTGTACAAAGTGTGAGGTGAGTGGTGATGGTGATGTGGTTTCGTTTGGTGATGATGGAAGTGATGGTGGAGAGAATGAGGTTGTGGCTGGCTTCATTGGGTTGGGAAGCGGCAAGGGTTCTGACAAGGTCATATGGAAAACGAATCGAGATTAATATAGTTGGTCGGTTCGTATGGTATGTGGTGTATTAGGAGGGGTTGGTCGATATGGCCCGCATGGAGCAATGGCAGGAGTACTGTGAAGTATGTACAGAGAATAAGCGGTATTGGGCGAATACTTGGAGGTGTGAGAGTGTGAGGCTCTGGAGAGTATTTCTATCAAACAAAGGAGGAAGCGGGTTGGAGTTGCGAGTGGTTTTATTTTAACTGATTGAAAAAAAAAAAAAAAGATCTCGCTTATTTAGGGGTTATTTTTGAATGGACGCACGAGTATATATGGGACGTACGACCTTGGGTCTCCTTTACTCGACGTTCAAAAGGGCAAATATTTATAATTATTTATTATTTTAAAAATTATTCCGCTTCCATGTCTCTGTTGACACATTAGTCTCAGCCAAGCCTGCTACGGCCCATTGCGAATTGTTCATGTGCAATGTTGCACTCAAGTGTTTGCACTATTGGCTTGAGAATCGAGATAACCAAGACCGGCTTGTGTGTAGGAAAGCTTTGAGTCCGCTTATTATTAGGGTTTATAAAATAGACCAAAGAACGAGTCGGTTGGATATAGAGGGTTATCGAGACAATAAAGGGTGGGATAGAGATAAATATTATTATTATCATTATTATTGTGAATTCTATTGTCATTATCGCCGCCAATAATAACAAAAAGTTTTTTTGGATAATTACATTTATTAATCTCATTCAGAATATTGGTATAGTAAATTCCTTGGGTCTGCAATTCCACTGCGATTCTTTGCTAGACAGCCATGGCCTACTAGACAACCTCTGAGATTTGTCATGTCACTATTTTGCCAGACTAGAGACCCAAATAACCGATAAAAAAAAAAGACATTTACCCTTTGGGCGTTACACTGGTCTTGAGAGAGGGAGGGTGGGGAGGTGTCTTATTTTAAACTAAAAAGGAAATCACAGCATGTGGAGCAACCATTACACCTTTTTATAAAAAATATATAGTGAATCAGATTCAAACTTGTTAGTTTAAAAGATCTTATTTTTAGTTTGAAAATGGAACAATTAGCGAAACTGTGTGTCACATTCGCAAAAATAAAAGCAAGAAAACACACACAAAACGCAATGGCACAAACAATTATTATTTAGGCTTGGAAAAAAAGAAAAGAATTGTCAGCTATTCAAGCTATTTGAGCCATTGGAGACACTACGAGCCAATAGTCTTGTCATTATTACGTATAATCGCAACAGTCTGTTTGTTATCGAGTCCATTTCATCTCTTAATTGCAACAGTTCCATGTAAATAGTCGCCACATCAGTGCTTATCCAAACAATAGTAATGTATCATGGTTCCATTTTAGGCACAGCAGTCCAGGATCAACTAACGTCACAAAATATTACAAACGCTTTATATATTTTATTATTATATTTATATATTTATAAACCATTTGTCTGCAAAAAAAAATTCTAGAGTGGATAAACCAATTCACGTATAAAAGCGAATTAAATGGCATGTTAAACTTGTAGTGAATTCCATACATACCCAGCCGAGGTTGTTTGGCACTTTAATTATCTTGTAAAAATATATTGTCAGTTGGGAGCACCACATGTAAGTTTTATTTCTACATTTATTATCAGAATATCTTATTATATATACATATATATATATATATATATATAGAAAAAAAAACTTTTTAAAAAGGTATTTTCTGTTGAATCCCGAGAGCCATACGATTTCTTACAAGTCAACCTAGCAGCCATCTATTCATTTGATTGTATAGACAGCATATCCTCTAAATCAAACCACAGATATGATATTTGATCTGATTACTAAGCTTGGTTTCTTGTCAGAACAAAATAATAATCCTGTGCATTTCTGGGAATTTGTCCTGATCTACCTACCTGCATGACTAGCGAATTGACTTTGGAAAAGCATGGAGGGCAACCATATTCTTCTATAATTTCGTGGTTCTTTCTACATTTAACCTTGCTGTCATGATGATACACTAGGTAACAGACTGCCTTTATGTTTATTCTGCAAATGGAAAGACGAATTAAAGGACGGTTGACAATAAGCACATCGACACTTTACGCTTTTAGGTAGTAGACATTGACTATCAAAAAGAAAATAGGAAAACAATTTTCCATCCAATAGTAATTCGTAAAAATCAACCAATCACAGATACCAGATCAGTACACATTTTAGTAAGCTGTATTGGTATTTATAGCAAACTAGACCTTGGCATCTGTTACTGATATGAGTGTATCAAACCATTTGGCAAATATCATCATTTTTGTTTTTACGATTCAAAATACTGGCATTATAAAATCAGTCCAATTGGAAGTAAAAGCGACTGTACCTGAATAGAGATTATTGCTTTCAGTATCAAAGTCTATTTATGGCTAGTCTGTCCGCGACCCAGAAAGACGAGATTCTACTCTTGGTATAGAGAGACATGTAACATAAAAGACGCGATATTAAATACTACCTTTCTTAAGAAGCCGTCCGAAGAGGGCGACACACAACCAAGAAATTCTTAAATCTCGATAGCCGGCGGAGTACAGTCAAGAATACAAGGACCCATCAAGATTGGTCAGAGTATTCCGTCAAATTTCAAAAAGTAATTAATATTTATAATATGGACTCAAAGAAGTATATTATTGGTTCTTGACGACTATAATAAAGGGTCTAGATAATTAATGGCAAGAGTGTCCTGAGGGCCTGCATCGTAATATGCAATACTTTGCTAAGCATGACAGAAAGATAACCTTCCCGCCATTTTATATATATATATAGATAGTTTATAATTGCAAAGAAGGTTGGCAGCATTGTGACCAAGATTGTCCATGACTGAACCATTCATATGTACGCAATTCGATTATAATTGGTTTATTGCCAAGCTAGACTGGCCCAATACTTTCCGATTTTCTTTTTTCTTAAAGCAATGCCAAGAAAAATATCGCTTTTTGGTTTGGATTTAGCATTTTTTTTTTGGATAAATGATCAATTATTCATGTGTCCAAATCATAAAGAGGTTTATAATAGTTTATAGTTGGATTTGTGAATTTGCATAAATAGATCTCTAATTTCCCAGTGTTTGAGGGCGGCAGAGAAGAACCCGATCAAGTAATCCAAAATAACAGCATTAATGCAATATTTTTTCTTTGCCAAACTGTCAAAGCTCTATTTGGTACATATATGCTCTCTGACCAGGATTAAGGTGTGGCTAATAATACCAGAAACTTCTAATTGTGGCGAGTGCATGTACAAGAAAGGAAGGTCTAAAGATAGTAGGAATTACAATATGTATAAATATATAAAGTGTTTTAACTTGCCCATTTTTAGAATGTGGCGCAGTGCTTTCTAGGAACCAATCTTGTTATTTCTATACAGTGGCTCCACCCTTCAAAGTTCGTTTATTAAAAGTCCAATATTTGCCTTTTTTTTTACTGGTTAAATACTTTAAGCAGCTCTCAAATCAACCCTGTCAGGATACTTTATCAAAGAACCAAAATTATTGACACGAGTTATTCAACTGATGAATTGAGATGGTTCGGTTGGTATATCAGACATAATGCGCACATAAGGAGATCAAGTACATGTTTGTTGGCTTTGGAGACCCAATAAATGTTATTAAATGTCTATAGACTTCCACGAATATTACAAAAGACATTTAGAGGAAGAAAATGTAGCAACAATAAAGTGTGCTCAAAATCTGTATAAAAATGAAGCTCTATAGACATTTAATAACATTTATTGAATCTCCAAAGCCATCAACCATGTATTTGATCTCCTTATGTGCGCATTATGTCTGATATACCAACCGAACCATCTCAATTCATCAGTTGAATAACTCGTGTCAATAATTTTGGTTCTTTGATAAAGTATCCTGACAGGGTTGATTTGAGAGCTGCTTGATCTACAGAGATATTGTCATGAATTACAATGTTGGAGAATTGTGTGCTTGAAGGATTATTTTTATGGCGTCCACAATACTTTGCTTTGTTACGGGCAAAAGTTCCAAAGTATTAGCTTCATTGCTATCATTACCATGATCTTTGATATCCTCTGTATTTGCAGTTGAACAATCAGGTATTTTGGAGGGAATTGAAGGGTGGATGGTAGCATAAGAACGTTATGTAAAAAATATTTTGGGAAATCAAGTATCGAGAAATCGCAATTGGATCCATTTAGCAAAGTAAATCTATATGACACACATATAAAAGTCTTGCAAAGTATTGGTTTGCTTTTTCATAATTTTCTTTATTTGGAGAAATGCCCAGACCCAGTCAGCAGGCTTGTGTATACACTACTTTAGTATCCATGGTAACTAGAAAAATCAATGAAAAGGAGAAAAATGAAAAGAGAAGATGGTACCATTGGCATTGGTTCACTTATGCCAACATTAATGCCAAATACAAACGTTACACAGCTGTAACCCTGAAAGACTTGACTTTGGCTCACTGCAACCTGGTTAAACTTTCTGACCAATAAAATAAAATAAAAAACCGAACATTGGATTGTTAAGAAACGAACTTTGAGGGTGGGGTTACTTTGCTAAAAACAAACCTAGAATACTTTTAAGGAGGTAAACAAAGGCTGTTGGAAATATATGGCAAATCCAAAAGTTAATATTATATATATATGTTCAGCACGTTTTATCTTTCAAAATTCAGAAAGCGTTCAAACATTATACAGAGCTATGAAAAATAATTTATCACCAGGTAAATTTATCTTTCTTTGGATAAATAAATACAATATCTACAACGGCTATATTGCGTATTTTTATTAGTCTTGAAAGTCAAAACAGCTGTTTCAAGTAAAAGCATTGTTTTCTTTTTGCAATATCTATAGTCTAGATACAAGTAATGTATGCGGTAGAACTATTAAAAGTATAGATGCTCTTCTTTCAACACCACATCAGGTGTTGAAGTTATTCTCGTAGAAACTAGACTTTATTTTGCTTAGTGTCTGTGCTAATTAGTAATACATGCCACATTTTATTTTTATTTTTGGATTCAAAGTGAGTTTCTATAGAATATTTACAAGGATGGTCTACTTGCGTTTTACACAAAATAAAGAAAGCCAAACTGGATGATAGACAGCATTTCAATTGATACTAAAAAGGCCTCGTTTTAGAGCAAAAAAACTATTTAATAATATGGTCGGAAAACTCAGGTTGTTTATTGAATAGAGAGATACAAACCTCGACTATGTATAGATGAATATGAGAAAAACTTTGACTATCTGCAAGCAAACTTCCTAAAACGTCAAGAGTACAGACAGCATGGGTTCCATCTATTCCTTTATTATTTTTTGTGTAGGTTCTTTTCTCAAGCTAGAATCAAAGCTACAACGCATGACACTTTGATTGTAATTGGTTATATTTTATAAAGTATTGTCTATAATAACAATGTATGTTTCCTTTTATTGACAATATCGATCATTTCAAGAGATTCACTATGAACTCTACAAGGCGGCATGTGTTGTATGATTTTATACTGAGCTGTCCAAAACTACACAAAGAGTAACAGAGGAATAGATGGTACCCATGATGTCTGTACTCTTGACGTTTTAGGAAGTTTGCTTGCAGATAGTCAAAGTTTTTCTCATATTTATCTATAAATAATCGAGGTTTGTATCTCTCTATTCGATAAACAGCTCGAGTCTTTCAACCATGCTATTAAATAGTCTTTATTTTTCGGCTTAGGACAAGATCTTTTAATAGTGATTGGTGTTTTTCAACCAAGAAACTACTTTGAAATATTGGGACTCTAGCCATTACCTTGAAATTCCTACAAACCATCTCAAATTTTCCACTTAATCTAAATATAAACGATAATTAACTCGGTGAAAACCGCCAATGTCTACAAGTCTAACTATATACTGGGATTATATGATAATTAAATAGAAACAAAAAGAAGAAGATGCTTTATAAAACCGATGGTGGGTAATTGGTAAGCATAAAATAGAGTTATTGGACACGGAATATAGAGCATAGGATTTTGTTACGGGTATCTTGTATCCAAGTGTTTATAAAATAAAATTTTCTATCAAGAAAGGTTCTCTACCTCAAATCAGCTGATTAAAGATTCAATTATAGGTAAGTCTACAAGATTTTGGTTATGAATATTCGTTTATTAGTTGCTGCCGTTCAAAACCATGATAGCTATCCTTGAAAGATCCTTTTGGCGAGGTAGACACATGAGCCAAGAAAGCGAACACCCAATATTGCAGCCGTTGACCAAAGTATACATCCTATGTAAGTTGTGATTCTTATCTGAGAGTCTCCAAACCATCGGTCGGTTTCCGCACTTGTTAGAAGCACAACCATTGTTAAATTGGAAAATGTCCATGCCAGTACAAGGTAAGTTCGAAAAGCTCGATAATAGTCTTCTTTTTTTGCCTTTGTGTTGGTGTGGAGCTTCCTGGTCTTTCGCTTGTCATGAACATCTTGACATGCTTTGCGGTAATCCGATTCTACATTTGTGGAATAACATGAAGCCGATATTCTCAAACTATTGTTCTTGCTACTGCTTCTAGGCTGAATACTTCTCGTATCAAGTAAAGCGTGTGTGTCTTCTTTTGTTCCCCATGATACATCGTGCGTGTTACAAAAAGCATACACATTAAGTACGTTGACATAGCTTGGCGACAGAACAATATACTGTATCATACTGGTAACAATATGCCAAGGATCGAGAAATAATATCCCAGACAATAAGTAAATAATAAATGTAGAGCATACAGACATTACGATGTTGTGGACTCTATAGTGACCAAGTATAGCCATCAGTGAACCATCTGGACTTTCTATAGCTGCCTTGATACCGATAATAACAATCCAAACCATTGCAAACATTAAATAGAGCATAAGGAGCCCAAATATTGTCATGCTGGCTATATAGGCATACTTGAATCCCTGAGGCCTGTTCCCCAACGCAATCACGAATAAGAACATCAACAAAATTGCTAAAAATATCTGTGTTAGTATGTTTTACTTTAGGGTCTATGCTTACAATACACCCAGTCAAGAGCTACATTGATGTATAATGAATAACTGACTGGAAATGGCCGAGGATCAAGTGAATTGGAAGAAAGGGTCTTTGTCAGTTCTCGGAATATTATATAAAAGTTTCCCTATATATAAAAAAAACCAGTTTTATAAGCATATATTTTATGAAATTAGGGTTAAGTGTGTGTGTGTACCAGTGCAAACCAAGAGAAAATCAGATTGACTGTGTTAAAGAAATGTTCAAACATAAACATTGTTTTGCGGAAAAGAGTATGCTTTGAACCCCATATCTTCTTCCAGTGATATATTGCATAGACAGTCGAGAAAAATGAGCCTGAAAGAGAGTATGAGCTTATGAAAAATATCGCTCAATTATCCTCACCATTCAACCACCTTCGACGCTGTGAAATGAATTCTGGTACCTGTTAAATCCACAAACCGTTAACATATAGTTGGAGTATCCACAAAAAACCAGCATACTTTATTAGGTACATCTGTCTCTCCATATGCATTTGATACATAACGCAAAAGCCAACTTGAGTTTTTCTTGGACACCAATTCGTAACACAATATACGGTCCTCAGCAAGGTACATGTTTGCTGTAAATATATCAGCATCGGATCCATGTTGTGTCTCGCACATAAAGTATTTTTCCAAAGGTCCATATCCATTAGCATCATTTAAGAGGGCTTTGTATCGATAAGCAGAGAAAGCGCCCGGTAATACCGAAATATAGCCAAATACTGATTCGAATGGCTTATCCAGAATATTAGAGATTTTGTATTCAAAATTCTGGGATGCAACCAGTGGATTAAATAGTGATGTACCCATACGACCTGTCATGGCTCGTATCTCTCCACAAACACCAGCAACCCGACTGTCAAGGTCGAATGTCTTCCAGAGATGATAGATAGACTTGTTCCCAGGCCGCGTTCCGACATCTAGCAAGACACAATATTTTGGTCGAAGAAGTGGACAAAAGGCTTGAAAAAACCATCGATGAGAATTGATCTTTTTCTGGTTATTTTCCTTGAGACAGAAAATAATCTGACAAGGGACAACACCATCATTTGGGGTTTTGAACTCCATATCAGAGGCAACGGACAATTGTGTGGTGTACTTTGTAAACATATTATACAAATGAATTTTTTGCCATGACCTATTGCTATCTATCATAGTTTACCTCGTATATGTGCCCAGAAACCGCCTTTCCGTTTGCAATACTCTGGGCCACGCCTCCTTGGTAAACCCCGAGTGTAGTTAAGATTGACAGCACTCTAGGATTGATATCCTTGCGCCCATCTGCTATAATGCACACCGTAATCTTCTTCCATCCGTTTACTCCCCATGTCTTTGATCGATTCCTTGAACACAAGTGTGAAATGTTCTTCATGACACCGTGCATTGTACGGGTGAATAGAGTCTCGTCTTCCTATTAATAGAATGTTAGATGAGATATAAATAATCTTATATAAATGTACATTATACATGGTCAGCACAATCGCAAGCTCGGTTTCTCTTTCCATTAGTTGCTGTCTAATGGTGTGTCCTTCTCTCATAAAGTTGCTTGGATCACATGTAGCAGCAGTGTAACGCATATGAGTATACTCTTTGCTGTTTCGAATAGGAACCAAAGCAAGGTATCGATTAGGCACTGGACAGTCCAATACCAGATTGCCACGAGTAAACTTGGCTTCCCGTGCCATTAATAAAACAATATAGTAGTATGTTTAGTATATTTTATGAGAACACTCACCAGTATTGTACAGCTCCTCTTGATAACATGGTATATTTTCCAAATTCATTCTTGGAATATTACGTGGCATCAACTGTGGAGCTTGGAACATGTGCGGATATTCGTCCCCAATGGGTTCTCGTTGTCCCGATAAATGACAGTTTCTTGCAACAAATTGGCTTCTATAAGCTACTGGCAAGACTGTAGAGTCATTTGGGTATGACTGGCGAACTTGTTGGCGCTGTATTGCTTGGTGCATTTGAGATTCGATGGTTATAAACTCTTTTATATGTTATATTGTTAAAGCCAACCAAAATATCAGATCCTGGTACTTTTCTTAATTTATTAAAAGATAACCCACTTGAAAATAATATACGAAATACCACTCGCTCAATATTTTTGAGCCTCAAGTATGTGTTTGTTTATTTGGACATTTTACATACACTTTTTTTCTTACAAAACAATCATATGAACATTGGTTTATTAAAATTCTATCGGTATCTTTCAAAAAAAGAAGCTTTTCAATTCATCAGTATATGTACACTACTAACATTTGGATTGAATATCATCTACTGCCTTATCTACTTGTGTTGGCGACAAGGAGTTGGGCAAGGATTCGCGGGTATCATAAGCCTCTGCAATGGCAACAAAGAACTCTGCCAAAGGCTTGACAACCCAACGCGAGGGATATAGATAATGTTCGAACCAGCCAATATGACCACCATTTTCTGTAGTAGCAAGGACAACATTAGGGTTGATTTTGATCTCATCATATGGAATGCAAGCTTTTAGTGCAATAGGATCATCGAGTGCATTAATGCACAAAAGAGGCACACGGACAAATTCGATAAACCGGCAGGAGCTTGCATCACGGTAGTAGTTGTTTACAGTAGTGTAGTTTCCCAATCTACGTGTGCAGGCTTCATCAAACTGGAGAAGAGTCTTGGAAGACATTATCTGATCTCTATCGACCTTTCCACCCTCCAAGAGGATATCCATATGTCTAGAAAATTGTCAGGTTCAAACGTCTGATAAAGTGTTTTGTATTTACCTTTTGAATGCGTTCTTCAAATTAGTAGCCATTGCAGTAGAATAGACTCGTCTTCCCAAAAACGTCTGATGGAGCATTTCAATTGAGCTATATACGAGACTTTCAGTACACAGTTTTTACCAAACCTTTTGCATGGATTTTCTTTACCTCTTAAAATCAAAAGGGTTTGCTACCGAGATACCGGCCACAAGAGGTGTCTTGTCTCCTTCTTCTCCAAGGTACTAAATTTACCATGTCAGACCAATGTATTTTTCAATACAATTGTCAAAAAAAATTCAAAAGTTTACCTTGACAAGAATGTTGGATCCCAAAGAAAAGCCAATGCCAATCATTGGTGTGCCTGGAGCCAAGGATTTTTGGATATGTTTAATGGCATTTCTGGCATCCTCTGTGTATGCACCACTGTAAAGCTGAGGTGTGGTAATGTTGCTGCCAGCACATCCACGGCTGTTGATAACTACACCTCTGTAGTTGAATGGTGCTCTTGTAATCTTTAATCCCAAATGTAAATACTCTTGTTCTGTTGGCAAAACATCCCTAAAATACTTGCCACTTCAAGAACACTCTTGATATAAGCTTCGTAACTTCCACCTGTCAGCCCATGGAGACAGATAAGGATTGGTGTCTTATCAGACATGTCAGTGGGCTTAATTGGTGCCCAATCCAAGGCAATCTGTCCATCATCGGGCAACGGGAGGATTTCTCTGATATATAAAAGACACGGTTAGATAGCGTCTTGAAACAATTTTAACGGGTTATCCGACAAACCTTTCATATACTACATCTTGTTTCGAGGTGCTGCCGTTGTAATAAGAAGCGTATGCTGTCTGGAGGTGACCGTTGAATAGGTATGGTGTAGGATGATAAACTGCATTTGGGCCGACAAGAGAAGGGCATTTTTGGGTAATGTAATCAACAAGCGAGACCTTTCTTCCTTCTCGCTTTAATGCAATCGTAACAGGATTGCTGCTGTGGAATAACTTTACGGGACCCATGAATGTTTATGAAGATTGAAGAGAAAGGTTAAAGCAGTTTGGCTTTTTTCAAGTCCGAAGTATTCTTTATAGTCAGCGTAATTAGCAGAGCTTAGAAACGCTTGGTGGCTTGTTCTTGGGCTGTTACTTTGGCTGCCTTTTTTAGATATCGTTGAAATGGGTGTTTGTTTGATAAGCAAAACCAAATGACAACCTATTAGCCATATTGAACGGACTATCCTTTGAAGGCCCTGTGATTTTCAATGGCAATTACCAAATGGGCCTTTATCTCAACTAAAATATGTCTAGAAAATTCACTTTAAGCTTGTTCCCTGTTTCTCAAGATGCCAAAATAAGGTATGCTGGTTATAGTGAATGACTAAAGATACTCGGCAAAACAATTGAGCTGTGCGATTGTGGGAACATTTGAATTGTGCAAAATATAGAGTATGACCATGTTTATTTTCTGCAATAATAGATTACCCCAAATGTTGTCTATTGTTTCAATTTAGAAAAATATTAACTATTATAAACAAAAAAAAACAACTTTGGTGAACCGTTTAGAATGATAAACTACAGGCTATTCTATAATGGCTATTGATATATTTACAAGACATAATCTATTATATATCAGTGGCAATAATCGGCAAATTTCCACAAGTACCACACTTTTGGTGATTGTTACCTGTTTATCTATTGTTAATCTAGCCACTCTACATTCATCTTCTTACAATCGTATTTCCAGCTCTGTCGAGGAATTTTGAAATTTGTATCCTTCTAACCTCAGAACAAATGATCTGATAGACATTATAGCCAACATCTTATACTCTTAAACTGAGGGTATTGCCTTTTTATTTTGTTTATATTCAAGCATATTCATATCCAAGGAAATATGCATTCATCTTTTTTCTTTAACCTCTAAAGCCATGCCCTTGTCTTGTCTACCATATGAAATCAACCGTTCAATCGCCGAGAAAATAAGCAAACATGACCAGACTGTATGTGCCTCTACCTCTCGAGTATGGCACACGCCTTTCTTTCATACCCTATGGAGCAATGTCGAGCTTCATAATGACAGACAGTTAAAGGCTTTTATCACCGCAAATACGTCTCCAAGTGTACCTGGTTGCTTTGTACGAACCTTGACCCTTTTTGAATGGCTCGACATAGCATCCACAGATCTCAGAAAATTACAGTACGGCTGCCAAGAGCTGACTTGTCTCTCTCTTCCAAATGTGTATGATTTCACGCTCGACACAGACACTATGGCGGGTTGGAAACAGTGGAACACTCTATCAGAACTAGAGTTCTATAGAGACGCCATTGAAATAGAGTCTCTCGGTCGTATTCTATCGTGCATGCCTGGTCTCAGACTATTACACCTACCTGTTAAAGCAGGCGAAGCCACGATGCCATTTGACCTAAGCGACATTGATAGGATCCATTCAAGCCTGCCTGTTTTAGAAGATTTTTCGTTTGAAGGAAAACTCTTGGCATTGTCTGATGATGACATGAGCTATATTTCATCATCTCCAAAGAAAACTAGACTCACATCCCTGAAAGTCATAACCACAATACCAGACCCAAGGTGGCTATTGTATTGGATATATAAGCACCCAGACCTCTGCGCCCTTCACATGAACATTGATAAACTTGAGATTGCCGAGACCGCAGACTGGAGAGATCATGTAAGGATATTCTTGGACAAAATTGGATGTTGTCGAAAGCTACAGAGCATGAAACTACACGGCAGTCTGTTCAAACTCTGGAGATACCAATCTTTCTTTGAATCCCTTCGCCGAGCAGAGATCTCCCTCAAATACTTGGATTTCTCTATCGATATCAATCATATCCAGGACACAATACCAGCTGCAATCGAAACCATTGGCTGTTCGTCAACAGACACATTAGTACATCTAGAACTGGACATTAGTGGAAATGGGACAGACGTACCGGAAATAATTACACTTCTTGGTGATTACAAAAGTCTATCTGATCTACATATTAACGGTCAGAAGCTGTTTCTTCCTCTGAACCTCGTGCTGGATACATGTGTGTCATTGAAGAATATAGAGCTAAATGTCACTGAAATCATATTGTCCCAAAAGCCAAATCTCAACCAAAGCAAACTACGATCAATAACGATAACAAATTCCAGAGTCCACGCAAATGTATTTAACCACATCTCTGTACGATGTCCGGATCTTTCAGAAATGCACTTGCTGTATGCGAGTGTCATAGACCATGCTTCCTTGCTGACAAAAAGAATGGAGATATACATGCCATTCACAGCATTTGACATATTACGCATACAATACACATACTTTATGACGACTGGCCTTTCTGTTCTTATACCCGAGCACAAGATGAATATCGTATCGCTCACTAGAATGTATGAGTTTCCTCTGGTTGCAGACAGGGCCAATACTGACCATCTCCAAAACAATTCTGCTGATTATGTGGATGAAAAATGGTACTATATATCCGACCTAAATGACACGGTTCATTCAGATCGTTGCCAGAAACTCGATCACCAAGACATTAGCTTTCTTAAAGAATATTACACGAGCACACCGAATACAGAGGTTCCTGATTTCTTGAGAATCAGAACACCATCACCAAGTCTTGAAAATAGATCCATAGGGTACTTGAGTGAGAGTGCAGTGCAAGGATACATAGACCTTTGTTTGGGATCCGTGAAGCAACTTTGTGTCAATAGTAAAAATCTTTGAGACAGCATACAAGAAACAATCCTTATGGACTTCAAGGATATGCCAGTATTTATTAATATTACTCTTCTTTACCCAAACGAAAGAAAGAGAGAGAAAAGATAGAGATAGAAAAAAAGAATGCTTTTGAAGAGTAGTTTCTAAACATAATCATTAAATATAAAATAATACAAGAAGTGGATTAGAAATATATATATATAAAACAAGCTCAAAAGTATAACTTTAGGAAGATATAATATGGTGTATTTTCAAGATGAAAATTAGTCTGTTGATATTTTGGAGAATTTACAATATTATAAGCGAGGTAAATAGGGTAGTGATCTTGTAGATACTTTGAGAGTGTTATTTATTAAATAAAGAATGTTATGGTGGTTTATGTAGTCATTAGTCTAGTTCTCTTGTACTTTAATCTCCATTGTGTAATGGTCGGTTATCACTGTAATAGTGTGAAGTGTACGTGTGCCTGATGTGTAACTGCTCCTGGGATGTTAATTTTCCAGGGTCATTAGCAAAGAGGAACCAGATATCGGTTGTGGAGTTTGTATTTCACTCAACTGTGGTGTGTATACCACACCACCCACCATGCGTTCAAGATAAGACCACAACTTCTTAATAGAACTTAGATCTGGATTATTTGGCAGCCACACTATTAATAGGATACCGCGACGCTCTTTTCCAAGCATCAACCAGCTTCGACTCACGACAAGGAGCATTATCTTGCTATATAAACTCTCTGTCATAAAATTCATTGAAATTGATCACAAAAGGGACAAGTTTACTTCCCGATATACTAATGTAAGCATACTGTAGAGCGGTGATTATGGTCTTCAGAGGGCCAACTCCTCCTTCCAACAAATATGCTTACACCATTACTGAGCCATGGCCAAACTGGATTCTTAACATATTAGTGGCTTTTTCTTGAATTTCTTTACTGGAAAGCAACACACCTGAATGCTTCCATTCCTTGGGAAAAAGCATGAATCTAGATTCATCCTTGCAATGACATGACCTAATCATTGGTTGATTTTCTAGAGTGCTGCGCAAAAGCTAATCACTTCTTTGTACGTCCTTTAGATAGTTGTAGCATAAACATAATGCGATGAGACGACATTTAAATTCTGCAAAAGACACGGCAGATGGTAGTCTTGGAGATGTAATTGACAATTGTATTTCTCATGGTGTCTGGTAGCTCTTCAAGTGTAGCCCCAAGGCAATATGTTGATTAAGTCTCAAAATAGCATATCTTGAGTTAAATAAGGATCCTTGCACATCTTTCTGCTTTTCGGCAAATGGGGTGCCTCATATATTTTTGTGCGGTTTTTTGGTTAGTTATTTTACGTGTATCAGTTTTGGTTGAAATGGCAGAGTATGAGATGAAATGAAGAGCATGTCTGTTGACCGGACCTTTGTAGTAATCTAAACCTTGCTTATGTTGATAAAGACGTTTTTGCTAATTTGATGAAAAAGTATGAATCGGATAAGAAAAAAGATAAAGAAAGAGAATGATAAGAATATACTATTAATATGCTATATCGAAGAGTTTGAATGTGTGTTACTACCGAAGAGGCCTAGATATCTTCAAAAAAAAAAGAGCTGCTTAGAGAACTATACATCAACTGTAGTCATCATGAAGTTTGAACAAATTGTGTTCGTTGCACGGTATAATAAATGTTATATCTGTCATCTTCTAATGCACTACTAAAATCAATGGCAAATTAAGATTTGCATGTCAATCATCCTAGTGAATATGTCTACAATTCTTATTTTTAAGTTATATGATTACTATTTATACACTTGAAACAATATCTTTATTAAATTCATTATACATTCACAATAAGAATATGTTTGAAAAATCCCTTCTCAAAGACATAATATAAATACTATTAATAAAACGAGCCGTCATTATGATATTATTTTCATAGACAAGAATACAGATTTTAAATAAATGTACAGAAATATTTATACGTAAATAGCAGCAACCAAACACAGAAATATATACACATATTCGTAGCACGACATATGTACAGAGCTTGCAACCCTCCACCAACCCTGTCTTGAACCATCCTGATCGTCGGCCTGGCTATGGACATGTCGCCGGAAACTGGCACTGGAGCTAGAACTAGAAAACAAAAAGACTTAATAGCATCACACTCACACTTAGCTGCAACCCTCCACCAACCCCGTCTTGAACCATCCTGATTGTCTGCCTGGCCTGGACATGTGGATGAAGACTGACCACTAAACCTACAAATGTACACAAGAAAAATTATTAGTCTTAACACATATGTATTTGTGTCGATGTCTACCACTAACTTAAAAACTTACACCACATGATCTCTACTTCCAGGCCATCATTTTGATCCTTAGAAATGAATCGGCTTCTTTATATTGGACGCTTGTCCTTAAAGAGTCACGACCATTTTATGATGAAGTTCGGCGGCTTGAAGGGAAGGTATTGGTATTCAGGTTCTGTCACCTGCCCACTAGTGGTTGAACAACTGTTCAGCATCTTTAATATATATATATATATGTCAAAGAGCCTTAAGTTATATTGATCAACTCTAGCGGTCTGGTATCAATAATTCTGGACTTGCATGTTGGCACCACAACATGTGCGGCTGAGAAAACATTTCAGACTCTTCATAACGGGTGTTTGTCCCTGAAAGAGTCTGAAAAGGTTTTCCTCAAGGATAGCCGCCGTTGTTGTCTTGGTACCGAAAGACTAGCAATTGAAAAATGGGTCTGCGCCCTTTAGTGGAATTTCACCATCTAAAGAGTTGGAACCATCTTTCATCAAGCTGAGCTTTCCGATATCAAGACTGTAGCGTTTCCATGCTAGGTCCAGGGGAATGGCCGCCGAAAACGGTCTTTATCAAGGGTGGTAGCTGCTGTCAAAAGTATACCAACGTCTTATTGATACCAGAGAATGAGCTATCGAAACAAGGCTCTGAGGTCTTAAAGTGGACATTTGCCCATATAAGAGTCAGAACTATCTTTCATCAAGCCCAGCTGTCTGACATCAAGACTTTGACATTCTCATGTTGGAGTCAGAGAACCACCGGTAGAAAGAGCAGTTGGCTTCTTTACAATGAAGGCTTGTATTGAAAAGGAATGGAATCACTTTTCATCTTGACTTGCAATCTAATGGCATTGACTTGCAATTCTCATCTTGACATGGCCTTGAAAAATGTTTCAATTTTTTGAAACGCTCCTTGCAGAATGGCAATAAGTGAGATGGCTGTTGAGCACAAAGCGGACCTTCGGAACATGACTATAAGACCATTTGGACTTGCTCAGACAGTGGTAGATGTAAAGTGGACCCATGTACTTGACTTTCTGATGGATGGATGCGTGATAAAACAAAAAATTAGCAGAAAAAAGTGAATTCTTGTGGCAAAAATAGTGATCCAAACGTGAAAAACATCCATCCATCATCAATAACGCGTCTTTATTGTTATTGTGGTATACACACCACAGTTGAGTGAAATACAAACTCCACAACCGATATCTGGTTCCTCTTTGCTAATGACCATAGCAAGATAACATCCCAGAAGCAGTTACACACCAGGCACACGTACACTTCACACTACTACAGTGATAACCGACCATTACACAATAGAGATTAATAGAACAAGGGAACTAGAATAATAACTATATAAACCACCATAATATTCTTTCTTCAATAAATAACACTCTCACAGTACCTATAAGTTCCCAAACCCTTAATTACCACACTAATCAAATGTCGAAATCATAGTCAAAGAACTTTTGCCCTTTTTTTACCATCTTCGCCATGATAGCCTTTACAGACATAATAATATTAGCATTGTCATTGAACAACACGTACAGTAAATGACTATAGAATGGTCTAGATAAATATTTATAACTAATGTTCTTTGTTAATTGAAAGTACAGGTGATATATGATGTTTGATATATATCTGCTGCTTTTGTATTATTATAGTGAGATATATGGATGTGTTAGCATCTTTTAAATGAAAAATAATATGAACCCAACATTATAACTGACACTTCGGCTATTATAAATGACGCTTCAATTAAGATGCTCTATTTGTATCAATTATACAAGAGTAAGGTATGTGGTATACACACCGCAGTTGATTGAAATACAGACTCCATAACCAGTCTCTGGTTACTCTGTGCTAATGATCCTGACAAGTCAATATCTCAGGAACAATTACATACCAGGAATACATACAATTCACACTGCTAAAGTGATGACCAACCATTATGCGATGGGGAATTTAATTACAAAGGAATTTGAGTAATGATATATAAGAAAGCATAATATTCTTCCTTCAACGAATAATACTCTCATAGTATTCTTATTTGCCTTACAAATACTAACAACTCCAAATACCTTACTTACAGCGTTTGTTGAGGATATCGTAGTATTTTCTCACAGTATAAAAGATCATGCAACGCATTTCAAAGCTCCAATAGAAAAAACTCACTGAGGTTAATCTTATATTAAATCCAAAGAAGTGTCATTTTGCACAGAGAGCAGTTTCCCTACTTGGTTTTTGTGTATCAGAGAAAGACATTTCCTTGGATACAAGAAAGGTCAGTAATATTCAATAGTGACTTTTTTCGAGTACCGGAAAGGACATAAAAGGTTTTCTTGGTGTCATAAATTACTTCCGAGAACATATACCTAACGTATCCCTGCTCACTGCACTTTTAGATAAACTTTGCGACGAGGTAAATCTCACATCTCCATGAGCGAAAGAACAATCAGATAGGCCCAACAACCTTAAAGAAGTACTACTTAAGCTACCAATATTGTGTTACCCAACTTGAAATATCCATTCAGTGTGGCGACAGACGCATCCAACATAGGCATAGACGCTTTACTCTATCAAGTCATTAATGGAGATATACGGCGTATAGGTTTTATGGCACGAGCCTTATATAAAAGTGAAAGAAACTATTCTACAACTAAACGTGAGCTACTAGCTGACATATACGCATTGAACAAGTGGAATAAGTACCTATTGGTTAACCCGCTCATGCTGTACACAGACCATAAAGCCCTCACATATATACATACACAAAAGATAACCAATACTATGACGATAAACTGGCTATACACTATACTCGAATATACATTTGAGGTACTCCATCTTCCTGGTTTCAACAACATCCTATCCAACAAATTACCACGCCTTTTTCCTACGAATAAAGAGCTGGAAGGGTGTAATGACTACGCAGAAACGTGTAGCGGCTAAAAAATGGTTATAAACAGACAACAAACGCTAGTTGACAACAATCACGATAAATTTCTGACACCACAAGAGAGTGAAAGAGAAGACCTTCTCACCAAATCCCATGCTTTCAGGCATTTTGGAGCAGACGCCATAACAAACTCACTTCATAATGAAGGCATACACTGGAAAAACGTACATAGAGATGCCGTCAATGTAGTACAAAGCTATATAGAGTGTCAAAAGTATAACATAGCAAAGAAAGGATATCATCCTCTAAGACCAATCCATGCATACTTGACATGCGACCATTGAGCCATAGACCTCACCGGTCCTTTCACCACCTCACATAACAGTGATAACTACTTACTTGTAATGGTAGGCATTTGCGCAATATTTTGTGTATTACGTGCAATGTTATATTTTCAGGTAAAAAAATCTGAATGATAAAGTAGAACATGGACAGTAGTGAGTACTTTGAGACTATATATATATATATATATATATATATTAGTTTGACTTTATTATGATAAAAAAATGTGCTGTTCTTCATATACTTTACAACCTGCTATTGCCCTAATGTCTTGAACTTCCAGGCATATATGCTCTTTCTTATATTTAGATATTAGAAAATGGGTGTTACTAAGCTTAATGTCTGTATTACTATTCTGAAATATTATTATACATCAAACATTATACCTCGTTATGTCTTGGCTATGTCATAATCTTTTTATCTAGAGCTTGACATCCTCTTAATCATTTTAGTTTTCTTGTGAGGTAACATCAGTATAATACTGAGTATATTTATTATTGGTATGATTATATTATCAGATATGATCTACATGCCGTAGTAGCCAAGTGAGTATCTGCTAATCCCTCAGGATATAAAAATAAACAAAGTAATATGGCTGGATTACATGTGAGACGATCTGTGCTGGTTTGTGTAAAGGTGCGATCCAGACAGTCAACAGAGAAAGAGAATATATATATATATATATTAATCTCCTCTAGCAGCTCCTTGGCCGGAATATTGACAATAAGCAGTTTGTTCTCTTGAGAAAGATATAAAAAAGAAGTTATGTGTAAGGATGGTCTTTATTTCTTTCATCTTTTGATGTTTATATACATATCTCGATAATAAATAAAACGCCTTTTTTTTTGTATGAGACAAGATTTATTGAATTGCCCAAAAAAACATGTCTTACTTCCTATGGAGGAGAGGTAGGTGTCTGGGGAGATATTGATGCACACATAAATGTGTGGGAAACTAATGGAGGTATATGCGGTAGGAAATTTACATAATGGTTATATGAGAAGAAAAATATAGGAGGCATAAAGTCGAGATGTGGAGAGGATTAGTCAAGAAGGTGGGAAGAAGAAAACAAGGAATGGAGGTTCTTGTCCACCGAATCACTCACGTGGACAGGAGTGAAAGGAATGTCATCAAAAACTTGTCTCCAGTGCTGATCAACCATTACTTTTCTCTTCCTGTTTCCCTTTGGGTCCCTTTGAGGTTTTGTTACCTTTGACATTGTGTCAATCTCACAACCATGTCTAATTACTCTTAAGGTCATATTCCAGAGCATTTGGCTTCACCGGGATACTGTAGAGATATACTTATATTTTCCACACTACATAAAGCTACAATGTTGAAAATATTTAGATTCGGGTATAATATCTTTTTTTTTGACTGGCCATCAAAAGGTTCTGATTAGAGTTCAACCTAGAGCATCTGAAATCGATTGGGTAGTTATATGCGTCAAGGTCTATACAGCCTATACCACTAAAGAAGTCGAGAGACACTCTGACCAAAACGTGGATAAGAGAGTATGTGAAAATTATTATTCTTTCATGAATAATATAAAAGCTTTAGAAAGGTATAAAGGTGTCTATTTCATATTAAATAAATGTCTTGGTTTTATTATATAGACTATACAAGATCTACTTATAATGGTATATTTCTAGTTCTATTTGTTGTATATATTCAAATAATCAATGTAAATGCATGCCTTAAATTTACACCTTACAACAGAGCTTACAATCGCTCAATATTTTTTATAGGAACCATATATATATATGTAAAAGAATGAATATTTACAATCTATGACAGACTGCGACCAAAGTTTTGGTTCCACTTTAGCAGCTCATTAATATCCTTTGCCCAGTCATTTCCTTCGCCGGTTCGGGAAACACATGGAATAGGGTATTTTGACATTCGAACCTGAACATATTCACCCTTTTCCAACATAAATATTTCTTGGCCATCAATGGAGACTTCGATTTGACTTCGACTTGATTCTCCAATCTATCAAAAAAATAAGTTTTAGCTGATAAAACTTCAAGACACTATTGTCTATTTAGGATTTACCTTCATGTGGATATTTGCACTCGGTGGAAGCAATACTGTTCTGAAGGAAAGAGATCGTGGACAGATTGGAGTCAATACAATGCTCTGTACACTTGGGTGGACAATAGGACCTCCTGTATATGCATATATATATGAGTATTTGATTTTCATAGGATACTTGTATGTGTATCATAGTACCTGCAGATAGGGAATATGCAGTTGATCCTGTTGGTGTCGCTACAATTAATCTAAAGCCAAAGAATGAAAGTTCATGTCAATCATAGCTTTGGCATGAAACTTGATAAAAATTACCCATCAGCCTAATAGATAAAAAGTTAACGACATGCAATATTCTTGAGAAACAAAATATTGTACGTACCACACATTCTGTCAAAAAGCTGTCGTCTACATAGCACCCGATAGAAGTAAGATGTGGATATCGCCCACGGTGCAAGGATACCTCGTTCATAACCTGTCTATCCTCTATGTGGTTTATTAGCAACTATATTTGAATATTCCAATAATAATAATAATAAACATTTACTTGCCCACTTCTTTTCCATCAACAGATATTCGCTTTCCACTTGGCTCATGTAGAGAGCAAAATAACCGCATTCTCAAGGTTAAAAAGACCTTTCCTTCCATAACATCACTTAATATTCGCTTGTACTGATTAAACTCTATTGAAAAAAAAAACAAGAGCCATAAGCATACCAAATCTTCCAAAAAAAGAGAGGGAACTTACGGAAAGACATTAGAAATCCTAGTGTGCCAAGCGAAAAGCATACAACTGGAGGAACTGCTTTCGGGAAAAGAGATGATAGATGAAGCATGGTTCCATCCCCTCCCAAGGTAATCGCAAAATCAACTGTACGTGAATACTCTTGCTTTTGGTCTATATTGCTGTATTGTCAGTAACAGCATTCTCCTGTTGGCCCATAAACTATTTACCTTTGGCAATAACATGCACAAACGGCAGTTTCTTATGGAACTGCTCTGCTACCTCTGGCTCAACAATAATATTCACATTTGAATGTTCGTGCAGCCACCTTTTGCCATGTATATATAGTTAGAACTCTGTATTGAATTATAATGATCCCCTTACGTTGCTATTTCGATCAATGCGTTCTCACTCTTGAGATCGTTTGACTTTTTCACAATCAAGACATTCTGTGCCTTGTTTGTCCAATCCAGAGAGAAATGACCACTTTATAGACAAATTAGTGATTTATCCAAGTCTAAAAGCACACTTACCCATAGGTACTACCAGGTACCTGCAAAATATTGTTAGACTGATGCGATCTAGCAAGATCCATCGCACTTTGTTTTTCATTACCATCACTAGGTGGATCTGTGCAGAGTTGAATGTCAATCAAGAGTACTTTTATGGTAGATCTATACTGACCATGTAGAAACTTTTTTCTTTTCAGTTGAAGACTGACTTTGTCTGGCAGTCCACATGTAGTCTTTAGTGCACCAGTGTTATAAAACCTCCCATGGAATGAGTTTTGTGAGGAAATGACCTTCCAGAGTACTCTGGACTTGTTAATGTGCCTTGTGTGATTGAGAAACATGAAAAGGGATCAGTGTAATGATTAGGCTACAAAAGACGGTGCTCACTATGAGTCACTCATCTCCGACCTCTATTGGATTGCATGATCTCCGGCAAGCATAATGTTTAAGGATCTCTCTAAAGACGTGTTTTTTTCCCTTTAAACCAATTGTCAGTACAATCAGAGGATGCTTTATTAAACAAATGCCCTATCAATTGTCGTATAATATGAATACCCAGACTCAACAGGCGCTTTTGTAATGTCAATAGATATTTGGTTGTATTTGTTTGTGAGATGTAATATATAAAGGGTTTTTCTTTTTGCAGGTTTGGTTTGTGGTTAATTTGACAAGGCTCTTTGGAATACATCTTTAGAAAACACGAGGATTCACTCTAGTGTCGCCTCTTTTGCTCTCTTCCAGAAGTAGACTCCCATTTTCTGTTCCTCTTGGCTTCATTTTCAACATCCTGTGTTGGAGGAATAGAAATCCGACTGGCTACCTTTGCTGCCGTTGCCATTGCGGCAGCCATGACACCCGATGAATCCTGCTGGGTCTGCTTTGTGTGTCCTGATGTACTCGCACTCGTAAATGCTACACTAGTACGCATCTGATTTGAAAGGGCCTTTTCTTCTGCAAGACGCTTTTGGGTCTCAAGAATACCGTCAATATATGCGTCTTTGGGAAATCCATGAGGATCAAATTCTTCTTTGGGGAAATTGCTTCCAATCTCATCCAGTTCAACAAACTCAACTAATTTTGCGTATATCCGTGGATTGCGAAACGATTTGTTACGCTGCAAGTGATCATTGAGCTTATGGCCAGATGCTCGAAGTTCAAGAAAATGAGCAATATTTGCCTATTGGAACATTAACTTCCAAGTTTCTTGTATTGATATACTTACTGCACGGTCCTCTTCTACTTCAGTCTCTGGTTCTGGTGGAATTCCCCAGTTCACGACACCTTCGATTGGTTTGGGCGCCAATAATGCTTTTAGTCGCCTGGATCTATCGAGGATATTTGTGGTGGAATGGTGGGGCTCTAGAATCTGTTCTACTTTGGGTGCTGTAGAGCCATCCTTTTTTCGATCTACTGTTGGTTTAGGTGCCTTTGGTTCGGGAATGCTAGTTGAATCTGTAATGACCAAGTTAGTTAGTTTCTTTCTCTCTTTTGTTGCTGTTGCAAAAACACAATTCCGTACCTGGCGTCTATAATAGAGATCAGTAATCCCCCCCTTTTATCAAGATAGTTGGACTTACTATGGCCACCGGTTTTTCGGCTGGTTTGCTTGGCACGATCTTTTTTTGGCTGGGATCGATGCTTGGTTTGGATGGCTCTGTATTCGAATCTGTTGAGTCTGGTGTGTGATTGCACTGTATGGTGGGTCATTCACCTTGGCGTTCAACTTCTTCGTCAGATGCATCGTCGTCGTCGGAATAGTTCACAAGCCCAGTCAGTGCGCTCATGGTGCATACACACTCTGTCGTATTGGAGGATAACCATGTATATCAGGAAGATCTGCAGTCACGGTCTGACTCCCAAAGCTTGGATTGTATTAGGCAAACCAACTCTTTTTTTTTATCCAATCCAATGTGTTTGGTTTGCATTGACGCCCTCTAGGCACAGGCAATGATATCTTTAGAGTAGGCTATAAAAATACAGGCCAAAGACAATTGTATTCATAAACCAAGTATGGAAATATTGAGTAGATCAATGATGAATAGCACCACGTCTCCTTACATTCCACTACCAAAGGACTCTCAAGGCTTTTACCACCAACTTAAAAGGAGGCCAATGATATGATTTCTGGGCAATATAAAGTATACTGGATTGTGAATATGCTATTATTAAACTATATAGAAAGCTATTAATATTACCACATGGTAAGTATTGCATCACATTTATATATATAATTATATATATATAGTATTGATCATGATATTCACTACAAATAGCCAATATGCATAAAAGCTATATTTATTTGAGCATTCTATAAATATTTCCAACTTAATTTGGTCCCTTTAGAGTTAATAAAGGCAAACACAATATAGGCCAGACGTAATATTGAAGAGCATGATATTTCATTCACAAAAAGGCCTCATTTGAACAATTATAGTCATGTTTTCTATTATTTCCGAAGGATGCGCCACTGTACGTGCTTGAGTAGCAATGGTAATTTCGATGCTGGCCAACATCTTCTCTCATCACTTTGATTCTGAACTGCTACTGGACTTTCAACTCATACTTTGATGGGATTTATTTTTTTTAAAAAAAGCAATCAATTTACAAAGAACTTTTTTCTTTGTTTGCTGAAAAGTATGCAAAGATGGGCCTTTTCATGTCATTTCAACCGGAAGATTCGGTTTAAAAGATACTATTTCTTACCAGGCACTTTCTCTTTTCATTTTTATACAACATTCCCATTGCCTGCAACAATTCACTCACAACAGACTTCATACCCAAAGACAAAAGAAAAAAGAGCTCTTTAGTGCCTAGCGTCTGAATCTTTCTCCTTTCTCTTTCCCTTTGGCTCTTGCTCTTGCTCTTGCTCTTGTCATCCGTCTCAATTCCAACGAGACATTGAATTGCCATCATTTCTTAACACCCGTCTGCTCCTTGGGAATAACAGGACCATGTACAAGCAAACAAAAAACGTCGTGCTTAACAAGGTCGCAAGGATATTTAAAAAAAGCACCCAGACCTCCATAGCACCTGTTGCTGGAGCTTCCAAGATGCTCAATTCACTAGGCATGGAAGCAGACCAGAGTTACATGTACCAAGAAAAGACAAATGCCCAATCCATACATACACCTGCACTCTCCCCGGACTGGAAGTCTAAAGCTGATACAGAATCCATCAGCAACAATTCATCTCAAATATTGTTGGATCCTGAAGTAGTTTCTCAAAAGAGTCTCTTGTCCATCGAAGCCGGCTACTCTTTACCAAATGAAATTTTTGGCTCTAGAAAATCTTTTGGGTCTATTGATCAAAGAGTTCTCGGCACAGAAGAGAACATGTATACAGAAACAGCTGCTGAATCAGACATGCTGGATAAAGCACCAACATCCAAAGACACACAAGGGTCTCACGACAACATTTCCTTACAATCCCTACCATGCCAGAGTACAATCTTTGTTGATACCCTCGACTCTTCTGCCAGGGTATCCCACCAGACATTTGACGAAAGGATTGCACTTTTTCGGAAACTCATGTCAATCGAACCTTGTCTGCCTAGCACAATATCCCAGAGAAACATGCTGTCTTATGAAGACTCTCTTTTCAGTATATCAAACCCTCCTAGCTATGAGTCTGGAAAGAAACCGACAGAGAACCCTTTGTTTGGCAGTAAGAGCCTTGTTTCTGTCGCAAAGATGTCTCTCAAGTCTGTTTCAGGAGGCATAACACCAATACAGCAGCGGGTCAGTATCAGAGATCGTATAAGAAGCTACAACTCTGTCCCAAACCATACTCCAGTAAATGCACCAAGGATTCTTAATGTCAAGCGAATCAAGGTTCTGAACAAGGTTGCTCTATGGGAAGCCGCCGCAGCCAAATCTGAACCACCTATACCAGTGCTACATATACTACAGGCACAAGTAGAGTGCGACAGGTCCTTTTTTTGGCATTCATTGCTTTAGGGCAGTTTAAGTCCATGATTACATGACGCTGGTCATGTTGCATACATGTATATTTCTTTACGTTTATATTAATAGATCTTTTCTTTTGGGGGTAAATATTGTGGTTATTTCTTTCTTTTCTTTTCTTTCTCTTTCTTTTTACCTTGCAGTAGTAAATCACATTATACTTTTGAGCAAGTCTAAAGCATATTATTAACAAGCCATTCAAAACCGGTAGATTTTGTAAGCTATTTTAGACCATTTAGCTTTATGTACATATCAATAAATATGATCCACAAAAGACCAATTGGCTTTTTTAATATGGTGGATCTATTATAATCATAATCTTTATATAAAATGTACTAGAGTAACGTATGCTATGAATTCACTTATTCTATTATTATTATTATTATTAATTTTTGTTTAAAAGTGTATCAAGGGATGTCTTTTCGGTCCCATTACTTGAATGCTTTAAAGAGACATCATTGACTGGCGATCCTTGTTGTTCTTGGACAGATTTCCTTGTGCTCACACGTTCGCATGAACTTTCTAGGGGCAGACTAGGGTTGCTTTCTGGGCTTAACTTTGGATGTTCTCTATGCTGGGTGGAAAGATCTGTGGGTGCAATTGCTGGTATAGGTGTCGTTGCTGGTGTGTGAGAGAATTCTTCAGGATTGCTTTTATCATCCTTGGACTGATTGCCATTAGGCTGGAAAGGAGGAATCTCGGGAAGACTGATGGGGCCATTGCCGTTGAATAGGATAGATGGCTTCTTATTTAACAATGGCAACTCTTTTCTAGTGTCTATACTGGTTGGCACAATTGCATCCGATAGAGGATGTATTTCACTGCCCTTGCTCTGAAATGAGGTTGCATCGACACTCTTTGAGGTATTTACGCTGGTCTTTTCTTTTTCATGCTTTAGCCCCGTACTGAGCATATTTTCAGCCGAGCTTCGTCTTTTCCTTTCTTCAGCCTGGGCTTGCATAACAGGAGAAAGAGAAGAAAAGGTGCCTCGAGAGAGGGCTGTGTAGATGAAGAATCCCACCAGACATACTAGCTGCACAGTAGACATTCGCTTCTCAAATGTGATCTAGTATACTCATCAGTTCCCAAATGGTCCAAATGGTCCAAATAAAGTGGAATCTTACTTGATCAGACAGCATGTTTAATCTAACCGTCATTTCTCTGGCATCTCTCTGGCTCTGGGATTTCAATTCCTCGTATCTCTCTTCGTATCGACGTTTCTGTATTTTACAATCACAATAAGTATAGTCTTTGGAGATCAGATTACTCAACATACCATATTGTCAAGTCTTAGACTTGCGGTATCATTTAGACGTCCTAAAAGTAAAATAAGCTGGTCCTGGTGTCTCTTTTCCATCTCTACAAATACGGTATTGAGCATCTTGTTTTGCTCATCCAAATATCTTTGGGACAAGGTGGCATTGAGTTCAAGAATATTCAGTCGCTTCATAATGGTCTTGTAGATTGACTCTTGGATGTTGGACTCCTTTCCGTGTGATCCAAAAGATAGCTTTGTAGATGCTCCAGATCGACTTTCTTCTGTTCCGGTGCTACTGGCGGTTACGGTTGCAGAAGTTGTAGCAAGAGATGTGGTGATGATTGGTTTGGCTGTATGCTCCTCGACCATTGCCGTAAATATGCCTTGTGAATCAGAGGAGGGAGTAAGGGATGAATCAATGTCATCCTGTTCAAACAATTGGGAATTAAGTTGATCCACACCCACATTTGATGGGGGTTCACAAGTATTGGGATCATCTTTATCCACAGTATCAACCGAGTTAATGATATCCGGGGTCTTTATCTGGCCATTGTCTTTGGTTGGGTTTGTAGAGCTGGAATCAGCCAGGTTAGTGTCGACTGGACCGTAGGCTGTAGTGGTAGGAGGATCGTATTGATGTGTCTCTGTTGCTTGTAAAGAGTGACTTGCGATTTCCTCGAGAGAGCTTGATTCTGACGAGGGTGTTTCTTTGGAATAAGATGTAACGGTTTCGACAATGACAGGTGGAATTACAATCGCCAGCTCTTCTTCGGCTTCTGTTGCGACAGGAATATACTCTGAAGTATTTGTAACATCCCGCTTTGGTTGAATAATCTCGTCTCGTACTTCAGAAGGCCACAGAGACTCATCATCCAAAAACACATCTTCATCCCCGTCTCCCGAGAGACCCTTTCTTTCGACAATATTAAAGTACTCCATCATCGGCATCCCGTGTACGCGGACTAGACTGAGTGGACAATAGTATTCATGGCCATAGTGCGTAAGAAACTCGATTTTCATGTACTCTGACCAGCCAGCACGGTCTTGGACTTTAAACACCTTTAAGAAATCCTAGGTGAGTTGAGGAAAGTGGATAATCTGATCTACCTGAAGATCTCTTGTGTTACGAGCCTGCCATTGTCCCAAAAGTTTCCAATCCTTTGTAGGATATCGATCGGCCACATACACTCTAAAGTCCTTGAAAGTACTCGAGAAAAACTCAAAATTTGCCAACACAATGGTGTCTACCAGAATCGACTCACAGAGATTGATTATGACAAACTTGTTTGCCGAGCACTTGTTCAGCAGATACTGGTCTTTGGATTCATACAGAATTGAATTGGCTCCCTTTGCTTCCTTGTTGGCAGATCTCACGGTTGCTGCACAGTCTGTAGAGGCATAATTGAATCTTTCTTTGAGAGCCTTGACTGGTAATGGCTTAAAGGGTCTTGGGACTTTCTTGTCGGTGCTGGACTGGGGTGAAGGTGAAGGCGCCGATTTTTTGGGCTCAATATAGGCACCTTCCTCATACACATTGTTTGGAGCAGGCTTTGGTGTGATTCCAATGAGTCCCTCAAACATTGCTCCAAGGTCGCCTTCCAACCCACCATCGATACTATCGATCATTTGCTGGCCAAGCTGCTTTTCTCGCCCAGTGTGAGATCCGGATTTCTTTTTATGGGGACGCTCGTCTTCAGACTGCAATAACTGCCGCTGCCAGTCTTCAAAAGAAACCAGTGGTGGGCGGGAAGGGTTGGTCTGATCGGGTCCAGTGCTGCGAATAGTTGGCTTTGTATTCTGCAAAGGTGTCTCGGTTGTAATGGCAGTAGACTGACTAGCTGGAGATGGTCTGTGTGTTTCTGGTGATTCATACGATTTGAAGGATAGAGGGTGCTGTGAGCTGGCTGGCTTTATTGATTGCACAATAAAAGAGGGATTTGAGAATGGATTGTCAGCATGTGAAGGACATTGATCAATGAGATAAAAGTGCTTTTGAGGACATTGGAGCTCTAGACAGCTTGTGAGATTGATGACGAAAGAGATGAGGATAGCTGAGAGGGCTATAGAGTTGAGACGAAGCATGTCGTGGCATGAATCGCAATAATAAAATAATAAAAAGAAAAGAAGAAGAATTGACTATTTTGTGCGGTTTGCCTGATTCGTGAAACGGTTGGTTGAGCGGGATGGGCCTACTCCCACCACTCATATGGATCCAAGTGCACACAATCTTGCGACTTTTTGCCATTTTGCTCATGCCACCCACCCCATATAATTAATTTATAATTTATAATAATTTAAATATTTATATATATATATGTATATGTGTGTGTATATATGTGTGTGTGTATTTAAATATTAATAAAATGATATGGTATGATATGGTATGATATGGTATAGATAGAATACATTGGTCAAGAGCAAGAGTTCACCTACTAAGCTTTTCTCTATTCCTTCGTCTCCTCAGTTCCACTCGTTTGCGCATCAGGCGATACGAGTCTGCTCCACAACAGAGAAGATTGTAAAGGAATTCGGGAATGTAGACTAGATATCCATCGACAATGGCCCACCAAACAGACATCTTTTCTATTCCATTTTCACGCGCATGTTGAATGTTATCAGCCGGCCCAAAGTACTTGAACATGAGGCCAATGTCAACCACCATTACAGTGCAGACAATGATAACATATAATCCGTGTTTGACCGCATCGGCTGGCCATGCAACCGAATCTGCTGAATTGGTTCCGTCTGTACCTCGTATCACCTTTGCACTCGTAAGACCAGTTAGGAGTATTTGGCCAAAATAAAAAATAAACATAATCGGGCCCTTGACACACCAAAACATGCCGTGCGCCTTGATCTTGCCTTCAAACCACTCGTTACGAAACACTGCAAGATAGGTAAAAAGAGCACTGAGGATCACAGACAGAGACACAAAGTTGATTATGACCAGGTACACATAGGCTCCTCTAAACGAATAGCTGCCTTGGCAATAGACGCCTTTGTACTCGGCAAAGATTGAAATAAAGGAGTCTAGAATGGACCTAATTACAGATTCGGATAAGTCTCGGGTTACTTGCGAGGAATATGCTCACCATATGGGAAACTGTAAGACGAGAATATCGGTAATGATTCGAAAGTGCATGCCCCATTTTGAGTTCCTAAACTATACATGAGGAATTGGTCGTCCATACATTGATACCTACACATGTACACTAAACATATGAAACATTCTTGCTGTCATTGGCTCTTTGGTTCCTTCTGCCTCTTTACGAAAGGGCTGGAGATAGGCCTGGAGGCAAGTATAGAGATTATAGACAGCAAATGCCTCGAATACGGTTGCAAAGAACTCAATGGTTGTCGAATAGTCATAGCGAAGATAGGAAAACCATGACAGGGTTGAGTAGACTGGCGGATAGAGAATCACACGAAGCTTATGTCTCTGTGTCTTTGGGTCGCTTTTAAAACACAAAAGGTTTAGTGCCCTGTAATGATTGGGTTCTGCAGAGGGCTTACTAGTAATTATTGACGTGCTTCCATATCAATACCAGTGCAGCTATCCACGTTGCAGCCGCAAATACCAGAGAGACCCCCCAGCCCCAGATATGCCAGGATTCTGCAACCAATGTTAGTCATTGAAAGTGATTCGGCTCAACATACGTGAAGGGTACTCAAGCATGTCAAGAAAATTGAATCCTGGACGACTAGAGAGAATGGTGAGATTGCAATCCATACATCCAATCAGCTTGACATACAACCCTGCATTCTCTTGGAATCCAGGAGGAGTGGGACATTCCATATGACTCATGGGGTAGATACAATGTTTAGTAAGAAAAGCATGTATTTTGTGCCTCCTTGATTTGAATCAATCCTTTTTTCTTTTTTTTTTCTTTTTTCTACAAGCCATTATGATATAGGGTTTAAAAGTAGACATCATCCTAACCAGACTATTCTTATGTGATCTTGATCCCAGAAAGGATATTGGTTGGCCAAGATCCAACTTTGTAAATACGGAATTATCCTTTAATGGAAATATATAATCAAGTATTGATAATGGTCAAGAAGTACATGTATTCTTTGCCTTTAAATCAATCAATATATTTTATTGATTCAAATTGGGGCATGACTTGAATAATTGACTGTCCATAGGTGTGTCACAACAATTCAGCGACTATCCTTTTGTGGAAACCCGAAAAATATATTCCACATTATTTGTAGAGGTAATTGCAGGATTCATTTTCTACAACCATTCAAAATCCCATTGCAATTGATTCACAAAGCAGTAATCTACCTCATTATATATATATATATATACACATACATACATACACACACACACACACACACCCTTTTTGTTTTCTGCAAAATTTAAATGTCTCAAGATCGGCAATTCGCCCCCATTGACCATCGTCCAAGAGACCCACGCCAGAGATACAGAGATGATCATAACACTAATCCCATGGTATTCGGACAAGGCGTTCCAGGATATCTGTCTAGCTACAGATATGGACAAGCAGCCTCATTTCTTCGTGTGCCAAGACCAGGAGATAAAGAGTAGGTCCAAATGCCATGAAATACACAGTTGTTTACCCACAGCCAGATTCACGTGTTGCAAAGGAGTCTACAACACGTTCTATGCTTGGAAGAATCATATAAGCAGTCACGTGGATTGTACGTTGTGCCAATTCTCTGGATCTCCCAAACTAGTCAGAATACATTGTAACAAAGTTCACGCCTTACCCAAGCCTTCTAAAGGGTAAGGGTTTAATGTCCTTGAGAAATGAAGCCAGAATTAAAGCTAAAAGTATATATTCTATAGTAAGGAATCTTCTCCAGAAAATTCCAAGCCGACAGAGAAGGTGTATTCAGAAGAGGAAGTCGCGAGTTGGATAGCTGAAAGGAAAAGAAAGTATCCAAGATCAGTGGATGAAAATGCAAGTATTTATAACATCTGCCAATTGACTCCATGTTAACCTCTGTACCCACAAAGCCAATTGACGAACATGCTCATACTGACAAGAAAAAGAAACCAGCCCCATCTTGTGAAACTATCTTGACCAAAGGCGACCAAACGATTGATTCTGATGGGGAGGAATATTATGATGCTCCAAATGATATAGCAGAAATGACAGTTTTGTATACTCCTTCTCAGCGTTCTCAAAAGCACAAGAATAGCAATGGTCCTTTACTAGCCGATATCGTCAAAAGAGACTAAGAGCATAACCGTATACTCTCAATAAACCATTGAACTCTCAAAGAATCTGTTGATATTTGTATTAAGCAATTCATTGCAGTGGAAATAAATTCACAATAACCTTAATCCTCTTACAATACACGTTTCTAGGCACATACACCATTTTATCCGTCCATAAATTCCTATTCATAAATTTAACGATTGTTCTTCTTGTTGGTCGTACTATTGAATCATTAGATCTAGGCTTAGATCCCATTTTATTGCTCAAATATATGATGTCCTACAGTACATGACGTTTTATTGTACACAAGACACTTTGCTACCGCGGACTCGCTTGTCAGTTTTCTATAGCTGGGCCTTGTAAGAGACTTTAATGGTTGATAAATGAGTTGAAAGGTAATTGGAATTGCTTTTTTGAAATCCCAATAAAAACTATTGTGAATACAAAATTCCTTTCTTCTTCTTCTTTGGAAATGTAATGTATTCTAATTTGCTAGGCTATTGCCTTTGAAATGATGTATTGATTGTGATGAGAGTTCTGTATATAATATGTCGTGTGGTAGCAAGTAATATTGTAACGGAAAGAAAAGATTGTGGTTTATTCTTTGGTAAGAAAATGTAATATAAGCAAGTTTTGTGGGGATACAGTGGTCAGGACACCAACTTAGTGCTCTGTTGCTTTGGTCACCTTCTAATTACAGCCTATTGTAGATTTCAAAGTAATTTAGGTATAAAGCTTAGCATCGGCTTAGACTTAACCCAAAGGAGTTTTCTAGATGCCGGAAACAAAAGATCCCGTTTTATAGCAAAGGTCAAATGCATATGATTCAATGACAAACAATGGTCTCAAAAACTGTTATTAGATCTTTCGAGTATTTATAGTATATAAAATATACACAGTATTAACCTTTGTGTCCAGGAAACCCTTGGAAATTAGAGATATTAGTAACTTTGTGTAATGGCGAAAGCTTGGCTTTGGTTGACCGTATTCCAAGTTATATTTCCTTTTCTTTCTTCTTAAGCCTCTTTCCTTTTAAATATTTTTATATATATATTTATATAAATATATATATATATATATATACGTGGACACGGATATTTTTCCTATTATTTCTTATAGATATTGCCTGTATGTATATTCTGAATAGCTGGTTGTTTGGCCTAGTACTCTATTTTATTGGCGTCAATGGATCCTATGTAATGTCCTCCGATCTTGTTGGAGATATAGATAACCGGTTAGGCTCTTCATCATTCAGTCGTGGAAATTCATTTTATACCTATGGAGGTGGAACGTACAAAGAAGAATTCACCAATCTATTCACCTCAATATCATTGATAAATGACGGACAAGATGTGGCCTATGAGAACGTATACCAGCAAACTCCCGGTCCTCTCTGTGCTCGTTCGACCACAATATACCTTGCCGAGACTGACACTGTTCTCCTGTTCATCGGAAGATACCCAGATAACCAAAAGAACGATACCCTCAAAGTCTATACCTATAATTTCAATGGCCCAGATCGCTTTTGGAACGAGATCATATTTCCTAATAACAGTGTTGTGCCGTCATCCCGAAGAGACTATACCGCAACCCTGGCACCCAACGGCAAGATATATATCTATGGTGGCGTTGCATACGCCAACAACGACAAACTCAATGAGTTCTATGCCTATGACCCTCTTTACAACCAATTCACTAATCTCACAATAAAAGGCCAAAGAACAATCAATTCTCACACAGCAACTGCACTTCCGTAAGGTCTTTTTGTGATTTCATTAAAAGCAAGGCCTCTGAGTAACTTGGTCAACTTGGTTGTGTAGGAATGGCCTAATAGTATTTGCTGGTGGGAGTACAAGCTTAGATAAACGGTCAGATCTGCTTTCCCTGGGATCTAAAGAAGTAATTGTGTATGATACTATTAAAGACACATTTTCGACCCGAAATGTTGGTGGGGTCTCTTTTACAGAAAGAACCAGTGCAAGTTCAATTCTCGGTAAGTTTTTGTTTTTATATATTAAAAAAACAGATCAACAGGTTAATAAGATCTGTACGCCCATCCTTTGTACCTCTTTAGGTCCCGATCAAGAGACCATTATACTGTTTGGAGGTAAGCCAACAGATGTGTGATACAAGAAGCTAATCTATATAAAGGTCTGGAAGGATATGATCAAACAAAAGAGGCCGTGTCCAACAATATGTTCTTCCTGGATACGTCTACTTGGACATGGTCATTGCCTCTAACCCAGGGATATCCTCCTGCACCTCGAAACCAGGCTTCAATGGGATATATCGGTGCCGACAATCTGGTCATTGCATATGGTATGTCTGCAGACTACAGATCCAAAACTAAAAAGTAAATAAATTAGGACAATCTATAACGACCACAAGAAACGATATCAACATACTTCATTTCAACAACCAGACCGCACCGGCCTTGCTTTGGATAAGAAGTTTCCAGGATATAAAGGCTGCCCAGTTGGGAGCCAGACCTTCTACTGGTCTAGGAGGTGGTTCAATTGCAGGAATAGTTATTGGATCCATTGCCCTGGCTGCTATACTTTTGGTGTGTGTCTGGAAAAGCCAAAGATATATACGCTCCTTTTTGCTTAATTTTTTCTGCAATATTATCTGGAGCCCTCGGTAAAGATTATAGTTTTCAAACGTGCCTACTGTCATTTAACATTACTTGTAATATAGTCTGGGAGAGCCAGTCTGGGCAGAAGGATGTCGGCTGGTGTTTAGAGGCTTTATTTTTCTTCTCTTGGCATTCTTCTTTTCATATACTGTGTGGGAGGTTGTAAATAGCTCCATAGCAACAATTACAATCAGTTCTGATGAAGCCACTATCCAAACGCCAGGTAAAAGTATACATGTCAACTATTGAATGTTGCTGATATCTTTTTCTATACAGACATCCGGGTCTGCTTTGACGGATGGTCGAATAGCCCAAGTACCAGTGCAAACAACCGGCCACACATCATTTGCTCCACTGATGAAGGATACGACTGCATGCAATTCATCACACCACTCGATCTAAACATTCATCAACCCGCCTTTTCAGACAGACTTGGAGAGGTCGCTTGCTTCTTGTATGCTGCTCCAACGTGGTTTGGCTTGTCAGACAAGACAGGAGGGTATGGAAATGGAACTACATTGGTGTTTTCTTTCTATGGAAACAATTCTGTTACAGGCGCAATCCATACCACATTCTATCCACCTGGAATGAATCCCAATGTGGCCTATTATAATATCACTACAACCGACATCAAACAGCAACTTGGCGCTGCCCAGATCAATGACTGGATCATAGCCGATCTAGACGACAGATATGCCGTAAATGTATACAGCATTTCACCAAAGAGTGTGGTTACTTTAGGATACCAGATCCAAGACCACCAATATCTTACAGATAGTGGCTGGAATATGGTTGGCTTCTTGCCAATCTACAACCATACCCCAGAGTTGACCACAAATTTCCGTCCGGGTGTCGTAAGCTCATTTATCCAAAACAGAGGATCCTACCATTTGAGCAATCTCAAGGTGTTCCCAAACAACTATGCCAAAGTAACCCTTTTAGAAGAAAGACGGTCGACATTCCTAAGCGTCTTGGGATCCGTGGGAGGTGTAATATCTCTTTCAGTGGCATTTCAGGTCTGGCTGTTTGGTTTCCGGCCAAACTCTCCCTGGGGAATCATCCAACGATGGTCTGTTGGTCCAGCACGACGGTCATTTAAAGAGACTCTGGCCGATCGATTTGAGTCCAACTATACATCTATACCTCTTGCTGATTCCGTATACCTCCCCATGGGCGCCCTTGGTCCAGATAGTCGCCAATCTCTTAATGAAGAAAAGTACCCCGAGTGTGGAATAGAAGAAGACCAGTTTGATCAGAGGCAGCGCCTGGCTCGCGTGGAGGAGCGCATACAACTGACAGAGAAACTATTGAAAGCATACTATGTCAATAGCGAGATTTTTGAAGAGCTTTCAGAATCAATCAAGCAAAAGAAGTTTGAGAGCTCTGATGCCACACTTTCAAATGAATCCCAACAAGGGTTAATAAATGAACGATAGACTAATGATATGAAAAAAAATGATGGTTCTTGTTGAATGCCCAAGTGTTACAATATTCCATGAATTGCTATATATACTTTTATATCCGTCAAACCCAAAAGAATATGACACCAACATCTTTGGGATTATAAAGAGTGAATACATTTTATTCAGGTATATAATTGGGGTCAATAAATGGCACCCATTGTAGATAGGATAAAGATATACACTATAGAAAAGACTCGAGTTTGTTTTTTGGTCTCTCTGGGGCTTAAACGTTGGATAAATTGGACCCAGCGTTTCTATGGTGATGAAATGTACAAGATAGAACGTATGTACAAGGGAAATACGACGCGTAAATTAGGCAAACACTCTTTGGAGCCCTTCTTTCTGTGCTGGAGTAAGTTCGGTAGGGAACTTGATCTCATAGTTGATTATCATGTCACCCTTTTTGCCAGTCTTGGAATTCGGCATGCCTTCGTTGGGAACCCGGGATGTCTGGCCAGGCTGGATAACCGCCTGAGAGCTGATGTTCAACGTCCGTCCATCGAGGGTTTGGATCTTTCTGGAGAAGCCGGCCATGGCCTCTACAAAAGTCAAGTCGATCTTGATTGCAAGGTTGTCTCCGTCTCTCTTGAATACAGCATGCTCCTTCTCTTCAACCACAAACTCAATGTCCTGTACTTCTCCATTCTCGAGCTCATCTCCCTCGCCAGGGAACCGAATCTTGGTTCCGGCCTTCCATCCCGGCTTGACATCGATACTGAGAATCTTGTCAGCCATGACCAGCTGTCCTGTGGCACTGTCGCGGGTCTTGCGGGTAACCTTGAGACGCTTGGTTGTGCCGGTATACAGGTCCTCGAGAGAGATCGGAAGGGTCCGCTTGATGGCAGAAGGCTTTTGAGAGAAGCCCTGGCTGGTTCTAAAGGTAGACGTTCCTCTGGGAATACCTCCAAAAGAGAAGCGCTCGGGCATAGGTTCATCATCGTCCATTCCCATACCTCCGGCACCACTTCCAAACGAAGAAAAGAAGTGTTTAAAGATATCATCGGCATTGGACGGGCTGAATCCCTTGTGTGATCCCGGCATGCCACCCGTAGAAGAGAAAGAAAAGGTAGAAGTACCACTGGGGAAGCTGAATCCGGCAGGGAATCCGCCCATGTTGGTAGATGTGTGGGTGCTGTGGGTGCTTGGACCAGATCCGCCTCCACCCTTGAGACCTTCTTCACCATATTGATCATAGACCGCACGCTTGTTCTTGTCGCTCAGGACTTCAAATGCCTCGCCAATCTCTTGGAACTTGGAGTTTGCAAGCTCTGGCTGATCCTTGTTTCTGTCGGGATGCCACTTTAGGGCTGGGTGATTTGGTGAGTTTGACGGCCTCTAAAGAACTTTAAGCGTACCTTGTTTTCGGTAAGCCTTCTTGATTCCTTCGTCGTCTGCGTCCTTGGAGACACCGAGGATTTCGTAATAGTCTTTTCCCATGGCGATATATTGTTGTAAAAAGAGTCGATAAACGCGTCTTGGCAACTCGAAACCTCTGCCCCTTTTAAACCTTTTTTTTTTTAATTAAAACCTCGACGTCATTACGTCCGCTCAAAATTATTTAGCAACGACTGGAAGTTTCCAGAGAGATACGTGCGGCATTTGAATGTTTATTAAGACTTTGGCACAAGAGATTATTTGTTCTTGAATAATTTATGATCTGGGCTTCTCCTTCTTCTCCTTGTAAAGAGCAAGCAGAGACACACCAGCGACCTTGACGACCTTGAAGCGCACACCGGGAATATCACCGATAGCACGACCCTTGCGACCGAAACCAGCAATCAAGACCTCGTCGTTCTCATCGACAAAGTTCAAACAGCCATCATTGGGAACAAACGCAGTGACCTTTTTGCCGTTCTTGATCAACTGGACACGGACACACTTACGAATGGCAGAGTTGGGCTGTTTGGCTTCAACACCACTATAGAATGTGTTAATTATGCAAATTGCAAAGAATTGTGTTTTTTTTTTTGAAAAAAAAAACATTACATCTTTTCAAGGACAATGCCCTTGGCATGGGAGGCACCACCAAAGGGGTTGGAGCGGAAGGCAGTACCGAGAGCTCTCTTCTTGTACTGCTTGTCAGCCCAACGCTGCTCACGACGGTGGTTGCGCAATTTACGAGCGGCGTTCAATCCTCTCGGCTGTCCCTTGCCTTTAATTGAAGAATGTTAGAATCGACCAATCGAGGAATCGTTTTTTTCTTCTTCTGATGTGTTAATTGCATCGACGTTGACAATGTTGATTATGGGGCGTAATGGTAATGGCGGTAAAGAGAATGTCGTATAGGTCCTTTTTTGTTTTGTCGGGCAAGGTAAGGAATGGGTATTTGTATACATGGATATTATAATTATATAATATATTTAATATATATATATAATATAATAATATAAATTACATATAATACAAGGAAATATATTATATATATTATATATTATATATATATATATATATTATATTATAAATGATGTCGTCTGGCTGTAGGAAAAGGAATTGGCTTGGGCAATGGATCCATTCAACTGATCCATCCATCCCTCATCGTCTGGATGTATTCTATCGGGTTTTATCCAAAACATATGGTGTTGGTCATCTTACCCATGATGTAGGTCTTTTAATGTAGAAGGAGGTTTGGTGGTTCTCATCCAGGTTATCGCGATGGCAACGCATTCCAACCAGTCACGATGATTTCAAACACAGATTATCAATTTCAGGTCAGGATGCTTTAGAGAATTGCATTGACTTGTTTGAAAATAATATATATTTATATACATATCATAATAATAATAATAATCAAAAGGATCCAATCAAAACATTAATAAATAAATGATTTGGACTTGAGGATTGGCTGTCCATACAAAAGATGACCACGCGACCCGTGAGAGATTGGTTGATATATAATATAAAAAAAAGAAACCAAAGGATAATAATAATGGAGTGAAACATGAATTGAACCTTTCTTTTTTATATATCACTTCTTCTTCCTCTTTCTTGTCTTCTAAATATGAAACAGATAATTCCTAGAAACTTTAGACTGGATGAGTCGATTGCTCATCCCATCACCCTGCGGGATCCCACTGGACATGTGTTTACTGTAACCGTAGTGGCTGCCAATATAGTCAGAGTGCGCTATCAACCACCACAGAAACCCAGGCAGAGATCGGCTCAAAGGGGCTACTCCATGGCATCCAAAGAAGTAGTCGTGCCCCCCAGTCGGTTTGCGTTGACAAAGAGTGTAGACGGAGAAGAGGTGGAGATCGAAACGCCTGAATTACGCATAGTAATCGAGCTAAAACAAACCCATCCACCCCGACTGGTATGGTATTCATCTGGAGAAGAGGTTCCTTTTGCACAGGACCTGCTCTATCGCTCAGTAGCCTATGATCCTTCATCAGAATCAGTGTGGCATTATCAGACCTCTACCAAAGGAGATCGTTATTACGGTCTAGGAGAAAAGACGGGAAAGATTGACTTGAGTGGCCGTCGTTTCAGACTGGAACGCATGGATTGTATGGGCTACGATGCACGTTCCCAGGATCCTCTTTATAAGTTTTGTCCATTCTATATCACTCTAGGAGCACAATCAAAGGTTGCTCATGGAATATATTACAACAACTTTTCTGATACTACCATTGATTTTGGCCAAGAGATTGACGCCGTATGTACTCAATACACATCCCCCCAATCCATCAATAATACTCACTGTATTCTAGATGTGGGGCCCATACATCTATTACCAGGCAGCATCAGGCCCATTGGACTATTATCGTGTCTATGGTCCAACCGTGTCAAATGTGGTAAAGAGCTATGGCACTCTGATGGGTCGCCCTCGCCACCTGCCGCCTCGGTATGCTTTTGGATATCTGGCATCATCAATGGGCTATGCCGAGGCAGACAATGCCCAAGAGAAATTAGAGGCGTTTGGTGACCTGTGTAAGGAGCACTCCATTCCATGCGATGGTATGCATCTGTCGTCTGGTTACACTGTCAATGGAGCCGGCGATCGGTGTGTGTTCACATGGAACTCAAAGCGTTTCCCAGACCCCAGAGGCTTGGCTGCTCATCTCAAGGCTGCTGGGATCCGTATATTCGCCAATGTTAAGCCATGGCTGCTAAAGACCCATCCAGATTATGCTCTCCTCAAGGTGTCCCATGGGCTGGTCTGGAATCCAGACGAAATGGGACCTGCAACCCTTTGGCAGTGGAGTGCAGGCAGAAATACCGCAGCAGAGGCAAGCTATATTGACTTTACAAGCCTGGCTGGCTATCGATACTGGCAAGATCGATTAAAGACCAGGCTGCTGGATCTAGGCTATGAACTCTGGCTGGACAACAACGAATTTACCATGCTGGATGATACCAATACCTATGCGTGCGAAATGCAGCCTACTTCTTACCAGCTAACCAAACTCAATCTGCCCACAATGGGGCCCAGAGACAGCACTGCCCGTTCGGTAGGAACACCTTACCAGACACTGTTGATGATGCAAGCATCATACGAGGCTGTCCGTAAACATGCTCCTATTGACAGACCATTCCTCATCACCCGCTCAGCCACTCCATTCAGCCACCAGCTAATGTCACAGACCTGGAGTGGTGACAATACCACAGACTGGAGCACGATTGAATACAATGTTCCCATGGGTCTAGGGGCTGGTCTCAGTGTCATGCCAGGAGGATATGGCCATGATGTTGGTGGATTTGCAGGTCCACGGCCTAGTCCAGAGATGTTTGTTCGGTGGGTACAGCAGGCGATATTTTGGCCTAGATTCTGTATCCACTCTTGGAATACAGACGGCACAATAACCGAGCCATGGATGGTAAATAGTTCATCTTTGATTTTATGGGTGTACTCACCACAGTTATCTAGTATCCAGAGGTATTACCATTGATCCGTGCTTCGATTGAGTTGCGTTACCGATTGATTCCTTACCTGTACTCCCTTTACATCAAATACTTTCATCGTCAATGTGAGCCTGTGATCCGACCAGTGTTCTATGATCACCAGCAGGACCCCAACACACACACCCAATCGTTTGAATTCATGGTTGGATCAGACCTCTTGATCGCACCTGTGATCCAACCGGATCAGATCAGTCGCACTGTCTACCTGCCGGCCCATACTGGCTGGTACCACTACCAGACCAATACTTACTATGATGCACCCGAACAAGGCTTGACTGTAACCGTGCCTTCGGTTATGGAGGATACATCATCTCCCATGTTTGTCAAGGCAGGAGCCATCCTTTGTTTTGGCAAGGTGATGTCTAGTGTGTTCGGGGATGTGGATGATGAACGTAGAATCCAGGTCTTTCCTCATCCAACCGCCACCACCCGTACCGAATTCCATCTGTTTGAAGATGACGGCAAGACAATCTACTATGAAAACGGTGCCTATGCAGATGTTGTCATTTGGATGGAATCAAATGCGACAGAGATCAGGGTTGGCATTGAGATTCTCGAGGATGGCTACTTTCCCAACTATGATACTCTATGGGTCACTTGTCCCTTGCCAGACGAGACACGTCCTTTAGTATTTGACGGTGAAGATGATTTTGGGCGTATTATGGGGTTGGTAGACCAAAAGGATACCAACTTGTACGAGGGTTTCCGTATCTCATGGAATCGCCCACAAGACAAGCAGTAGAATAATACAATATGTTTCTTTATTATTATTATGATTATGATTATTATTGTGGATGCTGAATAGACGAGTTTTTACTGTCTGCTGGTGGGAAGGTGGGCGTACCTGGGTTACTGTTTGTGCTGAGCGATAGTTGACTCTTGCGCTGATTTGTCACCTGGAGTCCTGGATACCAGCGGTAATCCATGCCCTCATTGAATCCTACCCATTGAATTGATGATACGGATCTGTGGCTATCAGTCGATGGTCTTCGAGGGAATGCAGGGGATGTGGGTGTTAGGGGAGGCTGGAGAAGGCGAGGCGATGGGGGAACAGGCGCTTGTGCTGCCTGGCCTGCCTGGCCTGCCTGGCCTGCTTCGTTTTCATTCCAAATAAGCGAATTGTTAAGAATGGCCTGCATCCAAAGAGCATCGCTTGTTGGTCGTTCGCTTGATCGGTTAATACGTGCTGGCGTAAAGGCAATCGAAGGTCCTATGGATGGTGATGATGATGCCGATTTTGTTGATGGCGTGTTTGATATTATTGAATTGGTTTTTGTGATATTTGGTGTGCTCTTTGACTTTTGATCCTGTTGGTACTCATGGATCTGGGCCTGTTTGTGGCGTTCTGAATACTCTGCTACTGATGGAAAATGTATAGGAATTATGCCAGACGTCTCGGCAATAGAAGGAAACAGTTCTGATGTACGGGTCATAGGAGTAAGTCGAGAAGAACGAATGGCAACTGCAGGTGCCTGTAAGACAGTCGAGACCTCTGATGCAGCTGAGCGTCTTTGATTAGATCCCGAGAGAGCATAACTAAACCGAGGGTTCTGTGAAGCCTTGTCCTGTACAGACTTTGGCTGGCGGCGACGATACCATACCATGAATATACAGCCAAAAACTACAGCCACGGCTGCAATACAGCCTACAACAATTCCAGCAATCTTTCCTCCATCGTTTCCCTCTGCTCTTTTGACCAACTGCTGGCGGAAAACACCAGGCAATGGTGCCCATGTAAAGCTATTGGTGTCAAATCGTACAGAGGTCTCTGCTAAATGGTTAGTTTCATCTAGGCCACCGTGAAATAGAATAGTTGTGTCGTCTGTAAATATGGCAGCATGCCCTGCGCGAAACTGGCCTCGAGGTAACTGGCGCCATGAAATGCGGGCTGGTAGCTGGCTCATGTCAACTTGCCACATATCATTCAGCAGTGATCCTTCAGAGTCCATGCCACCGAATACGACTGCACGTGCTGGGTCCAGAGGGAGGACGGTCATGGTTGTCATGGTGCGTGGTTCAGGTAGAGTTGCGTTGAATATATGTATTGTAGATGTGAGGGTGTCGATACAAGTACAATGGGTCGACAGTGCATTATCTCTGGTCATTCCAAAGCATGACAGGAGCCAGTTGTTGTAGCTGACGGTTGTATGGCCTGCAATTGGCGTATGATTGATAACTGGAGACACTGAGGCCTGAATCCATGCCCTCGACCGCCATCGAAAGACCCATAGATCGCCTAAAGGCCTCAATTGGTTCGCGTCGATCGAAAACCCTCCAAGTACATAGAGGTCATTGCCCAAAAGAGTTGATGTATGGCCATACCGGGAAACTGGCAATGTGCTGGTGTCACTGTTCCTGGGTCGGCCTGCCAAACCTGTCTCGTCTTCTGTCTGAATGCCAGGCCCGTGCAAACCGAATAGCGACACAGTTGCCTGGGTGGGTGGGTACCAGTGCGACGTGTGGCCGGCAATAGACTGGTCAAAGGTCGTCTGGTTGTCTAGATGGGTCCGAGTGTCTGAAAGGGTCTGCAGGGTATCGAATCCACCGAGAACTAGGATGGTGTTATTTGGTAATCGTACGAGAGTATGGTGGATACGCGGTAAGCTGTGTACTGACTGTGCAAGACAGGCGATAGATAATTGGAAAAAGATTACAAATGCAATTGATAATGAAATCATGATTATAAAGGTAAAAAGGAATGATAAAAGAGTAATTGGAGGTCTTGGCCGAGGCAGGGGCAGCAACAAGCGGGTATTTGGGCAAAACCTTTTTGTTTTTGGGTTTCCTGGCCCAAAGATCAATGGCCAAGAAAAGAGATGAAGGAGAGAAAGAGAGCAAGACGGTGAGGCATATGTTGAATTGGTAAAAAGGTCTTTGTGTGTCTTTGAAAAAATAATAATAATAATATAAAACTGTACACAAAATACACAAAAACAAGCGGTCTATTAAATAATTATATTATTTTTTTATATGAAATTGCGGAAAAAGAAAGTACAAGACATATTTAACGATTGTACCCTCTTTGCTTCTCCGGGTCATGGCCCCCCCTCTCTCTCTTTCCATTGATGATAATCTAGCCTATTTTGCCCACGCTTTAATTTACCAATGGTTCCGATTCAAAAAAAAAAGGCTGGCGTTGGTTGATGAAAAGGAAATAAGGATAAAAAGGAAATTATAGGAATAGGTGCAGTAATGATATGATCTTTAGCAAGACATATTTTATATATATATATTATTTTAAAGATTGATAGATTAATTAAATCTAGACAAGAGAGTACAATGGTCTATTGATGTTTGACAACCCACCGACCGGATCTTCCAAGGGCCCAATATAAAATAAATAATTAGATAAACATTTTTTTTAATTATTAAAATGTTCTTTAAATTGAAACAGAGATAGCAAATTGAAACAAGTGTATATTGGAAATCTATTGGTTGTTGTTGGAATCAATGAATTTAGAGAGAGAAAAAGAGAGAAAGAGAATAAAGAATTGAACAAGTTTAATACCAAAGGTATAATTGGAAGCTGTTTTTTATACGGCATGACATTTATATCATTGTGTATTCAAAAAGGAAAAACAATCAGGAGATTTTATTGGTACATGATAAGCTCTAGAATTACAAGGCAATGTATTATGGAAATTCTGGATCAAAATACTTGGAAGGAAGAGTGGATAGAATCAATGTTGTTTGATTGTCAGAGTATTGTTAATCATCAAATTGAATAAAGATGATCAATATAAATTCTATAGATATTCCAACAGCCTTTTTAAGATACAAACTTCCTAAAGAGTGCCTATTTGGACAATTTTGGATATATATATATAAAAAGAAGAATTATTTATCCTAGTTGGATTTTCTACATCATTCGGTCCAAAGCCAGGATCGCCCTGTAGATAAACAAACAGGAGATTCCAATGCTCGTCCATAAACCAAGAGCTCCTGGCCAATTCCACCAGCCAATTTGTGTGTGTTTTTCTTTCTTAGAATACTGATGCCTATTTATTTCTCTAAAGACTCCTACTTTCTTGACTTTAACTTGTCCTGGAAAGAACCAAGTTTGGCACCAATGACAAGAAAGAACGAAAGAAAAGGGCATAATAATTCTGTGAAATATAATGCACTGTCTTTTTTTTCTCTTTTCTCTTTTTTGGATTCTCGGAGACTTCCTGGTTCGGTCCCGTAGTGTCAAAAGAAACAAAGACACCCCATGGGAGTACAGAGTAAGCCGAGACACGTTTGGAGCACTCTGATAATTCTCGTTTTATAACACTCAGGTCTTTAGGCTATTGGATCTCTTTCTTTGCGCAGCCCAAATATATTTGCATCTGTATTGGGGTATTCGGTTCAGTTGTTAATAAGAACAGGGAAATATAGGATCCCGCACCATGAAATTGGTATTTGTATCTAGGCTGAACTCGTACTACTGCTATTCCATTCCGTTATACTGCAAAGTGCTTCTGGTTAAGGGTCACTTGTTACCAATTAGTCATTATTGTATTGAGTATTCCAGTTACCGATTTGCTCATCTGTTGGCTTGCAGGTCTATTGATGAGCAGAATATTAAGTATTTAAGGTTGATAGCCATCATTGCAACCAAGACTATTACTATTATTGAAATAAGCGATTATGTCGATAACCTTGCTATTTTTATAAAAAAGAGAGATGATGATGATGAAATGAGTTTCATGGTTTACAGATACACGTTGATTTCATATGAAATCAAGTTTAAACCAATAGACAATATGCATGCCTGCCTCTCTGTACATGCATCAAAGGTTGCTAAAACCTTTATTCCACAGATCTTGAGGCCAAAATATCTCTAATTAATAACTTGTTCAAAAACGCCGAAATACGGGTGCAATTAGCCTTTTTTATTTTTATTTATAAAGAATATTTTGCTCTGGTGGTAGGTTTAAAGACACAGCTCGTGCTTTGTCTATATATATATATATTGATATAAGAAAAGAGAGAGAAAAAGATGTTGATACTTGGTGGGAAATAGATTATCAAACTCTTGATAAATCTAGAAATCTTTATTAATAATTCATTGATTGACATTTGGGCAAAAACGTTTTCCCTTGTAAATTGCAGAGGGGACCAGAGTTTTACCCTATGCAGACCACGAAAATATCTCTATCAATATTTGTCATTATGAAGACAATTGCCCATGACGTACCGGCTTGTCTTGCTCTGTCACGCTCTCTGGTCAGGCCAGAAACTTGTTTTCTGGATGGTGAAGCATCTTTTTTATTGGTACCTGGAACCCTTGGTTTTGGTGGTGATATTTATATGTCCTATTATTGAATTCCAATCTCATATTTTTATGGGCTGGCTGGCTGGTTGGCTGGTTGGCAAATCTAAAGTGTAATTGGATTATATATTATATTTTTCCCCTATTTTCCCATTTTTACACAGGAAATAATAAAAATAAAAAAAAGTTCTCAATCTCGAGAAATGTTCTGAAGATGGTCAGCCCTGCCATTCGCCACTTATTTCCCTCAACCTTATGCAAATAGCCCTTGGCTCCATATATATATATGTATATGTATATGTATATATATACTCATACGGCCATCATTTCCGGCTCAAAGCTATTCCATATGCTCGTTGGAAACTAAGCTGTGATTTCGAAAGAATTACACAGATTTACAATGTTATAACCATAATATATTCTGTTGACTTGTTCTGTGCGGATCAGATGTTATATAATGACGATGAGGAAATTGGAGTTCTATACAGGGAAGCAAACGTGTCCTGGTCTTACCTTCCTCGTATGGGAATACAGCAGGAGTGCTTGTCGTAGGATATGTGGGGAAATATATATAGTCGGTGTGTCCGGAATGAATATGATCTCATGAGGTTCATCTTAATACCCTCAAGGAACCCAGAGGTCTTGGATGGCCCAGCACGCAAGAGATGGTCTGTGTTGATATCAGTGTCTCCAATGTAAACTGCAGGGGAATATAATATCTCAAGGAGCAATCCTCCAAAAAACCAACTCAGTTTCCATTGCTCCAATGACTGAATCAGCTGCAAAAACAGACTGTATATCTTTCATGTCATCCATTGTTACACTCTTGGTTTGGATCACTCTCGTTCATTGAAATTAAAAAGAGTATATATATATATGTGTGTATATCTTGCCAGCCTTTTCTCTCCATCTTCAACTCACACAATGGCTCGAATGACTTCACCAGAAGAGCAAGAGAGCCAGTCCATTGATACATTTGTGCCAGAGATATACCCAAATGAAACCACCAGTCTCTTGAGCACCAAAACTCGTCTTTCTACAGGAGAACCCTGGTTCCTTGTTCTGTACCATAGCAAACCTGTCTCCCTTGTGCCCTCCATCTTACTTGGCTCGGCCATTTGGTTTGGCATCACTCCTACCGAGGAGCTCACCCTGACAGCCATTCGTCTCTTGGCTGTATTTACAAGGTAAAAAATGATGAGCACAACGGAATTGTCCTGACCACTGGGCCACCAGCTGTATATTTGCCCTCATATCCACAAACATAGACATCTCCCTTATTGTCCTCAGTGCCCTCATCACTCTATCCCTCACCCAGTCCTTTCAGTGCACCGACCATGCCACTGGTCTAAGCGTCGAATGCCGGCTTTGTGGGGATCCTAATAGTTTGGGTGGAATCTATCAGTGCAAGGGCTCAAAGGACTCGTTTGAACAGGCCCTCACAGGCTTCTCGAGCTCGGTCGTCTGGCTGATATTTGCTGCCTTTCATCTGGGAAAGGCTGTGGAGGTTACCCAACTTGGCCAGCGTGTGTCTCTTATGATGGTCAAGACATTTGGTCAGCATATCATTGGACTAGGCTATGCTATTGTCTTGTCAGGTAACCAAGAGCCATCAAGGGCCTTTTCTGATCAGCTCTACTTTAGAGCTCCTTTTGGCCCCGTTTGTTCCAAGTAATACGGCACGCGGTGGTGGTATTGTGCTCCCGGTCGTGAACTCCATTGCAAAGACACTTGGAGCATCGCCTACCCAGGATGCCAAGCTGGGTGGATTCCTGACCCTAGTCGGATCTCATGCCAACCTTATTTCGGCCTCAATGTACCTGACAGGTAAAATTAGACTGCCTGTCCTAGCAGATTTTAATCATTGTGTTTTCAGGCATGGCTCCAAACCCAATAGTCCTGGCCAAGGCTTCTCAGCTCTATCCAGATATGCAATTCAACTTTATGACCTGGCTTGCAGGAAGCTGCGTGCCTGCCCTCTTTTGTGCCATATCCTTGCCACCGTTGATCTGGTGGTTATGTGGCCTCAATAAGCCTGACAAGTCCTTTGAGTCTACCCATTCTCCCAGGAACGGGGTGGTTCGCCATGCCCAAGAAGAGCTGGCTCGCATGGGCCCAATGTCATCCAAAGAATGGGTAAAAACATCTAGGCCAATGTATCTTTGGAGCTAAACGGGCCTATTTGTAGTGTCTTTGTTGGGTTCTCATCCTCTGTCTATGTCTCTGGGTCACTGGTGGATATACAAATATCGATTCCACACTGGTGGCCTTGATCGGAATTGCTGTTCTTTTGCACACATCAACCATAAGCTGGAAGGATGTGTCGACCAACACAAACGCTGTAAGTCTTGGATCTTTGATCTTTTTTTTTATTATGGCTGCTAACTCTTTACTAGTGGGATTCTTTATTCTGGCTAGGTGGATTTATCACCATTGCTCAACAGCTTTCCGAAGCAGGTGCCTCTGCATTCATGGGCCACAAGATATCTCTGGCCATCATCCATTTCAACCTTCCTCCTGTGCTTGCCCTTTCTTCGGCTTACTTTTTGACAACCTTTATGTTTTCTTCTCTGAGTGCACACACTGTTGCATTCGTTGGTACTTTTTTGGATGCTGGCCATGCATTGGGTGCCTCTCCCATGGTTCTTACAGCCCTAATGGCATACTTTGGTGCGCTTGGAGGCTGCATGGTAAGTCCTGGGATCTCTATATAATCAACATACTGACTTGTATTTCCAATAGACCAATTTCTCTACAGGCATGGCAACAATGTACTATACTCTTGGCTATGTGTCACGCCCAAGGTGGTTTATAATCGGATTTACTCTGGCAGGATTCTATATGCTAGTCTATTTCACACTTGGTTTCGGATGGTGGAAGCTTCTTGGCTGGTACTGAGCCCACTCTGTCCAGACAGCCCTTTCTCTTGTTCTTTTTTAGATCTTTTGATTTTATAAATACAAAAAAAACTACTTGCAATAAATGGCGTGACTCCAAAGGAATAGTGTATAAAGTGACCTGACCCCTCAGAAATTCTTCTGGCTTAACCATTGTGATACCCACTAGTGACACTCTATTTTTCCATAGCTTATAATATTTGACCTTGGACAAAGATCTGTTTAGGACTTTCTTTTTCTCATTATTTTATTTTAGCTTTTTTTTTGTAAAGAATGACTGTGCCAGTCACCAAGAGACAAAACTCCCAGAGATCCTTCCATGTAGGAGGCTCGGTTGCTGTGATTACAGTGGGGTAAGAAATCAACCAAAGAACTCCAGTGTAATATTGACATGATAGTCTTCCTGCGCGTGGCAAGACCCATGTTTCGCGATCACTGTGTCGCTATATCCGCTGGTTAGGTGTTCCTACACGAGTATTTAGCGTGGGAAACTACCGTCGTGAGCGTCTGGGGTACCTTCCCAATGATTGGTTTAATGAGAGTAAGTCTCTGATGGTCGGCATGGTTTGATGAGGGCTATATTAAATCTGTTGGGAAACAGGCAATGCAGAGGCAGCAGCTGTTCGAGATGAGATTAGTCAAGAGTGCCTACAGGATACAATTGACTGGCTCCGGAACCGCGGCCAGATGGCTATTTATGATGGTAATAATGTCACGGACGAGAGGCGCAGGGCTATTTACGATGAGCTGGTGGAGAACGGCATCCAGGTAAGAAGTTGTGGTACGTTGATTAATAGACATGTGTGCTTATTCATGTGCTTTTGACATCTATAAGCCACTTTTCATCGGTAAGGCAATAAATAAAGCTGGCTTGGCTTGGCTAGGGATGTGTGTGTGTGTGTGAGGGTGTGTGTGTGTGCTTATCAACTGTCTTTTTGTAGAGTTCATCTGTACAAAGCCAGAGGTGGTCAACGGAAACATCCGGAGCGTAAAGATCTCGTCGCCAGATGTAAGAACACAAAGGGAGGGGTCCATGAAATGATGGATTATAACTGCGAATGGCTGACATGTGCTTTGTTAAAGTACGTAGGATGGGATCCTGAAGAGGCAGTAAAGGACTACAAGGTAACAATGCCTACAATATTCTGGCATCTCTAACATTTTCTCAGGAACGTATCAAGCGTCATGAGGCCCTCTATCAGACCATGACCGATACCAGTCTTCCGTTTGTCAAGCTGATGAACGTAGGAGAAAAGATTATTGTGAATAATGTTGCTGGATACCTACAGGTAAACCACAAAAAAGGTCTATCCACAACCCCTCTAATCCTTTACTCTAGTCTCGAATCCTACACTATCTTACCAACCTGCACATCACGCCCCGAACCATTTATTTTGCGCGGGTAACTCTTTTTATTTTTATTTTTTGGCCCACAAGAATCATCTTGTTGATATAATTCTTATTATAACAGACAGGAACAGCAAGAGATGAATCGTCTTACAAGATCGATGCCGAGTTGTCTCCTGATGGGTTCATGTATGCACGCCAACTAAAGGCCTTTTTGACGTCCTACCGCCAGCAACGCTATGGACCTGAAAACAAGCAGAGGAAATTGACGGCAAGTAAAAAGGGTGTTACAGATGATTCGGAATCAATAGGCTTTGGATCCTAATGGCTGAAATCCATCATCCAGGTCTGGACATCCACTCGTAAAAAGGCTCGCCAGACTGTCCAGCCTTTTGTGGAGGCTGGCTTCACCGTAAGACAGCACTCGGCCCTCATGCAGCTGAATCCCGGAGAACTCAATGGGATGACACCCGAAGAGATAAAGGCAGGTTACGATAATATAACGATCATTTTTTTTTAAAAAAAAAAAGCCATGGACAATATATCTCATGCTTTCAAGTCATCCAGGAAAAGTTCCCCGAGGAAGCCGCACTCGCTGCAGAGAATCCATACCGCCACCGCTACCCACGCGCAGAGGTAGAGTACAGGATATTAGTTTATGGTTTGATGGCTAAATATTGATCTGTTCCAAGTCGTACCATGATCTCGCTGCTCGTCTCGAGTCTGTCATCATGGAACTAGAGCGTGAAAAGGACGATGTGCTGATTATTGCCCATGAAACTGTTTTGCGATGCATCTATGCCTATCTTCTTGATCGTCCTGACAAGGTAAATGTGTTTTTTTGTTGTCAATGGTGGATGGTATTCTAACCAGCAATTGGGGGTCTCATCATCATTATCATCATCAGGAAATTCCGTTCTTGTCTATTCCTCGGTCGTGCTTGATTGAGATTACTCCCTCTGCATATGGCTGTAAAGAAGCTCGTATGGAGATTGATGGAGCCATGCCAACGCCAACAAAGTCAGCCAACTGGGTCCAGCCAAAGACAAAAAGACGTTGATATATAGATTAATTGATCGTCGTGATATGTTTATAATTTGCTCTATTGAAAAAAACAGTCTTTATACATTTCAATAATCGATAGTTTTCTAAAAGATAGAAGAATCAAGATTTTGTACCCATAAATATAAATATTTTTTTAAAACTATTTGGCTCGAGTATTTTATATTATATGATATATGATATATATATAAAAAATAAAGGTTAGTAGTGAACAATAGACATCCACACCTTGATCTCTTGAACCTATTGGTATTTATATAATATTAATATACATATATATAAAAATCAATCTAGCAAGATAATTTCTGCTTTTGCAAAAAAGTATTGGGTAATACATGTAATATGGTTCACAAAAAACTGTTATTTATACACATTGGTTTCATATATTTTATCCTCTCTCTCTCTATTTATTATGATATCAAAACTACCCCATGAGGTCATGATGTTCATTACAAGCCCTTTATCCAACAAGGATATACACTCTTGCCTAAAAGTCTCCAGGAAATGGAGGAAATCATTTGAATATTTCAAGTGGCTGTACATTCTAGTAGAATTTTCCAAACTAATCAGGCTAAAAGGAGATGAAAAGCGGCATTGGATATATAATGGGTAGCGATCACAGTATCTTTAGTTCTATTACGAAAAACAACTCTGGTGACCAATTCAATGATATGGATTTTCATCTAAAGAACATACAAGATGCCCATAATTACTTTCCAAATATCGAAACTATGCAATTTTATTTTGATGCCGAGTTCTTTCCACTACCGATACTTGCAAATCATGGACAGGAATGGAGATCCCTGACATCCTTGAGCCTGGTTTCTTTTGGTGAAGCAGGCAATTACTACTGTGGCCTAATAAATCAAACACTTTTGATCATAACAGCAGATTTATCCATAGGCATATACACCTGCAAGGACCTTGACTATTTGATCGACAGCCTTTGAAATGACAGGTGTCACCATTGATCCAAAAGACCTTTAACCAATCTCAGGACTCTTACGATCAAAGGCAATGATATTCCATATCTGTTTTATCTATACTGTGAAAAGAGGTTCCGGGCTCTTTGCTATCTTACTTTGAACACAATTGAACCCTCATATTGGCTCTATTCACCTTTTTTTTTACACACCAAATGATGACTTTCCAAATACTTTGAAATCAGTATCGAACTTGCTCAAAAATGTTGACATACGGTTTGCCTATGCAGGAGAAACTAACTTTGATCTCATCACAGATTCTTTATCTGCACTTAACGGTGGACTCAAACCCCTCTTGATGACTCTATCAGTACATCTCAGAAAATATTATATTATAGTTTATTTGATACTTGTATGCATATCTTTTTTTTTGAGAACCACACTTGAGACGCCATTGAGAGATCTGGATATCCTTCACCTCATACATTAATTTTCATAGTATTCTACAACACGCTCCTGTACTAAAAAAGAGAGCTAAATTTGAAGTAAAGATGCTCAACTTCAGGACCTAGCTGCCTGCACCCCTCATGGTTTGTAAATTCTTGTGTTGGTGAGTATGAAATGTCTAGGGAACATCTCGCTTTCTTGTAATAAAAGACCATCAAGATGCTTGCAACCGTAAATATTCGTTGAAATAAATTTTTCCTCTGATGAATAATATAATCAAAATCAAAGCCCAAGCTATCTCAAATCCAAAGCTCTTGTATATATATGTGTGTGTATTCAGTGTATCAAGGGAAAAATGGTACATTGATAGAAGCAAAAATGCCCAACGTCTAGTGGTATGATTCAATATTTGGTGAATCCCCATTATATTTAAAAAAGGCCAAGTTTATCAAAGTCCAAAAGGACACCCAAATCATGCCATAAAAACAAGCAGACATGATTGTTTAAAAAAATGTTTAAATTAGAATAATTGCGGGTCAGGCAATATGTACAAGATATGAAATATACATACACATGTAATCTTCTTTATGCTCACTTTGGCAGTCAATAATCTCTTGGCAATAAATTGTTTTTTCTTTTGTCCATAGTCGATATGTAAGCAATGGCCGGATTTAATGATTACAGGCATGACATGATGTCTTTTATTATATAAAATAGATATGTTGATGGGAAATGATTTATACAAGTAAATGATAAGGCAAAGTAAGTCGATTGAATCTGGGGATGCTTTGGATGAATTCACGGTGACCAAGGCATTGTTAGGGTCTAAAGGTGTCTATGAAATGCTGCACGACACATTCACCGTCTTTTTGGATAAATCTCTTTTCTCGACAGACTATGGATGCGTGTGCATTCATGGCTTGGATGAATACAAAGATACGCTCCCATTCAAGCCTAGACAGGTTTTTCTGGATTCTCTGCTGGACCAAAGTGAGCTCAAGTGGCTCTGCGATGGCCTGTAGCGCAGTCGTGAACGCAACATCATAAGGATCTACCAAAACACACGTTAGAGTCAATTGTGGTGGACTACAAACACACACACACACACTTTTCTTACCCTTGTGGACTTGAAACGAGCCCTTTTCCACAGGTTCCTGGGTCTCGGTCCCTTGTTGGTCCTGAAAGTGTGCTCCCTCTATAACATCCAAAAATGCCTCGTCCAGAATTGTATCGCTACGTGCAAGGTGGGGCTCCTGATCTTCTTTGTATTGAGGGATATCGTTGTCGGTTATCATTGTCTTTCCACTGAGAAGGCCTTGTACTCTGTGTCTAGAGATAAGACCCTGGCCGCCAATGAAGAAGAATGCACAGACAATAAAAACTGGGGCCACAACCGGGGCAAAGACTAGTAAGATAAGCAATGGATTCCATGATGAATCCGATACTTCTTTCTTCAGAGGATCCTTGACATCGACGGCTGTTAGCAATGCTGGGTATTTTTCATGTCTAGTTCTAAAGACATGCTGTTATGATGACTGCAAGCCAAGGTTTCCCCTTTTTGCTTACACTTGGAGTGATTTAGGAGTACTATAGTATCCAATTGTTTCTAGGCCGGCTGTCCAGTAAGGCACCGTACGATCATTGATGACGTTGGCATACACCCTCTTCACTTTAAACATCTCCAATGCCTTGTAGAACTCTCGGTCTATGCCAATATGGTAAGCATCATTGTGTGATATGGCCATAAAACACGCCATTAACTATTTCATGTCCCCTCCCCCCTCAACATACCTGGATCTGCCAATACATCCAGTATAGGACGCCCATTCTCATAATCGTCTGCCAATTGAAGCTGTTTACCCGACCGAGATACCATCTTTTCGCACAAAAAGTTAAAGGTTCGGCCCAAGACAGAATTTGGTGGACGACGTACGCCCATGTGAGGAGTAGCAAAGGTTACAAAGCTCTATTGATAGCATTACTCAGCACCAAAATCCATCTTTTGTGGTTCTTACTTGTGGTATAACATTGTTAAAGAATCCGTCCTTGGCAAGGATTCCAATTGTATATCTGATCATCAGTCCACCAAGAGAATACCCCACAAACGATATCCTGTCTACTCTCAGGTTCTTTTCAGCCAATTGCTTGATATGACTATAGATCTACACAATACGACCATCAATTGGGAGGGTGCTCTATGGGAGGATAAAGGATACCTTACATTGCTTATGAGTCTCTCTCCACAGATATCGACACCATCGTAGGTATATTTTGCTTCATTTACTTCTGCATTGAGCTTGAATGGAATGAGTATCGAAATGATGCATCTATAGATTACCAAGACTTACTATCGAAATGGAATCTCCATAGGCTTCTTTAAGTTTGTCGTAAATGTACTTCATGTGGGCGGAATTTCCCCATAGTCCGTGCTGGAGAACTACGAGGCCAATTGTTTTCTCAGTCATTTGATAAGTATAAGTATAAGAAGAAGAAGAAGAAGCAGACGTTTTATAGTGAACCTTTGGTCTTCTTTATTTTTTTCGGACCATTGATCGCAGAAAACGGGTAAATTATTTCCGTCAATGATATCAAAAGATAAGAGAAAAAAACATTAAAATTGACATTATAATGTTCTGTGTGTGTGTGCTGGCTGGCTTGCTTGGCTTGGCTTGGTTTAGCTTGGGTTGGGTTGGGTTGATCTACTTTCCTAATATGTACATATAATTGCGTTTTATTTTTGTCTTTTTTGGCAATCAACGTTTACGCAATCCATATCACCTTTTAGAGACGGGTTGGCAACAGTTTATATATATATATGTATATATATATTATAGCTGGCCATTTTCATATAGCATTTTATATATATAATATATTCATATCAATATTCTTGATTCTAGACAGAATGCACCAAGAGAAAGTAGTAGTTTATTTTTTTGTTTGTTTTTAAAAAGATCTATAAAATATACATTCATCGTTCCTTAGTCGACCTTGATGCTTGAAAAGATCTTGCGCAAGAACAAGAGACAGGCAAGGTAGCCAATAGAACCAGTGAGAATGGTGAGGAGAACACTGATAAGACTAGAGTAGCCAAAGTACAGTACAGTACTGGTCATACTGTTGATATCAAGCTTGGTAAGGTAATAGAGAATCGAGTAGAGGAACACATAGAAACCAGCAGCACCCGAGGTAAGGAATGCTCTCCAGGACCAGTGGTAGTCCTCATTGCAGAGATGGAAGTAGCACATCAGGATAGTGACCTGGGAGCAGGTCAGGATAAGCACTCCAAATACCAAGAACAAGAATCCAATGCCATAGTAGATTCTGTGGAACCAGATACTGTTCATGATATAGTAGAGCTCAATAAAGATTGCACCAAAGGGCAAGATACCACCCATAAAGATCGAGGGAAGGCTACGGAGGTAGGTAGGCTGGTCAGGGATCTGACGGGGAATCTGGTTTGTGCGCACAGGCTGCTCAATACGAGGCTTACGGAGACCATAGTATGAACCAGCGGTGCTAAGAGGGAGAGAAATAAGCACCCAGAGACCAAAGATGGCCATCATGGTGCCAAAGGGAACGGCACCCGAGGAATGAGATCCAACCAAGAAGAGGTTGAGGCCAAACAGGAATCCAATGATGATGCCGGGGAAGAGAGTGGCATTGAGGATGATGTTGAGTTTCCATTGCTCACCACCGTTCATTTTGTACAGACGAGCGGAAGTAAAGCCAGAAATACAGCTGAATACCATAAAGAACACCACAGTGACAGTAGCAAGGGAACCACGGTTGGAAGGAGACAGGAAACCAAGGATTGCAAATACTATCAAACAAATCATAAGATACACATTCTTGTAGATATCGAGTCTTACCAAGAGTCAAGGCAGTCATTGCGATCAATTGAGCACCACTTCCAACAGCCACGGCCAAGAGCATTGGGTGGTTAGGAGGACGGAATACATCGCCATGAACTAGTTTCCAGCCATAGTCTTCCTGGACATCTTCCTGATTCCACACACAGTTTATCAATCGACATATCCTTCATATATATATACTGTATATAATATATATATATACCACCAACTCACCTGAGCCTCAACAGCATTGTAACGCGAAATGTCCTTGTGCAGAGCACGCAAGAGGATCATGGCAACCATGCCGGTCAAGAAGAGAACAATGACAATTGAATTTACCAGAGAGAACCAATGGATAGAAGGATCAAGGATATGGAGATAGCTATCCCACCGGGTAGCCCATGCAGTAGACGAAGGCTAAACACACCATAAATCACTAGGCCCTTTTTTTTAAAAAAAAATAGTTAATATGACTTACGTGCCAGATCGTAGAGTAGGTATAGACAACATTATCGGTTCCATCGGCCTTTAGGTAGAGACCATGGTTAGTCTTGTCACAGATGGGGTTTCCCTTTGTGTCCAACTGGGTAGTCTTGCTGCTGGGCTTCACGACCACACCAATGACGCGGAACTTGGTCGAAGAACGCTCATGATAGTAAATGTTGATATCGTAATGGTTGTTGAGGGAAGGGCTCTTGCCATCAACATAGCCAAGATCAAAACCAATATTATAGTAAATCTCGCCAGTGTTCTTGTCGAGGTTTTCATGGGCAGCCGGGAGACCATCGACGACCATGTTCACGGCATAATTGTCAATGATGCGATCATTGATAAAGGTGGCATCTTTCTTGGGGATATTCTTTACATTGCACAAGAGCTTGCAGGTCTCGTTCTTGGCCATCGAGAGCTACAGAGAGAGAGAGGTGGTAAACACACGGCTCGATCTTTCTTTCTTTCTTGTGCCTTTGCTTTATAAAGAGACATTTACCTGGAATGGAGATGTAAAGATACGATCACCAAACAACACGCTTCCTAGACTCTCGGACTGCTTCTGTGGGCCATTCTCTGGACGGCAAAAGTGGAAGCTGTCGTAGTAATAGTCGTACGATATGACTGACTTTACTTGCTGGTTGGAGAGTGGGGTTAGAGAGTTTACATAGAGAGGTACGTTGTCTCCGGGAGCATAGTCTTGAGGGGCAACGCCAGGAAGGTAGAATGCACTGGCAAGCTGAAGTGATCCCAAACACGCAAGACCCAATGTCCTGAGTGATGGTTTGATGACCATGATGATAACCAGAAAGTCAAAAAGTAAAGGGAAAAAGATGGAAAATTCAAAAAAAATGTGTTTTTCATTCATTTAAAAATATCATGTGTAACAAGAACGTTTTTTTCTTTTTTTTCGAATCCAGAGGTGCCAAAAATATATATATTTATATATAAAAGGCATCTAGTTTGGGTTTCCCCTGCAAAAAATAGAAAGATTAATGACGCTTCCCTTCCAATCCATTGGCTCAGTTCAAAAACTTGCCAAGTCTTGCCTAAACTCCTTCTATTTATGGATAATTAGGGCTCAGAGCGGTCCTCCTGATTGGGGTTAAGCCTTGGATCCAATTGTTCACGTACTAATTTACGCACTTTCTTTATACCAGTAAAACATGTTTCTTCTTCTTCTTCTTCTTCTTCTTCTTTGAATACTTGAGTATACTAGGAGAATATTGTAAGCAGTCGCTGTATTCTTGCCAGGAATCATCATGGCAGTACCGACTTGCTTGTTTAAAAAAAGAAAAAGCAGTGAGGGTCTTGGCGAAGACCTAAGCCTTCAAACAGCCATGTCGATTATTCTACTAGTTAATGGTCCCTATTTGATTACTTTAATAGTAAATATCAAAAGGGGTTCTTTACTACTACTCCCCAAAGAGAGGCTGAAATTAATACGCAGATATAATGGATAAAGCCAAGAGGTTTAGGGCAAGATTAGGCCAGCACAATCAACTTGAAGAGGAGTATAAAGACCAAGGCATTTTATGACGAATATCCTTGTACTCAAGCACCAGCAGTAGTATATTAACTTCCACAAAGCTCCAGGGCCGTACTTTGAGAACAAAATTCAACTTTAGTACTAACAACAAAGTGCTTGTCATCCTGTTTGGATAAGCCAGATTACCAAGATCAAATCAGTAAAGTGAATGAGTCGAGACCTGATCTCAAAGCTGACAAGATTACACCAGGAACTATAGTTTTATTGATGAGCATTTTATTCATTGAGGGACCACAAACTCCATTGCACGACTATGAATAATTTACCTATCCATGAGACGGTGAATTCAATCAATCAATCAATCAATCAATCGATTAAACACAGAAAATACAAATGTGTTTATACGCCTCTTATTCTCCCAAGATCAATCTAGTCTATAAACCCTAGGTAATAGTCAAAGACGTGGCTGGATTAAAGAAGTAAAAAAAAAAGAAATAGGGATCTGGAAGCCAGAGTTGCCAAGGTATGCGATCAAATTTCAAGAAGAAGAAAAAACATTTAATAGTTTTACACGGCACTATAATGCGTTTAAAATATTATTTAAATGAATGTCCAGTATAGCTGTTGGAATGCAATAGAAACACACCCAAATTGCTAATATATCATTCACAATCACTTTGTACTCCCCAGGGTTGATAATGACAATGATTATCTATAGGTTCACAGACTAATTGATCAAGAGTAACTTGCACACAGTAGGTATAAGATAAAGGACCAATGTCTTTACTGGCAATGACAAGACACTCAACTTTTTGCCAAGCATGCACCACCAGGCTTTTTATTTACAAGTACCAGCCTTGTAATCAAATTATATATACATATATATATAATGATAGGTGGCTGGTAATGTTTCTATTATAATAAGAACTAGGATTGGTACAAACATACTCAATATCAAGAAAATAATGCAAGGTACCAAAGAAAAGGAATATAAACTGTTTTTGCAATATAGTTGCGTTCCTTATCATTGCCAGTTTGACATTCTCCACTAGTGTTATTGATTCTCATGTCTTGATCTCTAGATACATACCCAGATCAATACTTTTTCTTTTCTTTTCTTTTCGTTTGTTAGACAAGTTTATCTTCTTTATTAATAATATAAATACACTTGATTATCCTGTAAAGGCACCCAAGATATTCTTTGTCTGCCGTTTCCAATTCCTAATGGCCCTACACAAACTCGTTAAATATATGTATTGAATTTATAGTCAATAATCCGCCAGCTGTGATTTTATTTTCATTGTCTGGTCTTTTTAGTTGCTTTGTTTTCGTAAATAGCCAACTCGGTGCTTACTCGTAAACCCTTTAATACATATTCAACAGGCTTAGCATAGTTGTTTACTTGCTGAAAAGATGGAAACTTTGGCTTTGGCTTTGACTTTGACTTTTTCTTCTTGGAACCAAAGAATAGAGCTGGTCAAGAACAAGTTCAAAAGTCTTTCCAATCTGTTGTTCCGAGATTATTGAGAAAATAAAATAAAAAGGTCCCTTTTTAGAATAGTGTTTTCTAAATTCCATGGCTCCTCATAGCTCGTCAAGTCTAGGATCCTTTGGCCGCTTTTATCTTGTATGGATTTTATCAGGATTGAAAGATAATGAAGAGTCAAGTTATATTTGCAAGGACGTTGCTATACTAAAAAATAATAATACCGTTTGACAAAAAAACCCCAAAACAAGAGATGGCTCATATGAATGGTTTGCAAATGCAGTGCATTTTCAGTTAATTCCTAGGCGCATAGTTTGACAATGTTTATCGTGTACTAGTAATGGAAAAGAAAAAAGGGACATAAAGGATTGTTGCCAGTTTGTTCAAGCTGCATTAAAATCTTTTCAGCAAAGAGTTGGACGATACAGAACGATCTAGTTTAGAGACTCTGCTGATTCAAAGCATATTATCATATTTGTAGCCAATTGAAAAGAATAAGAAAAATACTGTTTGGATGGTGTAAAAGTGATTCTAATGAAATAAAAAAGGTGATGTCTAAAGAGAAGAACAACCAATTGACAACCAAAATCTTGTAGTTTTATAATGCGTAATCTTGTGACTTGTATTTTAGCCTACTGATTTACTGTTTATAGGTGAAAGGCACCTCTTTAAAACGATATAATATAAAGACATACTTGCTTCCTTGATAACAAGCGTATTTACACATTACATCCAAACCGAATTATCTAATATATTTGAAAACAGCCTTAAAATATTGATTATACATACAACATATTTAACCTGAATCTATCAAATAAATATTAAACTGTTGCCAATCTAAAGCTCTCTCTCTCATTTTTTTTAATATATATATTTTTACTAAAAAAGGTAAGCATAGTCACGCATGTCTTTAAACATATCCACAGTCTTAATTGTGTTGTTCATCTATTCTAATCACAATGACCATCCATCTAGTATTGACTATAGGGCTAGTATTGGCACTGCCAACTGTGTGCTTGGCCACACCAGTACCATACATGAACTTCTTTGATACCAAGATGCTCCTTCCACCTCTTCTCAAAGATCCCCTTGTTGCCCTGGTTGGCAAGACGTGTTATACATCCCTCATTGAAGACTTTCATCTCACTGATCTAGAATGCATTCAGTATGCCATCTCAAAATGCCTTGGATTTGGTATTGTCGTCGGCAGTGCGATTGTAAAGTTGCCCCAGATTCTCACCATCACTTCCAACCATTCGGCCAAGGGACTCTCGCTGACCTCATTTGTATTGGAGACGATTGCATACTGTATTACTCTGGCCTACAATCTCAGACAGCAAAATCCGCTTAGTACCTTTGGCGAGGTGTTCTTTATGACCCTGCAGAACATCCTGATTACCCTCTTGATCTTACATTATGCTCAACGCCAGAGAGACATGGTGCTGGCCCTGGTTGGATGCATTGTGCTCTTGGTTGGCTTGACAAGCAACTTGGTGCCCTCATGGTTAATGGCTGGTCTGTACGCAGTCACGATTCCTTTGGCATTGGCAAGCAAAGTACCGCAGATATACACCAATTATACCAACCAGTCGACCGGACAGTTATCGCTGGTGGCTGTTATCAATTACTTTGTCGGAAGTAGTGCTCGAGTATTTACTACCATAACTGAGCTCAATGATCCCTTGATGTTGGGTGGCAATATTTTGGCAAGCATTCTCAATGGAATCCTACTCCTTCAAGTGTTTATCTATTGGAACAAGGACGAAGATAAGCCAGCAAAGGCAGATTAACTTTTCAATATTCCACTCTCAAAATGCCAATTGAACCTCTCTTTTGTTACCCTATAAAAACACTACTTGTTTAATAGACCTTATAGATCCAGAACACATAAAGGCTGCATATCTTTTTAATATACCGATTTTGATGACAAAGCCGAATAAGAAAAAAGTATAGCTGAGACAAAGGCGGTTATTAAAGTCCAACGAAATGTCCCCAATACTCCCAATTAAAGCCATTGACCTTTACTTTATTTTTAAAAAAAGCAAAACACACATAACAATAAGCGTATTTGATCCTTTTATGATGTTTTCTCGAATCCTAGGTCAGACAGCAAAGGGTATTAATAGGCGACCTGCAAAGCTTGCAGTTCAGGCACGCTTCTTTACCCACCAGAATCAAAAGCAAGTTCGCTCTCGATTCTCCCCTCTCTTTATATCTACTACTTCTGCAATCGTTGCTACCGGAATCACTTTTGCTGTCATGTCTACTCAACACCATGAGGCTCTTCTCGATCAAAAGATCTCTTTGAATGGCACTGCTGATCATCAGCTAGAGGAAGCTACAGCCTACTTGAACAATATGGCCATTGTCAAGCAATGTCGTCTGGACAGGGACATGTTTGAGATCGAGGCCTATGGTCATCTCAAGGGCAGTGCTAAACTTCATTCCTTGACAGCATCGGTAAGTGGATCCTATGCAACTAAACATGACTAATAAACCCCTAGACCCTGCGCGGCAAGGGCAAGCTTATTGTAGCTCCAGTTATCTTTTACAATAAATCAATGACACAAGTCACAATTGTCTGTCACTTGGGAACCGAACTGTGTGGCCATGACGGCATTATTCATGGAGGTATGCTGGCCACCCTTTTGGATGAAGTCTTGGCCTGTGTGGTAAGTGGGAAAAAAAAAGAAAAAAAGGAAGTTCTTTGGATTCCAATGATGAAATCTTAACCATTACAAATAGGCCTTTCCTGCTCTGCCCAATAACATTGGCTTCACTGCCAATCTCAATATCGACTATCGTAAGCCTGTCAAGTCTGATCAATGGGTTGTCTTGCGCGGCAAACTGGACCGTCTTGATGGTCGCAAGGCCTTTGTTGAGGCTTGGATCGAAGACCTCGAGGGTACCAAGATGACAGAAGCAAAGTCACTCTATGTTGCTCCAAAGTCAATTATCCAAAAGATTGGATCATAGATTCCTTTTGCTACTCTTTACATCTTATTCATGACGTTATTATGTGCCATTTAGACTTATTACATTCAATATAAATACAATCAATTAAAAACTCCTCTTTCATCAAATAAAATACCAAGACGATTGGAACAATTTCATATCGACAATAATCAGTTTCTCTACATATTAAAAAAAACCAAAAACCAAAACCAAAACCAAAGAAAAAAAGAAAATAGAGGGAGCCGGTTGTTTCAAAGCAGATACTTGTCTCTTTCTTTCCTTTCCTTTCTTTCTTACTTTCTTACTTTAATGTCACATTTGCTCAACCCATCAGAGTGGGTGGCACCTCTGGTCCCTCTGTCTGCTCTGGCCATTCTTCCACTAGGCCCAATATTCTTCCCGAGGGCGTATCTGGTGTTTCTGTTTGTGTATTTCACAGTCTTTCTCTACACTCAAGTCAACCATGTCTGCAAATTCTGGCTCACGTCTCGCAAGATCACAAACACAGTCCGGCGAAATGTCCGTCGATCCAAAGGCACAAACACCCATTCACAACTAGAGGAAGTTACTGGAGACCGCCTACACTACTTTTATGCTTTCATTATTCCCAACTACTGTGAGCCAGAAGGCCTGTTGAGAAATACGATTGCAAAACTAGCCTCGCACTCGTAAGTTTTGTCTAGGTGTTTGACATATGATGTCTTATATAATTGGCCTTGCAGTTCAGCAAACACCGATTATTGCATAATCTTGGCTATGGAACAGTCAGAACAAGACCATACAGATAAGGCCAGACGACTAGAAGATCATTTCAGAGGCCAATTTGCCCACTTCATTACCACCCACCACCCCAGCGATATTCCCAACGAGTCTCGAGGCAAGGGAGCCAACGTGGGCTATGCTGCTCGCCATGGGTGTCGTGAATTGATGGATCGTGGAGTTTGCCGTTCCAAAGTCATCTTGACGGTTACGGACTCAGATGCCGATATCCCAGAGCTCTATGTCCGAGAAGTGGAAGACACCCTCAACCGATCAGACGATCCCTACCGTTTGATACTGGCCCCACCCATCTTCTTTTCGCGCAATTGCTTCAAGGTGCCAGCAGCAGTCAGGGTGACCGATATTACCTGGTCAGCAATGGTCATGTCAAATCTAAGCAACAGCAGAGGACTGTCCTTTCCATGCTCAACCTATAGTCTCTCAATGGCACTTGCAGAACGGGTCGACTACTGGGACACTGATTCAGATGCGGTTGGAGAGGACATGCACATGTGGCTAAAGTGCTTCTTCCAGACCAATGGAGAGGTCCGCACTGCACCAATCTATGTCCCAATCAACCTCACCAATGTCCAGGCGAATGGATACCTGGCAAACATCAATGCTCGCTATGTCCAGGCCAAACGACATTACAATGGAGTAGCCGATGTGGCCTACACCATCAAAAACGCCTTTTTTTCGGTCTCCATGGGTAAATCAGACGGAGGATGTCTGGGAGGTCTGGGAGGCAATGGCTTGTTGGAACTAACGGCTCCATTTAGCTGGGAAGACAAGCTACGAGTGTGCCTCTTGGTTCTCGAGGCCCATATGATTCCTGCTACTTCTGGGTGGTTGATGTTTGCGGCCGTGCCACTTATGCAGTTTCTGCTCTTTCCTCCCTTGCACTCTCTAGAGTTCGTTGATCCGGCTCTAAACCCCTTGCTGACATCAGAGTTCTATGGCCAACTCTGGTCAATGGTCAAGATCATCACTCTCTTGCTTCCCTTTCCACTGTTTGCGACTCTGGCCATCTATGAATCCCTCCATAGGTTCATTGACCGTGAACTTCTTTGCAAGACTGAAACCAGAAGACTGAAACATTTGCTAGACTATACAATGCTGCCTGTGGCTGCATGGCTGTTCATGACACTGCCCTCGACACTTGCCTGTATAAAGCGTCTGTTGAAGCGAGAGGAGCATTACATTGTGGCCAAGAAGTTCTTTGATGACAATGAAAAGATCATTCCTGTAGAGCAGCTATTGTGATTTATATTACACATTTCATATCATGACATATATTAAATTTATATATTTATATATATATATATATGCACATGTATTTACATTTTACAATAATAATAATAACATTAATAACATTAATAATATACATTGACTCCTTATAATTTACTTGTAGCTAGCTACTTGATCTGGCTACTATCCATGCCACTAATTCATTCGTTCATTTATTTATTCATTTATAACCACAGCTAGTCAATTCTCTTGTGATTCATGCACTTTTGAGCCATTCTTAAACATTAAAGTGATGTCAGCCCACAAAATGGTAATGACGTAAATCCTCTCGCTTTCCATTTATTTATATATTTATATATTTATATATATATTGATTGATTGATTTATTTATCTACTCCGCATTCACTTTTTGCTTTAAAAACCAATAAATTCTGGGTTACAATAAGCATTCAACTATGCTTGTCTTCTTTAAACAATCTCTTACAACAACCTCTTTTTCACATCCTATTTCCAGAGTGTCTTGCAAGGATGACGATCAATTGGCTTTAGTGGGATAGAATACACTTGTATTTAGAGTATTTTCTGATGTCTCTATAGAAACAATTCATGTTTGTGTTGATACAAACAATCCAAAGATAGCCAGTACCTACCTACCTTGAGGGATCGACTCCTCTATTTTTTTCTTTTTTCTTTTTATAAATATACATATACATATACGTGTGTGTGTATATATTTATATATATATTTATATTTATATTTATATATTTATATTTACTTATTTATTTATTGGTTGCCACTATTTTCCCACCTTTATTATTATTGCTATTCTTATATTTCCTCCTCTTCTTTTCCCTCTTTTTACCTTTCATTACCTACCGACCTTTCGCAGTCGTCATCCATCTGCGCGTCAAAGCCAAAAACCTCCTTAAATAAACAAATAAAAAACAACAGAAAGACATCTCTTTCTTGGCAACTTATAACATTTTATACCTTTGGATTCCCAATGCGCCAACAACAACCATCATCATCATCAGCAACAGCAACAGCAGCAGCAGCAGCAGCAGCAGCAGCAACAGCAGCAGCAACAACAACATCACCATCATCACCATCATCAATTCATTTGCCAGGCAAACTAGTGTTTGCTAAACTCAAAGGGTATCCCTGGTGGCCAGCAAGAGTAAGCGACCCTCGACATTTATTTTTTTTGGTGTCAAGATGATGAATCGCCTGCTAGGCTAATGATTATTAATGCGCCTACTAGATTGCAAATGAACAAAACGTACCTCAAAAAGTACTTGCCCAAAAGGCAAAAACAAAGTGTCCTCTCTGGACCGTCTATTTTTTTGGCACAAAGGATTAGTAAGTTGTGTATATAGACCCAAAGGATCAAGGGTTGACGATCAAAAAAAGGTAATTTGTGTATTCTGTGTGCGTGATTGATAGTGGGTTTGTGGGAATGGACAATATCAAGCCCTTTAAGCAGGAGGATGTGGAGAGGGACCTGAATGAAAAGAAGTTCAAGAGCAAGGATCTCGAGGACGCCGTTCGCCAGGCCCTGGGACCGTCGGAAGAAGAGCCGATCGTACCGGAAGATAGCCCAATGCCCAAAAAGACCCGAAAGAAGCCAGATCCGACTGTTGCAAAGAGGAAAAAGGCCAAGGCAGAAAAGGATGAGGGTAATGGGCCCAAGAAGAGACAGTATCGCAAACAGGCCAAGGGTGATCCTGACGAGGTTCCTGGAGACAAGAAAAGGGTATTTTTGCTGCTACTTGATATATTGACGGCCATCCTAATGGACCCTTTTTCTTTTTCTTTTTTTTCACATAGCGCAAATCAATGACCAAGGAAGCAAAGGTTGATCATCAGGAAGGGCCAAAGAATGTCAGTGGCCTCGGACCAGATCCTTCACAGCAAGATCACCATCAACAAGATCATCATCATAATAATAATAATCAACAACAACAACATTTTCTCAATGAACTCAAGACTCGGGATTTGGATATTGACCATGCAGAGTCGACTGAAAGTCAAGTGTTTAGAAAGGTCTATCATATCCGGCACAAGTTACAAAAACTGGTCTATTGCAAGAAGCCTGTAGGTTGGCAAATTGGCAAATTGGTGAATAGGGTATTAAGAATGTCTTAAAGGGCGAGATTCCAAAGGAAGATTACAACAAGATCAACCTGGTGGTCAAGGAGATCGAGGATGTGCAGATGAACTATCATTTGCTAAAGGTATGTAAGGCTTGGTAAATGCTGGGTGTTGATGCGACCAGTCTACAGGAGACAAAGATGGGCAAGGTAGTCAAGGCCGCATGCTCCTACAGCTACGAGGATGAAGTGGAGTACAATATCAAGGATCGATGCCAGCAATTGCTCAAGACCTGGAGGACAGAGCTACTGGCCTCTAATGAAAACAATTCGCCAGAGTCATTGCTGGCCAGCACAATGGAGTCTGTGCGGTCCAGAAGCCATGTGGGACTAGAAGACAGGGCTTTGACTTTTGGACACTCTGAAGATGGTGTTATGCAAAGGGTCTGATGGCCACTAGACTCTCTTGATTCCACCCCAATTCCCCCTACTCACTTTATCTATTCTTTTCTATCCTTATCTTTGCAGCTGTTATTATTTGCATCTTGTACTTTGCTTTCTCAATTGAATAAATCACTTTATCAAAAAAGAAACAAGATTTTCTGCTAATTGATGATTGGTCAGAATATTGTTGTAAATATAGTTATTTTATGGCCAATCAGACAATGGCTCAAAATTGGTTGATAAAGATAGCTGATAGGCTGATAGGAATAAAGAGAATGAAAGCGTGTGTGAGAGATTGAGAGAATGAGGGGTCAACCCGGGATATTCGGTCGAACAAGTTACACCTGACGATAAAGGCATATGTCTAGCAAGCTGTTCTTGGTAAAAGAGCTGTTTGGTCCCAAATCTGATCTAGATTTATAGATGCCAAAAAAGGAAACCACAAGGGATCGCCCTCTCCGTGGTGTGAGTTTGAGATTGGTTGCCGGACATCGGAGTTTGACGGTCTAAACCCTTAGCCTCCAGCCACCCGTTCCACTCCCCTCCCCCTTTTTTTTGAGCTTGTGCGCTTGTCTTATTAATTGTGCTCACTTGCCTTTGTGATGGTCGTTGGGGATAAAGAGGTGATTTGAATGGAACGGCTGATTCGCCAGTCAAGAATGACAAAGTCCAGATCATTGTAGTGGAACAAAGGGAGCAAAACGTTTAAGCTAAATGGCTTCCGTTTGGTTGCCGGACCTCCTTGATTTACGAAAATCACGCTCCTGTCGGACAATGCGATTTCTTGAGGATGCGGGCAGACCAGGTCTGGCGGAAGTGTACGGATAACCGTTTTGACAGCATGTTTTGTATAAATAGTCGTCTTCTTTGCAACTCTCCCTTTCTTTATCAAATTCATCTCCATACATTATCAACACACCAAAACACAACACTACACTACACTACAAAACAAAAATGGGTCTCTCTTTCCACGTACCAAAGTTCATCAAGAACCCCTTTGTCTTTAGAGACGAAGATGACCAGAGCTCCCATCCTTCCTCTCCTGCCCAGTCAATTTACGAGGCCGAGATGTCAATAACCTCCCCCAAGATGAAGAAGTATCTCTACGATCCCATGTGTGCAAGCAAACGTCCTGATGTCGTTGGCCATTATTACGATCCCATGGGTGGCCGATTCTCCCACTGCCACGGCACTGATCCTACCAACACTGGAGCCTAAATCCTGGATCAAAACAACCATACATTCTATTCATTATTCCAACTGTACAACTATCATTTATCCCATCATATGGCGTCTATCTTTATAAAGAACAAGAAAATATATATAATATATTAGAATCCTTGTATACCCACTCCATTATTACATAAACTATAAACTATATCATATATATATATATATAAGAATATATATATATAAACCAATAATAAAAATCAAGAAAATAATCAATAATCAATAATCGATCAAATTCTCTCAACCATGAAAATATTTTCATTCTTGTTACTATATTTAAAAATACAAAAAAAAACATATGAATAATAAATTAAATGGGCCAATCATATCCTCAGAAATGGAAACAATCGGACGCTGTAAAGAATAGAGTGTACAAGTGGATCAACGATGAGCCATTAGAATCCTGCTCACATCGACTTTGGGCGTCGGTTGTGTCACTCTGGATTTATAAGTCTTATTCCGGTGGTCGGTGCACTACATCGACGGACTTTTTATACATGTATATTCCAATACTTTGGAATCAAATTGGTTATTATTATATATTTACATTAGAATCGAGTTTATTAGTGTAAAGCAAATAATAATAATAATAATAATAATAATAATAATAATAATAATAATAATAATAATAATAATAATAATAATAGCAGTAGTAATAAGTAGAACATAACAGAACAGAACAAATTAAAGAAAATCAAATAAAAATAAATTAAATTAAATAAAATAAATAACAATAGTTTTATACCCAAGAGGTATTGAGATTGAGATTGAGATTGAGATTGAGGTCTTCCTTGTTCTTAAACTGCTCTACAGTTTCCTTTCTGACCATCGAATCGTTCTTAATCTGGTCCTGGAGCTGATCCAATCCAAGTGATGTTTCCCAGACACGTACATGCTCAATATAACAATCCAGACTAGTCCTGTTGTCCCAGGCATCCTGGTAATTGCTAACTTCTGACTCTGCTGATCCAAACCAGATGCCATGTATGATCGACCCGGCCGTCATGACAGGAAAGTCCCAGTCGTGCTTACTGGCAATCACATACCCATCCATGTACAGCACAATCCTTGGTCCTCCAGCTAGTAGTCCCTGGCGATCGATAACAAGCCCATAATGATGGTAGGCACCATCAAGGTTGATCGAGTATGGACTTGCCTTTATCTCTCCAAACAAACTCCACACCCAGTCCTCGTCTCTAATGACGGTCGATACACCAAGAGAGAGTCCGTCTGGCTTACCAACATTGACCTTTTCTGTCTTTAGATACACTTTTCCATGCTCTGTCTGGATCACCATTGCAGCCCCGCCTTCTTTTGTTGTTTTGGTCTTCATCCACCAGCTCACAGTTACTTGGTCAATGGACATTGCGACTGGCATGGGAAGAAACACATAGCTGTCTTTCCCAGTGAGATGCACACCATTCACCTGGCTGTAATCAGGATTACGAACAAGTCCATTGAGGCTGTGGCCAGAGATATCAGTAGCAGGCATCGGATTGATAGTCTGGTCATAGAGTCCCAGTGGCCAATATCCCACTATAATCATATTAATATTAGATTATATTATATTGGATTGCTTGGTTTCTTACCGAGCCTATCCTCTCTCTCAGAGTGCTGGATGATTCGGCATGCGTCAGGACGAGGATCGGGCTTTCCATCCAGCAGAAATGGGCGCAGCTTACAGTACAGGCTATTATCAATGTTCATCACCACCTGGTCATCAATGTTCTTCATAAGATGATGGTTGGCAGCAGACTCCCAGACATGAGTACCCAGATTCTGGCTGAAATCATAGGACTTTTCGAGATAGAGAGTGCGCAACCCAGGTCCATCCCACAGGGGCCAAAAATAGGAAGTATGGTTAAGGATGGTGATTTCGGATGGAAAGTAAGGAGCAAGCTTTCCAGGCAAGACAACCGAGTGGTAGTTCCAGTCCTTTTCATCAAACGATGAATAGGTGGCATACCATCGCTGCAAGAAATAAGAGTTTGGCCGTGACATGATCATGGCATTGCAGAGCCCTACAGAACCACCTTGATTCACAAACCATCAACAACTTAACTTGCCAGCCTTTTTCTGTTTGGTTTACCTTGGCCTTCCTGACCCATCACAAAATTGTGGTCCAAAAGATGGTCGATGGGTTGGAGGGAAATGAGGTCAAGATCAAGATAGATACCGCCATGCTCAGCCAAGACCTGCAATCTGACCACATCTGATTGGTGAGCATAATGAGATACCGGGCGCCCAAACACGTTTGTGACCAGATCAATCTGGGAAAGGGTAATCATTGGCAGAGCGCGTTCAAAATTGTGGCCAACTGGTCTGTAATGATAATGAAAAAATATCTTGTCTGGCTTGATGGTGTCGTGGGCAGACTTGATGGCCAGATAATGGATAAGGTCCAGGGTTGGATCTGGTCCGCGTAGGCCATAGATAAAGTGGACAATCTTTGGGATACGTGTTCCAGGAGGTTTGAGCTGGGCCGATTGGGCAAGTTCTAGCTCGGTAAACGATACTTCTTTTACGGGCGGGCTAGAGGTCAACAGGTGGCGGATAAGAAAGAGTAGGAGTATGGCAAGAGTGATGCATTGGAATGACCAGCGTCTACTCAATCCCAAACTACGTGATGAGGGAGTTTTTAATTCTTTAGTGTAATGGGGTAGCCGTGATGCTGATGATGAACGTCTTGATTTGAATGAGGCGACCATTTATAATGATAAGATGAAGATGATAAATAAATAAATAATGATTATTTTAAATTAATTTATTTTTATATAAAAAGAAAATCATTCATAAAGACAGAATTTAATCCAGAAAAAGGAAATATAAAGGGGAGGCAGAAAGATCCAACGGTCACAAATATATTTATTTATTTATATAAATTAGGATAATTTAATTTAATTTGATATCATATATAATAATAATAATAATCTTTTAATCACTTTTATTTTTAGTTGTGGTATTTACATTGTTGAATGACAATTAAAATAGTAATAAAAAAGTGTAGCATCTACAGCACCATAAAGATTGACAAAGGGGAGAGGTTCACTATATATGTGTGTGTGTGTCCATTAACAGAAAAAAATTAGTAGGAAAAGAAAATGAAATGAAACATGAAAACTGTGTACAAATTTTGACAATGAAAATGGAATATGCAAAGAGTATAATAGTAGTAATAAGTAATAGTAATAATATAGAAAGACCTAGAGACTTGTTTGTTTGTTTGTTTTTTTGGATGAGAGAATATCATGGTGTCCTCATTCACATCATTCCTAGTTCTCATTGACCTCTTCGTCTTTCTTGGACGGTTCAGTGGCCGTGTTGGTATTTCCAGAGTGCAAGAGTGTCTTTATCAATTGGTCAAACTGGGCCATATCTGGCAGATCTGCAACAACAGTTGGTGCCTCGGCTGGCTGCACACCCGAGTTCTCATGTAATGGCTGATGAGCTGCTTGTTGCTGTGGTGAGTGTTCTGGCATAGTAGATGCTGCGGCTGTCATGGCAGCTGCGTACATGTTGGCCATCATGGCCACTGCTTGAGGATTCTGCAACCATTCTAGTCCTACATTGGGGTTACTCTGATCTTCCACAGGTCCACTTTCGTCTTCTTCATCATCCTCTTCTTCGGGTATCTCATCCAATCCCTCCAACAGTCTGCGATAACTCTGTGAATTAGGAGAGATCTTGAAGCCGCCAAGGATTTCCTTGACCTGTGCCACCATTTGTGGCCGTTTCTCAAGGTGAGGAAGTGCAAGGATCTTTTGAACAAGTCCAACTCCATGCATCTGATCCCTCAGAACATCCTCTAAAAGATTGGCGTCATTGAAAATCGCATTCAGCAGCAACTGTCTGGCATCGGGTTCCTGTCGCTGACTGATCACCTTGAATACGGTCATTGATCCCAGTTTATGGGTACAGAGCTTGGTTAAATAAGGCAGCAGACGCGGACAGAGCACACGGTAACGTCCGGGAAGTTCGGATGTATCCAGCAACCAGAGCAACAACAAAGCACCATTGGTGTTTGTGGTCAACAAGACTGCATTCTGTACAATGGCAGCTGCACAGTATATCTGCTGCTGTTTGGTCACCACAGGATTCTCTAGAATAGCCCGCACAGCACGGGCACCAAAACGACCCTGTCCAATCTCCCAGCACTTGTCTACAATGGCATCAAAGATATACTGGTTTTTCTCGGGGCCCATACGTAAAGAGCATTGGACCACATAGTTTCCAAACTGATCGAGCAGCAGCAGAGGCACATATGGTGCTACATGCGTACGAACCAGTTGGATTTGTGTCTCGGTGTGAGCATAGTCAATGATCTTTTGGGCTGCCCAAGTGCCATTCTTGTGCACGCCAATTGATGCCAGGTAAGGTGCAATGGCCCGAAGCATTCTCTCCTTTGTGTCTTCGGTGCAATACTCAAACAGCTTCTGAATCACCGTATTGCCAACATAATCTAGAAAAGTATCATTATCTTGGTCTCTCGTCTCATCAGCTAAATGGTTCTTACCACTGCAGAGCTCAACAATCTCGTCCATGCACTCGTCCACCATACTTTCTACTTCTGATAATGCCTGTCCAGAATCCAGTCCTTTGCGCATCTCTCTCAGTCGTAGTGGCTCCAGATGACGATCGGCACCAATCTCTGGTACAATTGGGATCGCAGAGGAGTAGGTTACCGGAATGCGTTCCTCTAGATCGAGCAAGGCCAGACAGCCTTTTTATTATTATTATATTTTTTTAGTACAGTTTTTGCTTATAGAGCGTCCACACAACCTATTTTACCTTCATCATCAAGAGATCCTGCATATCCCAACTGCTGCATAATAAAGCGGCGCTCGGCTGCAATGGCCGTGTATAAGCTGGTGGGTTGGGAGGCGGACAGGGGTTGAGGCTGTCCCGAGGCCCGCATCATCATGCTGGTCATCATCATTGCTGTTGCCCACTGAGTAGCTTGGTAGGTATCAGGTGTGCCTGTCTTGCTCATAATCTGTGGGATACTAGGGTTAGCAACTGTGCTGCTGGACGCAGTACTAGAAGTGGTAGTGGTAGTACTGGTAGTAGTAGTAGTGGCAGTGGTAGTGGTGCCACCGCTGTTTGAGCCGGTGGAAATAGAGGTATTGGCGGCTGTAGTGTGTATATTGGCGTTGGTGGTGGCAGGAGAGTTGCCAGGGTTCGTAGGCGTGGACTCATCTCCTTGGCTATCCTCAGAGGGAGTAGCAGGAACCTTTGCAAATCCGATGCGCACAGGGCCAGTTCCTGGACCGAGCACCTCCTTGTTCTGGAGCGATTTTCTTGCCTTGACTGCATCCTCCTGGTGCTCAAAGTTTACAAATCCACAGTTCTTGTGAGACAATACACGGACAGACTCAATGGGGCCGTATGTTTGAAACAAGGCCCGCAAGAGTGCAGGGTTTATATTGGCCGGAATATTGCCCACCCCTTATAAAAAAAGACGGTTTAGAGATATATGTATATATTAATATTAATAAAATGATGATGATGTAAAAAAACTTACAGAGAGCACGCGTGGGGCCTTGGGCATTGGGGCCTGCTTCGTTTGTAAGGGCCATGGCGATATTCACGTCTGCCTTGCCAAAGCCTACACGCACAGGAGTCCCGGCCACCTTGTTGCCCAGTCTGGTCTCCAGATCAGCCTTTGCAGCCACGGCAGAGTCTACGGTCGAGAAGTTTACAAATGCACACTCTTTATCCGACAAGATCCTTGCACTCTCGACATTTCCGTAGCAGGAGAAGATCTGTACCAGGTCAGGCACACTTAAGCTTGGGTTTACGTTGCCCAGCCACAGTGCACGCGAGGGGATCTGTGTTCCAGGCGATGACGTGTCAAACCCAGACCAGACAGTGAATGAATCAGAACCACTGTAGAAATCCTAGATACACCAATATATATATATATTGAATAATTATGATAATAATAATAATGATAGTTAGAAGTCTAGAAATATTTACATTGGTGCTGTCTGTCTCTGGAAGCCTATCCAGCTGTTCGTGAGAGGGCACACGGTGGAACGTTCTGCGACTGTTGTTGTTTGGAACAAACGTCACGTCGCGGTTCATATCATAGAGGTTTCCACTGCTGTATGTGTTGCGCAACGTGTGTTCGGGCTGCTCAGACTCACCAGACACGACTACCTGGGGAGGTTGGAAGCGGGTTGGGATGCGCTGTTGGAATGAATTGTTTTCGAATGGAGAAAAGGAGTTCATCATTGCCCCATCCGCCATGCCCATACTCGTGGCTCTTGGTCTTGTCTGGACCGCATTCAAGGTTTGGGGAGAAAAGGGGTTGAAGCTGAGACCGGGTGCGATGCGATTGAGGTCTGGTCGATCGAGAGGTGCACGCGTGGCTACGGTATAAGCTCTGTTGCGAGACATTGGCAGTTCTGTGGTACTGCTGCCCGACACTCCGATGGTGGTTCCGTTGAAGAATGAATTGTGAGGAACAGACAGACCGGGAGGAGAGACAAAGCTTTGGCGAGTTTCCTCTTGAGGGATATCTTCATCGTTGAGGCCCAGGGACGCCAGAGTGCTTGCGATGGCACTGTTTGCATCCGGATCATCGTCAAGGGGTAAAGAAGGATAACTTGCGCCATAAAATGCTTCGCTGAGATCTTCGGACTGGTCTGAAGGGAGATTGACTGACCCTGAGCGGTGCCTGGCCTGAACAGGTGCAAGGCTGCCGAACATTGGTGGGTATGGAAAAGAGGCCTGTGAGGGCATAGTGTCGGCGCGTGGGCGTCTGAGCATCCGATGGCCTGTTGTGGCTGGATAAGAAAGCCCGGAAGGATTGGAACTGGTATCTTCTACGGTAATTCTATTTTGCCAATGGTGATAATAACAAGAATTTGTTTGTATTAGTCATTTGTTGGTTATTATATATATATATATATCATTCAAAGAAGTTTTACCTGGTTGAAGGAGGAAGGGAGGTGGTTTGTATGAAATCATGCGTCCCAGCACCGGTAGTGTCCGATGCCCAGGGAAGTTCCATATTAAAAGAAGAGGTTAGAGTCTTTGAAATGGAGCGATGGTGTAAAGGAGGTGTATAATATAATAGAGTATAGTATAATATAATATATAATATATATATATATGTATATATGTATATATGTATATCTATGTATAAGAAAGAAAGAGAGAGAGAAAGAGAGAGAGGGAGAGGGAGAGAAAGAGAGAAAGAGAGAAAGAAACAAGAGTATGCGGGGCTAAAATACAAAAACAAGCCCACTAAATTGTGACAGCAGCAGGAACCAAGCAGCAATTAGGACAAAACGACACGTATCTCTTTTCTTTTTTTTTCTTTTTTCTTTTTTTTTTTTCAAGCATATAAAATGTCTATAAAGCATGTTGCAAGTGGTGTATATTACTATTGCTGCTAGATATTTATTTTATCTTTATTTCAATTTCCATTTCATTTTCATTTCCATTTCCATTTCCATTTCCATTTCCATTTTGCCCACAACCATACCCCACCTTTACCCCTTCTTTAAAATACATATTTAAATATATATATGTGTGTGTATATATATAAATATGTATATGTATATATATTTATATTTATATATTTATATAGGGTTGCGTGTATGTGCCTCGCGTTGTGCCAATACACTTATTTAACTACATATGGATGACGTATACCCCCTTATTTAATTATACAATGTAATAATAATTACATTTACAATTACAATTACAATTACAATTACAATTACAATTACAATTATAATAATAATTATAATAATAATAATAGGAATCGCTGAAATGCAATGTATTTGTGTGGCAGAACACCCTTATACCCAGTCTATAATTGGATTCAACCTTTTCCAAAAATAGAAATCATAGTCACTAATTACTATGTTTCTACTTGAGATTGAGGCGATATTAGTTTTTATTTATTTATTTTTGGACGAATGAAAATTAATTTCTAGACAATTTGGTTACCTTTTTTGGACAAGCAAAAAAGAGAATTGAGACACAAAAGAATAAAATTTGGTCAAGGGGATTTAGACAAGGTAAAAATGACTAGTATATACTCTTTACCTGTAAACATCTTTAAGTTTGCCCACCAAAGCTTGATCGAGGACTAAAGGTTTCTGGACTACCATTGCCACTCCAAATCTCCTGCACAATATAAAACATGTTTCTTGCCGCCATATTACTATTCCAAAACATATTACAGTTGTTGCAAACTAATATTGAATGAATAGGTCTGTCGTTGGCATCTCAGAAATGTTTTAAGTCTTGCAGGAGTTGCAAACCTACACAATCAATATTGAATATAAAGAATAAATAAAAGTGCACAAGTACCTTTAAAGTGTTGAATTCATTGATGTCCAAAAGGTTCAATTCTTCAATCTTTTTGCTTTACAAGATGATTGTAAACCCATCTCCAAAGACAATTAAAAGGCATTTTAGAAACGTCTCTGGCACTAAAGACACGTTGATGAGAGTTTCTGTAATATGTTAAATTACTATGAGATGGGATACAAACAACAAGTAATTGACTTGTTGCATTGGTTGGACAGGTTGGTGTGTACTTTCAGGGTTCCGCCTTTTTGCTATATGGCGTCTCTTCTGTCTTTATTATACTTTGTAGACCCATGGATAAGGATGTTGGTACAATTGTCTAGGGATTTCTGTCGACCTCTAAAATATTTCCAGTATACTTCAGCGTAGCTGAAGCTATAAAAATTGAATAGAGTCGGCATATTGGGTATGTCGTAGAGATTGCTCTCTTGATGTTGTTTTTACTGATGAGATATGTGTTTCAACTTCTTTGATTCCTTGGGCCACCTTCCTTGCATAGTCATTTCTCATTCGCTTAAGGCTACGGTATGTATTGAAGTATTCTTTGATTTTCAAGCGTCTTATATCATCATCACCATTATATGAGTAAAAGGCATCTCTTTTTCCAGGATCCACCATACACACCCGGAAATTCTCTGTAATTTCCTGGATATTAAAGTCGTTTTTTTTTGTGAGCTCAAAAGAAGAAAGATCCTAGAATTTGATATAAACCTATCTTATAAACTCACACACAAAAATGTTTGGACCTCTCACAAAAATCCTAAAAAAAACGGTTTTTTTGAAAAATAAAAACATTATTTTCTCTTCTTTTTACTAATCAACACCAACATGAAAATATCATTTGCAGCAGAGAACATTCGCGGCCCATATTATAAGGCTGATGAGCTCAAGTTTGGTGGAATCATGTACTTGCACTTGGCTGAGATTGGTCCCACAAGGATTTCGGCAATTGTCGAAATGAATTTGTCAACTGTCAAGAAGATCATTAAGAGATTCAAAGAAACAGGATCTCCTCTTCCTAGAAAGAGCTCTGGACGACCAAAAATAATTAACGAGAGGACGGAGAGACATCTTGTGCAATGCATACGGAAGAATCCATTTGCCAATTACAATCAGCTGAGATTCGCATTGCAGGAGATGGAGATTATTGTCTGTAGAGCAACAGTAATCAGTTGTCTCAAGAACCTTGGCTTTGGTGCTTATATTGCAGCTCATAAGCCAGCTTTGACTGAAATACACAAGCAAAGAAGACTGCAATGGGCCAAGGATCATGTCAATTGGACAGATGACCAATGGAGCAGTGTAGTCTGGTCTGATGAGTCACGATTCACAGTCGAGGGCAATGATGGCAGTGCTCGGGTGATCAGACGAGTTGGAGAGAGGTACCAGGAAGGGAATATTGTACCAGTGACGAAGTGGGGCAAGGGTAGTGCCATGATATGGAGCTGTTTCTGGGCAGGTGGTTTTGGCCCTTTGGTCTTCCTCGAAGGCAATGTAAACCAAGACGTATATGTCAACACTTTGGCCCAGAACTTCCTTCCCTGGGTCAAAAATCTGGCAGAGGAACAGGATAAGGAGTTCATACTCCAAGAAGACGGCGCCAGCTGCCATACTGGCTCCTATGCGAAGTGGTGGAAAGAGGGTCATGCAATCAAGGGCTTTGAGTACTGGCCTGCTCAAAGTCCTGATTTAAATCCCATTGAGCACGTTTGGTGGGCCCTCGAAGTAAAGATGAGTGAAGTAAGGGCCAGTATCCAAAATGTAGCCGATTTGAAGGTTGCAATGCAACGACAATGGCAGATACTGGGCACTGAACTTGCTTCACGTTTAGTGGGGAGTATGCAAAGTCAATGTCAGGCAGTGATTGATGCAAAAGGCAGTCATACTAAATACTAGTTTGTTATTTTTTTTTAATAAATGAATACTTGACATGTATATCTTTTTATGTTTCAAGTTTGGATGCTCTAGCTATCATCACTGTTGAGATATTAAATGTTGAATATATGTAAGCATTTCTTTCCTTGAAAAATTATTTGCATAGGTCCAAACATTCTTTTATCTGAGTTTATAAATGCAAATAAGATAATAATAATATCTTGCCCTGAAATTCTCTCTTGTTATATAAATAAAATAGTTTGCTATTGTGTTTTCAAAGTTTTCTACATAGTAGCTGCTGTATGTAGTTGCAATAGTCTTGTATGCAAAAGATATTACTGCGCCATAGTTCTTGATGCCATTCAGGCTGACAGTAAGATTAACCTCGTTTGTTTGAATCAGCTCTGTATAGCTTGCCTAAAGATTTTGTAGTCTTGGGTAATGGGGTTGCAACTCTACTATCATTAAACGACCATAAATCACTCTGCAGACTCGGTACCAAGAAATATTGTTCAAATAAATCACTTGATAAATTTGTGATGCTTCAGAGGATATAGTAATTGATAAAAAGCTGTGCTTTATACACCACTTTGCGTAAGAAAGACGATTGCAAGATAATTATATCGCGAGTGCGTTGTACATTAGCTTCGTCTGGGGTATTCGTTCTTGATACGCGAGCAGCCTTCTTTACTCTCAAGGCATCAGGAGAATATTTTTGTATCCTAAATAATAGCATAATGATGAACAATAGTTTCTTGCATAACACATCACATCCGATAAATGTTTCAATTTACTTTTCTTTTAGCAAAAGTAGAGCTTTCTTCCTAGGGACCTTGTTCTTGCTCATCTAATATAAATGAAGATGTGATATGGGTGTACACAAATTACAGGATAATAGGTGGTAAAATACTAGCAAGAGAACCCAAAGATGCTCTTTATGTGTATATGTATATATTTTGTATGATTGCCAAAAGATAAAAACAAGCTTAATTGACTAAATCTCCTTGGCCAAATTTTATTCTTTTGTGTCTCAATTCTCTTTTTTTGCCTGTCCAAAAAAGGTAACCAAATTGTCTAGAAATTAATTTTCATTCGTCCAAAAAAAGAAAACTTACGTCGTCTCTAATATCTCAAGCAGAAACACTGTACTATATATAGACTGTAAATTACAAACGTAGCAGCAGAAATATTCTCTGAATCGAATGATTACAGCCTATATTGATTTCTAATGCCAAGATTGATAATATCCCATAGCTCCTCCGCCATCATCCTGGTCAATATCCAGAAAAGGATAGCCAATACACAAAGTATATGACTTTATATCCATAAAACCCATTCGCATTTTAATAATGGTTTCTGACCAATCACTAAAGTATTTGCCTATTTATCAATAGCCATTCTGTCTATTAGCACAAATCTATAAGTCGTCTTGGAGATCCCTATAAATAATTTGTATAGATTGTACACCATTACCATTACCATTAAAATAAATGAATAAATAAACAAGTCTAGAACTTGGAATAAAGTCTTTTTCCTTGCTTTAAAGAGGTGTTTAAAAACCAATGTCTTTCATTCTCAACCTTGTAAAAATCAAAAAAGGGCCACATCGAGGACTTGCTTGGAATCTCATTCAATAGTGAGATACTCGGTAGGCGAGATTCCAAAGGTATCCCAAAACTCATTTGAATCCAATCTTGGCATCACTCCTCCACGGGCCACAATCTCCTCTAGTGTTCCTGGCCCAAGAGCATTGCGACACACATCGTCATTCTTTGCAAGCGAACGAGCCATGGCAATCTGTTCAGGACTTCCCCAGGCCAAGAAGAGCCGGATCCAATCATAACAGCCCTTGTCTGTCACAATCCATCTCTCTCCGTTCTTGAATTGTTCATGTACTGCAAGGATGGCCCGTGCTACATCCTTGCCATGGATCAGATGCAGCTGCCGAGTAAGCAGTTTTGCACGGATCGCATCCTCAGTTGGAAACCGTGAGACCCAATTGCGTGGTTGTCTATGAAATCCATCATAAATCATAAAAACCAGACTCCTATGCTCAAGTACCTTGCTGCTCCCCACAGACCAGCCAGATGTAGTACAGTTCCACCACGCGACAAGACAATCTCTTCTGATCCTGAGCGATCTGTTCCTCTCGAAGGATCCATTGGGCCATGTCGATCGCTTGGTGTGCCATTAAACGGACGTGTTGAAGACAATATGATCCATTGAGGTTTTCCGTGTTCTGATTCATAGGCATCCATAAACTCTGTCATTTCACTAGGATTGATCACCGGAAAGGTAATTAGAACCGTCTGTGCTGATGGGAGATTGGTTAGACCTGTAGGGTTTGCTGCCCAATACGATGTCGATGGCATGGTCCACTTGATTGTATCTCCACGTCCATCGCGTGTTGTTGCAGCATATTTGATGTTGAGTGAGTTCAAGAGTTCGACTAGGAACTGGCCTGTCCAGCCCAGGCCCAGAATGAGCATAGGTAAGGCAGTTGTCAGTACTTGTTGATCCATACTAAATAACAAGAGAAAGAGGTGTCTGATTGAACTCTATTTTTGTTTTGTTTTGTTTCAAATTTGAAAACTGTAAAAATTATGCACATTTAAAAGAAGTAAATGTTGGATTAGTCCAGAATTTGAAGCCAAAATAAAGTAGGTATTTTATCAATGTCTCCAAAATACACAAGTCTACAATAATTATTATTATTATTATTATTATTATTATTATTATGTGAAAAAAAGAAAGTGCGAATTTAGAGCCTTTTGTTGTATTTTAAAATGTATCCTTTATATTCATATATTACCATGGCAACTACCATGAACCCAAGTGCATTAATATATATTTGTTGCTTTGCTGATTGCCAAGAATGCAAACAAAATACTAATTTGCCGTCCATAATTTCATGTATTTGCTTTAAATATCAAATGTGATAAATTTATATTTACTTGTAGTGAGTGACGCAGTTGTGGAATCCAAGTAAATAAATGCTTGATTTTCAGTATCTTTTTAAAAAAAAGTGATTTTATTTGATATCTATTTATTCTTTCAGGTGCGACTTTAAAAAATTGTTCAGAGCAATAGATTGATATTGCTATAAAAAATATAGCTAAAAAAATATACCTTTTTATTTATAAAAATACAAGGAATATTATTGGACATGGTTGTATTTTTCATAGTCAATATTTGGTCTTATTGTAGAAAGGTAACCTATTTCTATAAATGATATTTATTCTCTACATACATAAATACATACATACATAATTATATATATATATATTATTCTCAACCCCCTGTTCATCTGGTTAAAGAGTATGAGGTTATTATATATACATATATACATATATATAATAAAATAAAAATAAAAAAGGTCTAGAGGGAAAGCAGAATACAGTGATAAAATATACATATATATATATATTTAAAAAAAAAGGCAAGATATAGTGTATGTGTATATGCGTGTGTATGTGTTTGTGTAGGAAAGATAATGCTGGAACATTGTGTATATAGTTTGGCGAGTATAAATGAATGAAAATAAATAGGAAGGTTATTTGTTCACCGAGTTGCTCTTATGAGGCAACTCTACAAAAGGAATGTTATTTGTAACAAATGTGGTCTGTTGTTGCATATTGGCATGAGCAGTCGAATTCGCCTGGTTTTCGGGCAGTTCAGAATGTGCTGAAGAATAGAGTGACCCACTAGATGGAGATTGTTGTTGTTGTTGTTGTTGGCGTCCAGAGTTTGGTAAAAATGGCGTTGCTGGAAAATGAACTCTGGAATGAGACGATTGCCACAGGGGATTTTGATCTTGTTGTCCAATCGGCCAGTCGCGTAAAGGAGCATCGCTGTAGAGTACGGGCTGGTCTGGGGAACCAGAGCTTCCAAGTCCGTTAATTATCAAACCTTGACTAGGTACCATCATGTCTTGGTGGCTGTTTGATGAGCTTAGTGTGGTAGGAATCGGCAAGGTATCGCTACTAAACTGTTGTTGGCTTGTAGGCAAAATAGGCTGGTTGACTCGAGGTCCTAATGCTCCGTTGGATGGAATAATAGACTGTTGGTGGTAAGTGGCCGAGTATGCATCATTGGAAGTTGGGGGACTATTATTCGATCCATGGTGAGTCCATTCTTGCTGATTCATTGACATAACCACGTAGCCCCCTTGTTCGCCTCCCATACTTTGAGAACGCGGCTCAATATTATTGTAATCCGTGATCGTGTTATTTTGAGCAGGACGATGTACATATAGTCCATCTGACCAACGCATTTCGGTATTTGGAAGTATAGATTTTGAAGTATAATTGTTTCCCAATACCGGTTCTTGCTGATGGTGATGATGGTGTTGGCGTTGTTGTACCTGTATATGGGCGTGTGTGTGATTATGAGCCTGGGCTTGAGCCTGTGCGTGGGCGTGGGCGTGGGCCTGAGCTTGAGCTTGAGCCTGTGCTTGAGCTTGAGCCTGTACTTGAGCTTGAGCCTGTGCTTGAGCTTGAGCCTGTGCTTGAGCCTGTGCTTGAGCCTGTGCTTGTGCTTGTGCTTGAGCCTGCGCTTGAGCCTGTGCCTGCGCCTGCGCCTGCGCCTGTGCTTGAGCCTGTGCCTGTGCCTGTGCCTGTGCCTGTGCCTGTGCCTGTGCTTGTGCCTGTGCCTGAGCTTGTGCCTGAGCTTGAGCTTGAGCTTGTGCTTGAGCGTGGACTTGAGCTTGAGCATGAGCTTGAGCTTGAGCGTGGGCCTGAGACTGAGACTGAGACTGAGCTTGAGCTTGAGCCTGGGTCTGAGAATTGGAATGAGCTCGAATGTGTGTCTGTGGGTTTGCCTGTGGGTTTCCTTGGGAGTGTGTTGCCTGAGCTTGCACTTGGGCTTGATGTTGCTTCTGCTGTCCCGGTGCTTCAAACCAGGTACTATCGGGATTCTTTCTTTCGTTGATAACCAAATCACTACTGGAAGATGACTCTGACTCTTTTAACCTTGGTGTATTTGGCGAGTTTGCTTGAGTATATACTTCGGAAGATACTTGGGGCGCACCAGAACCAGATGATATCTGCTGCAAAAACTTTTGAATGTTTGGAATAACCGCGTAACGCTGCATCTTTTGGAGAAGCATGAGAGATCGATCGTACATTGTCCATGAATGTTGGGCAAGCGCCATATCACTACTATACAGATATTTTCCATGGATCTTGAGGGCAAGTGTAAGTGTGTGGACGAGATATTCAAACTTTGTAACGCTTGCAGGTTGGTTGCACGAGTGGTAAACAAGCTGAGTAATTATGGTAGCTGTGATTCGCTTTTGAAGAGCAATATAACCAGAATCAGGCAATTTGGCCATAAGCTCAAATAAACATGTATGGTAAAATAGATGAAGAAAATTAACATCAGGGCTAGGGACCGGTAAATGGATAATGTCTATCGGGTCGTGACAGTTGAGCGGTGTCCATTGTACCAAGGGTGGTAGAGATTGAATCCAGCTGGCAAAAAAGGCCTGAGCCTTGCCTATACTTTCGGTTGCTATTTCCATTACAGAACCAGAAATGGTTTTTACTCTGGTGTTGAGGCCTGAATATTCTTCCATTTGCACCAAGAGAGTGGCCAAATACTCTACACAGAGAATATTCTTTTGTTCTTCTATTGTGTCGTGTGGGAGTGCTTTCGGAACCTTTACTTGGACATAGTGAGTTAGGATCATACAAGGTCTCTCCCACCCGCCGCTTTGGAGTTTATCAAGGAAAAAACAAGTCCAGAAAACGCGTCTCCGGAGCTCGATATCTTGGTGGGTCAAGTCTCGAGAAAGATTTGTTTCGTTGTGCAGACCGAGTTCTAGACACATCCGATAAGCCATTCCGCTATATATCCATGCTCTGCAATGCTGTGATCCGGGACGATGAGTAGAGGGGTCTGCTTCATATAAGCTGAGGATACACAATGAGATAACGGTACTGACGCGGGGTACGTCCAGAAAATCATCAATTAGGCGTTTTCCTCGCTGAAAAAATACATCAGCCTTTTGCAGATCCGGATTTGAAGAAAACCGACTGATCTTGGCGTATATGGCGTTCAATAATAATGGTGTGATGAAATTGCCTTTGCACTGGAGTTGTTCGTAAAAATATTGCCTTGGAATGAGACAATTTGCAGCATTTTGTTCATTAAAATACAAGTCGATAAGTTCCATCTGGATAGTGTGTGATGGCATCTCGAGGGAGCCCGAGTAACGATTGGGAAGAGCAGGCTCTGAGGACCATCGAATGAAGTTTGCAAATGGTTCTCGTTCTTCTGTGGGCTTTGAGGATGCATTGTCGCATAAAAAAACCTTTTTGAGATTATCTCCAAGTGAGATCAGTCGATTGCTTGTCCTTGACTCGAGTTGTTGAGCGCGTCTTTTAGTGCGACTCTGGAGGCTATCTTTAGTAAGTGAGAAGAGGACAGACGACTCGTCATTAAAGTCGTACGGTTCAATGTCTTTTTGAGTTAAGATTGATTGTTCTTCAGGTAGATCTTGGTCAGGATCAAGAGAGCCGTCCTTGTAGAATGTACAGGTCTTTTGACGGGCTAAAGTAATGATAAGCAATTGATTTGGAATTGGAAAACTCCAGACTAACCTTTGCACTACAAGGGCAAAGTAAAATAAGTATAGGCTGATGAATTGAGTGTGATAAAGAGCAATACCTGCATACATGGCCGCAATCCATCGCACTAGAATTGAATAGAAATAGATCGAGATATAATTGATTAATTTACTGCCATACAAAATTGGTCGCTGTAGTTGGTCACATGCTTAATTTGATGTCTAGGAAAAACCAAGATTCCAAATGATGCAAGACATCTTGAGATTCCATTCGACATTACCTTTATTTTCTTTGCTCTACAAGAATAACAAGCGCGACCGACTTTGAGGCGTTTGTGTCTGACATCGTTTGCTGATGACTCCATTGCGAAGGAAAATTTAAAGGTGCTTTCTTTGACAGCCCCTCTATTTTATAAAATGTATAAAGTGTGTGTGTGTGTGTGTGTGTGGATGTAGAAATATAAATACAAAATATAAATATATATTTATATATGAATTTTTCTATAATAATAATAATTATAATTATTATAATAATAATTATAATTATTATAATAATAATTATAATTCTTATTTTTGTTATTGTTATTTTTGGTGCTGCTGGCGTCTGTTTGTGCTGTTCTTTGAGCTCTTGGTCGATGGAGTGCACAGCTTGAATTGATATGTTTGTTTAGCTGAAAAACGTAGATATAGCAGATCTCTCGAGATAAACCGCCAAAATGAAATGAAATAAAAAGGGAGAAAGAAAAGGGCCGATCAAAAAGTAAAGGAAAATAAGTTAATCGGCACGAGCATAGTCTCAACAAGGACCTTTTCCATTTCATTCGTCGACTTGTCTGGTTTGTTGTACCCAATTCTGAAAATAGATGGAGATATTGAGCGTCTATTTCGATACCCTTTTAGAACACGCACACACACACACACACGCACACACACACACAGGTATAAATATAAATATAAATATAAATAAATAAATATTATATAAATATTATAAATATATTGATGATAAAATATTAAATATACATATGAAATAATAATGATAATATACTAATGACGATAATAATCTTTTTTATATTGAAGCTTGAATTGTATCTAAATATAAATTGACGTTAATTAAAGTCAAGAAAATTGTATGAATTTTAAGAAAGTGAAAGTGAAAGAGAAAGAGAGAAAAGGATGAATGAATTTGGAGGATTTAAATAAATAAATGGGAAATAAAAAGTATAAATATACAATATTGTATTTTTTATTCTGTATGGCTGTGTGTATATATATATAAATACAAGCCTATAGGTGTACTGTACCTTACCAGAGTAAGGGGTCAATGTACCTACTTGCCATGGAATACACCTTTTGCCATGGAAAGATAGTCTTGTACCTGACTAGCCAATTCTTGGCTTTGATTTGTGTCCAAAGAAGATAAAAAGAAGAAAATTCTGGCCGGAGTTTTCATTCTGGGTATTTCCCCGATTCGCTACGGCCAAGAACACCAGAGTTATTAAATGAATCCTATATCAGTCCAATTTATTAAAATAAACGAGGATTATTAGGCACAAAAAAGGCTGGCGAGAGAGTGCTAGCTTGGATATTCAAGCAGATAATTAAATAGACTATAAAGATTCAAATGTTCAATATTCAATATTCAATATTCAAATGTTCAATATTCATTTTCCGAGTCCAAAAGATACCCAAAAAAAAAGTGGGGGATAAATCCGAGTTTCTGTTTCTGCTGTCATTCAGACTCATTTGATGGTCTGTTCGTTTAATAGAGCTTTGGTCAATGGAACGGTCAACAGGATGTAGAGCCGACCGGTTGGATACCATACCATATAAAAAAGATGGGCTCAACAGGCACATTGAAACACATGGGCTGGTTATTTTCTAGTGTCACATACGCAAATGTATGTCATTGAGGGCTCTTTAAATTCAAGTACCTGGCTTCCATCTGTCCCACCCGAGTTTCATGGAATCTGGCCTACAAGCCACCCTTAACATGCCCCAAAATAAGCTTTATGCTCTTATTATCCAGTCCAAACAGTTGTAAAGGCTATAGATTGTGATTCCAGAGGTGTGTGCATAGCCAAATATGTACATAAAAGGAAACAGCCAAAGATGCCCTTGATAACACATATGTCCTGGCTGACTTTTGTGGGCTTAATGGCATACCGGAGATAATAAAGATCTCGAATTCTTGACTACTTTTCGTGTCTAGTCATTCTCAAAAGGCTTTGCTGACCATGACGTGCCATTTTCCCTGAAGCACACTATAGATCTAATCATTGGCAGGATCTAATAGGTGATATGACTAACATGGAATCTTATTATCACCATGGTTGATTATCCTTATTTGCAAGTCCTAGTGCACAAACCAAGCAGAACATTGAAGCCAACCACTTCTTTGCCATATGAACCAGCCCCTCGACCTCTTTGGCTGTGAAATGTACACTCAATCTCTGCAGAGATATGAGTGGAATTAGCACATGCATAGCCAGATATCACAAGCAGGCCATTGAATTGATTCTGGCTTGTCCTCTCAGGGCCAATTTCCTGTTGACCGAACCAGTCCTCATCTTCACAAATACTCAAAGGACAATGTCGCCCAAAAAGAATTCACCAGAAAAGCTGCTGGCCAGAAATGGGTAGCCAATTCCTTCCCAGATTCTGATCTTTAAATTAAAAAAGGGTATAAAAGATTGAATTGCCTCAATTGCCCTGGCCTTCTTCATTAATATAGCTACTTCCTTATATTTCAAATGGTCAACGCAAAGAATCCCCCTCAGAACGCCAAACCTACCACTGCCGAGTCTGATGCAAAGAGAGCTCGCAGTGGCTCTGTCACTCAGGCCAAGCCCAAGGTTCTCCGTCCTTTTAACACTGCCGAGGTCAAGATCTTGTTGTTGGAGAACGTCAATGAGAGTGCAGTCAAATCCTTCCTCAAGCAAGGTTACCAGGTAATATAGGCGTCACTCAGCCCAAACATTCGTCTTAACACTTTTCCCTCTAGGTTGAGACCTACAACAAGGCATTGGTTGGCGATGAACTTTTGGAGAAGATCCGTGATGTCCATGTAATTGGTATCCGCTCAAAGACCAGACTTACCAAGCAAGTCTTGGAGGCTGCCATCAACCTTCGCGCCGTTGGATGTTTCTGCATTGGTACTAACCAGGTCGACCTCCACACTGCCGCAAACAAGGGCGTAAGTTGATCGAATATACATCATGGACCATCTAGTTCAATAAAGACTAACTGGATATACTTAGATTGCTGTATTCAACTCGCCTTTCAGCAACTCTCGCTCGGTTGCTGAACTTGTGATTGGTGAGATCATTGCTCTTGCTCGCCAGCTTGGAGACCGTAACACCGAGATGCATGATGGTGTATGGAACAAGGTGTCTGCAAACTGCTTTGAAATCCGTGGAAAGGTTCTTGGTATCGTTGGTTACGGACACATTGGTGCTCAGCTGTCTGTGTTGGCTGAAGCCATGGGCATGACCGTCTACTTTCACGATGTCCTCCAGATCATGCCTCTTGGTACTGCCAAGCAGACCGAGTCTCTTGAGGAGCTCTTGTCCATTTCAGACTTTGTTTCCCTCCATGTTCCTGAAATTGAGGAGACCAAGAACTTGATCGGAGAGCGTGAGATTATGGGCTACATGAAAAAGGGCTCATACCTTCTCAACAATGCCCGTGGAACCGTAATCCAGATTCCTGGTCTTGTCAAGGGTCTTCAGTCTGGCCATCTTGCCGGTGCTGCCATTGATGTCTTCCCCAAGGAACCCGCAAGCAACGGCAAGCATTTTACCGATTACCCAGAACTCCTCAAGTGCCCCAACCTTATTATGACTCCCCACATCGGTGGTTCCACTGAAGAGGCCCAGCGCATGATTGGTATTGAGGTGTCTACTGCACTCGTAAAGTACATTAACCAGGGCACTTCCATTGGTGCCGTCAACTTCCCCGAGATCGATCTCCGTGCGATCCGTGAAGAAGAAAAGAACACTGTCCGTGTTCTCTACATCCATCGCAACATTCCCGGTGTCCTCAAAGTAAGTATCGTTCTTTAGACACATTCTCAAGTGCCCCAATCTCCAATGCTCTATTCTTATGCTCTATTTTCTCTTCTTTTGTCTTTTTACAAAAAGGCTATCAATGAAATCTTTGCAGACCACAACGTCGAGAAGCAGTATTCTGACTCCAAGGGTGATATTGCCTATGTTATGGCAGACATTGCTGACGTAGCCGAGGAGCAGCTTCACAAGCTTTATGAAGCCATTATTGCCACTCCTGCCAACATTAGCACTCGCATGCTTTACTAATTCTTTGATATTCTTCGTACTTTATACTATTCCCGTTCATATTTCTTTCTTTATTCAAAGAGGCTTTCTTTAAAACAAGCATCTTCACAACATCAAAATGAAACTTACAAACACAACTGGCATTCAACATTCATCTCTTATTTCATTTTATTTTCTTAAAAAAAAACACTCAACTCAACTTGTTTGGATTCTAATAATAATAACAATAATCATATCAATAATTAAAAACAAACCCTCTTAGGCAACTCTTGCTCTTGCTCTGCTTACTTGGCAAAAGAAATTTAAGGTGTCTAAATGTGTAAGCCTGACCCATGTTGAACTCAATCTTTATGGTGACACTATGGTGGGAATATAATTTATTATATAAAAAAAGTATAATGTTTTACACAGCAACAAACGCTAGTCTGTGTACACCTCCATGTCCATGTATGACTTTGACAGATGACCTTCATCTAATCTACTTTATATATCTCTTTATACACATATGTATATGAGGCTGAATTATAGCCGTGGTTATGGTATATATTATTAATTAAAAGCTTTTCCGCAGAGATTATCGTACGATTCATAAAATCCAATTATTATTATTATTTCATTTCTTGGAAAATAGAGCACTTGACACCACAACATGTAATCACTTTCCGAGTCTTGTGCAATCCGGCCTGGCTTTTTTTTTTTTAAAAAAAATCTTTAATATTATCAAACAGTAATAATTCTCATTATTGGTTGCAAGGACACCATTTACTTGCTCCATGATAGACCAAGGCTTTTTTTTAGCTTTGTTGTTAGTCAAACTACCAGTAGTTTTTCCCGCCCCTTTTGCACTCAACTAACTTGGACAGCGTGTATAAGTGCCTTTGAAGACCTTTGCCAAGTTCCAAGAACGAATATTTTAATGTTACTGTACCACAATCGAGGTCGACAGTCTGGGTTTCCTTGTATTCTCCCAAAAAGAATTTCGTTTGTCTAATCTTATTAAAGACTGAGAATCTTGCAAAGAATATCCGTACAGATTATTTGAATCTAGACAAGAGTAACAAGACCCCCATTTTTTTTACTTTGCAAATATACCATTCAGAGTCATTGAAGGAATGGTATCTATAAACCCAAAAAAAAATCAAGAAAGGAAAGTGCTTAAAGATCACTGTCTTTAACTGCTTTAAGAATAGCGTATTCTTGTCGAACATCAGTAGCTTTGGCCATAACACCATTCTCGAAATTGGTTTTATGGGCCACGCGTTCTTCCCTTTTCTTACTTCAAGTATACGTATGCAATAACAATCTTTTGGAAAACACGGATAATTTCGAATATCTCTTGTCTATAGTCTGACTAAGCTATAAGCCCCAAAGATATTTGAGTCTAGTATTTAGCAAAAGTTCAGAAACTATAGGTGCCAAAAAGTCAGACCGTCTTTTGATACGAAACATTGATTTACCTTTAAATATTCAAGCCATGGTAAAAGAAAAAAGTGTTTTTGATTATGTATTTCAAAGATGAAATATAATATACATCTTTTTTTTCTTTATTAGCGTAAATAATATTTTATTACATGTATTTTTGTTACGGTATTAGCATTAGTATTATTTAACACAAGCCAATGTTCAATATAGATATTATATTCATACTCTAATCTATGCAGGCACAAATAAGATATTTACATCTTTTATTTTGAATATCTTTTATTAATTTTTCATTATAATTAATGATAGTAAACTATACCTTTCTCGACCTGAAACTTTGTCTCAACCAAACACTCTTCTTTATAGACAGTAAGCCAGCTATTTACTGCCACAAATACTATGTACATGTTAATAACTACTGTATAATGACTATTAATAAAGGAAAAGAGTTACTATCAACAATGGTCCAAATCATATATATATATTTAAGCAGAATAGCATCTTATGGTCTTTTCTTGTTTCGGTATATTATAGTCTTTACAGAAAAGCGACTACTTGACACATGAAACTATCCCATGGGAATTTAATAGATAAGATTATATTAGGAATACTATCCAAAACATTTAATAAACACCTTGATTTGCAAATCAATTTCGCTAATCTTCCAATAACCACAAATCGAACCCTTTAGCAGCATATTAAAATACATGGTCAAAGGTATTGGCCCCAAGAACCAATACTGTCTCGTATTGGAAATATTCATGCATGGAATTGTGAATTTTACTTTTTGTCCAAAAAACTAGTTTATATAAGATCATCATTAAAAGAACCACATGTCTGCTTTTAATATTGAATGTAAAGTATAAAACAAAAATGTTAAAATTGAACAGGGAGTTATTTAAATAAAATTCAGAATACTATAATCAGACGCCTTTTGCAGTGCATTGCATTAGATTTACAGAGCTTCAAGAAAGGTATTAAAATAGGCCATAAAAGAGGCGGAATGAGTCTCTATCAAATATCACTCGAATAACACGTGCTAGATGTGGCCGTTGGATCTACAGTATACGATGGAATCAAAAGATGGAGAGACTGAAAACGCATTTCCAAAGAAACCAAAGAGGAACTTTCAAACTTATGAATGTGCGAGATTAATGCAATCTAGTCAATGAAACGAAGAATAATCGTAAAACATTTGGAGATCTTGCAGCCTTTGCGTCAGACACAATGGTCATTCAATCTTCAAATCTACATTTCAGAAAAAAATGCCCGTATAATCACCATGACTTTTTTTTTGAGCTATAAAAATTACCGTTATTAAAATAATACAGGAAAAAGCAATTAACTTTTGGTAATTACTCCAAAGAAACTAATCAGAGATGGGATATATCATTTTGAGATTTCAAGATTCATGTTTTTTCATAAGACAAAAACATAAAAGTTATTCAAACTTATATAGCAACCAGTACACCATTAATATTAATATATAAAAATGGGATATTTCATCTTGAAAAATATTAATGATTGAGACGGAATTATGCTGAAATAATTGACATCGTTGCTAATTTAGCAGTAAGATCAAATAAATCACAGTGTATTATTACTATTTGTTTTTTACCATTTGGCCAGTACGACTAATGACATACTGAAACAGATCGAAAAAGGGGTAATAAAAGATGAATTAAAAAAAAACAAAAAAAGGGGTTCATACCTATATATGTTAATAAATGAGGAGAAAATATGAGCAAGTTTTATTTTTTTATTACCCCTTTTTCGATCTGTTTCAGTATGTCATTAGTCGTACTGGCCAAATGGTAAAAAACAAATAGTAATAATACACTGTGATTTATTCGACCTTGCCGCCAGAATAGTAGGGAAGTCATTTATTTCAGCATAATTCCGTCTCAAGCATTAATATTTTTCAAGATGAAATATCCCATTTTTATATATTAATATTAATGGTGTACTGGTTGCTATATAAGTTGGAATGACTATTATGTTTTGTTAATTATGTTTTCGTCTTCTGAAAAAAAACATGAATCTTGACATCTCAAAATGATATATCCCATCTCTGATTAGTTTCTTTGGAGTAATTATCAAAAATTAATTGCTTTTTCCTATATTATTTTAATAACGGTGATTTTTATAGCTCGAAAATAAAGTCATGGTAATTATATGGGCAGTTTTTCTAAAATGTAGATTTGGAGATTGAATGACCATTGTGTCTGACGCAAAGGCTGCAAGATCCCCGAGTGTTTTACGATTATTCTTCATTTCATTGACTAGATTGCATTAATCTCGCACATTCATAAGTTTGAAAGTTCCTCTTTGGTTTCTTTGGAAATGCGTTTTCAGTCTCTCCATCTTTTGATTCCATCGTATACTGCTTGTATAGGTATGTTGGTATTTTCAAAAATAAGTAGAAGCGATCCATTCATAATAGTTCCAATGATAAAAAAAAAGTCTTCTTTTTTGAGCTGAAAGTTATTTTCAATTTTCCAAGAGCCATGTTTTTGCTTTGTTGCTAATTGGATGGTTTGAATGAGAAATGCCTTGTAAAGAAGAATGGAGTATTGACCCTTTATTTTGTGGAGTTTTAATTAATAATCATCGTTATTGGCATGAATCTGTTAGCAGCCACTTTGTGCCCGTAAATTACAGTCATGGGCAAGAAGCCTTGACAAAATCCGTATGATGTTTCAAGATCCAAGTCTATCATTTCCCCAACATCATTCTTCGTTATTTTTGTTTGTTGGGATTTACCCCACGCATATTTTTATAGGTATATGGCAAGTATATGTTCATAAGGAGTATTATTGGATAAAAAAAAATACTTGTTTTACTAGCTGATTATCCTTGACAGACAGGGTCATTAAGATCTTTCTATCCTTTATCTCATACAAAGAAGAATTTGCTTAGTACTACAGTCACACCAATTATTGTCAAATAAAAAGATATAAAAGCCAATTTCACAAACAGGTACGATAGTTCTCGAAAAAAGTAGCTGCTTTATCAATAAAACGGTTTTAGATTTAGATTTATATTTGGAGAGCATGAAGGCTATCATGTATGCTGTATGAACATTTATAAAATAAAGGTTTTGGAATACTGTTGTACGACCAAGATAATCCATCACAGCTTGACATCTCTTCATGGTCCCAACAAACCAACCAACCAACCAACCAACCAACCAACCAACCAACCAACCAACCAACCAACCAACCAAGCAAGCAATCTGGACACTTGATTATCAATCTTGCCTCTTATTCCCCAAGTTATTCACAGACCATTTAGATTTTTAACAGTGGCTGTTTTCCTCACTAGTTTCCCAAGAGTACGCCATATACAATCATTGGTTCAAATCAGAACCTTGATCTGACCAGTGCTCTAGCTTTTAATACAATAGGGGGCCACCTTTCATTATTGAGAATAAATGTGTGGCAGGATACACCAGCTGATATTCGAGCTGCCGAATTGCCACAGTTACTAAATCGGCCTTTTTGATTGTTTGGGCCCTGAATTTGTTAACCTCAACGAGATCTAGAGGTTTAAAGATGAAAGATTGAGTTTGGCGAGGTATTATTTGCTAGTAAGCCTTGATAGTCCTATAAAGGTTCACAAGTATATCTATTTTGCTAATGCTTGGATATCTAATCAGTTAATAATGTGCTGAAATATGGATTTTTGAAACAGGCATAAAGTTAATTTCAATAAATATTTTTATTTTACAATAATAATTAGCATGGCTGTACGACATACAACCGTGATTTTGGTGTATATTGTGAATTATACAAGTGCTTCCATAGAGACTGTCGTACGATCCATAAAAATCAATGATTCTATTTTGGTTCATTGAGGTATGATATCCAGTATATTTTATTTTATTTATTTATTTATAATTTTATACTCTTGTATGAGGGATGCGATGTTGAGATTGGGTATGCGACCAGCCAGAGCGTGGAGGAACAAACCGAGAATGGGATTGATGGCGTATGGGCCCATGCATAGGCCTTGATAGGGGGCGGCTATATTGTCTTTCAGGTGGATAATTGTGAGGTTTACGAGTATTGATGATCCCAGTGGACCATGGTCTTATAACATAATCTTCTTCTTCATCTTCATTATCTTCTTCGTGATAACCACCTCTATCTGAATAATAAGGATCTGTAGCATATGACGAATAAACGTCATAATTACTCATATATTCCTCATCACTATATTCCTCCTCCTCTTCTTCTTCTTCCTCTTCTTCTAATTCATCCGAATAATATTGAACATAATGGTATTCTTGTGGTGGTTCATCTGAAAATGTAACATGTCGTCTAGGCTGAGGTACAGGTGATGGGTCAATTGGCTTTCTGGCCACTCGATAGGGCTGTGAGCTGACTTGTAGTGAAGCTGACCGTGTGGGCTGTGTGCTTGGCTGTATAGACGAAGATCTAACCGGCAAAGGTTGCGTAACAGCAGATGGTTTGACTTCGCTCTTGATCGCCTTTTCCACAACAGCTGGGTTGACTGGTTTGCGACGTGTATAGGAAGGTGTGGATGCAAGGGTGGGTGTTGAAGGGGTGGTCGGCTGTGGCGTGGATGTTCCCAAATGACCATAGTTATGATACATCTGTGGAGTTAAATAAGGCATCAAAGCATATGGAACTATTGGTGATGGTTGATGGCCATGATACACTCCATGATGAAGATATGGAGAATAGGACATTGGGTATGGTGACATGGCTGGTGGAGGATAAGCTTGATAGCCTTGGAAAGGTGCTGGACTACCTGCAAAGGGTATAAATTGCTGGGGCTGGACTGACGGAATGTCTGACAGACTGGCAAACAAGCCAACAAGAGGACCATAGTTGAGATCTAAGGGGTAGATTGCAGGTGAAGAAAACTCTGGTCGAACATTGCCATTCAACTTTCGCTCATCGAGCACAATGAGATCCTTGGTGCGATCTTTGCGCTCATCCTTGATCATTGGTTGTTTGCCTTTGATTAGCGTTCCTGTAACTGAAATGAGGTATGAATATATATATATATATATTTACTTACGAGTGGTCTTATATTATCATTCGTACATGCACTATATCTATATTTTTGTATTTACCCAGGACTACTGGGGGTCGTCCGTCAGCAGTAGTTTCTCGTTTGATGACCACAAAAGGCGCCGGCTCCTCTGCTGAGCAAGGAATATGCAGCAAAACAGGCATATGCTGGCCATATTCTGCTGCACTGTTAAAGACGTTTTTTTGATCCAGCTTGTGTATAAGGTAGAGGGAAAGAAGAACAAAGGTGCAAAAGAATGGTCAGAAATAGCACATGAGATCTCTTTTTTTTCTTTCTTTCTTCTTTTGGCTACATTTCCTTTAATAACAAAAACAAGGTTGCCACATAGGCAGTACAGACCACACGCTTATGGCCAAGTGATATTCAACCCTCTTCTCATTTGTCCCTATCTGATCAGAGCAACTAATGTGGCTCTAGGGCTATTGGCAGACTCCTTGACTGATTTTACAGCAATTTTTGGTATAAATCTATTGCTTACTTGGCTATCTACCAAGCTTTGATCCCATTTGCTGATTATTGGCCATATTTCTGGGATTCAAGTGAAAACAATGGTCTATTGATAGGGCAAATCTGTCTTGTTTAATTTTTGCATCTAATGAAGCACGGTTCTTTGAATTCATAATATTTCTTGCGTTTCTTATAAGAATATGAGGAATGGTTGGCCAATCAAGGTCCAATATATGCTTGATTTCCATAATCTTGGCAGGTTAAAGAGGTCAATGCGGCTATTCCTGTGATAGATACGCTGCGTCTGCTGCAATAATCAAACGCGCCCGGTGGGCACTCTTTCGTTGAGATTGCATCGAGAATTCCACTCTCTCTGTGGCTGTGGTCAATTGTGGGACCATGTTGCCTAAACCCTCATCCTCTTTATCATCGGCAAGGGGTAAAATACAGGCCCGGTGTGTTCTGAAAGGCTTAAGGCGAGGTGGCAGTAATTCATGTTGAACGCTAGTCTGGCGCTTCTTCCTTCTTGATCCATAACTCATTGAATATATAGATTCACAAAGCCCTATAAATATCCTAATTAACGCACCTGTTCGTCTTCTTGTTAATCTCAGTTTCCAGAAAATCCGTAATTATTGGCACAGCGTTTTGGTCACCATCAAGATCTCGTACAATGAGCTTCAGGCTAGGCCCCCGATATTTTGACAGCATCTTGAGACTAGATGACATTTGAAAGACATTCTTGGTATGCACATATATCTGCTCTCTTATCGCATGGGCAATGGCAGTTCTGTATATTTTTCATTATATTTTAACAGAAAGGGTGTCCAGTTACTCAAGCATGATCTGTGTCACCATTTCTTTTTTTTAAAAAAATAATAATTAATATACCTGAATTCACCACCTAGACCGAGTTCAGCCGTCAATTTCTCTGCAAATATCTCTGGGGAATTATCATGGCAGTCGATATCCCATTCAAACTGGTCAATCAGTCTTACACTCCCGACAATAATGTCAAGCTATGGTATCCACAAAATATGAGAAACTACCAAAAAATATATATAAAGAAGATCCAAATTGGTGTACTTACTTTGATCAAGACACGCCATTCACTATATGTGTCCAAAGAAAACGAACGATCATTTTTAACGACAAGAGTGCTTGGTAGTTTGGTGAGATTGTCAAGGGATCCTTTGGAAGCATAATTTAGCTGGTAATCATTCAATTGGTCTTTGATGGCTTTTGAGATATCTCTCTTGAACAAATTGATAGGCAACATCATATCCTCACACATCACTTGGGCAAAATCGCAAGGTGTGATTAATCTTTCTGTTGTGATTTTTTACAGAAATATGTATCACCAAAGCCATAATAAAAAAAGCAAGAGAGTGAAAGTTAATGGGATTATGAAAAATAAATAGGCTGACAGGTAATAAACAGAAGCTTTGATCGTTTACCATTAATATTCCATGTGAATGTGTCTCTCAAGACATAGCCACTGTGTTCGATATCTAGTCTAATTGGCACCAAAACATCTTGTTGATCCGCTTGCTGTCTGATATCGTTAATTGGGCTATTAAAGGTGGATATATATATATATAAAAGAGAGAGATTAATATACAAATGGATAGCCAGAAAAAATAAAGACCCTGCAATATATTTATGTATATTACAATTGAAATGCTTTCGATCTATGGTGTATCCTTTGCTGCGGAAATATTATACGAAAGGAGATTCCAGTAGACCCATTTGCCCAACCTTTATATCCTTTGTTGAATATAGTGTGTGACTGATGGTTGCTTCGTAAATGATGAATACAAAGGTTGTGCTCAATCAACTGTTTTTTCTGGGAAGCAATCTCTATATGCCGTTTATGCTGTAGATTGAGAGTTTGCTGGTATACAGAATCACGCAGTTTGTAAGTATCCAATGTCAGCTTATGATTAGGTCTGTCCAAACGAATTGGTCTTTGTATACTGTGCAAAGGTGGCATGTATCGTGAAGGGCTGGTTATAGGTGTTTCCTGATGCTTTGATTCCAAATGTCTGGTTTCAGCAATGCGACCATGTTCTGGGACACTTTCATAGGCAGTACTGGTTTTTGAAGGAAGAGCATAGACAGGGTTCATTCTAAAGGGAACTTTACCATTGGACATGATAAGAGATCTTATATTTCCAACATTTGTAGCCCATTCTACAGATGGGTGTAGCTCTGGGGAAACAGGTCGCACCGGACGTCTTTGTTTCTGGAGGGTGTTGTATCGCATAATCGACTTGTAGATCTAGTGGTATTTCTTTAGGCAAATCGTTTAGAAGAAGAAAAAAAGTCTCTGGAATATGGTAAAGATACTCATTTCCCACAGACTTTATTTTATTGTGTTTGTCTAGACACAGAGGTGCATTAGCTCCTCATAATTTTAAATGGGCTGCGTCATCTTATGATTAGGCGTTTGTCTTTATATTGATCATGAATTGAGTGGTCCAGAACTAAGAATTGAAACTAGAAAAAAAAAAGTCGTATACAAAATATATTGATTTCAGCAATAGAATGAACCAATATTACTAGAAATTATTCCTCATAAGATCAAGCACAAAATAACATGAGTCCAAAGCGTAGTAGATTACAAGAGGAAAAAGATGTATAGAAAACAGCTGTTTTCATTTGTCATCCTTTCAGATTTTTGCTACGAGTTTATCTTCTTTTTTAAAAAAAAATCCAAATAATCTGGGATTAACAAAGGTGATTGGTTGAATTTAATCTGAAAGAATCAAGGCTTGCAATATATTTATCAGTTTGTTCTATATGTACAGTCTATAAGGATACCCATCTAAATGAACCATTAGACCAATTTGTGTGTCCTTGTCAAACGATTCTAGAAAGGCTTTACAGCACAAACTTATTGTATTCCATGTCTAGATTAAATATAAAGTTTTATTTTATATAGAAATTCCTTGGTCACTGTAAACCTAAATCTCTAATCTCGATACTATCTTGGAAACACTCTTTTACAAGTTGATTTTATAATGAAGTCTTTTGACTCTTAAATTTGGCGAGTCAATCACCTCATATAATACCCTATAACCCCATAGAATCTTTAAACAAGCAGAAAGTCTAGCTTGAAGCAATGGATTACATGAAAAGATATTGCTAGTCACACACCAGACACTTTGGAATAAGGTCCGTATTTTTCTTTCAGGCACATTTATACCAAATGACTTTAGAACGATCAGATATAACCATAGTAGAAATAATGGAGTGTCTAGAAGAGATAAGTAGACAGTCGTCTGGGCTGCTTGACCAACTCATAAGAAAACTTAAAGGCTCCAAATGAGAACTGGTTGGCCTGAAATGACAATCCATCTTTTGAAGGACATCATTTCTAAAATTGAACAGACATATACTCCTCAGAAATCACAATAAAAGACTATTTAAAGTTGTATTAATTGTATCCAGTACTTTTATTAAGCGCATTTAATATGCACTTGCAAGTAAATACGAGAATTAAGCAAGTTTTTGATACTTTTTTTTTGCTTTAAAAAAATATAGACAAATCATAAAACCAAAGATTTTCCTTATACCTTTCGGATATGTTATATATGTTCGCCGACATAATATTAAAGCCCAGATATTGCTCTCTATACCTGTCTATATAGTCTCATCAAAGTTGAATTGCCTGTACACGAGCAAAACACTTTGTATTTTTAATGGATATGTAATATTAAAGGATGCATTAGAGAAAAATGTTAGTTTGTAAACACGTTTGTACAAGAACTTAATAAACTAGATTATGCAAATACTCTTGTCCAGACATACCAATATATAATAAAAAGGGTTAGTTTAGTATAAATAGTACAATTTCCCTTTTTTTTAATAAAAAGAAAAACTCGGGAGAAAACCCATTCTACTGACCCCAGTATGACAGTCATGGCTAATTTATAATCTATCAACTTTTCATCAACTCCAATTGACCTTTATTACGGCCCTATCATTGTTTCTTATGTTTTAAAGCACAAAGAACTTTAAGAGCTTGCTAATGAGTGCTGAGCAAGGCTGAGCAGGCAACATGGCATTACTACATGGTCATAAAACCGTAAATATTGAGTAATTTGGTCATATCTAACAATTCAATCATTTTACCCCGTAATGCTCTTGCGTATGCTTAAAGACCATTACGTCTGAGTGCTTTTTCAGTAGATTACAAGGAAGGAACAGAGGCTTTTCGAAATAAGAGGCAATTACCCTAATTACCAATTGCTGTCTTTTGGTATTCAAGGTATTATTATATTCTAGGCATTCATCTTGAAAGTATAGATTCTGTATGATAATTCTGGTACTTGAATCAATTGCTAAATTTCAAATTATAATAGTCTTGAAATCACAGGTGTAAAGTGACATATGAAGAGGTACAAGTAATATTTCAGCAAGGGGTCCTCCTGTAATAATCGTTTGATTGCTTATAAACAATAACTTGGACTTGGTTAGGGAGTTTCTCGATATATATATATATATATATACTCTTTTTATCTCTTTAAAAATCTTGGGTCTACAGATATGTACATCTTGAGCTAGTCGAGTTTTTCTGAATTATATAATCGTAGACAGGATCGAAATTATCGGTATAAACAATTCTCAATCTAATTACTGTAGGGCTACCTATTAAAAAAACTGAGAATAATGCTTATATCTGTGTTTCCTACATTCTCGTGTAGACAATTCCTCGATAGTTTCACAAAGCTAGTTCAATTATTTTTGCTCAGAAACACCTGGTATTATACTGTGAATAGGTGAATCCAATATTACTGATTTCTTGCAAAAATAATAATAATAATAATACATCGTGGTATGGTGGTTGAATATTATAACTGCATTTTGAACATTAGGAGAAATTTAGGATAGTTGGACTACAAAGACGGCTGTGGTCAGAGAGATAGACTGTATTTTATAGGACAAGATTTCTATTGAAACTTTTAATAATCCCAAGGTTATTGTCAGAGCCATCCATTGGAGTGAATAGAGTAGAAATACAGTCTTGTTTTGACAGAAGAAAGTGGGGTATATATTTCTCCCTTTGTTATAAGCTAGGGAGGCTACAATACTCTTTGGAATATATAATGCAAGCTGTGGTTAGTTTTGAACCCAATGAGCCAAGATAAAAAGGTAAGGAGATCCTCCTAAAGGCTCATCTATAAAGTCATAAATGTATAATTGTGCTGCTGTCAAGCTTGGTATGATTTGGCTAGGAATTCCCATCATAATCAAACAGAAAAAAAAATGTTCTAGAGGGCAAAATTGCAGAAATATTGTGGTGCAACTAGGCCATTGTATGATCCAAATAGAATTCATGTACACAATATTAATTCTGCTTGATCTTTGTCAAATATAAGCTATCGAGAATACCACCAGGGGAATTGTTTAGGTATGGGATTAATGTCAAGGCGTTGTTACATTGCCACATAATCCCTAGCCTCATTGTACGACGTGTCGCCAATTAGGACAGTGTTACATTAAGTAACGAATCATGCAAGCCTCACAAACATAGTGGAATTTCACCAGGAAGATCGTCTGGATGCTCATAGCCACAAATATATGTTTCTAATGTAAAGTTTGATCATTTTGATCTGGATGTTATTATTAAATAAACTACAATTGTATAGATACAAACAGAACTATTATGAACGGTGGCAAGGTGACTGAATTGTGTAAGAGCTATGTTAATAGGATAGGTTACTTTCAGATATTATACTACATTCATTTTTTGTATTGTTTTGCTTTAAAGGCTCATCAAGAAACCAGACAAAGCAGTAATGGCAACAGCGAGACCAGCAGCTGGCTTGGTGAATGAGCTTCCGCTGTCCTTGGTGGTGGCAGAGGATTGCTGAGCAGGCACTGTGCTTGAAGAAGATTCCTGGTCAGAACCAGCAGAGCCAGCAGAGCCAGCAGAGCCAGCAGAGCCAACGGCAGCAGAACCAGCAGCAGAACCATCGGCAGAGGGGGCGACTGAAGGGGCAACGGAGGGGGCGGCACTTGAGGCGATGTTTGCTGAAGCAACGGGAGAAGCGGATCCGACAGGAGCTACGGCAGGAGATGAGGCGGAAGAAACCATGGAGGCAGCGCCAGAGGCAGTTGGGTCTGACTCTGATGAGCCATTGGCGAGTGCACCGGTACCCCAAGGGATCTTGGAGCCTAATATGTTTACAAGCGGTCAATAAAATATAATAATGGTAATAAGCATTATTAAGTGATTTATAAAAAGATCATTATTTACCATCAGATTGGGTAGAGTGAGCAGGCTCAGCAAGAGCGCCATCAGCACCAACGATACCGAAACGAGTGGTCCAGGCACTACCATCGGCTCCTGTGAGAAAAGAAATACGAGAATCAGCAATGTGTACAACCCTTGGAGATCATTTTGTCCTTTTACCGTTGGTGAACATGAAGAAGTAGATGGCAGCATGGGGTTTGACGGTAGGTGCGGTCCATTTGTATGAGCTAGCCTTGGCTCCATTCAATCCCTGGAAATAATTGTCAGTCTCTGTATTGGTGATATCTATAAAAGCAATCCTTACGGTGGCTACAGTTGACAAGCGGGTCTGTTGGAGATTGTCGCCGGTCATGAAATCTGTGAAATAAAGGACTGAGATTAAACCCAACAGAAAGAGATTTATTGATGATAATTACCGATCGTGAAGTTTGACCATCCAGAAGCAAGGCTGGGGGAGGTGCCGTCGTCAGCTAATTGAATATGATTAAAAGAGGTCCAAGAGATACAAGGTAGTTTGGTCTATTTACCCCAGAGGATCTCGTATTCTTTGCCCTCGGTCCAGATAGTTCCCGGAGATGGGTAAGAGGGTGCAATAGAGGCCTGGACAGTTGAAAAGGCAGCCATGATGAGAGCCGAGGTGGCAAGGAGTGTATTGGCAAAGACCATGGTGATTGATGAAAAAGGGCTAAAGAAAGGCGAAAGGTAAAGAAGGGAAGGAGACAATCTTGGAGCATATTATACACTTTCTATTTAAATAGAAAGAATGGATAGAAATCCAAGTGAGTTCGAACGCGCAATGCACTATAGGAGGCATAGACTCGCGTGGTCAAAGGCTGAAGCGGTGTGGGATTCTTTTTTGGGCGGGTTGTACGGCCTCACTAAACAGTGGGTTAAGTGTGTGTGTGGTAAGACTGGTGGGTGAGTGGCGGTGTTGGAGACGGCATCTTGACTGTCCTCCAACGGCTGTTGAAATGCAATAAAAATGGTACACGCTGAAGTGTCTGTACTACTTTTTTATATACAATGCACTATTTTCAGAAACATTTTGGGCAACTCTAGGTAATATTCACAAAATATAAATTTAGAACTTCTTTAAGCTTGAAAGAGTTGTTCAAAACAAAAAACCAAAACAAAATAAATGATGAAGCGTTTATTTAAAGCAGAAGAAGTGGTGCAGCTTCAAGACTCTCCCTTGGAAACATTTCCATTTCAAAATCAACAGCAATCAAATAGTAAAAGTAAAACATTGCATTAAAAGTCGTTTTGATAAATATTTTTTTATATATGTGGCTATTATAAAAAAATATTATCAAGTAATGCGACAGAGGCTATTTAAAAAAGGCGGCTCAAGAGTTTAGAAATGAAATATATAAAAGACTAAAAGAAAACATGGCCAAAGGAAATAAAGGTTTAGCCTTTATAATCTAAATTTATAATGTGTAAATGGCTCACATTTTTTTAAAAAAAATGCCCTCTTTGTAACGTTGCAAGCCATAGTAATAATCTTTAAAAGTATTAATAAATATAAACATCAATCAATCATACTTGTCCATAACCTAGCTACAGATTGCAATTGGCCTTGGAAAGTCCTGGTGGCCAGGAGTTTACAAGTGATAAATCATTTGGCATTCTGATAATGACTCGTATGGCTCATCAATTCGGATTGCACTCTTGTCTTTTCTACAACAATCGTCAGTTTCTCAAGTCATCATAATCGCTAGTTGAACCACAATTTCAATACCAAATATCCTATTCCTTTGACATTAGGTATTGTGCAGTTCGAATGCCAAGTTGTTTCTATGTATGTTAAGCTGCACACACGCTTGTAAGCGCGAGAGATTGAACCAGAACAAGAGTATCCATAAGCTTAAAGGATTTGAAATGACCAGTAGGCTCGACGTAAACACACTAGATATCACGTCCCAATATAGCCGTTGTATAAATATCTTTATCAATTTTGGCGGGTCTTTTCTCGGAAACAAATTGCTGCTATTAAACTATGGATATTCTACTGTGTGTGGTGTTTTTTATTGCACAAGTAAATAAAGATGCCTAGAAGATCGGAAGAATATAGATATCCAGTCTAGATTGTATAAAACACGATTCTTGTTTATAATTAATGGTATTATAAAATAGTAATCTTATAACCACATATCTGTCTCATGCTTCAGTGTCAACTGCAAGTTGAGTTTCTTTGAACTCATTAGCTCAGCCTTGTAGATCTCCACTTTTAGATCCCTATGCTATGTTTAGCCAACTGTCTTCATATAGATATTATTTTTTTTAACATTTTCCAAAATAATACCCTATTCAAGTAATTATTTGCTGTCACAATCTCGGGTAAGAATACTTTCACAATTGATGTGAGATCCAGGTCTTGGTTATTGGTAGCACTGAAATTATGAATAATATAAATAATCAATTGGTTAATAAAGAAGCTTTTATGCTAACTATAACTATTTGTATCTATAACCTAGTACGACTCTTGCGATTGATGTTCTCAACCATCACCAAAAACAAAAACAAAAAAAGAAAGAGAAAAAATAAAATCTGCAACAGCTGGCCCACAAGATACCGGAAAGAAAGGGGCTGGTTAAACCTTGATTTTGTGCAGTTTGCTGAGTCGTGAGGCCCTGTCTGAGCATAAATAGCTTTGTTTTCAAAGAGATGGAATTTGTGCAAATATGGACACAATCCAAATAATTGACTCTAGGGTGCCAAACTGATAAAAGTGTGTACAACCTAGTTTATCAGCATGTCAAAGTTGCAAAATTACATAAAATAGACAAGAGCTTAGCAATGACCACCAATACCCTTGTGTGTGTATCATCTCACAGATGGATATAAATATACAAAAAAAAAGAGATTGTATTGAATATAAACCATTACCAACAATTTAATAAGGCTGAGTGTGTTTGTCATATAATGCAAGCCATGTAATACCCAATTTCAAGAAACGCTGTGTATGAGAGAATCTTTGGTGCCTCACGGACAAAAAAACCCAAACAATCTTCCCCTTGACAAGTCGCCTATAGGAATAAATGCACCCTTTGTCTTTATGACATGGAAACAATCACTGCAATCTTCCTCTTCTTTTTTCTTTATATTCAAGTAATATAAGGAGTGCTCTATAGATTAAGCATATGTATATTGCTTTGTTATGATAAGACACTGAAAAGATCTTCCAATCAACAAGATATACAATAAACAACCACAAAGGAATTTATGATTCTGATCATCAATGTAACATCAAAGACCCATTGGAGAGAAGATCAAGACCTTTGACTTAATTATAATATTTCTCAGATACTCGATCAATGATAAAATATGACAATGTGGTAATAAATAACTGTACTATGGATCGTTTTAAAGGCTTTGATACGATTGGGATCAGAAACCAGACAAATTATAATATAAAGACATTATGAGCAAGTGGCATTAAATAGTACAGATCGTTTATTTTCTTAAAACAAATATAGAAAAACACATGATCAAGATATATTAATTAACGATCCCAAGAAAGGTGTACTTTAAATACATTTATTAAGCTAGTAAGCACCCAATCCCAAGAATCCGCCTATATCATACAAGATAAAAATGACCAGTGTAAATAGATTTCATACTATGGTGTATACTTTATTATGTCAAACCCAACAATTTTCCTCAGTATACTAAAGATGTGGTTGGTATGTCATGTTCCAGTGGTCGACCAGTTGAAAAAGCATCAAAAATTCTGTTTCTAAAATGATCCAAGACCAAAAAGGTAATAATAGAATAAATAGACGCCTCATAAAAGATCGTTCAAGAGAATCAACTTTCATCTCAAACTATTATCAGGTACTCTGGATATTGATATTTGCAGTGATATACCAATCGTATTTGTCGATCAATTACACTTTTGATTATTTATCATAGTACATATCCCTATGTTTACAGAGGACAAACAAGTAGACAGCCAATGTGATTTAGTTGGACATAGAACTAATAAATTACTCGGAGAGATAATGGAATGGCTATTCGGTCTGATGAGTTATACATCTGCCTAAATGACAATAGCGGTGCCAAGAGAGGGGTTCAAAAACATATCAGAAATATAAGGAAATATATTCAATCTTCATAATGTAACAGAATTATGAGAAGATGAGGATTGGAGGCTTTAGTGATTATAAATATAGATATCGGAAATCTATATAAATAGAAAATATTGGTAAATACATTGTACTCATGATTGAAAGACATTGCAGAAAGGAATAAAGTCCAATTTCTAAGAAATTTGGTGCAATTTGCCATAGAAGTATTTATATTTTTATGGGAGCAGTAGACCAAAGTATGAAGTATACCTGGCGGTTTTTTTTGATGCTATAAGAAATGGAAAGAAGATCAAGATCAATACTAGAGGCAAGAAATCTAAAAAAAATCTTATTGACTATATAAAATTGCTACCAAATGTGGTTATAAATTATAATAGCCTTTATTTTTTCTATTTAAATAATATATATACATATCCTTTTGCCTTAAAAACATACGTTATCTAGCTATTATCACAGACAAGAAATTTGGTAATGAACATATAATTCAGCCTTTCTTGCGGTTTTATTATTATTATCAAAGATTGAGACGTTTTCAGTACATACTTACATGTATATTTTAATTTTTTTTAAAACTATTTGATATTGTATCAATAATCACGTATTAATAATTAATCTATGGTTTAAATACCATATTTTTTATATTGCTACATCGTATTAATACCGAGTAAAGGTATATTAAAGATGTTTCGGAAAATGTGGTTTGTCTTGAATCGATGGTGTGGGTATATTTAACCATCTTTCTCTCTCTCTTTTAAGAGCGATGAATCTTTGTTTATACATACTTTTTGGCTGTCAAACCAACCTATTGCTGCTACAGTGGTTATATATAGAGGAGGCTATGAAGTTCATGTTTCTAATAAAGTATATCTGCTGCGAATTTATTTAATCATTAATGAATCATTAAACATGGCTTATAAAACACAAAGTTGAATATGAATAAATGTGTATAGTATAACCTTAAATACAGAGCGAGTATATTACCCTGTATATATCAAGTATATTTTTACATGTATGTTTGGCTAATTATCATGGTGTCTGACATTATTTAAACTTATCCAACATATCTTGTTACTAACAAGTTTAGTAATTACGGCCTTCATTTCGGAGCCAAGGATATCAATGTTACCCCTTTGCCAGTCAATGTATCGTATGTTGTTGTTTTTTTCTTGCACAACCTTTGTCATAAATTCGAAATGATTTTTTATGGCGTTTTAATAAAGATATATAGTGTATTCTTAAAGGAGATAGAGGGAAAATAGGAGGCTTTCTGGGTCCACTATTTGGTAATCCCGATAAACTTTTAAAGAGAAATAACTCGCTCTCCCTCGTCTTTAATTTCTATTAAAATGAAGCATTACTTTAAAATATTCTCAAGTATTTTTTATTGGTTTATAAGAAAGTATGAAGATAACTATGACTGTAGTCGAGTATTCAAAAGTATCGTATATTAATAAGAATTTGAAATTATGAAATCTCGATTTTCTGCATATTAACTTTATTACCATTTTTGCACGATCTAGAAAGTCAAGTTCTGGGAATTTTTGGAGATTTGATTGGCCGGAATACTAGTACATTTGCCCACACAACATCTACAGATGTGTTCAGGCATGGGGTTAGATTTGGACGATTGGCCAAAGATTATTATCGTTGGATCAGACATTATTCTATGAGGATTTGATTTGATTTTTGGATAATTGTTTTATTTCAAAAGGGTATTGGATACGCTACACTAGCAGATACAAGAATTGGAGGATTATACAAAGAGAATGAGGAAATAAAGACGGTAAATGTGGTGTGCATATCATAGCTGAGTGAGCTACAGACTCCACAGCCAATATTTGGTTACTCTTTGCTAATGATCATGGTAAGTTAACATCTCAGGAATGATTACACGCCAGGTACACGTACAATCATCATGTTGTAGTGACATCTTACTATTACACTGTAGATACTGTATCACAATGTAACTAGAATAACTCTATAAGCCCTAATAATATTATTTCTTTAATAAACAACTCTCTTATTGTATCTACAAGTTCCATACACTATCTACCTCACTGTTTAGGAGCTTGTTTTCCTGATCTTCCTTCATATTTGAATAGTAGGTAGCTTCAGTTTTCTGGTCTGTTTCACCCTCTTTGGTAGACAATATACGGATAGAGAAATAGTTTCTCAATAAAAAGATATCTAGCTTTTGGAGTTTAGACTGGTGAGGCAATATTAGATTTCCTTTAGGTTTCTGTGGACAGAAAACTTTTTTGTAACAAGCTTGTCTTAAATTATTACTTATATAATACAAAAGTACAAAGGGATTAGATTTAAGATGCACAATACACAAGATTCCAACATTACTTTTTATATGAGTTTGTTATTCTAGATATTTCAATAACATAGTATAATTTGTGAGAAAAAAGAAACAAAAAATCAAAGCTGATACAATGACTTGCCTTCTTCCAAGCTTTGACGGTGTTGTTGTGTTTCTTTATGAGTAAGCTCAGCGCCAAATGGCTCGTCCTCTCTCTCGACATGACTTTGCACACGCATCACTTTGTTTTATCAATAATCCATCGTTATGATTTTCCTTGAATTGGTAGTAGGTTACTTCAAACGTGTTTCTTGTTCTTTTTTTTTTGTTGAATGTATAGGTAGCAATTGCTTAGACATTTTCCTGTTGACTTGGAATAACAATCTTTTGTAGACAAGCTTTGTACGGTCTGTGGATATGCTAACCATATTGCACTACTTGTCTTTTTCCATAATAGATCTCTTGTGATATATTCTACTAAGCACTTGATATTACACCATGTTGATATAGAGCCAGTAAGAAGGTAGCTGGAGATATTAAGTTTCTTTCTCATGTCGCGTTGAAGAATGCATTTGGAACCAACTGCTGCTGATAGTTTAGGATTGTATAGTGACATTGTGAGAAAGGGAAAAGATAAAGAATAAAACAGTTATTTTTTTTTGTTTCCTGAGAAGTTATTGCATATATGCTTGCTCTTGGTTTTAGAATGCGCCAATTAGATGTTTATTTATCTTTATAATTCCTTACCAAAAAGGACTTTTTGTTATAGACTTTAAAATTAGAATTCCAATAGATCACTATAAAAAGGGGAAATATGATAAATAACGAGTTATTCTTTGTGTATAAAATGTTGTCAAAAATATGTACAAAAGAGTTTTCAACAAGTTCAAGATGTAAAATAATAGTAAGAAAGAGAACATTATTTTTATGACACTTTCTTTTTCTTTTTAGCAATGGGCGATTTAAAATGATAGAAATATAAGGTACAAATTAAATATACCTTTAATATTATAGACAGTTCTACTTGAGATATATTTTTTGTTTGCACCAGAAAGAGATGCAGCTGTTGAGCCCAAGAAGCTTTTACTGTAGCTCTTTACACTATGCGGTGACATGTATCATAGCTCAACAGTGGATCATTGGGAATCAACTCGTTGATTGTGTCGACCTCTTTTGAAAGCAGATAAAATACTGCTATATTTGTTCAAGAGTACCAAACCTCTTTTATTAGTGTTTTTATAGACATGACAAGTAGAAAGTATATTGTAAGAAGAAGAAGAAGAAGAAGAAGAAGAAGAAGAAGAAGAGAGTAGAATATGCCAGACTTGCGTAATCTTCATTTTATAGCCCGTCAACAATCCATGACTTTAGTATTTTTGGAAACGATGCGTCTTGTTGTCAAAATGATCACCCAATGAATGCTGTTTCACATTAATTCAAAAAACCCTTTTTAAAATTGGAATTTTTACAGTTTTGCTTCTGAATAATAATTAACCAGCAAACATAAATTAATATCTAGTCTCAAGCTATAAATCTAAAGATAATGAAACACATTCTCTCAAAGAATCAAACTATATATATATCTTTCAGAAAAACTAGCAAAATAAATACTTTCTAATAAAAAAAGTAACCCATAAGAACTACTAGTTTCCCGGCTCATTCTAAAGGTCATGACTATCCGGAAAGTTTTCAAACTGGTAAAATTATCCTGGCGGTTGCTGCTCTTTCTGTCCATAGAATAGATTCGCACAAGGTGACAGGGTTAATTAAAGCATGTCTCTGGGACTAAATATGCGATGAAGAGGATTTTATGGTGGTTAGAATGAGGTCTCTGAATGAGTGGCTCTTATTTTTGTTGGGGTCCGTGCACAAAGTCCGTGCACCAAGAATCTCACAGTTTTAGTTACCAGACTTCTTCTTTTTTTCTTTAGATTCAGACCTCCTTTTGTTCCCATTGCATTCAAAACACATACTTAGCAGTGATTTAATGCCTAAATTGATCCAATTAGTGAAAAATCTAGTTGGTAAGTACATCCTTCTGTCGAAAATAAGATGGAAAGAATATCTATTTACTTGGATTGAGTAAGACCTGTGACCCTTTCCCTCCAAATTTTTCAACCTACAGAATGGGTGGATGGCTCTAAATCAGATATTATGTATGCACGCTCAATAGTATCTGATAGTTTACTACTTGTGCTCGTTGAAACTCAACACACTATCAATCAAGGCGTTTGTAATCAGCCAAACTTGCAATTACAAAGGTTAATAAGCATGGTAGAAGATATGGCTGACAGGATTTCTTTTAAAAAGCGTGCTAACCTACACTAATTCTGCTTTTGGTGCTGTGTATGTGTCTATGAGGGAAGCTGAAAATATAAAGAGAAGAAAAATAGTTGGTGCAACTAAGCGTAAAGTATCTGAAGAGAAGCTGTTTATTTCCAAGGGAAATACAGACTCTTACTACTTCCAATACAATGGACATAATAGATAATACTTCTACCCATATTCCTGTTTATCTCCCTCCTTATTCTCCAGAGCTGAATCATATGGAATACTTTTGATCTGCTGTTAAATTCAAGGTAAAGCGTCATCCTTTAAAAGACACTGAGGCTTTGACAGCAAGGATTATTGAAGGGCGTAAAGCTGTTCAGAATTTCATTGAGAAATCCAAAGACTGTAAAAATAAGGAGCCAATTTAATAAAGTAAATATTTCTTATCCAATTCAGTGCACAAAAAGCAGTGCTATGATCTTGGCCAGTTTTTTTTCGATAAACTTACCAGTTGACACTGGGAATACTGTATAAAAGGGCGGTTATTTTATCTCCAAAGGGTGACTATTTTCGGATAAATAAAGTAGTTAAATATGTCCATTCATCAAACACTTTTCAAAAGTGTCTGAAGAGCGTTGGACAAATTTTCTGGGATGCTTAGGAGAAACAGAGCTGTAAACTTCTATTGTTCTGGTTATTAAATCGTTATTCTGATCAAATGTGCTTTGTTTGACCTTGTTCTTAACCACTGTCCAAAAATTCTTGATTTTGGTTGAGTTTAGGAGAGTAGGAATGGAGATGTACACACTTATATCCTCACCTTCTGATCATTTCATTTATTCCATCGGTTTTATGACTGGGAATATTAGCCATAATTAAGTAATACCCTATTATCTCCTTGTATAAGACCATTTCGTTCAAGATATATGCATAAATTGCAAGTTCTCAACCCGTGCTTTTCGATTCCCAAGCTTGTATTTGCCATTTCTTACTACAGTATTATGGGATATTCTTTTGAATAAGAGATTGAATTCGTCTTTCGAGAAAGTTTGAACATTGGAATTCTTCAAACCAAAGTTTCCGAACTTCTCGGTAAGAGATACAACGGCATCACTCGCTCGAGCTTGAGGATACTTATTGTAAAAAGTTGATCAAGCGAACCTTGTACTTATTATCAAGTTAGCTTGACTTTGTATTTACTTTATTCGTTTGTTTGTCAACTATATCCCAATCTTTATCTTGTTTAAAGCCTTTTTATCCACTTTTGTGCTGTTCGTTCCGCGATGTCATTAGCTAGTCTTCCAGGCTTTGCAGACTATAAAGATTTGCTCATTATAGTACACAAAAGGAGCTTCTTACTAGTATATTTATTATATCCAATCTGTTGATTAGTTACTTTTTTCTTACAAGATTTATAATGTCTTTCATTCCAGTATCTAGGTCTTCAATTTGCGATTCTCGGTCTGGTTCCTGAGGTTCGCAGTAGTTTCTAATGTTGGTTAATGTTTCAAAGTGGAATGGATTAACCTCCTCTTATAAATTCATAACGACATTCCCTTCTTAACCGTATAATCTCCCTTGTCTGTTCTGATAATAAATAGCACTCGTTTATTAATAAAAATTTGAAATTGTGAAATTGTGAAATCTCGATTTTCTGCATATTAATTTTATTACCATTTTTGCACAATCTAGAAAGTCAAGTTCTGGGCATTGTTGGAGATTTGATTGGTCAGAATACTGGCACATTTGCCCACACGACATCTACAGCTGTGTGCAGGCATGGGGTTAGATTTGGACAATTGGCTAGAGATTATTATTATTGTTGTTGGATCAGACATTATTCTATAATGAATTGATTTGATTTGATTTGATTTTTTTAGATAATTGTTTTATTTCAAAAAGGGTATTGGATATGCTACACTAGCAGATACAAGAATTGGAGGAGTATACAAGGAGAATGGGATGAAGAGTGTGAACAGAAAGAACAAAGAGGTCCGGCCATGGTTGTTGATTGCTTATTCATAAATCTTATTAAAGATGGGCTTAGATGCCACCACAGCTGCGGCCAACATCGACACCGAGGCCATTGTTAATTTTGCGCCACTGAGCATCACGGGCAGATCCATTGAGAGACATGAGGTGGGAATGGGCCTGTGCTGGCTGGGCAGAAGAGCGAATGTAGGCTGCCATTCCATAGGCTGAGACAGCAGGGACAAGGAGGTAAGAAGCAGAGCGAAGGGCAGGCATGTTGATGTGTTATTGTTGTTTGGTTGAAAGATAGAGGTAAAAAAAAAAAAAGGTAAAGAGTGAGGGTTTATATACAATCAGGCCGGTGTACCCGATCCTTCCCCACAGTCTGCTTATCAAAGACCCTATGTCGGAACCTGTATCTGCACCACCACATTGCCTTTACAAAATAAAATAACGTTTAGCTAATCGATTAATCTCGGACAAGTATTATCGATATAGTCGGGCCATCGGACTCCTGTATCGGACTACTCCATCGGACTACTGCACCGGACCCAGTAGTTTTACCGGACCCCTATCGATCTCGAGTCCAACTAGCCGTCTAATTAGAGTTTGTGTGGCGTGACTGATTGAATCAGATTCCTTGTTGACAGTGACGTCTGGAAAACTAACTTATCGATTTCTAAAGTAAATAGAAAAAAAAAACATGGTCTGTTTAATTTATAATCAGAGCTAAAAAAAAATAAACTATAGTTTTTCACAGCATTTTGTGCTTTAAATTTGGCTATATTTTTGGGCAATTAGATTCAGGCTTACAGTATAGTATATATGGCAGCGTATTATCGGAGTTAATCACAAGAACATATGGTCAACCATATCAAGACTTTATGTTTGAATAATAGAGAGTAAACCAAGTAAACCAAATGTCCACAAGCGTGAGGGCTGTATAGCTAATTTTTTCCATATATTTTCACACAAAAAGATGCGAAAAATGGATTTTCCAAGTATTTTCAAGCAATATCACAGTGCTGAAATATGCCAAGAAATCAGGCACCACATCGTCATTGATCCTTCAAAAACCGGCCCTCAAGGTTCAGTAGCTATCTATCCGATCTAAAGGGGATTTCAACCTCAACTTTCAAAAGCAATGGGTAAAGACGGGTTTGTGTATGTACCCCTCATAACGGACAATCCCAAAGGTAGTCTGCAGCTTAAAACAGGGTCGAGTGAAAAAAAAATTGACAATTAAACCAGATTAGCTTGGTAAATATTGCTAGCCAGCGATACTGCAGGAGAGCTTGTCAAATGGGATACCAAGCAGGCTCAAAGATCCTTGGAGTTTGACGGTGGTAACTATCAGGACACAACATACAAATCAAGGCATGAATTCAATGGGCAAACTACCCTTCAACACATAAAAATGATGATGATTTCTGGCTGAACTAGGTTAGATGGTGATAAAGTCTGGGGCGTCAGTATCATCCACCCAAATACAAAGTAGCTTTTTTTGCTGATAAAACAAAGGGAATACACTATCTTAATAAGCAGCACGAGCAAACCAGACATTGTCTTTGTCTGTAGGATTATCCTTCCGTAAAAACCATCAATTCGCTCGGACTCATCCAATTATTTCTTGCAAAAAATAAAGGCCCTGCATATGAATCCCAAGTAGTTTTCAAGTGATATATATATGATTCTAACTTGATAATAATATATTATATATTGAGTTGGGCCTATCATACTACTACCATTGAATCAATTACAGCATCAATATAGTCTGGGCGCCTCGATCTGACCTATGGTACCTCAATTTAACAATATCTGAGCAATAGCATTTAGAAAAGTGACATTGCAAGATAATCCAAAGATATCAATACAACGATATCAAGACTCTCCACAATTATCAACTTGAATATCTTGCCAAAAACATATTCAAGAATAGTCATAGTATATCAGCCAATCCAGCCATAATTCATATTTTCAAATTTATTGAAATCAAGTTGATGTTCCAGTACAAGTATGCATCTACGGCTATTGTCATCGTATAACATGAGCTCTTTATCTTGACCTTTATAAGCTATTTATAACTGGCTTCTTCAATTCCAATGCATATTATATTTACTGATAACAAGTCTCAAAATAAGTCTAGAGGACCTTACTTACAATGATAGCCCCGTTAATATTACGTTTGGTGGATAGCATTATCTAGGGCAAACGCTGCAAGTTATGGCCAATATAATCACTGTAGTTACCATTATACTATTCCCTCTCAAAATAATCATCTGTCTTTATGTATGTTGCACCCTTACACCATAATTTGAGGCATTATAGAGAAAATACTCATGATACAAAGTATAATGAATCAAAAGATAAATGATGTATGGCAGAGAGTATGTTTCCAAGGACTCCTCGTTATCCAATAGTAAAAACCGCCCTTATTTGGAGGCATGTGGTTACACAACATGCTGATTTATGAATTGCCTATATAAACTAATCGGGAATTGCAATCGTCCAATGAAACCGATCCAAATATTTGGTATCCTATCGGCGATTGATCACTGACAAGAAGACCAAAACCTATTCCTTGACCTTTAATCAGATTGGAAATAGGCACCAGGTACTTCTTGTTGGTTATTAGGAGAATATGACCATAATTGAGGGTACAAGAAGTAGATATTGCTATTAAATAAGCCTTTATGCTCTGAAATATAGCCAAGAAATGGTAGACAGATTCAAATATGTCAGTTTCAATATACTCAATACCATACTCTATTCTCCATGTGAGGTTCCCAGATTAAACATGTCTTGTACCATGCCCCCTATAGCACGCTTTAAAGATATAGTACTCCCTTATACACAAACCATCCTTTTATTACCATATCCACAGAGCGCTTCCTGTATCGTCCGACATCTTCCTGCTTTATCAGCCTCCATCAAATGAAAGGTTACGGCCAACCTGAATTGGTCTAGCAAACAGCTCCAGCAGCGTCATCCAATAAAGAATTAGAAGGGCCCTTCTATATATGGTGTTTATGACGTTTCAGCGGAGATGTCCCCTTCCTCTAAGCTGGAGACCTCCTTTGCACAATAAACACAGTATGGGATTTACCATATGTTCTTGTGATTAACTCCGATAATACGCTGCCATATATACTATACTGTAAGCCTGAATCTAATTGCCCAAAAATATAGCCAAATTTAAAGCACAAAATGCTGTGAAAAACTATAGTTTATTTTTTTTTAGCTCTGATTATAAATTAAACAGACCATGTTTTTTTTTTCTATTTACTTTAGAAATCGATAAGTTAGTTTTCCAGACGTCACTGTCAACAAGGAATCTGATTCAATCAGTCACGCCACACAAACTCTAATTAGACGGCTAGTTGGACTCGAGATCGATAGGGGTCCGGTAAAACTACTGGGTCCGGTGCAGTAGTCCGATGGAGTAGTCCGATACAGGAGTCCGATGGCCCGACTATATCGATAATACTTGTCCGAGATTAATCGATTAGCTAAACGTTATTTTATTTTGTAAAGGCAATGTGGTGGTGCAGATACAGGTTCCGACATAGGGTCTTTGATAAGCAGACTGTGGGGAAGGATCGGGTACACCGGCCTGATTGTATATAAACCCTCACTCTTTACCTTTTTTTTTTTTTACCTCTATCTTTCAACCAAACAACAATAACACATCAACATGCCTGCCCTTCGCTCTGCTTCTTACCTCCTTGTCCCTGCTGTCTCAGCCTATGGAATGGCAGCCTACATTCGCTCTTCTGCCCAGCCAGCACAGGCCCATTCCCACCTCATGTCTCTCAATGGATCTGCCCGTGATGCTCAGTGGCGCAAAATTAACAATGGCCTCGGTGTCGATGTTGGCCGCAGCTGTGGTGGCATCTAAGCCCATCTTTAATAAGATTTATGAATAAGCAATCAACAACCATGGCCGGACCTCTTTGTTCTTTCTGTTCACACTCTTCATCCCATTCTCCTTGTATACTCCTCCAATTCTTGTATCTGCTAGTGTAGCATATCCAATACCCTTTTTGAAATAAAACAATTATCTAAAAAAATCAAATCAAATCAAATCAATTCATTATAGAATAATGTCTGATCCAACAACAATAATAATAATCTCTAGCCAATTGTCCAAATCTAACCCCATGCCTGCACACAGCTGTAGATGTCGTGTGGGCAAATGTGCCAGTATTCTGACCAATCAAATCTCCAACAATGCCCAGAACTTGACTTTCTAGATTGTGCAAAAATGGTAATAAAATTAATATGCAGAAAATCGAGATTTCACAATTTCACAATTTCACAATTTCAAATTTTTATTAATATACGATACTCTTGAATACTCCACTACAGTCATAATTATCCTCATACTTTCTTATAAACCAATAAAAACAATACTTGAGGATATTTTAAAGTAATACTTCATTTTAATAGCAATTAAAGACGAGGGAGAGCGAGTTATTTTTCTTTAAAAGTTTATCGGGATTACCAAATAGTTGGCCCAGTAAACCTCCTATTCCCCCCCTCTCTCTCTCCTTTAAGAATATATTGTACATCTTTATTAAAACGCCATAAAAAATTCATTTCGAATTTAGGACTAAAGTTGTGCAAGAAAAAACAACAACATACGATATATTGACTGGCAAAGGGGTAACATTGATATCCTTGGCTCCGAAATGAAGACCGTGATTCCTAAACTTGTTAGTAACAAGATATGTTGGATAAGTTTAAATAATGTCAGGCACCATGATAACTAGCCAAACATAGATGTAAAAATATACTAGATACACACAAGATAATATACTTCCTCTGTATTCACAGCTATACTATACACATTTATCCATATTCAACTTTGTGTTTTATAAGCCATGTTCAATGATTCATTAATGATTAAATAAATTTGCAGCAGATATACTTTATTAGAAATATGGACTTCATAGCTTCCTATCTATATAACCATTGTAGCTGCAATAGGTTGGTTTGGCAGCCAAAAAGTATGTATAAACAAAGATTCATCACTCTTAAAAGAGAGAGATGTCTAAATCTACCTATACCATCAATTAAAGACAATCACCATTTTTTTTACAAAAGAAAAAGAAAAATATCTTAATGTATTTTTCTTGGTACTCGTGTGCTGTATAAATATATAAAATACGATATTTAAACTAATGGGCAAATATCAATCTGTGCTTTTTGATAAAAAGTCAATTTTTTTTTAAAAAATGAATAAATGCACATAATTAAATAACGCATCTGGAAAATAAAACTAGACCAAAGTCTTTAATTATTGCCTGGAAATAATACAATGCCTTTTAATAAACACTTTATTTACATTTTCAGGGCAAGTATATAAGAAGGCGTAACTGTAAATGCCTAAAATTCTTACAAGTGACAATGAGAATAAAGGTAAAAGATACTCTAGTAGCCCCAAAGTCTTTTAAATGTGTGTATATACTTTAAAAAATAGTTGTTTTTTGGAAAGAAAATGGCTATATTATATTAATATTCCTATATTAAAATTGTTATATATTTATAATCATGCATTTCATATTGATAAATATTCTCATTTCCAACTTGTACAATATATTCTGTACAATATATATATATATGTCATATAAAATAAATTCACGCAAAAGGTGCTGGATAAGGGTATAATGGGCAGGTTTGGAATTGGGTAGGTTAAAAGTGAGATTTTGCATCATACGATGGCTGATGAGTTGATTATTCTTATTCTTATTATCATCATCATAGACATCTTTATTTATTTATAAAAAAAATACTAGCGATCTTGTAGCTCAAATGGCTGGTGCTATTATTCTTATGATTCGTATATCAATTAGGTGATAGAGTAAGGATGATACAAAATGGGACTAGAGTATTTTGGCTGGCAAACACTCGTATTGTATTGTATTCTATTGTATTGTATATCATATCTGAATCTAGCTATTAAAAGAATGATATAAATATAAAGTACACACTTGCAAAGCTTATTGGGTGATGAACCCCGAGGCTGATGGATTCTGATATCCCTTTGGAATATTTTGAATAATTCAAAAAAGAGCCAAAAGTGTTTGAAGCCAGGCCTCCTTTTTCTGCATCGTGAAAGATATATATTCATAAAAGAGAAAATATTATAAGCAGGGTGTCATGATAGGGCTGGTGTTGGATGAACATGCTTGGTTGGGAACTTGCGTGTTTTGACCAACAGGCCATGTTTCCAGAATTATACGATTAGATACTATTGTTTTCTGTCTCCCTAGTGTCTTTATGATATCCAACTAAAAGGACAGATTGACAAAAATGGGAGAGTTTCAAATGAAGTTGGATAATTGTCTGTTCAATAATAAATAGCCAAAATATTAATATGACTCTCTAAATCCAAAAGAAGCATATGTAAAGGCGAATGGATTTAGGCTGGTGTATCTACAGGGGTATGCATGATCTAGAGATCCATATTCCACACCATTGGGACCAAAACACCATTTGCTAGCCATAATGGCAATGTAATTTACTCCTATGCAAAGAATATATAAATAATCCAAACGTACATTATTTGAGTTGCAAAGAAAAGGTTTAATATGCACAGAAGTCCTAGATGAATATCCAATGAATTTGTCTTGTTACATATTATTTGCAATCATTCAGAGGAAATATTGGGAAATATCATGTCCGTCTCTGCATATCAACTTTTTTTTTCTGGCTTGAGATATAACAAACATTACTTGAGCTCTTGATATCAATAGATTTACGGTTGGTCAATAGGTCTCCACATCTGCATATCTAGATAACATAAATGACCCCTCTTTGAAAAGTGGCGTTTATCATGATCTAGAGACATTTGAACTCATATAAGTTGGAAATCGAGAATGTTTATAGCGGATAGCCAGCATCAATCAGTATATCTAGATAGGCAAAAGCATATCTATGGAAATATCACTGCTTTGTTAAGAGCCTGCCTGCCTGCCTGTATTATCTACTTAATTAAACCTTATTGCCTCGAGTCCCTTTAAATAGTGGCCACCACCACAAAAAAAAAGGGATCTCTATCCATTTGACGATGTTTTGTTCTCACCGGGATAACCGCAAACTTGGAAGACAGATGAGCACAATAGGGTTAGTGGCGGGACCATCGGTAAACTATCCGTATTTTAGCTCAATAGAATAACCGCAGATTATAACTAAAAATATAATATGATTTGGTATCAATTGAAAACACTCGGTATCAAGACAAATCTTTGCTGTTGGATCGGCTCGTCTCTAAAAAGTTTTGAGACAATCTTCCCCTTTTTAATAAACAAGAAACACATGAAATGACAGTGTATTTATTCTAATAAATCAACATCTTTTAACATTAATCTACATGAAAAAGGGAGTTGGATATAGGAGAGCTATTCTCTTGCTCCATCTCTATATACGTAAATGTATATATTCAGTATTGGCTTGGAATACGGAATAGTACCATCCTGCACACTTTTGAAATCATATTTTTGGTAAGAAAAGCTTCGATGAACAAGCCCACCTTTGTACCTTTTAGCTTACTAATAAACTTTTATTTTTATTACTATTGATGTCTAATGCCCAAGAACACATTGCTCTTTACTGTTATCCCCCAAATCCTCCCCACAGTTTCTCCCTGCTTTAAGTTTCTGTGGTGCAACTTATAAATCCCAAGCCTTTCTCCATTTACCTTGATATTTTTTTTTGGTTCTTCTTCTCCCCACAGTAACCGCTACCCTTGGAACTACTATAAACATCGCATTGCCCTAGAAATCTTTTGATGTTAAAAAAAAAGTTGTCTGCCTTGACATTCTACAGCAGCACGGCCACACTATGTGAAAAGTCTGGTGCCTATGGCCAATTAAACAATCGATCTATCAGTTCGACCACTATGCACAGCATTTATGATGTCTATAAAACTATTCATAACATAGAATGCCCAGATTACAAGCTGGAAATCATGGACCCTTTTTATTACTTTCCATTGATGGCTGACATGTCTGTGATTGATGAACTCTACGCTGAGTTTGAGCACGAGGTTGATGTGCAGCCATTTGGTAAGCAGTCTCGAAAATGTCAATAGACTTCATTAACCACTCTATAGAGATCGACGAAGCGAGATATCGTAACCGTGAGCTAATTGTACGAAAGTTATTTGAGTCTGAGGCCGACTATTTGCTACAGCTCCAAGTTGCTCTTGAATACTTTAAGCGACCGCTGCTAAACCATGTCCGTCGATCCTCTGGGCGCCACTTTCTTTCTAAACCCGATGTTGGCCTAGAAGACATCGAGACACTGTTTGGAAACCTAGAAGACTTGGTTGAAATCAGTGGGCGATTTGTAAAGAACTTGACCAGACGGTGAGGAAATATGGGCTATGGATCGAGACTAAATAAGCTTCTAGGTTTCGTGTTTGGGGACCCACTCAACTAATATCAGACATTGCCCACAACACAGTAAGTTAAACTATACAATCATACTTTGGTTAATGTTATCAAGTTTCAAGAGATGATGAGGCCTTTGATGGAATATATCGAAAACTATTCCTTGGCCGCCGGGATTCTAGAGCGCCTTGGTCGGTCTACGCATACAAAGAGATATGTGCAGGTAAGAACAAGATGTTCATTAAACAATCCTCATCCTCCTTCACAAAGGCGTCTGTAGAGGGACTCGGCCTCACTCATCTGTGCCGGCTCCTTGACCTGCCACTCTATGCCCTCCCGAGATACACAGCCATTCTCAGCAATCTTATCCACAGCACAGACCCAAACCACCCAGACGCCAGGAATCTGGACCGATGTCTGTCGTTTGCAAAATATCTTGAGCTTAGTTTTCAGAAAAGGTAACTGGTAGGGCTGCCTTGGGATCCTAATGCTGATCAGTTCTTAGGACCAAAGCCTGCCACAACATCGGCCAGCTTGCCGATCTAAGTAGGTCCATTCGGAACTGTCCGTTCCTTCTCAAAGTACCCGAGCGCTCTTTTATCATGCGCGGGTTTCTTACAAGTGTTGGCACAGGGGGTTATGGCGCAGGTCAGGACGAACGTCGTACATTTATCTTACTGAGCGACATGCTCTTGTACTGCAGTGTGTGCGACACTGGCCTCTTGTTTAAAGGCAAGATAGACCTTCGATGGGCAAGGGTTTGCAAGGCACCCAACCGACCAGACTGCTTCCAAGTGTTCATTATCAAGGACTCCCCTAAAAGGCTTTCAGGGGACATGAGTGCCTTTTTCTCATCATGCGCCTCTCAAGCACACCTTCTCAGGGCAGACTCGCGCAATGAGCAGGCCGTCTGGGTCAGTGAGATTGCAGCAGCAATATTTCAGCTCCAAGGGCGCTCGTTTGGCTGATTGGGATAAAGAATCTCTGTAATATATATATTTAGGCTGGTGGGATATACGTAATAATCATAATATAATATAATATAATATAATATAATATATAAATGTCTCTATAATCCAAGCTGGCCTTTGATTTCTATACCCCCAAAAAAATAATAGATAAAATGACGCATTTTTGTTGGAACAGGCAAGTGAAGGAAGTGAAGATCAAAACTACGTGAGAAGACATGGCCCCTTTTTGCTAGTCCGCAAGCCAATAAGCTCATTATGACTCGAGCGAAGCAGAGTGATGCGGGCTAGAACGCACCTTTTGATTCATTTAAATAGACGCTCCTCCGCCTGTAGCAAAACGACCTTTCGCCCTCACTTTCAAAACCAATACTGATGATTTGCGATACAAACTGGTGCACGTACTGCGACAGTGCCGTCAGCCCTTTCTCTGTAAGTCTTGCCTAAACCATTAAAACCAACTGACAAATCATCACAGGACTCGCTCTATTGCTCAGAGGAGTGTCTAAAGAAAGATGCCTTGGCCCGCCACCCGATGCTCGGCTACGACTTTGTTGACCTGCGAAGCTTTCCACGAAACAACCACGGCCGAGACGCGTCATTTGAAACAAGACGTCGGTCAACATGCTCAATGTCTTTTCAAGGTGTGCCTGGTCTTATCAGTCCTTCTTCTTGTGTCTCCGCCAATTCTTCGCTCGCCTATTCGCCACCACTACCACCACCACCACCAGTATGCCTCACAACACTAAAGAGTACTCTGGATAGCCACTTGTTCAATATATAATCACCCACTATACACCTGTACATATATATACACACATAAAACCCTCTGACAATGCAAATAAACATCACTCTTTAAATATAACAAAGTCCATTCTTTCTGTTACACTAGAGTGTCGGCTTTCCAGCAGAGTTTGATACAACTTGTATGGTGTGGCTGGATACCTTTAATGGCCGGGTGTATAAAACAGGAAACCGGTGTCCAGACACGGCTCGTTTGAGGAGCGCGTTTCGTTCCATTTGTTCCCTGTCTCGTAAAGGAAAATATGTGCAGCTTCCCACGACGTCTGGCCACTATTTGGCGCGTTAAAGGCCAGGCGGAGCCTAGTTTGCACGACCTAATGCTCATAAAGTAATCTTATATCGTAATCAGCCTTTTTATCCATGGACATCCGCGATGGAAGAATGAAGTCATTGTGGCACTAGCAATGCAATCCTGTGTGGCGCAAGAAAGTCTATATAAACCAGCCTCTACCAACCCCAATAACCCATAATCCTTTCTTTGATTAAAAACCCATACACAAAAATGTCTCTCTTCTCATCTTTCGAAGCCCCTGCCTCTGGTGTCCTTACCGTCACCGTCAGTAAGTAATCTTTTTTTATTGTTTGGTTAATCAGCATACATATCTAACACATCTTTAGTCGAGGGCCGTGACTTGCACAGCGAGGATACCTTTGGTACCAACGACCCCTTCATTGAGCTCTGGTTGGACGAGGACTACAAGCAGCGTACCTCTGAGGTCCAGTCCAGCAACGAGCCCACCTGGAACGAGTCCTTCACCTTTAACATCGAGCAAGGTTCTTCCCACCACAAGATCTACTTCAAGGTCCTCGACAAGGATCTCGTTGGTGATGATACCGTCGGCAAGGGCAAGATTGATATCGCCGAGGCCCTCGAGGGTTCCCCCATCGATACCTGGGTCAGCCTCCCCGCTCACCTCCATTTGACCAGCCACGGTGAAATCCACTTCTTTATCCAGTTTGAGGCTCTTTAAGTCTTTTTATATACATAATTCCCCTTGTACAAACAAATATTTACGTTTCTCTAAAAAAAAGTCCAATCTTTTTTTGTTATTAAAAAAAATCAAATACCAGCTATTTATTAAAAGGCTTTATTAAAGTGTTTAAAGTGTTATTCATTGACTGGGACAGCGGTGCCGCTAGACACACATCGGTAGCGCTGGTCTCGCCAAGTAATTTCGTTACCAATCATAGCATAGAGATAGAGGGGAAGGGCGGACACTTCGCGCGAAAGCCAGCCACATAGAAAGCGCTTAAAGCTAATGGGCTGGGTTGGTTGGACAGGTGTAGAAGATGCCAAGATAAGCGTGCGATAGAGCAGATAGTCATTGGTAAACCAAGCAACCCAATGCACGACAAAGAATAAGGGCATCGACAGGTTCCACCAGAGTCGGAAGCCGAGGGCTCCGAGTAGGCCACAGACAATCGACTCCGTGAATGGTTCGGTAAGAGTGGCGGCTGTGACAATGTATTTTCGCAGACGGACCCAACGAGCCCTTCGACGGCAGTACTCGAGTGGCCTGATTTTCCCTAGAGCTTGACAGGCTGTATCGGCACTCATGCGATGACGGAGGCCTTGGTGCCACAGAGCTTCGCCCACTAGATTGTCTTCGGCCATATACTTTGCAAACGACCCCAGGCCACCGGCCTTGTCGAGATCTGAGCGACGATAAAGATTTGACTTGCCCATCACACAAGATGCTATCCCAACCCAGTTGATGGCCATATACATCTTGGCATGGTTAGTGTCCAGAAAGACCTGCTCTACCTCGGCTGCATAGCCCTGTGGCTGCACTGCGATCGGCAAGTGGTGCACAAGCCCGATCCCGGGCTCCAGTAACATGTCAACTGAGCGGCCCAGGGTGTCTTGATTCACATATACATTGGAGTCCAAGATCCAGAGAATATCATGTGCTGCGACTTCATACGATTTGACCATATTGTTTACCTTGGGGTTGATTCCCACCTGTTTATCACCTATACATACGTTATTTTTGTATTTTTATTATTTGTTCATTGCTTACCGACAATCAGTCTACTTGGGACCTTTTTGTATTCAGTCATTAGGCGCTCGACAATAGGAACCGCTGGGTCATTTGGGGACGCGACAGAAAAAATAAGTTCGAATGTAGGGTAGTTTTGCTCAAATGAAGACCTGAGATTGCTTTCCAATTCCAGATCAACACCTTTCAATGGTCTTAGGATTGACACCCCAGGTGCATTCTCGAGGAATGGAGAACGTGGAGGGGGTTTCTTTGTATACCGAGAGTATCTAGATTGCTCTTAGTCATTGCAAACCTCTGTTGCTGCTTACCCAACGTAATGTCCAAGGATACTTAGGCCAATCATAAAGGTGTACCAGACAATACATACACCGGCCATGACCATCAGGCCCGATCCCAGATTCCGATCGGTGGTAGTGTCCATGGCTAGAGAAACAAGATTGGCATGCCTGGTTTCTTTATTTATACTGGGCCTGCTTCATGACTTACAGGCTCAGGCTGTACGATTCTTAAGCAAAGGGGAATGCTTGAAATGAAGCGGGAGAGGAATTATTTTAACAACAATGAGAAAACAAAATTCCATCTACCTTTTTTTTTAAGTCGTATCACAATGACCATCATGCCTTTGATTCAAGACGCGATGGCGCGAGATATTGCCATGGATACCTTTGACGTAATGGTATCCATGGATACTGTTATCTTGGATACTAGGTGTTTAATTTTTTTTTATATTTACCATCTCTACATCTTAAGCAACAATAAATATTAAAGAAAAAGGCGTCTTTTGTGGAAAAGGTGGAAATGTCTGTACGACAGTGGGCTTTGTCATGTATACGCGCGGGGTGGTTTGTACACCATGACACCCAGGCAGCTTTGAGATGGCTTGTATTTTGGAGTTTTATTGAATGTACTGTGATTTTATATGCATATTATATAAAATTTATTTTTTTTGGTAATAGGTGTAAGGTGTGGTATGAATAAGCTACAGAATGAATGGTGTATGAATAGGCTAGTGCTGGTCAAATGAGTTGAGTGATTCTTCTCCAGAGTACACCTGCTCTGTTTCGGTAGGCAGTCCATAGAATGCACCAAACTGATCAGGCGAGTTTGTGAGGTCTGGGTGGGTGAGATGTCGTGATGGTGTTGCTTGGCTACGACTACGGTAACGATGAGGACGGTGGGGTGCAAGAGCACTTGGCTTTGTACCCCGTGTTGGTGTAGAGGAGCCTAGCAACGCGCGGGGGATCGGCAACAGGCGAGTCATGCGCTTGGCAACCCAAAAGGTGATGTTGAGTGGCAGAAATAAAAGGGTGGCCACTGCACGCTGGGTTGATTTTCGTTGATCTTGCTCGATTCGATAGCAGATAAACTGGTCAAATTCCCTGACCTTTTTGTCGACGGCTGTAAACCGTTCATCGTAGCATGCTCGTAATGCGGTTTCTTTTTTCTCGCAGCGACGCATGGCCTTGGTCAACTGTTCAAGAGTGGGTCCTAGCCCTTCTGTTGCCTTTTTTTGTTTGTTTGTTAGCAAATGTGTATAGATTGTTTGATTTTTTTTACCTGGCCAAGGTCCTTTTTGGTGGCAAATGCCTTGCGTAGACCGATAAGTTCTTCTTCCATAATGTCCAGTTTGCGCTGCAACCGCTGGGTCTCGCTCTCTTGGACTTGCATCTCGCTTTGCAGATAGAGAGTTCGTTCTCGCAGAAGCAGCATCACATGGGCGAGTGGTTTAAGAGAGGCAGCAAACACAAACACGGTGACGTTGAAAGAGCTGACATACTTGTCGTAGTTGCTCAGGAAATAACGACTGTATTGAAGCGTGTAGCCTGCCAGGGCGGGGGAGGCAATCACCCACATTAGGCCCATTAGTTCATGGCGACGTAACTCGTAGGCAAGTTGGCGGCGACGTTCAAATTCGGTTCCCCTCTTCCGGTCATCCAAGGGGTCCGCGTACGAGGTGGCATTTTGGTGGATCATCCGTCGTGATCGAGCGCTTTCGTAATAAGACCAAGGCACTACATCTGCGTCAGTCCGACTGCTTCATCGGCGGGGCAACAAGTACCTGTGATCCACTTGTAGACATAGTACAGAATGAGCAGGATCATGATAAAGTCGCTCCACACTTCTGCACTGCCGGCAATAAACGCCCCCAGTGTGGGAATCACAGCCAGCAGGATGGGCCATGAGATTGCTGTCGAGAACTCCTCCAGAGGCTGTGCCGTAGGGGGTGTTTTGGGCTGGATTGGTGTACGAAGAAACGATCGCTGGCGAGTAGGCTTGCTGGGAACGCGACGCTGAGGCACATCGTCCTGGTCCTCTTCGTAATAGGTCATAGGTAAAGTGAAGAAAGAAAGTACAAGAGAAGCAGAAATGCGGAGGCCCAAAATATACTCGGAATAACACTCATAAAACAACGGTCAGCAGCCCTGCTTGCCCCTCTTTTTCTATGGTTCCGCCAGCATATTGACGGAGCGTCATTACCCTTAACGATCCTAGTCCTATGTAGGCAGTGTACAAAGGAGCCTGTACGCTCTTCTGTTTTATGCAGACTGCATGAGTGCCTCCCCATCAACATATATATATACATATACATATAAATATATATATATGTGTATATCTTACTACGCCACGTTATACATGCAATTCTACCATGTTTGCTCACCTAAAAGATACCATGGCCTGTATTTAAAGCTGCCTAGGTCCAATTAGGTCTTTTGGGTCATTGTTGCCATGACAATAGATAGTCTTGAATAGAGCCAATTTCTGTGTATATTTAATAAATAAACAAATAAACCATTTTTTTCTTTGTTTTGTTCAACATGGCACTGAAGTTTACGGATCGTTTAGCATGCTGATCAGGGGAGGGGATTATTGTCCTACAGGCCGCCCTATTTTTCTCAAAGCCGAATATGTTTTCTTGAGGCTCACAAGGTGTATTAGGACCAATTTCTTGCCAAAATGGACAATTTTTTTCTGGCCATTAGACAATGGATAGCTAAAGGGCGTATCTTTTAGTGTTTGGAATCCATCATTAAAGAGTCTTAAAAGTATTAATGCTGTTACACTGTAAAAGCACGCTAATCAAAAAATACCAAACTACAAAAAAGATGAAGATATATTTTGGATCTTTTTAAAGCCATTGATTTAATTGATCTTTAAGCACAAATCATTATACCTTTTAAATACTAATAACAATAATAATAACAATATTATTATTATTATTAAAATCATTTTCAAACCAGTTGAAAGAGGTCTTGAAACGGACACTTTGTATCGGATCTTGTTGGTATCACAGGATACAAATATTTTATATGAACGTTTCAGTATATCTTGTGCGATCCATTAAAGTTGGAACAAATTCACAAAGGGATTCTACAGGATACAAGACCTTACTGTTCATGATTCCTCTATTCTGTAGGGTCAATGGATCTTCATCCTGCAGAAACTGTAAATATAAAGTCTTTGGCCAGCCTGGCTTTACCAACAGATGGTCCAAGCCATGGGAAATTAAACATTGGTTTTTATGGTGAATGGAGATGGAGATGGGCTTCTAAATGGCAATTCTAGTTTTCTGGAATGCATAGTGTATATAGAGCACTTGATGTATAATATGGGTTTATTAAATAAAATGCGGGTTAAAGTGTTTCGTCAAGCAAAGATGCATCGTCCAATAATGCAATGGCAGCTCCAAGGCACCAGCCAGTTTCCACACCATCAATCTTTTTTGCAATGTTGATTATACGATCGTCAGGGATCTCATAGCCGTGTGCCAGCAGATTGTACATGTATGTGAGATCAAGACACCATTCAGGTCTGCCTTGCATCTCTTCCCGCAGCTCCACATCCGTCACATTCTCGAAAAATGCACCTGAACAGACCTGTTTGGTAAGGCTGGCCAGCTCAGGCAGGCGGAATTCCAAGGGAAATCCAAGCGGCTGTGTGCGGTCAAAGAAGTAGGAAAAGATGTAAATGGGTCCATGCTTAAAGGTGTCACCTAGAGGAGGCTGATGGACACCATCAAATGAACATGGCATCTCAGGGCACTCGGCCTCTTTGTTAATAGCAATCTTGACCGTATTAGCACACGAATCATAGGATCCCTGGCCGATAAAACGCACAGTTTTAAAAGACCATTCAAGGTCTCTGGGCAGACAAGGGTGATTGTGGTCTTGGTTTGTTGTACTGGTGCTAATGACATTATCATGGATTCGTTTACGCATCTCCATAAGCCCATATCCAAGGTACGAGTGCTGGTACAGCATATGGTCCCGTCCATTATACGTGAGCAGGTATTTGTGATCCCCAGCCGTTAGAGCCGGCAGGCTGCCATTTGGAAGATAGTCTGGTTCAAATACAATCTGGGTCGACCCTCCACCGAGATCAAACACAGCAGCCGTCGGTTGACGCTTGGTATTATCGAGATTCCCAAGAAGAAAGTTCACAGTGATCCAGGCATACACACCCTCATCCCGGCCGTCCATTATTGCCACGCCTTTTCTGCCACCCACAATTGGGAAAGGATATTCTGCCTCTAACCGTCTCCACACTGCTTCTAGAATCTCCTCACTCTTGGCATTTCCCAACAGACGAAGACCAGCCGTAGCCTTTACCGATATTGGGGTCATGGCCTGCAGACCTTTTGGGACAACACTCACTGCCTGATTCAAAAGGATATCCAAGGATTCGGCTGCCTTTTGAGGTGAGACATCGGCATAGGCAGATAGTCCTGGGATTGTTTGTGCAAACAAGGTTTCATTATGAAGACGGATTGGATCTTCCCGAGTACATTGGTGGAATTGATAGACATGAATGCGTGAACCAGCCGAACCGGCATCAATCATTATGGCATACTTGAAGCAATCTGTAATCCTAATGAGTAATCACGAGACAATTGGCACATTATTATTACCTGGAATCCTTTTGCCTGTTAATCTATCATAGGCTGCTTGGATCTGTGAAGGCGTTGCCAGATATGCAATCAATGCAACTAGGCATCCAATTATTGTAATTCCAATCCGCATTCCTGCGTGTTTTTTGTTCAACGATCTGTTGCCTCGTTTCTGAAAGAGTGTGTAAGGTGTTCTCAGACGTCGTAATCTCTTTTTCTTCGAGGATTGTTTGGTGCTACCCTCTTGTGTTTCTATTGGTACCGTTGGCTTTGGCATCTATTTGATTTTCTCTCTTGTCTGAAATGTTTCTATTGTTGAATTTGAGCAGGTAGTTTGGTAACGGCCTGTTTCAAATGCCGAATGTTGTTCCAATAGTCGGTTTAAATAAATCAATGGATAAATCGATAGATAGGTTGGTGGAATAGATGTATTTCTTTGGGGTGGTTTTTTTTTAAAGAGTATCATAAAATATATAATTTATATAGCAAAAAAAGTTTTCGATTATATGATAACAATACTATATAATCCAGGTAACTAACTACCTAACTAACTAATGTTTGGTCCATTTCATTTTTGAAACGGTTTCAATATTATTATTATTATAAGTTGCTAACCACATTCAACTTTGCCAGACAACATTGGTATTTATTTATGTGTGCAAAAATCTGTGTCTTGATAAATTAATTGTATTAAATATTTGTAGGATCAACCCACAGTTTGTAAGATGGATGGATATTTAACAGTCTTTGGGCCAGCTCTTGGAGGCAAACACCTTCCACATTGTGCTAGATGTGACTTCATAGTCTCCATAGACGGGCTCAATTGCCCATTCCTTTCCGGTCAAGGACTTGAAGATGGTCTTCATCTGGGGGACAAAGAAGTCAAGGAAGACGAGATCGATGAGGGTATCGTCAGATCCGGTAGGCAGAGGGGAGGCAACGTATGTGGTGCTGTCATGGTAAGGGATCTGGGAGTGCTTTGTGTCATCACCTTTAATTACAACAAATGTTAGTTGGGAGTCATAAAGGTTTGCCATGAAACTCACCATCAGTGCCAAGGTCGTCCTTGGTGGTGTAACCTGGGGTAAGGACATCACGACGAGCAAGGTCGTTTGCGAATTCGTTTGCAATATATTGTTGGCTTTCAATGAACTCGGGCTGAGGACCATGGGGCCATACACTGCGCTTGGTGACCTTTTCATGGTTCATGATAGGAAGGACTTGCTTGACGATGCTCAAGGGAACCGCAGGGATGTACATGAAACGATCAACAAAAGGAGATACCTGGTACATGTTGTCCAAAGTAAAGGCCCCTACAAAATAAAACAGATTAATCACAATTGAAATCAATCACTTGGCCAACTTACCCTTGTAAACATCGTAACGCTGCGAGCCACTGTTGATGATAAAGTAAGGTGGGTAAGGGCGGGAAGGATCAGTGACGGCCTGGGGCAAGACCTCTATAGGATTGTAAGTAGACTATCCAACCCAGTGCTTTTCTTTGACTTACCATTGACAACAAGGCTGAGAAGACTGCTGTTGCTAGACATGGGGACAGCGGAGAGATAGTAGTCTTGGGGAGCACATCCAAGAGTAGTGGACAGGGTGAGCTTGTCGCGCCAGTTGGTGATGTTTTGGGAAATGTACTTTCCAAGAGGTGTGTCAAACTTGAACTTCTTGCTGTAGGGCTTTTGCCAGTGGCTATGCTTGGTCTTCTTTGTTTCAGCGGTGTGGTAGATATAGGTCTCACGGTTTTGGTCGAGGTAACGGCGATGGAAGGTGAGGTTGGAAGGCAATTTAGAGGACTGGTAACCATGCTTTTTGATGAACTTCTTGGAATCGGAAATTCCCTGGATTGTTCAAAATAAAATGTTTAGAAGAGTCGTAAAGAGGACATTGTACTCACGTCAACAGAGAAGAAGCCAATTGTCTCGAGATATCTGCCAGACTCAATACCAGCAGCCCAGGAATCGTAGATGGCAAAGTCACGGATATGGCTAGTCAATTGAGGTGATTTAGTATCTTGGCCCGAGATTCCAAAGAGATCATAATAACTTACGTGTGGCCACCCAAGATGGTGATGGGGATATAAGGATAATGCTTTCTAATGGCAGCAGTAACTGTCTGGAATTCACCAGTGTGGAGACCAATATGGCCAATCAAGACAATCACATCGGCCTTGTGCTTCAAAAGTGCCTTTTCAAACCAAGGATCACTGATTTCATCAGCCACAGTACGGACAACAGATGCATTTCCGTTTCCATTAAAGTTGAACAAGAAGCCAAAAGACAAGACGCGTGTGCCATGGGCACCCTCAAAGTAGGCATACTTGTCTCTAGAATCCAAAGTCAAGATTAGCCAAAGAATAAATAATAAATATACTTTAAAAAAAGTAGCTTACCCAAGCTGGACGGTCTTGTTGTTGGTAGCATCCTTGATATAGACGTTGGCAGCCAGGTAACGGCCCTTCCAGTGAGGAACAAAGTTCTTGTGGACATCCAATGTAATCTCATTGACTGAGGAAAGAAGAGTTAGAAATCACATTGATTGACAGAAGGATCTGCCAGACTTGACAGTACTCACCATACAGCTCGTGGTTACCTATTGATAGCAAGTCAGATTAGTTTATGCATATAATCTTTGTGGCTTTTGTGGAGTCTTACCAACAGAAAGCACATCGTAAGGAATGTTCTTTAACATTGGCTGGGTAACAAGACCATCAAGAGGTGTCACATCGCTCAGACCATTGCCTAGTTGACATGAATTAGTATGTGCTGTTAAGAGGTCAATCGGATAATAAGGATAGCTCACCATCATGAAGATCTCCGGTATCGACAATAAACAAGTCCTTTTTCAATTTATGTGCCTTTTCCTTCATTCTGACCTATTGTTTATATGAATATTTAGCTGGAATTCTGAAAAATTATGATCAATGAAACTTGCCGCGAATGAGTAGAAATCACCCAAATCACCATTGTAGGATTGTTCTGACAAATGACCCTACATATCCAATTGTTAGTACCAACCCAAACCATCTGTTTTGGTCCATTAGAATGCTAACCTCAAGCCAGCCTATATTCCAAGATTAGATTATCATCAATATATATTTAAAAAAAACTGGCTTTATAGCTTACCATGAGTATCTGTGGTGTGGATGAAATTGACGTCTCCCCAGTGGAGTGGGTTGAGATCCAATTTAGGGGTCTTTGGAACACCTGGCTGCTCGCGTTTCTGGACGTTTCCAGACGTGTGGGCAAGAACAGTGCCAGCCAAGGCCGACAGCAGTAGGAATCGATTAATCAACATGACTGCAAGTAGTCAGATAATGAAGAAAGATGGGATTTTAAAAAAACCAAAGTCCTTTTTATATAAAGCGTGAATTATAAAGTCATTGTTGGAATAGTGTGACCATGAATTTACCCAACTTTGTCGATTCTTACTATTTCGAGAGACGTCAATCTTTGAAGCACAACAACGGAAAGAGAAAGAGATAGCGGGTTATTACTTTTTATTTTCTTTTTACTATCTTGAAACACAAATAACCATTTATAGGCTGCATTTAGATGGTCTTGTCCAAATTATATTCATCATTCTTGATAAATTAGATCTGGTATTTGGTGGCAAATGAGTCAAGTCTATAGCACCAGCTCTAAAGAAGCTCTTTTTCTTTTCTTTTTAGTAGCAATCAGGTGTCCAGGTCTTTGTTTAAGATGCTGGGAAAGAGTAGTGCAAATGTGATTCTGCATGGTTAAACAAAGCTGCAAGGAGTATAGTAGAAATATTTATAGACTGCATATTAAGCCAAAATATACATGGCTCTGTTGAACAAATACATCTTTATTCTTCAATATCAAATAGTCAATACCCAATACTCAACAATCAATGCCAGCCATCATCATCCTGTATATTGTTTGGTTGCTAAGCAGAATAAATGTTCATAAGCATGACTCAAAATTACTTGCAAGATGTAAAGTTTAACGGATTTGATTGGAAGCCGAGTATTGTAAAGTACAAACACACAAAAGTAGTATAGACTGGTATAAGCAAAAGATAGTGCTCTTAACCTGATATGCGATTCGTAGACAAGGCAATATTGCCAAGGGTATCTCGGTTATACCGTTTTTTTAAGGAAATAAATGTAGGTACCTAAATATTCGGTCAAGTATACCTCTCAAGATTAAAGTAAGCAATCGGTCAAGAACACTCGATTATTATTGTCCCACAAGTGCTTAAGGTTTGATAACAAAAAAAAGTGATCCTTTCCTTTCTAGAGTCAATTCAAAACCCCATATTATATTATTATTACTTGATAGTCTATCATTCAATGGCCTGGAAAAGGTATCTAAACGACAGAGTTCAAGGCCATAAAGAAGTCCAATACATGGTCCACAAGATTGTATTTTTCAAAAGTTGGTTTTCCTAGTGTACCTGGATTTTGATTGGCAAAAATGTATTTTCTAATTTATTTAATTATTTATTTATTCGTTATTCTAGCTTGCTGTTATCATTGTATGATGTGATTAAAGAAGTATATCTGTCATACATCTTTTCAAGATTACCTTTTTTTCCACAAATACCACTAGTGAGTATCTTTGGGTAATTCTCCTTATTGTCCTTGGTTTAGATCCTAGAGTTAATTAAGCTTTTGAATGGTCTGCTTCCAAAATCTCTTGTAAGAAAATATAGATAGCTCTTGGAATAATTACACGATATTATTGTGGTGACATGTAATGTTACCCACAGCGAATAATATACCCATGGATTTACTGATAATTATAGTTATATCCATGGAAACCAATTTCAAACCTACACACTATAAAATCCACATTCTCCGTAACTAAACAATATTAGCAAGTAATTTTACTTTTTATGGCACATAAAATCTCTGTAAGTTTACCCTTTTTTATATTGTGATACAAAATATCATCTTATTCAAAAGTGACACAGAGTAATAATAAACTTTCTGGCGAATCGAATTAAAGCTTTTGTGCACTTTTTCATCTATTTCTTTATTTTAGTATTCTCGACAGCCCAATATAAGTTTGATGTTCATAACCCTTTGGAGACCATTGGACAGCTTGCCCCACGTTTCTCCTATTGGTCTGTTGAATATACAATTATAGGCTGTAATTGACACTGAAGATGGCTACACCGCTTTCCTCCACTGGGGGTTTTTTCCGTGCTCTATTTTCCTTCTCGCTGACTTCTCTCTTTGTCATGCCGTGTCAAAACAACTATTTTTTTCTTTCGCTCTCATGGGTGGCCTATATGCCTACAGGCGCCAGGCCTTGACACACCTACCAAATAAAATACTTTTACCTGAAGATTGCTACACAAAAGGTTTGTGATTCTTATCAAAAGTTGAATATTTGTTTTGGTTGGTAAGACCCACGTCAATAAACGTGGTTTATTAACAAGGTAGATGGGGGGTGGGCAAGATAATACAAAGATATAGCCCCGTCTGGGTTTCCTCTCAAAATATTGTTGGGGAGGAGAGGAAATTGAAAGGATTTGGAGATAGGTTGGTCTTTGAGACTAGAGAGAAAAGAGGTTCAAAGTAATTACCAGGTGGAAAACCCTGGGATTCTAGAATTGGTAAAGAGGTTGACCTTTTTATAGATGCTCTTGCCATTCTCCATTATTAAAAGTATCTGATCAATTGAATTACAAGTCTAGTGTGCTGTTAGGATATCATGTGTAAAGGTAGCCAGGTGCAATGGATCCTCAGTATATCCAATATTCTCGCTCGGGGAAGTCAGAGAAACGGTCTCTAAGCTTGTTTCAAGAGATGCAGTACAAAGGCCCCTTGTACCAAGTGCCATAAATATTTCAATCATCCCAAAAGGGAATAACATGAGCTAAAGGTAGCAGTGGTGTTGGAGTAGGGCCATGTGGGGAGTGGATAAGAGTATAGAATTGGTCACCAACCATCCTTGGAAGAGTCGCCTACCCGCCTCGAGTCAGATTCTATACTCGACTGTGACCTTTTGTTGGCATATTCTAAAGAATCGTCTTTTGTTACCATTGTACTCTCCACAATTGTGCGTTTGACAATGCCATGACATGCCAATCCGACAGCGATTGCATCTAAAAGGTGTGCTTGACCAGCGTCAGATGAGTGTGTGGCTCGATTCCCCAGTACTAGATATAGTCAGCGATGATGCCATGTTTATTGCAAGGTACTTTGTAAATGGTGTTTTATATTTTGGTGGCCAAAGAGTGGGAGCTTAGACTCGTATAAGTTGATTAATTGTGTGGCCATGGTGCCTTTGGGTTTTCAGAATTGTCAGTGTCTATGCTCGGGTCAATATTTGCATATACAAGGTCTCTAGTCCCAAGTGGCTCTTTTGAAACTTTACTTTGGGTTGATAGTAGACATAAAAATTAAAATAAAATGAAGTTGACATGGTTTATTAGAGAGGTTCCCTTTGTAGACATTTATTCAACATGTTGATAGAATGTTGCCTAATGCTTCAGGGTATAGATGGTCTATCTCGTTTGATATCTCGGCTATTCTTATTTTCAAATCATCGGTGCCGTTAAATGTGGTTCTCTTGACATTAAGCTCTATTATTGACCAACTTTTTGATCTGATTAGGCTTTGGTATCCTCTTTTTGAAATCATTTCTTTAGTTTCATCAGCTGTATGGATTAGTGCATTGCCCATAACAATATAAATCCTTCATTTTGGGAAATCGGTTGATGCAGTTTATTGTCTTTTGTAGAAATATTATGTAATGGCCAGTGACAATAGCTTTAGACGTTGGTTGTTTTCTATTACGAGCTCCATTGATTTTCCTCTTTGGTTTTGAATTGGGTAATCTGATCTCAATGTTCATCACACCCAAGGTATAAATTGCTTCAAAAATTGTGCAAGCTTTTCATGGAAAGACATTTGAATGATGTGGAAAGGCTCACAACGACGTCTTTTCTAGTCGCTTAGGGCTGCTTGTCAAAAAAAAAAGTTGAGCAGAAAATCTATAGCTTACCTTTTCTTTATATCACTATTTTTACCCTTTGCTTCCTTGGGTTTTTTGTGGTAATCCAAAAGTATCATTGAAAAGTGTGTTTATTCTTATTCTCATTATTTAAATAATACATCATTATCAGGGCTGTCAAACAAATGATATACCAAGTGGTCAAGATATATTCTTCACGGTGGACATTAACGTTGTCTCTATGCTGAACAGTGGAGTAGTAGCAGAACCTTTTCATAATCAAAATTCTTTTTTGACTTTTATAAAGACAGATCAAATGAACCTCTATGGTTTCGGTGCCTAAAGTGTCAAGATCCATCGGTTGTCCATCTCTGCTGATTTCCAGCAACTTATTTACTTTATCAATCATCAGGTCCAGGTTTTTTATGCTAAATTTAATTAAAATATATTTATTTATTCATTCTTGTTGGCTTCAACAGCAAGATTGGTAAAAGCGCCCATAACACAATAAAGTTCATTTTATGATTATATCTAAAGATGATCTGTAGAGTATATGATTCACATTAGTATCAATGTTTAGTTTAGTCTTTTGGTTTTTAATCGATAATTGGAGGTGATGGAAACGGTTGGATACATCAAAAGAACCTAATAGATATCTACTAAGAAAGCTGATATTCTGTATTTTTCTTTAGCTACTAAATATCATTGCAAAAACTGCCTTTTCTTTGCCTAGAATGCTAAACAAAAACAAAACAAAAAGAGTAAATCAACACTGGGATAGAGTTATCTGGAGCAATAAATCGACTTTATGATGCTCCAAGTGTGCAAAAATGTACAAATCTGGGGACTTTGGTCAGAAAAGTATAGCATTAAATGTGTGCGTTTTATAGTTCAAGGTGGCGAAAGAAAATATGTTGATATTTAGAGGTCTATCTGGTCTGGTATTGTTGAACTCATGTAAATCATCAGTGGTAAATTGGAACAATAGGGATAGAAGAATATACTTTAAAACACATTAGTTTCTCTCAAAGCTAATTTAGAGTATGAGCAAGACGACTCTTTTATCTTTCAACAATACAATTCTCCATGTAATCAAAGAAAAATCATAACAGAGTACCAAAAGAATCCATATTTGAAGGTGATAAAGTGGCCATTGTTTAGCTCTATTGAGAATATTTGGGTATACCTTGAGAGTGTGATAAGAACCAAAAGGCTCCCCTCCCTCCAAAGAATCTTGCTGAATTAATGTGCTTGGTAAAAGAAGAATTGAACAACAAACTTTTGCTCTTTATCCCAGTAAACTTTTGCACTGTGTCTCCACGGCTGAAAAAGAGAACAATAGAAATGACAAGCAATTGTTTTTTGTTTTGTTTTTTGCAAGAGTTACATTTATCATCAGCCAAACTATGGAACTGTAACAAATTGTGATCAATGTTTATTATCACAGTCTAAATATGGACCATGCACTGGAACATGAGATGAAATTCTTGATTCCATTGCTACTTTCCACGTTTGTTTACGCCCACAAAGGATCGAGGGTTACTGCTGAATGCATCAAGTATAGTTAGAGTTCAATTATCGTCATTGAACAAGATTATAGGGAATTAGGGATACTATATCAGGATAATACTGCATCTCGACCCCAAAGAAAAACACACACACACACACACACACACACATTTATAAATATACTCATGTTACATCTCGAGGTTAATCAAGTATTGTTTTGATTTGCATACCTATTAGTATTATTAAGTTACTGGTTGACTTATTCCTTTTGAGCCAACTTGTTTGAAGATACAAAACTCCAACCCTGTTTGAATAAAGAAAACAACCTCGAGATTAATGAATATTTAATGAAAAATGAGCAATCGGGTTGGGTTTTAGGCAGTAACCGTCTCGTGGCTGCTGACTAGCTTCAAACAACTTCTTTCTTTTTCACCAGTTCTTTAAGAAAGACTATAGTGGTTATATACAAACACCTTGTTTGTGTAAATATTTATAGAGCTATTCTTAGTTATTTTGTTTCAATAATCTTATTTGGAAACAAGGGATCCAGAAAGTGATAAACTAGAAACCACCTTTTCTAACAAGGGATTACCACCTAGGCGTTCAATCTCTTTTCGCATATTGTCCTCCTTGATGGTCAAGAAACCTTCAACATATTCAAAGCTACCGGTGCGCCTAATGATCTCCAGTGCATACTTTTTGACTTCAATTGAGGTTGGCTTTTGGCTAATGATGTTGAGTAGCTGGCGGTTTGATCTGTCGGCTCTGATGGAATGGATTATTGGAAAAGAGAACTTTCCTTCTGTGATATCTTCACAGAACCCCTTGTTTTGAGAGTACTAGGGCACAAACACGTTTGTTAGTTTGTTTATTTATTTTGTGTGAGACCCAAGGCTACCTACCTCTTGTGATTGAAGGTTCATATAGTCGTCTCGTACTTGAAAGTGAATTCCAATCATATTTACAAGGGGTGTGTAGTCACTATGGGCTGAATAAGCAATTGATTTGGATCCCAAATAAAACCTACATTGTGCTTGTGCTGGCTGCCTGCATCAGACGGACGGCCAGACGCAAAAGTCCACCGGTCTCTATAGATATATTGAGTCAAGGGTTGGGTCGGGTCGAGAGATACATACTATTGTTGACCATGTCAATGTATTCTTGCTCTGTAGGACAAGTCAGAGAATCTCGCCAAAATAATTCGATTCCTTGTCCTTTGTGGAGATTGATGAGTTCTTCGGTGTAGACGGTAACCATTGTGGGATCATTGAGTTTGAGAATGTCCTGAAGGGCCAGGAAATAAACATAGTTGGCACAGTTGATGGATTGGGGTATTCCATAGATATTGTGGGCTACTGGAACAGAACGGCGCAGGACTGATGCATCCTGGACATCGTCAATCCTAAAATGAGTAGATTAGAGATGATTGAATGCAGAATTGAGGCGTACATTAGACTGGCCGTGTGAAGCATCTCAACCACTTTTGTGATTGCCTTTAGGGTTTCTTCAGACACATTGAGCCAGAGGTTAAAGGCTGATATTAACTTTGTCCGGACACTCTTTCCAGGCTGGGACAAGAGGTAGTAATAGGGCTCAAGAAGGATCTGCTGGAATAATAAATAAAGATGATTGATTTATAAAAAATGTTTGGTTTACTTCATCAAACGAGGGCTCCTGGGTGCTTTTTGTGGCTGTCATGTTTAGAGAAGAAGTGCAGAGTCAAGAGTGGGTCTATTTAACAATGAGATCAATCAGAATTAAATCCAGTATCCAAAAATAGGGATTTTATGATTTGCTATATTAAAATGGCTTGGAGACCAGAATTAGGTTTATTTTTTGGATTTTATATATATAAAAAATAAATATATATATAATATATATATACAATAATAATAATAATAATAATAATAACGACAATATATACTAGATGAGAGGATCGGCTATTGATGTATATATATGTATATATATATGTATATGTATATATAAGGGGGGGTTGTTAGCCAACCATGTCAACCATTGATACTCTCTAGATGGCTTACCCAGTGTTGGCCAGCGTGGCAGATAGCGTCTGTCTACTAATGGCCAGACCTGATTAGAGTCATATAGCTCAATAAACTGCTGGTCCATAGACCGAGATTTAGGATGGGAGAATCGCCTGTATTCATCAAAGATTGACGTGTGGCTCCAGTTTTGTACTTTACGGAGGCATCCTATCAGACATCCTGTTCGATGCTATAAAGATGTCAATTGCAAGCAAGGATATAAAGGAGATTTACCTTTCCCTTGTTGCAATGAACTAGCATTGGGTGGTTTCGCTTGTCTTTATTGTGTTAGCATAAAGACCATCAGTAAGATGATAGTTTACCTAGTATTGCTGCCAATGCGGCACTAATCTTGTCGTCCGGGACTATTATGATCATCATGATGAATTAAGAGAGATTTGTAGTCTTGAGCATCTTACTTTGTACAAAGGGTTCCTGCCAAACAAACAATATTTATCTGTGCAATTCTCTGATTATAATCCAAGAACACTCAAAGAGAGCTTTACCTTGTTTCCAGCAATTCCAAACTGAAGGAACTTGATGCCCTGTTCTTCTAGAAACTTCATGTTTTGTTCGGGATAATCCTCGAGAATCAGGGTTCTGTTGGCAATAAGTATTAAAGGGCTGGATGGTCATCAAAGACTTACAGGACACTCTTGAGCTGCAGTTTCTTGAGAAAACAAAAATGTTTCTTTTTGGGAAATGAACTTCGATAGACATGCTGACACACCATGTTAAAGTTCTCTGGTGGAATCAAGGCTTCTTGGTATAATTCTTGATCATCCTGAACAATAAATTCATTCATCCCTGTCCAGTTTGGATTGGATGCCAATACGGGCTGTGGGCGAGGGAACGAGGTGGTGACAGCAAGCGCAACTGTGGTATCCTTTTCCATCGTTTGGTGTTCTGCCATGAGATTATTTTTGGATACCCTTTTTTTATTTTATTTTATTTTTTGCATTGTCTGCATTTTAGGTATACACGTGATTCACTCTAGATGACGTGTTACAGTCTTTAAAAAAGACTGAATTGAATTGATTTGAATTGAATTGAGCTGAACTGAATGGAATTGTCCAATCATACATTATTAAGCTTTCCACATTCCTTGATAGTATAATTTCTACTAAAAGCCTGGACCAATCGATTGATGGGCTTGGTTGTATTGAGGATAAATAATAATGGGCTTCCATGCCAAGTAATTGTTCTTTTTTTTATTTTTGCAGACGATTTTATTCTCCTACGTAAGCAAATATTCCATAAAAGGCAACAAATTCATATCTCTGGCTTTCTTTCATTTCTCTTTGGGTGCCAAGATACATTTATATATATATATATATAATATAATATAATATAATATATATATTATATATAATATTCAATTGCCTACCTCTTCTTTCTCTTTAATAATTGTTCACTCTATAATGAGCAGATACCAAAAAGTAATCACCAATAAAAAATAATTGTCCGGCTCAATTCAACTGTTATTGACAAGATCTTGTTATAATTAACCCTTTTGTTATAGTTGTCCACACTTGATGATCCACTCGAGGTCCAACAGGCACTCAACAGCCATACGTCCTCTAGACAATCATTATCGGCCTCTCGTCCACAAGAAGAAGTCGCATTAACCGCACAGACCCAACAACGAAACGATCTCGAGGAATCTTTTGATGAACATTTTGATGATAATGACCACAGTGAATCCCAACGTTTAATTCAACCCAGTTACACACCCTCGACATCCAACGTCAGTTCTTCAACCCCACCCTCAAGGCAGCCAAGGACATCTATCAACAATCGTCCGGCAGTCTTGCCTGTCAGCAACGATGGAGTGTTCTCCAACATGGCTGCGAAACCTGAATCTGAGAGAGTCAAAGTATACGAAACCCCACCTGTAAGTCTTATTGGGTGAAATTTGAATGGACTCTTATACATCACAAAAGGCCTATGATGAAGCTGCGGCAGACTCAACTCCACCCTACTGGCAAACAACAATCATTGCTCCAGCGGGCATGGGCGACTATGTGATGGTCGAGGGCATGCCTGTAGGAAACATATTAAGCTTTGTGTGGAATCTTCTTGGTACGTGGGCAAATCAAAAAAGAAAAAGGGTTTGTTGCACCTAATTTACAAGTTGTTTGAATTATCATTGGAATCTCTTAGTCTCGGCAAGCTTCCAATTTGTTGGCTTTATGCTCACCTATCTCCTACACACCTCACATGCTGCAAAGGTACTGATGAGTCAAGTTTGTGAATCATATCTGTCTTTAACACTTTTTGCTTGTAAATCTTAGCAAGGCTCTCGGGCAGGTCTCGGCATTTCATTGGTCCAGACAGGCTTTTATATCCGTAGTCGTGAGTGTCAATCTATTTCTTGGCAGCCATTATTATTTGCGTATGATAATCCATCTAAATGATCTGCTTATCTAGGTGGCTCATTGAGTGAAGGATACGATTATGTAGACGACAATGGAAATCCCCAGACAAACGATACCGAAGACGACGAGAATGCAAATATCATTGCCTATTTACTAATGATGTTGGGCTGGTTTATCATCGTCCGTTCCGTGGCTGAATATGTCAGGGCACGGAAGATGGAGAGAATCATTGGGGCTGAGCCCAGTGCTGAATCCATGGTTTAGCTATCTATTAATCCCAACCTCTTCCTCTTCTTCCTCCTCCTCCTCCCTTTTTCTCTCTCTCTCTTTTTTTATTATTATTATCAAACCATCAAGCTCTTTCATTAAATTTCAATGTAATCTCTTTTACTTTTTAACCAGTTCTTTACGTTCAGCATAGAGTGCCTCTGCCCACGCCTTGACAACAGGATGCTTAAACTTGCCTTGAGTAGAATCAAAGAAGGACTGGAGATCCTTACCATCGGCTACACCAGATTACATTAGCATCTCATAAACAATCTCGTTGATCTTACATTTCTCGTACTCCAGGGCTTGTACAATCATCTCAAACTTGTCGAGATCCTTTACCAACAAAGCCTCGGGTGTAATCGCCTCTTCATATTCATTCCACAACCCAGTCATCTCTTGTGCCATATCTGTGTCACCCAACAGAGTCTGGAATCCATCCATGGCACTCTATATTGATCCAATTCAGCCCTGGTTCTCCACTCGTCTTATTTACTTGCCTTTTCCATATCAAACTTGTCCTGCTTACTGACACCAGCATGGGGTGTGATGTCTCCCTAGTATTCAGATTAGATATCAAACTGTTGAGGGTTGGCTTGTTGGCCCTTTGGCCCTTTAGCTTTTTAGCCCTTTAGCTTACAACAACAGCCTCGGCAAGGTCATGAACAATCGCCATCTTGATACACCTGTTCAGAACATGTAAATTGGCTGTAAATTATCAAGTCCATTACTTGTCTCTGTCAAGCGAAGGATCATTGATCAGCATGGCCATGACTCCCATTCGATGCATGTGATCACCAATCGATTCAGGTCCCTTGACACCATAATCAATCCAGCCAGTTCTCTTTGTTCTCTGAAAAGCGTGTCAGCCATATTGTTCCTTTGGATATTTTAAATCTTACCTTGAGCTGCTCGATTGTGTGCAAAAAGCGAATTACACTGACAGGATTCGATTGGGACATTATGCAAGATCAGTTGAAGAAACACGAAAAAAATATATCGCCTTGTTTACATGTATATTCAATAGACAACTCCGTCAATTATGATGCCAATGATTATTATTATTATTATTATTATTATTATTTTGAAACATTTATGTATATATATATGTATATATATTCTAATATATTATATTTTGGATATTGAATTTGTCTATAATGCACACATATATATATCTAGATTATTTATTACAAAAAGTTCAATCCAATGCCCAACTGAAGACCTCTTCTGATCTGATCTCCTCTTGCTGCAGTCAAAGGAATACAGTAGTTTAGTTCGATACGAGCAATGCTATGGCGGAAGATGAGGCCAAATCCAGTTGATATACTAGGTGACTCGGCAAGGGCATGGAGGCCATCCTGTGCATTAGCTCCTAAAGTACACGGTCAATATAATCCAATTGATTCTACTGCTGCTGCTGTTTTTGTTTTTTCTTGTACCTGTCTTTAATGGCACAGATGAACCTGCATTGACAAACAATTGGGCTCTCAAGGGCTTCTCTTCCAGCTTTGGCAGAGGAGCAACCAGACTGACGCCTGCAGACCAATAGGCATCACCACCCAACGCATCGCCTATCATTATTTCAAGACATTGTAAATCAATTGAATCTTTGGTGTTTAGACTAGACTCACGGTAGTCGCGAGGGCCAATTCCTCCAGTCTTGAATCCGCGGACAGACAGAGGTCCACCAATGTGGAATCTATCAGAGACAGTGGCTGCCTTTGGATCCTCACTGAGATTGGCCAGCCAGCCAGCTCTTAATCCCAGGCTCAGTACAACACCAGGATGTATTCCTACAATCTCATCTTCCTTGTTCTTTAACAGGCTTCCTCCTCCAAACTGCTGGTGCACCTGTGCCTCTAAATCAACCTTTGCAAAGTTTGCATTTCCAATACCCATCACACCAGCCAATTCCTGAGAGCAGCGAACATAGTGGCCACGGGTAGGCAACAGCATATCGTCGCGTCGTTCACGAATAAAGGTATGGTTGATGGAGGACTTTAGGGACTGGCCAACCTGGTTACGGATACTATGGGCCAGGGTCAGTCATATATTGGCTAGATTAATGTGTACCTGAGTGAGGCAGTATCGGCAACCTTGTCGATGGATCTCCAGACACAGTTGTAGCCAAGTTCATGGAAGCCAAAGCGAGAGAGTGTCTAGGACGATTAATATCACCCCTGGAAATTTCAATTCTTACCTTGTAACGCAGACCAACACCTCTTGAAAGCTCCTCATAAGAGCTCATTATAACATTGTTCTGCAAAACATGGTGTGCATTGATGTCCAGTCTAGAATCAGGAGATGCATTGACAGGTTTGGCAAGCGAAAACTATACAGGCTGTAAATATCTGGTATCCACACACACATATATATATATATACTCGACTCACTTGGAAAGAAGAGCTATTTCTTGTGCCAAAAGAGGCCACTGTCTCGAGTACTTCTGCGCCACCAAACACATTGCGCACTGTGATGGATCCATTCTAGATTGATCTCAATTAGATCCAAACGCCACTATTGTTACCCTTATTATCTGGTTTACCATGTTGCCTTCATTGTTGCCAATCTCTGTTCCTGTCTTTATAAAGAATCTGCTCTTTTCTTTTACTTGATAAACCACATTAATCGACCCAGGTGCTGCTAGGGGATCGCTATCCGAGGCTCGATCCAGCAGGACCTTTACTTGCTCAAACACGTCCAGACGCATCAATTGGTCTGCCACAAGCTGAGACTGGTTCACTACATCGGCCACTGTTTTTGAATCCATGATTTTTGCGGTTGCAGTCTCGAGAAACGAAGGGCGAGTACGAATGGCACCGAGAATACTGACGGCATTCACATGGGCATTTGAACCAGCAGTGTCGCTCAACTGATTGTCGAATTGATCAACATTGGACCAAAAAATATAAATATATATAAAAATAAATTACCACTTGAAACAGGCGACGACCGGCTTCCTGTTGCTGCAAGAATGCTTCTTCTTCTTGGGAATTCTAAAAGTAAACAATGGTTAGTGGCTGCTAGATTCTAATGGTATAGACCCACAGTTGATTCCATAATCAATACGAAAAAAAAGAACAATCTAAAGGGCTCTTGACTTAATGCTGATGAATAGAGCTGGAATTTTGGAGCCCTAAAACAACTGTCCATTCCCCAACGTCACCCTGGCGGATTTCTAATGGCCATGAAAATGTACAATTAATGCTGATTTTTTATTATTTTATTTATTATTTTACTATTTTATTTGATGATTTCTCATGGACAGTAGGCCCAAGATTCTCCTGGACAGCAAAATCGTAAACGGTGCCAATTGATCATACAATGGTCTGCAATAAATTATCAAAGAACCGAGTATTACCTTTGTTGTTTGCATTAGAATGCAACCTAGCCGTAAACTGCGACGCTGTATCCAACCCCACTTTCTATTTTTGGCAACTTAAAGAGGTACTAGACACCACTCTTTTTTTTAAATATATATATATATATACCAATCCTGTTCAATTGGAATCCATGTAAACTCTAGGCAACAATTGCATTTGCCTCCAACTTGCTAAAATTATTTCCTTTCTTGGGACAATCGTCACGTTTCACAGCAAAAATTTTCCTTTGCTGGCCTTGATTTTGATTTTTGTAACGAAAGATGAAAAATTGGAATTTTATTTTATATTTTATTTTTTTGACAGTCTAGATCTACTCTATTGATTCAAACGATCGATGGGCGTCACACCAACTACAAAACAACAGCCCAAGGGGAGCGGTGGATCTGCATTAAAGAGACTTAAAAACTCTTTGAGGGCAGCCGGTGTGGTTGGCCAGCAGTCGAAAGCCAGTCGGTCCAAGAAGGACCGCAAGAGAGGAATCCCTTCTGAAGTTGGCAAGAACGATGTCAATCAAAAGCTGGGATTGATCAGAGGCGAGTTTAATCCCTTTGAAATCAAGGTCAATCGCACAAAGTTTGACATTGTCGGACGCACCGTCAAGGGCACTGTCGGCAAACCCACATTGAGCAAGCAGATTGGTGAAGACAATGTAAGCCATTACCACAATTAGTCCCGATCCAAAACAATTTACTGACTGTGGATTAGCGCAAGAAAACCCTGCTATCTGAATTGCGTGGAAAGAACCGTGTGGGTGGTATTGTGGATAAGCGTTTTGGTGAGAACAACCCTCACCTGGCACCCGAAGATAAGATGCTGGAGAGATTCACAAAGGAAAAGCAGGTAGGAGGATCAAAGTGGGGATTATGGACCGAATACCTGGTTACTGACGATCATTTAGAGAAATGCTCGCTCGGGTGGATCCATGTTCAATCTGGACGATGATGAGGAGGCCGATTTGACCCATTATGGCCAATCTCTTGGTGATATGGATGACTTTGACGATGCTGGTCTGGAACTCAGTGACGAAGAAGAAAATGGCCAGCTTAACCGCAACATTGTCAACAAAATGCACTTTGGTGGCTTTGAAGGCGACAAGGAGAATGGTGAGGATGGTGAACGTCACAAGTCAAAGAACGAAGTCATGAAGGAGATCATTGCCAAGAGCAAGCTCTACAAGGTAAGACACCGAGACTTTTTGCTGGTCAAGGATGGGTGGATCATCAAGGTCAAATTTGAACTGACTCTGTTGTGGTTGTATAGCACGAACGTCAGAATGCCAAGCAGGAAGATGAGGCCATGCGCCAGGACCTTGATTCCGAACTGGATGACATTAGAGGACTTTTGAGCACTAAGCCTAGTGCAAGAAAGCCCCTTCCTTCCCAGAACATGCTGTTTGCAAAGGTAACCAGGGACTCTATCTAGCAACCTGACAATGCCTAACATCTTCTTCTTTTTTAGAACGAGCATGAAGAAAACAAAAAGACAGAAGGCATGGATGCCGATGAAGAGCGTGAATACGATGACTATGACAAGGCACTTCGCGATCTCGCAAACGACAAGCGTGCCATGGCCACCGATCGCACAAAGACAGAAGGAGAGATTGCATTGGAGGAAAAGCAAAAGCTTGAAAAGGCAGAACGTGCTAGAAAGAGACGTATGGAAGGTCTTGAATCTGATGAAGAAGAGGAAGGCTTCAAGGCCAAGCGCAAGAAGAGAAAGGCCGCTCCTCAGGGCGATGATCTTGGAGACGATTATCTTGCCGAATTGGAGGGTGAAGTCAACCGTCTTGGCCGTGGTCTGACCCTTGAGGATATCCAAAACGGAGTTTTCCCCTCTTCTGACGAGGAAGATGAAGATGAAGATGAAGATGAAGATGAAGACGAGGAAGATGATGAAGAGGAAGATGATGAAGAAGATGATGAGGAGGAAGAAGAGGAAGAGGAAGAGAGTGACATTGAGGATCTCGAGAGTGGTGACGAGGCACCTGTCTTTAACGATGATGAGGATGACATGAATACCATTGGTAAAAGTGGAAAACTTGTCAAAAAGACTGCCAAAAAGACTGCTGGAAAGGTTGAAAAGCGCGAGGTTCCCTTTACCTTTGTCTGCCCCACAACACATGCCGAGTTCCTAAAGATCATGGAGGGCCTCGAGGTTGAGGATGCCGACTTGGTTGCCAAGCGTATCCGTGTTCTCCATCACATCAAATTGAACCCTGCCAATAAGACCAAGATTGCAGCCTTTTTGGGCGTTTTAGTAGACCATCTTGGATACATCGCCTCTACAGTCACACCTCTTCCCACACAAACTTTGGACGCACTTTGCGTACATGTGTTTGAGATGGGCCAGCAGGTTCCAGAGGCTGCTGCTACAGTCTTCCACGCAAAATTGCAGGAGATGCACACCACAATGGCACAAAAAATGAGCCATCAGAGCCCATCATGGCCCGATATCGAAGAACTTACAATCCTGCGTTCTCTCGGCCAGGTGTTCTCTACATCTGATCTCTCACATCCCATTGCATCACCAGCAATGCTCTTCATGTCCCAAGCACTTGAACAATGCCGTGTTCAGAGTGAGATTGACCTTGGACGTGGCCTATTCTTGACCTTGCTACTCTGTGAGGTAATTTTCTATAGTTGTGAATATGCCTATATGCTTCCAAATCTAACTGTCTTTACTCTAGTACCAATCTGTCTCAAAACGCCTATTACCCGAAGCACTCAACTTCTTGCACCGCTCGCTTGTAATGCTGGCACCCAAGAATACGTTCCAAAACAGCGTACCTGGCACATTCCCACTCACAGACAATGCCAAGCTGGAGATCAAAGACAGCACAGGTGCTGGTATCGAGACCATCGAATCTCTTGATCTTGGCAGACTGGGAGATGAGAATCTTGAGAATGAGGAGGGCAGCAACAGCATGCGCCTGACCCTACTCCGGTCTACAATTGCACTGTTTGAGAGATTCTTGCAGCTCTATGCCTCCACATCTGCTCTTGTTGAGCTCTTCCAGCAAAGTCTAGACATTGTAACAATCTTGAAGACAACAGGATCATGGCATTTGGATATCGAGGTAAGGAAAAAGAACGGATAAAACAAACTCTGGGTATTTTGTTCTAAAACCCGATGGCTAGACTGTATTGAGCGAGCTTGGTAGCCGATTGGAACGCCAAATCAAATTCTGTAAAGACAAGCGAGTCAAGACACCCCTGCGGATGCAGCTGCATCGACCCATACCCATTGCTCAACATCTTCCCAAATTCGAAAAGGGTTACTCTATGGATCGCCATTATGATCCTGACCATGAGCGTGCACAGGCCAACAAACTTGCAGCACAGCATAAGAAGGAGAAGAAGGGCGCACTACGGGAATTGCGCAAGGATAACATGTTCCTGGCCAGAGAAAAGGCAAAGGTCCGAAAGCAAAAGGACGAGGATTACAACAAGATGATCAAGGGAGTCATGACCGTACTAGAGGGTGAACAGGGCGAGCAGAACCGCCTGGACCGTGAAAATAAAAAGTAGAAATTTAGGAATGGTATATTTTGCATTATAAAATAAAATAAAAATAATAATTCATTAATATTTTCATAGAACATTTGGCTTAAACACTACTGTTCTTTGAGCTTCTAGATTGAACATTTAAAATGTGGCGCCGATAAATATAAGGATGAAGGGATAAAACATTATGGCCAGGGCAAAAGTGTGTATAAGAAGAAGTCTCTGACATATCTGTGCTGGGTGCTGACCTCAAAGAATTATAGAATTCTAAAGAGTGATCTATCGAACAAAAACCGGACAATCATAAATAAATATAAAAGGAGTTTGGTTGTACTCAAATAACAGATCTTCCATGACTTTCTACAAGCTGTGTTCTATGAGAATCCAAGATGGGGTTTTGAATATTTGGCTATCTATCGGCGTACAAGTCCAATTGTTCCTGGACAAATGTACAAATGTATATGTATATATATGTGTGTATATATATATGTATATACATATAAAATATGGATTTGTATCTGATAGGGTAGGACGATTCAAATTACAAAATGAATCCTATATATATATATATAAATAATAGTAATAAGTATTACACAGTTCAATAGGAGTTTGAGGTTGATTAAATATATACATTTTGACATGGACACAATCAAGATTACCGAGTGTTACCTTGTGGCTCACATCCAATTGAACTCTCACGATTCTATTGACATTTCAGTCAAGCAAGATCACCGATTTCCTGCCATCATTTGGAAATCTTATTTGGAAATACGAGAATACAAATGAGGGGGGCTTATGAATCACTTTATTCTTATTCTTATTATTATTATAATTTTGGGACGATCATAGATTGACAGAATTCCAATTGAGAGAATATTCTGGTTGCAGGGTTCCGATTGCTTTATGAGCAATATTGGCATTTGAACTTTTTGCCAAAACTACCATTGCCTTGGAACATCTCTCTATTTTTATATAATAATATTAGCTTCAACCTGGCGTGTGTAACTGACTCTAACCAAGCCTGTACATCTCTGCCCAATTCTTGGTTTCCGAGTGTCTAAATATGGAAGGATCAACCCAGTTTGTGGGTTATGGCCAGTTGGTATTTTTCTGCCTTTCCTTAAATTGCAATACAACATTTGTATCTTTATGCTATTTTATTCGATAATAATTATAATTATAATTCGCTAGCTATAATGGCCATACCCAAAAAAAGAAAGAAGAAAAAAAAAAAAAAAGGTCCAGAAGGATATTTTTGATAGACAATCTAAAGAAGAAGAAAAATGATGGGTTTTTTTGCCTTTAGTCCAAGGACATTTACAGATTTTCTGTTTATGTAAAAATACAGATTTATGAAATTTATGAGATTTATACTTGACTTGGCCTGTTTGCAAATTCTATACGATTTGTATGATATCATGGTTTAAGGCCAACAAGGGCGCTATTGTCTCCGATAGTCCACATGACATCATTAACCAAAGTCGAGCCCTGCATTAAAGGTTAAATGATCGCCGCCCGTTGAAAGTATATATATGAAATCCTTTATAAAGGACCAAACAAAAATTATCAGAATTCCACAATTCTTTCAAACATTTAAATAACAAAATGCAGGCTGTCCTAAACGAAGGTAAAGACATACAAAAGATTAACTGTCATCTTTACTGACCTTTTCAATAGATCACTCTCATGCCCTCTCTACGCCTACCCGCTTCCTGCTGGAATGCGGTGAATGGAACTTCACCCCAGGAATATCGGGCATGACAACCGAAATGAACCCATTTGACTATCATTTCCAAGGCCAGGCCGCAAAGAACCCCCAGAAAACAGAGCGCAACTGGGAGCCAACTAGTCCTGTCCAGGACACTTCTTCTCAAGCCAGCAGCCCGACACCCTCCTCAAAATCCGCCGATCCCCCATCACTATCCCCCCGCCGGCGTTCACTTAGTCCACCCAACCAATTACAAGACTCCACACTGATCTTCAAGCAGGAGAACGGGATCCCAAAGAAGAACACTCGCTCCCGTCCCAAGCGTTCCACAAAGATCAGCTACAGACAAGATGATTCAGAAGACGACAGCAGTGACACAAGCTCAACGAGGTACATGCAGACCATTGTGTCCAGCGGGCGCAAAAGACGCATTGTGTTTGAAGGAGATGACGCCGAAGAACAACGCAAGAAGTTTCTGGAGCGCAACCGGGTGGCAGCCTTCAAATGCCGTCAAAAGAAGAAGAAGTGGATGCAGAACCTCGAGACACATGCCGAACAAGTAACGAACCAGAACAAAGAACTCCAGACAATAGTGGCCCAGCTGAGAGAGGAAAGCATATTCCTCCGTAACCAGCTCTTGGCCCATGGAAACTGCGATTGTCCTGCTGTCCAGTCATATCTTCGCCAATCGTCTGCTCAATTGGACACCAACAGTCGCCTTCATTACCATTCACCCAAAGAACACCATTACCCAACCATCCAAGAGGTTCCTACTTTTGATCGATACTATGCATCCAGTCTACCCCCCACTCTTGAATGTCAGCCAGTACGGACTGGTCTCACACCCTTCCTTGGTCTCAATTCCAGGCCACCGACCGACTATTTCTCTCAGAAACACACTGCAGAGTAAAACGGCACACACACACACACACAAACACACACACTCTTTATGCTTATTCCATTCATTCTTTGCTAATATTTCATTCTTTACAACAACAACAAAAAACATACACTATGTATCACGCCAGACGTGCCTTTATGATCTTATTAAAAAAAAGCTTCTTCTTTTTTCTATATTTCTATTCAATTCAATAGTAATTACACTGATAATGATATATGGATGTATGGTGTACATAATAAAAAAAAATAAAAATGCCATCAATAATTTATGCCAGATTAACATGAACACATGTGACAGTGACAGTGAAACGGAACACTGACCAGGCCGTGATGTCAAATAGGATCTATTAGACTTTCCGACAAACCGAGAAAATTCAGATTTGATAGAATGCGGTTAATTTGTGTTTCAAGAATCTAGATTGTAAAAATAATAATAATAATAATAATAATAATAATAATAATAATAATTATTTTAACAAAAAAAAAAGGGAGAGTCTGGAATACTATAATTATTAGTGATAATAGTTATAATTATCATCACTCTGGTTATCAAACTACCAGACACACTAGTTTTGGCGCTAAATATCTAAAATATGGCGTGAGATCGAGTATTGTGATCAATTTATTTGATAAAGGAATACGCACTAGAAATATTTATGCATTCTATTCTTCACATAAATAATCAAACTAAAAATTACACTAAATACAGGATAGTTAAACGTATAATTTATTTCGTGAAATAATAAATTCACACTGAAATTCTATTTATGGGTCCATGCGTGGGTCTAACCCAACCAGAAGGGTGTTTTCTAGCCTTTCAAAACCTATAGAATTGTCATTTCACTGAATTTCGGCAGATAAGATAAATTGCTGTAATTATCCATATGATTACTAAAAAGGAAGACTATGGAGAAAGTATCTCGACCTATAATGATTTCCAGCAAGAAAAACATCTTGGAAATTCCAGACATTAATGGCTAACTGAATATCATAGTCTACGTCACGTTTAATAAACTGCCTCCTTTGCTGATATCTGAATGTATTGTATGATTACATTACATCTAGTATCAATTATTTATTCTTGTCAAATGAACATAAATCCTTCAGGGACACAAGCGCCGGCTCTCTAGCCATTTCAAACAAGTCAATCTAAGGAATTCTTGGCAAGGGAATCTAAATCTATATGTAATAGCCATCTTTCTGATCTTACTGTTGTATAGATAATACCCATGAATCCTATTAAATTAAACCCTCCACCACCCTGCTCTAACCATAAGGATATATTCCACAAGTTTTGATCATTAAAAAAAACAGCTGATACCTATTCAACATTTCGGTCAATTCTAAATATTAAATAAAATGGTATTCTTGCCTTGTAAGATGGTGTTTTCAACAAGAAAATGTCGGCTTATCATCCGTGAGTGCTCCGATCACCTGATGCACGGTCCTTGTTACACTGATATTCAACAACCAATTCTCTCACTATCAAATAAAAAAAACTTTTTGATTCTCATAACATATTGACCCTTTTTCTCTCTCTCTTTCTCTCTAGAAATGATTGTATGACAACACATTCGATACTAGACTAAACCGCGAGAAATCTTAAGTTATAATTTCCAAGTATGTCAAAGGCACTTTGAAAAGACCTGTGACGACCAATGTGGGACAGGAGTCTAATCTTTTGAAATATTTGAGCAAGAGAAAAAGGCGTCCAAAAGCATAGAAACAGGCTGGTTTATTAGGGCATGAAAAGACTAGAGAAAAATATCAAACCTTTATGGTTCAAACTGTCTTGACCCTGAGTACGGACGGCTAAAAGAGATGTTTAAAAAAGATATATATATACATATATTTGGTTTGTGTACTTGAACACCTGTACTTCCCTGAGTTGATAAAACATATATCTATGACTCAATAAGTTTATTCATGTAGAGAAACCATGGTTCAAAACAATGAAATCATTTCTGTTGCTTGCAATTTCTACCTGTAAATGTTTGATTTTTCTAATGGATTTTGGATCTGAAATCAGGAAATTGAAGTTTCGTGTATACTTTTAGAAAAATTGTTAAACGAACATTCTTGTGAAACAGCCTCTTTATGAATACTCTTGTGAAACCGAGCACACACGATGAAACGATTCTTGTTTCTTTTTGAATATTAAAATACACTACAAGATCGAAAACATTGGAAACCAAATGTGTTTTATTGGGTGCAAAAGTATATCAATATCTCATCTAACAATATCTCTGGTATGATGGTGTATGGAAACAAAAGGAACAATGACGGCATGCGTGCAATCTTAAATCCTAATAAACAACCGGAATTATCTCTCTCTCTCTCTCTTTTTGGCATTCATTCCAGCATCTTGTATTTTCTTTTACTAATCTTTAATATCTTTAAGTTTATCTTAAAAGAACAATTATCAAACTCTTGTTTGTAGATAGATAATTGTCTGCTATTATGAGCATTTATGAAATATGTCTATAAAAGATTGGCTATTTGTAGAGTTTAAAATTGGGAATAACATACACTGTAGTTTATCTTTCTTTTTATCTTGGCCGATAAGTATCTGAACAAGTTCAGGTCTTGTAACAGTCAGCATAGTAGAATACTTTATAGTCATTTATATTGGCTATAAACCGTGTAGAATGCGAAACAAAATTGAATCAAAACCATTTCTTTTTAATCAACATTAGTTTTACATTTTGAAGTCCAATAATAAAGTGGTATTCAAACATATACAATCTACCTGATTATTTATATAGAGTCAGAATTTTAAAACATACATTCCCAGGATATTCTTGGCACTTTACCCATCAACTCTTGCTGAAATCAACTCTTGCTGAAATCAACTCTTGATGAAATCACCTCTTGAATTTACCGAGAATCTTATGACAGCCTTTGAATATCCTTTTGCTAAAATCAATTTGTTTTTTTAACAAGTAGTTGTTTCTGACATCACTAGTAGTGTTTAAGCCACACATTTTTCTCGGTATTAGGTCTAGCCCTGTGCGGGGAAAGCTTTGGAGCAAGGTCGTAAGTGTTCTTCTTGTATTCTTTCAAGATCGTAAAGATGTAAATATAGCCATACTTTTTATTTGCCGCAATCAAAGATTTTTCTAGAGCATATTGGTGTAGCCGAACACCGCGCCTTCTTACCCCCTACTTTCGGCGGGAATAGTAACATTCCTTTGCGTATACATCTTGATAGATTACCACTCCGCGAACCAGCTAATTAGAGTCTCAAGTTCAATAAGACAAGGGCCTTTTCGGCCGGATAATACATTTTGACCTTTATATGAATTCCTAGTTTCAATTATCTGGTGGTGAAATGTTTTGCCATGATGGGAATCATTCCGAGAAGAGGATTAAACTTTACTGTCTTGATACCCAAGACTTATGACAGAGCACGTCTATTATATACAGCGCTAGTCACTGAAAAAGACAAGGGATCTTTGTGCTACAGATTTAAGACCCCAGACCATACTCGAGCACAATTTCCTGAGGAAATAATAAAGATAATAAATATTCTCAGGAAAAAAAGCACATTTACTTTATAAAACGCGTGTTGAGCATCTATAGAGATAATTGGCTCCCTTGACCAAATAGAACTCAGGCATCAAGAACAGTGAAAACTTAAAGGGACGGATAAGGACCATACAATAACAAGTGGGTATCCCAGGAAAGTGATCGAGATACTATTATGAAAAATAGTATTAAATACCATTAAACGCGACTGGGGGCAATTCTAGACTAATAAATTGTATTGATTCCTGGATCATCATATACGATATACAAATAATAATAACAAGAACGACCAGTTCGAGAATACCAAAGAAACTCTTTTACTGCCCAACAGGACAGCGTCACTGGCGGTCATTAATACCAAGTATGACCAACCATATCAAGATCGTCTTGCTTAATTTTCGGGACTTGAGCAGTTTTTTGACTAAATTTAGTCAATGTCTTTTCCCCCACACAAGACAACACAGACTTGACTTATTTACCATCTGAGAATCTCACACTGACGCAAAAAGTATACAGATATTCATGCTGTGCACACTCAATCATGAAAACTGACAGCAGCTGTTATGTTACTAAAAAAAATCAACTCGACTTTACTGTCAAACTGGAGGTCTATCTATTTATTCTGTACTGATGCCAAAATATTCATTTGTCTGATACTATTATGTAGTTTATCAACAATACGACTTACTATTAATTCATACCAGTCGAGCTTTTTAAAACGCATTTCTATTGCTGATAATAAGAGAATCTCCATGGTAATAGAAAATATTGTTCAAAGACATAATCTACTGGCATTTTTGTATTACTTAATTGAGAAGAAACATATGATATAATGCTTCAGCATATATTATTGTCGATATTTTACTATGGTTAGATTCCAATCTACTCTTGGCCTAGCTATATCAGATTTGTTCTTTGATACAATACGCACTGTTCTCAAGAAAAACTCTATCCTACCTAATTTGACACTATCTTAACACAAACAGATCCTTTCTCCCTTTACTGTTTTTTGATCTAAAAGTACCTAGCTTCAAAAAAAATTCCATCCCCTATTTTTTGTGTCATACATACATTTCTACTGCTTATAAGCTAATCAGCTTCTAATCCTGTCATTGCATAAATACTACCTTTCGTAGCAATTCTTGACTAATTTCGTAGGATAAATTTTATATATACAATACTTTTATATGCAGCAATGATATTGATGGTTACATTTTTGCTGTGCATACAAACTATTATACTTCAAGGAACCTATGTGAGAGTATTATCTTTATTTCCAACTCCTGGCTATTTGTAAAATTCTCTTTTTTTTTTATGATAACAGATATACCCCATATATTATAACTATCTACATGAGACTATCTATATTCTCATTAAAAATTCTCTATCTCAAACCCTACTTCTTCTACTATACTAAATTATATGTTGGAATAGGTAAAGTTATTATAAGTTTATTTCTTTATATATTTTATTTTATTTTTAAAAATAAATCATCTAACTGTAATTAAATCTCTAATAAACTTTGTTAATAGATTCTAATAATATCTTTTATGTTCGTAATATAATATTATTCTCTTATATTAGTATTTATAAAGATAATTAGAATAATTAGTTTAAATATAAAATAATCATATCAGATCTTTAATAATTAAAATAATTTTGCTAATTAAATATTCCTCAAAGCAAATTATAAATTAAAAGTACTCTGTTATCTAATTCTCTCTTTTAATATAAATAGTCTATTTATACCTTTTTATTTATCTATAAAACTAGTACAAGTAAAAGGTATATTTATATTTATTTAGCTTAAAACTTAATTTAATATATATATATATAATTTAATTTATTAAAAGTGTTGTAAATGAGTATTGATCACTGCTGAATCTGAGAGTAAGACTGAAGGATAAAATAATATCCTCAGCTATTCCAGTCAAACGGATCTGGCTTTATGAGATTATCCAATACACAGATCATCATACACATAATTGATTATTATTTATTATTATTATTGTTATCACCATAATATGGGATATACAGATATACACATATTTATCTAATGGCATCATCATATTCCATCTACATATTTCGTTGATTATATGAATACTTGATTGAGAGACTACAACTACAATGAATTAATAATTCTAAAAACATTACCCAAGTATCTGGGTCGGAATATTAAAATATTACCAATAGCATAAATGCTCTTCTTTACCAAAGCTCTCTGGCTGATCTGACTGGAGAAGTATCATATCAATAGGTCTCTCTGGATCTTTCCAGAAAGACAATACTCCTGGAAGATGACTCATCGTGATAAATATTACCAAAGCATATACTGAATTATAAATCAGAAAACATATAAATATCAGTAGTTAGTTCTGTGTAGAAACATAACCTTTTTCTTTGGAATAAACACCCTACACAAGTTCTCACGAATTCTTTCGTATCTTTCCAAGTTTATTTCTACCCACAACAAAAAGTATAATATAAATATTGTACAAGTTAATATTCTACTAAAAAAATATTCTGAGCAATTTCAAAAATGAATTTATTTTGAACAAATACAAAATAAATTTGTACCGAACAAAAAACAAATATTGTACTTTTATGAATATTTTTTAGATTTGAATAATTTTATAAAAGCAGTATATATATATAAAAATTATTTTTAATAATTTTAAAAATTATATTAAACAAATTACTGTTATCTCAAATATATCTAATTCGAAGATATTTTGGTTTTTCTTATAAAAAAAGGATTATATAATTTATTTAAAAGATTTTTTTTAAATATGAAATTTGTACAAAATATGTAGAATTATTTTATTGGCTATAAATACATTAAAAAAGTATAAAAACCAATCAAAAGCCCGCTTAGCTCAGTTGGTTAGAGCGTGGTGCTAATAACGCCAAGGCCACAGGTTCGACCCCTGTAGTGGGCATTTCTTTTCGGTTTTTTGCATTTTTATTTATGTCGTTCCTGATCTGGGATGGTCTTCCTTTTACTATAACAAAGCCAAAAGGTCAATCCCACTGGGGAAACAGGAGTATACGTAAATGTCAAGTCTCGACTGGGTGTATCTTGCTAATGCTTGACTTAGATAAGTTTTGCAATAGATCACCACCAACTAGGACGTTTAGGATAAATAGGAATATAGAGAATTCAATGCTTTTTATTGATACAAATTGTTGTAGTACTTGTGCAAAATTTATAAGTGAGACTAATTGAACCGATTGTTATAAGATTGAAGATATATGTTTAGAGTAATAGCAATTGGAAATCTGATTTCCTGGATTTCTACTTGGAATGTCAACTTTCCCATATTTATCTCCTTGTTCACCTTTTCCTATGGCTTTTGTAGAGTATAATTAGTTGTAGCAAAAGTGAACTGGAAATATGCATAGATAAATGAGTTTTATTGTCATGAACTGGGAGTGATTTATTAAATATAAAATCATACACTTTATTGAGATTCACAAAAGTAGTTGTAGGAATATATATGGTTTTATGTTTGTTTCCCGTGAAAAGACAGAGCTAAATTAGATATATATATATACATATATATATATATCAATCTATATAATTTATTAGGTAGCGTCTCGTAAGTTTGTCACAAAATGAAACTATTTTCATGTTGTTGTTGTTTTTTTGCATCTATTCAATGTCTGGTTTCTTTGCCTTTAATTTTATAAAGATGATATACTCGAAATTTAAATTATTTGCTTGGTTTGCTCCAAGTATATATATATATATATATATATAAGCCCAAATACTTGAGAATACTATATTCAACTTGAGAGAATGACACATAGTGCTATATTTGTATTTTATAAAGTGACAAGGATATTTAATAAAAAATACAGCACATCAATGTGTTTTATAGCGTATATACATTCGAGAAGGAATAAAAAAAAAGGCTAAAGCAACCTTGTCCAACTACAAAGCTGATTCGAGTTATTTAAACAGCTGGGGAGAATTTCATCTCTATGGCTTTTGAGCTATCACCATTACTTTGTCCATTGTTAATATGGGATGTCCTAGAAAGAGTAGGAATACTTCCAGACCCTGATGAGGAAGCTGAAGAGTAGTCAGGAAATGTGCCTTGCCGTTTGATTTTTTCCATAAATCCAATAACACGAGCAAGATCCAAATCAGGAGGGTCACTCTCGATTGCTTGAGTCAAAGGTTTTACGAGCTCATCAATCTTATCAATAGACAGATTACAACAGGCTGCAATCAAACGTTTGCAATGCATTTCCTTTTCAGCAGCTTGTGTCTGCAAATGCTCGATCTCTGATTCTAGGTCTTTGTCATTCTGCTTGTAAGCTTCAACTCTCGTCTGCAACATTTGTATTTGGTGCTGTAATTGGTTTGGATCATCTGTATCAGCATCAGGAATGTCAAATAAAGCATCGATATCTTCGTTCTCATCAAAAGAATCAATCATATCTGGATGAGGGAGATCCTCCCGATCTTGGAGAATTTCCCCTAGTTCTGCCCACCCAGACTGAAGTGCTCCTTCAAGATCACGAATTGTTTGATATGTTTCTGAAAGTTGTTGAGATTGTGCCTGTCGTTCTTCCAAATTTTTTCGCGTCTCATCCAACTGACTTGTTACCCTCTGAAGTTCTTCTTGTGTCTGTTGAAGTTCCTGATCTTTCTCTGTTAGCTGGCCACTATACTCTTCGTCAAGTGCATCTACAATTCTCTGGACGGCTATCGATAGATTTGCAACCAGTTCTCAAGTTAGAAGATACATAAATATATAGAGCCAAAATTATTTGTAGCTTACTAGACACAATCTCACGCCCTCTTTGACTAGGGCCATAAGAGCGTTTAGCGTACATTGATGTTGGTGTAAATGTTTTGTCGGCTTTGGAGGTCGAAGGTTCGGCTATGTTTGTTCGTTCCTAATACAATTATATATAATGTTGGTTATCCCCTAAATTTAACACCTTGACCCTTACATCTTTTGATTGGTAGTCTTCGAGTACCAACCCAATCTTATTTTCTGTTTTACTATTGGCACCTGCTTGTATCAGCAAGTCAATCATCTCTGAACAATCAAGTCGTGCGGCAATTGTAAGTGCAGTGTCTCCCATGCTATCTTGTACATCAATAACCGATTTGATAATCCCTTGAGTAGTGAGTGCACGAATGATATGCCGAGAATAGAACAGAGCTGCATTCATTCGGGCATGTACACCAGCCGTAAGTGCAGCGTGGTGAAGGACTGTTCGACTCTTTTGATCTGCTATCCGGATAGAGCCTTCTAATACAGCAAGAATAGAAGGGAATGATTCATTGTCGTAGCTATTGGTTACCATCACAGCACGCATAAGTGGAGTCTCTCCAGCATAGTTTTGGCGGCAGATATCAGCACCCTTTGATACTAACAGTTCTACTGTCTTTATACGCGCCAGTGCTGCTGCCCAGTGTAATGCTGTATGGCCTTGGTCATCTATCACGAGATCAATATTGAAGCTAGATGAGGCATTACTGTCTTTTAGAAGTTCTGGAATGTGATCAGAGTTATCAGAGAGGAATATGGCCATGAGAATGCGACGATGACGTTCACTTGTAGATTCTTCTGGTGATGCTTCCACAACATCGGATGCAGCAGTGGATGCTAATTTAGCTTTCTTTCGTCCTCTTGTCTCCTCTTGGGCAACAGGAGTAGAGTGTTGCTGTTTTTGGGTTTGTGCATGACTATGTCGTGTGGACGATAAGTTGGAAGAACGATGGGCAGCTGATGATTTTCCAGGTGATCCATTAGTTGCATTTGACGATGAAGATTGTGTGTTAGATTGTCGTGGATCTACATATTGTTTTCGTCTCTGAGCAGCAATGGCTTGCTCTTTTGTGGGGAGTTGATCTTCCTCGTTTTCATTTGTTAGGAGAGAGATATCGAAATCGAAAAGAGGTGCAAGTAGATTCATGACATTGTATCGCTCTGCAAGTTCTCTGCCTTTAATACAAGGAATCCTACAGTAATGTTTAATGGATTGTAATTTGAGTAGGCCAGAAACCATACCATGTTCCCTGGTACTTTCCATAACCACCCTGGACTTTCTCATGCTCTCCCGAGAGAACTTCTCGCTCAAGAATCTTTGTGCGTTTGCCCTTCTCAATGCCAGCAACCTTTAGAATCTGAGTGGCATTCATATAAGAGTCTGCTCTTCTACGCATAACTGCAACACCCTGCACGACCATCTCGAACACGGGTACACCCGAGTAGACGGCAGAGTATATTCTGCTAACTGACATTGATTCAATAGAGAAACGTATGTAAATTAAAGTAGCAGAAGTGTTGTTTCGAGCGTAATCTGTTACACACGCTATAAAGCGCACAAATGAAGAGAAAGAAAAGACGCGTCGGGCGAACTTGTGTGTGTGGCCGCGTTACTTCTCACTGACTCCTGTGGCTGGTTTTAACAGGCCACATAAGAATTCTCAAGTCACCGATCAGCCCCTACAACACCGGTCTAGTCCAGTCGGGGACCCTCCCATCAAACTGCTCTCGATTGACTACCTGTCCAGACAGCTGGAGGGCTCCTACAAGAGATCCACCAACCCAGGCCTGGCTATTTTTTGGGAATATGTCAGATCTGGAAGGGCTGTCCAAGAATTTGACTGACTGCAGGAGCCCAGAGAGCTTTGAGTACTTGGCCAATTTTATCTTGTTCACCAAATTATGGTGCAGTCGTGTTTGGAACCCTGCCATCATGCTACTTCCACCAGTCAAGATAATAGACGACACAAGCTCATGTCTCAGATCTCCTGGTACCTGTGTTAGTTTCATGGTTACTAAAAGGCTCAGTCAATGTAGGCCGACAAACCTTTAGAAGAGAGTCCAGTAGACACTCTTCAATACTGCAGAGATCCTCGTCTGTGGGGCTAAAGAGGATTTCGGCTGCATGTTCTCTTATCCATCCAGGGATAACCAATATTCCCTCTCTGTCCTCAAGGCGATAATACACATCATTCGCATGGCTTGTCTTGCCATTCTTATCCATGTCATCTATCCTGCCCAATACAGCAGGCGAAATGAAGAGGCATCTGAGCTGGATATCTTGTATCAAGTCTAATGTCAAGATATGATCCGGTACTTGTCGATGAGGGCTAGGAGAAACAGACAGGTGTGGGCTGGTGGCAATTATACTGGCATGCTCCTTGACAAGATCTCTCAATCTGGTCGCAACCGCCTTTCCTGCCAAGGGAGTGGTCTTTAATGCATTTGATAGTGGTCTTCCAAAGGTAATCTAGTAAGATTATTAGATACATTGTGGGATATGCTCACCAGAATACTTTACTGGCAGTACGGTTGTTTCCAAATGGCCACAGTCGATTACTAGACCAGTCATCCTTCCTGTGGTAAACAAGGCCAAAAGATGGGTTGGGAGAAAAGTGAGAGTGGGGATCTGGAAACGACGAAAGAGCAGGCTTGCGATCATTTCCTTGATCTTGATGGGTATCATGGGCGATTCACAAACAATGACCTTGTGCTGGCTGGGGTCTACCAAGAGATACCTATAGTATAATCAGTCCAAAAGTTTCTTTTATGACCATTGATATACCTGAAATACACATTCTGAAGGGCATCTCCTAGCATAATTTTGACTCTTTTCATGGCATCATTTTCTCTCATCAGGTCTTGATTGTAGAGCTCCGCAAACTAACAAAAGAGCATGTTCATACAAATGTATGTATGTGCAACTTGGTATCCAACTTTTTTGTAAAAATAACCTGATAACCACTGGGAATCTCTCTATCCTTATGTATCAATTCTCGAAAAGATATAATGTGTCTGGGTCGGGGTTCGCCTCCAAACCCCATTTTGATATACAAGGAGCCAATATCCAGCACAACCCGGTCTTCAGTTCCAAACACAAGTGGTTTCTGCAAATAGTGTGATAGACTAGCTGGTGTGGCCGTTCTCAGGGATGCGGTTCCTAATCGTGAGAGTGATGAGTATGGAGATGCCGAGGTCATTTTCAAACAATATAAGGTTGGCTAAAAGAAACCAGCGCGGTCTGAGTTATCTCTATTCTCTCTGGCTTCCAGAAGCACATGATCAAGTGACGCACATTCTAGCCATGGCCATATTATAGGATTGATTAACAGAAATAAGCATACTTTATTCACAGAGCTATTATTTATAAGTGGGATCCGTATTACGGACAACCAGAACAGGACAGGGGCATTCGTGTAGACAGCGGTCAGAAACAGAGCCCAAGAACACAGTCTGAAGGGTAGTCAGTCCCCGAGATCCAACAATCAGAATGTCCACTTTCTCTCTGTTTGTGTACTGAGGAATAAGTTCCTTGGGATCACCAAACATGACATGTTGCTCGACTGTTATGCCCAATTTTGACAGTCGTTTTTCCAATTCTTGCAGTGCTGGATCATGGTGGGGATCCACATTTTCTGGGCTGGCTCTATCGCCTGCCTTGTGCAGATGTTTGGCTTCACGCCGAGGTTTGACCGTAAGACAGATGATATGGTCTGAATCTGGCCTAATGATGTTGTTGATTGCCCAGTCGAATAGTCTGTTGGCATCATCGGTGCCGTCATAAGCGATGGCAACTCGTCTTTTATCTACAATTGATATTGGCTCCATAGTACTGATAATGCGGTAAGAACAAGAAGAGAGTCAAGAGTCAAGAATCAAAAGCCAAGGATCAAGAAATCGCTTTTTATGCAAAAATAAAAAATAAACACCCACCGATCATATTTCGTCAGTTTTATATCACCGATTCTTAAAAACAAAACAAATATATCGTTGAATTGATATATATATATATATGAAACCATTTATCATTATTATGATTCTAAAATAACCAAATAACCAAAATAATAATAATTAGATAAAAATGATAACCTTGAAATTATCAGAGTGTACCAGTCTCGACATGTATCTTTTCACGATGTCCCTATCTTTCGTCATTATCGGTCGACTTTATCATCATATTTATTTCAAGGATATATTGTTCATAGTACAAATTAAGCATGAATCGATCACACAGTCTTTTGAATAGACAATTTGCGCACTTTTTTATAGAACCAAAATTGTTGGTTAATAACTTTTGTATTGGCAAAAATTGTAGTCTTTACATTTTTGACAACAGCAGTGTGCCACAGAGCCAATCAAAAATGGAAATTATAAAATATCATAATTATATTTATATAATTTGTTAAATTATTGATGTTTATTTATTTATTTGCAAAAAAAAAAGAAAAGTCAATCATTCATTCAATCATTCAATCATTCATTGTCACTAAAAGATTCATTAGTATTCACATCCTCCAGACGCGCACTATAATCCGGCATCTTTCCCTTTTTGTTTGAAGGATTGACAAGAGATTCATCAGAAACTGCACTTGTTGAATATTTAGATGTGGTTGGGGACGAACTGGATTGTCCAGTAGTCTGAGATGCTGATGTGGATGCATTAGGAGTTCTACTCTGTGATGTAGAAGCCTTGGGATCACTAGGAATGACACTAAGCGCCTCTGCAAGAATCTGCATGCTCTTAAAGATTTGGCTTTGAACGCCCTCTAACAAACGCAGCCTTTGAACCATAGATTCACGTGTGAGTTCAGACAATGCTTGCAACTGCTCTTCATCAAGAGATTCTGGAAGGGTTTCTGAAGTAGGTTGGCCAGGTATATTTGAATTAATACCAGCGCCTGGACCCAAGAGAGGTATTAATGAAATCATTCCTGGAATTTGCGAATGAAGAGAGGCGTGTGGTGCATGCTGTGTGTGAAGGGCGTTTTGCTCATGAGGTGTGTCAAGTCTGGTAGAAAAGTGGGGAACTTGGACTGGGTGTGGGCTATGGAATCCATTGAAATGATTGTGGTTGTTTTCAGGGTTCAGTCGTGCTTGGTCTTGTGGGTGGAATATTGGATGGTCGTTTGGACGATTGATATTTTGGGCGGCCTCGGCAGGAGGTTCCTGGGCCTGGGCTGCTGGTGCCTGGGCTGGTTCTGTTGGGGTCGGTTGTGATGCTACAGACAACAAGAGATTGGTAAAGACAAACATTTGTATAAAATCCCAACCCTACCATTCGAAAGCACTGATCGACGGCTATTGGGTTCATATAAGAGTCAGTATTGAATTGGTGGTGTAGACAAGTATCTCACCATGTTGGACAGCTCTGTTGTCTTTCCAGCCAGCTTCGTAGACAGTAAAAGTGGAATATATGCCCACAGGGAAGCTTCTTTGGTTGATCCAGATTCTGATCATTGTCGCCTGGAGGATCCACATGCCCATTTTCATTGTTGTTGTTGTTATCATTGACCACTATGGCATGCATCTCCTCTCTACAGATAATACAGGTGCTGTCACTTGTACGCAGCAGGTCTTCTGCACTGGCATCTGGATAGAGTTCGTTCATATTGCGGGTCGCTCTACGGTAACGGTAGAGATCGCGGCACTTTTGAATAAACGATCTAAAGGTAACATAGACATCGCGTACAATATGGAGAGGGAGCTGATAAAAGAAGCAAAGGAAAACGAAAAACACGATATAGGTAACAAGCTTGAAGAAATCTAGAATGTTGGGTAAGCTGGTGGCCTTTTTGTGTTTTGGACTTTCTTACCTGTAACAAGATCCAGGTAGAATACATACATTGACTTTCCTTCCCATGGCTCTTGGGAACGCATGTCAACAACATTAAGGATGTACTTTCCAATAATTGATGTCATGATGCAAATCAATATCGTATACTAATTGCCATACGTTTAGCCATTGATCCTCTCTCCAGCCTCCTTTATACACTTGCCTCAAATCCAAACATGATCATCATATTAGGCCCTTTGGTGATTGTGACATTGATGGCATGATAGGCCAGCAGAATATCAATGAGTAGCAGAAGCGCCATAAGGTTCACCATACGGACATGGAATGTCATACGATGGGACGGAGATTGCTCCATCTGGAAGAGAGGGTCAGCAACCTAAAATTACCCTTTTCTTTTTTTTTGTACTCACGAATTCAACCCTGTCTTGACAAAGCCAATGGAATATCTTTAGAAAGAGCAAGGTGGCAAACACAAGTACAAACTGAAGATCGAATTCCTCGCGAAATATGGTCATTGCAAGACAGGTTTCTGTTACGGCATACCAGGAACGTTCATACAGATGCTGTCGCGCGCAAAAAAAGGTCAGGTTGAATCGCGAGTCTATATAGCCCTACCTCTACTTCAATTGCCCGAAGCTGCCCAAAGAAAATGGATTGTAAAGTCTTGCCCATGATAATAGAAAATAGTAATCCCAGGTTCAAAAGTACCTGTTTTGCCAAACAATGTTGAGTCTAATCAAGTGCAATCAGGACTTACCATCACACATGAACTAGACTTTGAAAGGTAGACGCATGCTGCATAGAAATTCGAGTTTTGATGTAATGCTGACAGAACAACGCCTAGCGCGAGCAGGAATGACGCCCCACCATAAACAGCGAGTCTCATTATTCGTCTTTAGGGAATGTAATGGTAAGCTACTAAAAAAGGAGCAAGAGAACCTAGGCGTTTATTTTATTTTATTTTTATTTTTTGCTCAACAAAAAAGAAATTTGGGTAGACCTTGTTGGCTGATTGAGTAAAAATACGAGAACTACTCCTGCAATAAGCGTCAAGACTCACGTGGATAGGCTGGAAGATTGCACACGATTGCATCGTTCATTCGTCAGGCTGAGGTGCATTTAGCCATATCGCTATTTGCACCAATTCTAGGGACATGGATTAAATAATTTATTAAACATGATGGATTATTATAGCACTTGCTATATATCTTTATCAATTGGCCTCCAAAGATATTAGTAAATGTAATACAATAATATATACAGCAATGATAGTTGTAACCAGAAAAAATATACAAAGTTATTTATTAATTATAGTCCTTTTTCTTTTTAATCCTTTTTGTAATCACTACAAATTGCCAAAAATCGTATTTTTATAGAGCGCAGATTTTCAAAAAAGTACAAGATTTAATCACCAAACACACACACACACAAAAGAATGTCTGATTTCGATGAATTCGACAATGATCTCGACCTTTCCGAATTCCTCAAAGATCTCGACAGAGTAGAGGCAGAGAATAATGACCCACCTTTGGATCAAGCTCATGATTCAGATTCCTTTAGCGAATTCGATGATTTTGATCCAGAAGCCCTAATAAGATTAACAGATGCTGTTGAATTAAATAATTCCTCAAGTTCATCTCGACAAACCAATCTGAATCCCAATAATCACTCTGAAAGATCGCTTCCCCAGAGTCAATTGACCTCATTCTTTGGATCGCCTGTAATCACACGCAGACAATCAACCGCAGCAATCTCACCAATCTTTTCAAGATCCCCAGTACAGCCAAATACCAGCAGAAGCAGTCTGGTATACGGAGAGATATCATATTTAGAACAAGATCGTGAACCCCCACCACCTCCGTCCCCAGACACACGGACATTCCATCCATTCGATCGAGATGCACTTCCTACCTGGGTCTATCCCACCAATTACCCAATTAGATCTTACCAGTATAGCATTGTCAAGAAAGCCATATTCACTAATACTCTAGTAGCCCTTCCGACCGGTCTGGGAAAGACATTTATTGCTGCAGTGGTGATGTTTAATTACTATCGTTGGTTTCCAAGTGCAAAAATCATATTCATGGCACCAACCCGGCCCCTGGTAACTCAGCAGATCGAGGCATGCTTTAATGTATGTGGACTTGCTCAAAAGGACACCGTTGACATGACAGGAGGAATGAATCCTCCAAAACGTAAAGAAATGTGGAGAGAGAAACGAGTATTTTTCTTGACACCACAAGTGCTCCAGAATGACCTTCAGTCTCGCATTTGCCCCGCTGACCAGATTGTTTGCGTTGTGGTCGACGAGGCCCACAAGGCTACCGGAAATTATGCTTATACAGAGACCATAAAACTGATCCTAAAGACCCACGATCAATTCAGAGTACTTGCGCTGACTGCTACTCCTGGAACAAACATCGAAAAAGTCCAAGTTGTGCTGGATAATCTTCGGATAGCCAATGTGGAGATACGGACAGAAGACTCGATGGATATTAGAGAGTATTCGTTTGGAAAGAATATCCGTACAATTGTCGTAAGACTAGACCACGGAGAAGGAGTAGTGCAGAATGCGATTAGGTCATTTAGGGACGAAGTATTTGCACCCTTGTTACAGCGACTAGCAAAATTCCAGGCCATTTATGACGAAGCTCCTGAAAGAAACACACCATTTCAATTGATGATGTCCCGAAAGGAATTCTCTATGAATGCAAAGAACTTTTCTCCTGCTGTCAAGGCAATGGTACAAACCGATTTCTCAATTGGAGATGGGTTGAGTCGTGCTTATGATATGCTCTGTCAACACGGTGTTGGTCCTTTTTTAACTAGCATTGATCAGACCATACAAGATATCCAGACTGTCATTGATTCTGGAAAGCATGTACCAAAAGAAAAGGCCAGACTATTGAGCGATTTTAAACTCAAGAACCTCTTGAGAAACTTGAGGATGAGCTATGATCGACCCGACTTTGTTGGGCATCCAAAGATCCACAGTCTTGTTAATTCCATTAAACATCATTTCGAGAGTAACCAGAGTGACGAGGCAGGGCTCTCAAACACAAAAGTAATCGTGTTTTCATCCTACCGTAGTTCAGTGGAAGAAATTGTAAAGGTCTTATCAAAGCACCAACCCCTTATCAGATGTTGTAGCTTTGTTGGCCAAGCAAATGGAAAGAATGGCTCAAAAGGGTTGAATCAAAAGGAACAACAAGAGGTAAGAGTTCAAGAAGAAGAAAAAAAACGAACGTCATTCTTACGGCTGTTAAAGGTTGTTTCAAAATTCAAACAAGGAGAAATAAATGTAATTGTTGCGACCTCTATTGGAGAAGAAGGACTGGACATTGGAGAAGTTGATCTTATTGTCTGCTACGACTCACAGAGTTCTCCTATTCGAATGGTACATGCATAGATGATGTTTTTTTTTTAAAAAAAAACTATTTACTAATGTTTATGTGGACCATAGCTGCAACGCATCGGCAGAACAGGTCGAAAACGTAAAGGTCATTGTGTACTTTTGATGACTGAACAAGAAGAAAAGAAATACCAGAAAGCAAAAGACTCCTACAGCAGTGTACAGAGAGCAATCGCACAAAAGACTTTGCTGACTTATTTTAAAAAGAATCCTTATATATTACCAGAAGGCTATCAACCTGCGTGTTGCAAAAAGAGATTGAATATCGGCACATACACAAAGGTAGCCTTGAAAGGAAGGAGAAAGGCAGGATCTAATCTTCAGACCTGCAATCCAGACGGAACTCTACGACCAGAAGTCTTGGTTGATTTTATAAACGGGTTTCAGACAGATGTTGATGAATTTGACTCTCTGGATCACATCAGGTTAAGATATTGGCCACTTGCCAACCCACTAAAAGGATCATCAAAATATCTCACTTCTGACGTTGTGTCAAGTCCACACAAATACGTCGGGCACTCATATCGCACACATCAATTCATTAGCATAGTCAACAATATACACCATCGCAAACGACATCCAGGAGAATCAGAACGCCCAACCAATACAGAAATAGTTCCTCAAGGTGTTTTGTATCAAAAATCCTTGTTTAAAGAAAACAAGCTCTTTTTACCATCACGCCAGCCAATAGGCAATACATCCTTGGCAGGCCCAAGCCTGTACCCAGCCGTGAATAACCCCAAACCTAATAGAACGCAGGACGATGATGAAGATTTTCTAATGTCTCTGGGCCCATTTATCACAAGAGGCATGATCAATGCCTCTGACGATGAAATGGAAGAACCGTGGAACATGCCTCTGGAGGACTCATTTGAAGGCATCGTTGCAAAAAACAAAGGAAAAGAGAGAGATTTAGACGGCCCCTATGGATATTCATACAATCCCACGCTCACCAGTGATGACTATAAGAAATACGATCAAGCCCAAGATATAGATTATCATCCCATGTCTTTGGATTATGAACCAATATTACCTGATACCCAGGAGATACCAATAGCAGATTTACCAAATATACACCAGCCCCAGAATGGATTTGATGGGTCCTATTCAACGGAAAATCAGATTGCACATCATCCCAAAGAAATACAGTCAAACCCTGCAATCCACAAAGACACAGCCCAGGATATTGCCATAAAGTCAGAAATTGTAAATAGAACTGATAAAGAGTCATTTGAATTCAACGACTGTTTACCAAAGATTCACACAATATCAATCGACCAACTCCCAAAAGAAAGCCTGGCCACCTCATCGACATTCATATGGAATTTCAGCTTTCCAATACCAAGTAAAGAGGCAAAAATTATTTCAGAAAAGAGACGAATGCATTATAAAGCCCTTGTCAACAATCTACTCGGCCAAAATTATACTAAAGACTCTGGTCAATACCCCAAGACAGAAGAGGCTTTTAAAGAGATGGGAATGTTTGATGACATTGCCATGGATCGAGATCTTCTTGACCAGTTATTCAACTCTCCAATCCAAGAACAATATTCAGGACAGAGCCCTGTTCTGGCGATAAAAGACGACGAGTTTGATGAATTTGGATTTTCATTTAACAAGGATGATTTGGAAGCACTTGACGACTTGGATAATCTTGAACAGACCGGTGAACCTTGTATCCAGCCTACCAAAGGATCTATTGAAAAGCCAATCTTCATTCAAAGTCAAGATTCTTTAACAATAGAGATGGAGAACAATCAGACTATGGAAGACCACCATGAATCAGTAGAACCCGAGTATTATTCTGATATCCTGCCTCAATCACCTACTTTGGATTCATCTGCTAACATTGGCTCTCCACCTATAATCACAAAAGATGACCTTGAGCCACCAGTAACTCCTTTGTTCAAGAAACCTCTTAGAAGAACATGGAGTGATGCTTCTGAGGATTCTCCTCTGCAACTAAAGTTTCGGCCACGAGGGCTAAGGAGATTAGATAGTATTGGTAGCCCAAGTAAATCAATCGATGGCGTAAAAGAGTTTGCGGGTACAATATTTCTAGAAAGTGACGAAGAAACAGCTGGTATAGAACCTGAAGAGCCACGAAGGCTCAAGCGACTTAAACGAGGATCCGATCCTAATGATTCTGGGCACCGGCCAAAGAAGCCAAAGAAGCCAAAGAAAAGCACAAAGAGTCGTAAAAGAGAAGAGTGGGCCTTGGAAAGAGATAATCCATTTCTTGATGTGGAAGCAGAGCGTAGTAGCGATGAATGTAGTACTGATGATGGCGAGGATGTTGATGAAGAAGGGTCCATCCTAAACTCCTTTATTAATGATGGCAGCTCGATTATTTCCTACCAATCTTCACAGGGACAGGAAGGATCGGTGAACTATAGACAGGATTCAATGGCAATGTACCGGGGCAGTCTATTTAGCCCGGAAACATTGAAATTGAGAAGGGAAATGGGATTTAGGTGAATTGGTCTCCCTGTACAAAGAATGAAAAAAAAAGATGTAATGAAATTACTTAAAACCTTTGTATTTATTAATACCCATATTCTCTTGAGTTTTCTATCAAGATCAGAATCATCAAGAGGTCTTTGATATTTTCAAATGTGATTAAAGAAACATAGAAAAATGGTGGTATGATATAAGCAATATGATTCAAGATTGCTGAATGTTCTAATTGATGCCTGTGGCTAATGGTCACCTCAAATATATACAATCGAAATCAAATACCCTTTCATATATCCTCTTTGGCTTCCAAGAGCTATGTACATGCAATGGCCATACAAGAAATATAGAGTAATGATGGCCCTGGAGCACTAGAGTACCAAATCAAATAGTGACTCTGTAATATAGCCAAAGAAGAAGAAACAGTTTAAAATAGGTTGATGCTACAAAGCAGTGGTACCTATATTTTGTGCATATCTCCGTTTAAGCGTTCTGAAGGATATCTCTGACTGGTTTACTTGTGTCTGCTAGGTTGATCAAGTCCTTTTAGCTTTTTGTATTCAGAGAGTATCATTAATAAATCCCAAATGGCTTGCACTCGAGACATACTGGCAATTAAACCCTTTATGGCATTATATATATATGTATTTAAAAAAAAGGTTTAGATTGTACAATCCTAAACACAAGACCCAATTTCCATAATAGCTTATGACCACCAGGGCTATTTTTGAATCGAATGCACATCCTCAAAAGAAGTCCAGATGTGCATACATACTTCTTGATCTCGATAAAAAAACTAAGCCTAGCCTTTATAGTCCAGGCATTGGTATCATCTTGGAGATATGCTTAACAAAAGATCTTTGTCTGATCAATTGAATTAGATGGCCGCCAAAAGCTTTTTAGCTGTTTAAAGTCTGGGTAGAAAAAATACCGACTTCATTGGCTAAAAGTGCCCTATGCTCATTTTCAAACACTGATAAAGAGGTCGTTGGGGCGGTCATTCTTTTACCACAATGCCTGATTCTGGAATAATTCCAACCGAATCTGAGCCGAAGTCTAATCGTGCCTCACCCCAGACACCCTCGAGTGAGGTTTCCTCTGTAACTGTCCCTCAGATCATCCTGACAACAGCACAGCCCAGAGACATTCATGAGATTGACAACTCCACCAATCAGCAGCAGCCTTCACATCTATCTACTCCATTACCGCTCACCAGAGATCTTCTCCGTCGAAAAAATAAAATCGACAAATTACTTCATCACAATCCACCCAATCTGTCAACATCAAATTCATTTGTTGTCGATGAACGTGTCACTGCAGGCCTAGGTATAGCTACCCCACAAGACAACCTGGTTTTGGGTGGAACTGGTCTGAGGTCCCGCCGCAATTCTAACCGAATCACCAACTCTGCTGATGACGAGAAGATCTGGTATAAAAGCCAACCGTCTACACCTCGAGCCAGCGATCACTCCCATTTTCAGTGGACTTCGACATTAGATCGATTCAAAGACAGCCCAAACGGAAACTCTTCTAGTAAAGATAACAAGCTATCCGGCACATCCTCCGTGACATCAATGAGTGACAATGCGTCCATGAGAGCCTACAATGCAGAAACTCATCGTTATATGCAATATCCGTACGACCAGTCTGGCAGACCTCGCCATATCCATAATCACCACCACCACCACCACCACCATAACCATCTTATTCGAAAAAGACGAAGCCAGACACAACAATACCTTGATCTAATCTATGAGGCTGCAGCCAGAGTAATCCACTCGCGTTCGCCCGAAAATAAAAAGAAGAAATATACCGTAGAGCCATGGAAAGAGACATATCTATCCCCTCCATCATCCCCTCCACAGCACCAACCATTGCCAACATCGCCGTCTGTGCCGGCACCTTCGCCGGTAATGGCATCAGACGAAGTTTTTGACGACAAGAACATACATGGAACCCAACGACACCCCGAGTCAAACGATCAATTCGGCATGCCAGCCAAAGAGCCGAAAAAAAACCAACTCCAGGGCTATTCACTCAACTTTTTTTCACCTACAAACCACATTAGAATATTCTTATGGGAATTAGTGAAATCAAAGTGAGTTCTTGTTCACCGTCAAATTTCATTGATCTCAAGCGCCTATATATATATTTTTGAAAAAAAGGAATGTCCAGGTGTTTATATTTATCCTTCTCTTACTTCACTGGCTCCTCATGGCATGTGTGCCCATAAAGACCAACGATGATAAATCGATATTTGGCAAGCAATGGACCCATTATCCTATTCTCTGTATTCAATCGATATATAGGTAGGCACAATTCCAAATATCCTGCTATATATATATATATCCTTTAATTTCTTTTGATAGTCTGGAAGCAATTGCCAAAATTATTGTCTATGGTCTCTGGATACCACCTTCCCGAGATAATCGGGTATCATCGTTCCTTGCGCCTATAAAGAATTGTATTCGTCGTCTGGGTGGGCTCTGTAGAATACTGCCCAGAGAGGAAAAGGAAGAAGAAATCAAGACAGAACCTGAACATAAAGCCTATCTCAATAAGTTTGGAAACGTTCTCGACCTGATATCAATTCTGTGCTATTGGGTTGATTTTGGATTCATGCTTCACGAGTACCGCTATTTCACTCTATTCAAGACCATGGGGGCTACACGACCTCTGCGTCTCTTGTTGATATTTCCTGGTACTGCAGTAAGTGTCCTTGACCTTTTTTTTTTGGATTATTGGCATGATCGATTTAGACCCACTCTCTTTAGATAATTGTAAAATCACTCGATGAGAGCCTTGGTCTTTTGTTGGTTGTCTTGGGTTTCTTGTTCTTCTTTTTACTCTTGTGGGCCATGATTGGTCTTATATCATTTCAAGGCGTATTTTCTAGACGTTGCTACATGCTTGATTCTGGGGGTGTATGTAAGTAACAAGAGAAGATCAATAGAATCCTATTATAGTCCATTCGAATGTCACTCACCCTTGTCAATTTCATACGATGATTTGCAGCCACATATGTAGAGCCCCCTACTTACTGTTCAGGATTTTATAATGGTTCTGACATAATTGGACCATACAACGTTATCAAAGAAAACTATGACTTTCCAAGCACCCAAGGCTATCTTTGCAAAAGTGGTCAGATTTGCATCGAAGACCCGGTCAACAACCCTAATTTTGGGTTCGTAAATTACGATACCATCTTTTATTCCTTCCTCAGTATCTACACTGTCCAAACGCTTGAAGGTTGGACTCCAATGCTGTATCAGAATCAAGATGGTGATTCAGATGCAGTTGCAGTGTATTACTGCATATGTGTCTACGTTCTTAGTTTCTTGGTTACATTCTTGGTGTTTGGTAAGCAATTGGACTTTTATCTTTTATTTCTTGTGCTAAACTTTATTGCCATCGCTAGCTGTAATCACCTCAACCTTTACTCAGATCAGAGCCAACAATTCAGAGAGTGGGTTCACAGCCAAAAAGAAGGCTCACCCACTGCTTAGATTGGCAGACTCCCATGAAAACTCTACACATGAAGACATTTCATGGAAGTTTGAGGATGCTCACAATGATTCTGGCATTGGAGTAACTCGTCTCTGGTTGAAGATAAAGATTGTGAACATGGTAAAGAGTCCAATGTTCTTTTATTTTGGAGGACTATTGGTATTTCTAGACCTAGTGTTCATGTGCATGCGATCTTTCTATGCCAGCGAAAAGACCCTAGAGATCATCGGTAGGCAGCTTTAAACATCAAGGCCTCTCTCTTCTTCTTTTTTTAAATAACCTGTTGAATGTTTTGTAGACAATGCCGAAACCGCATTTACTTTTATCTTTGTTATAGAAATCATTATTCGATTTGTAGGCGCACCAACCTGGGTACAGTTTTGGTCTTCGGGAAGAAATCGGTTTGACTTGTTTTTGGTGATCAGTACATGCGTCATACAGCTTCCAATGATCCAAGACTCGGAAGCATACAAGTATTTGACAATCTTTCAAGTCTTGCGTCTTTACCGTCTGCTCATCTGCTTCCCACGCGTCCGCAGAATCATCGTAGGTCATTAAAAATGATAGCATATTAGTATATCAAACTCACCCTTTCTAGTACGCCTCTTTGGGAAATGGCGAAAGTATTACCAATGTTGTTGTATTTTTGGTTTTGGCCACAGCTATATGTAGTCCTATCTTTATGCAAATGTTGGGAGGGGACTTTGAAGGCTTTATGGAGTCTGATGCTACTGAGCTAAGATTCGATGCATTTTGGCAAAGTTTCATGACTTTAATTATGGTAATATACAAGACAAGTTTATCCGTAACAAATGGCTTATTTTACCTAAAATTTGTTACTTAGCTTTATACCAGCGAAACATGGACGGTGTGTGTTTACGAGGCTACCTATTTTTGTATTGACAATTTATTTCTATCAGCAACTTTTATACAATGCCATGGAGAGCCAGAATGGTCTTGGGTCTATCTATGCCGCCATATTTACATGTATATACTTTGCTTTTGCGAGATGTAAGTTCTCAATTGGCTTTAAACAAGAACCACATCTTGAATATCCTTTATAGTTGTCCTGGCCGGTCTATACATTGCCGTCATTTTAGAAAACTTTGAATTAGACGAAGAGTATATAAAACAGTATCAGATCAAACGTTTCATTCGGCAACATACCCACAAAGACGTTCACAAGGCAGAGACCATCTTGCACAAGTAAGTACAGGTCGGGTCGTAGAAAAGCCAATTGACTTTATTTATTTATTTATTCCAATCAGAGTTTTTGGATCACTCTATCAAAGAGGCGAAAAAAGAAGTGTCCAGATACCGAGACTTCCTACTAGTCTGACAGTTCAAGTATCAAAGTCATCATTGGCCGACCTTCTTGTTGATCATGATGATCCGAATTTCAAGGCAGATGAAGCTGCTGTTTTAGCCAAAGAAGCCAAAGATCTGGAAAAGACTGAGCAGGCAAAAAAGAAGACGGGCCATGGGTAACGTGTTTGCTTTCATTTACGAATAACCTTGTTTCTTATATACATATATATATATACAGGCACGTATATACCAGTACTGCTTTTGCTGACATTACGACCGACGATACAACCGACGATTACGAGCTTATCGTAGCTGAAGAGAACCGAAGGGCACTACAGAACAATGAGCCCAATAGCAAATCCCTTTTTATTTTCTCTCAGCACAGCAAGATTAGATATTTTTGCAAAAGGCTAGTCGGTAACAACAATGACGGAAAATCAGAGCGTAAGAACCTCTTTAACTGGTTGATCATGGCATGTGTTGCCTTGAGTATCATGATGGTCATTCTCGATGAGCCCTCGACACGCAAGCTACGCGAGGATTCAATGGCCCAGTCAGCATTTTATATAATCGACTATATATTATCGCTGATATTTGTCCTTGAAATCGTTATTCGCGTTATTGCAGACGGCTTATTTTTGGCGCCTAGATCATATCTACGCAATGCATGGAATATCCTCGACTTTAGTGTGGTTATATTCAATATTGTAACCATCTTTCTTGGCTCAGAACGTTCTCCCCGTGCTTTAAGTACTGTTCGTAGTCTGCGTATCCTTCGTGTCATACGTTATTTCAAAGGTGTCCGCGACATCTTTGTGGATTTGTTCCATGCATTCCCTTTAATGCTAGACGCTCTTATGCTCACCTTTTTGGTATTAATACCCTATTCAGTCTACGGAATCAATATCTTTGGGGGTAGATTCTGGCTATGTAATGATTCGGATGTGGAAACCCTGGCAGAATGTATAGGCGAATTTGCCAACAACATCAGTGGAGATGATGGAGTTGATGCGAATATTCTTATTCCACGCGCATGGCAGAATCCAATAGCGAATAGTTATTCCTTTGATAATTTTCCACAGGCATTTAACCATTTGATAGGCCTAACGTCAACCGAAGGATGGGTAAAGTAGAACTGTATGGAAAGGTTGACATTCTATTGTTGTTTATTTTATCCAATTGTTTTTAGGTGGACTCTCTGTTTAGTGCAATGAGTACGCCTTCAGAAGAAGGCCATCAACCTTCATTTAGTTGGGATTCTCCAATGATATATCATTCGATTTACTACATAACATTTATGATCATATCTCATGGTACAGTTCAATTGTTTGTTGGTGTAAGTATCGAGTGAATAGAGCTCCTTGTGATGTCTATACCAACCCTAACCCATGTTTTCTGTAGGTCATCATTGAAAAGTTCAAACAACGGTCAGGAATAACGACTCTCACACTTAAACAACGGCAATACCTCGACCTAAGGCGCCAAATGGCTGAAATTAAACCTACTATCAAAGCTTACAGACCAGATTCAATAATCCGAGGCTGGTGCTATGATATTGTTGCTAATAAGCGTGGAATCTTCAATAGAATAACAATGGGAATTGTCCTGACAAATATCGGTGAGTATAGTATTATTATCATTATTATTTGTGATTATTTTCTGATCCATCCATAGTAATCATATGTACTGAATACCAAAATGCTCCTACCTGGCTGGAAAACCTTCAAGGTACAATGGGGTTTGGATATATGATTGGGGTTATTAACTCGTATAAAAAGAATACGCTTATACTGCATGTATTGTTATATATGCCCTCGAGGTTTTGGTGAAGTTTCTAGGAATGGGAAGGAAAAAGGTAACAATTTTAAAGGCTTTAAAAAAGTATTAACATGTCTTTATTAGTGGGCAGCCACCAAATGGAATTGGTATGATGGATTTATTGCTATAAGTGCAGTATTGCTGTTGATTTTGCGCTTTGCGGTCCCAGATGCAAGTATTATGCACGCGTCTAAAGTAATATCTGCTAACTACTAAGATGACTTAGTTGTGGACCCTGCGTGTCGAACGCTACTTTCTGGTATTCGCGGCGTTTAGGTTGGGAGAAGGCATAGATGTCCTCCAGAAACTATACCACACGGTCGCGTAAGTTACAATCTGATGAATTCTGGTGATATATGGTCCACTAAACCTCCAGGTTTAATACAGCAACTCAATGCCGAGTATAATCCACGTTTCGGTTGTCTTTTTGATCGTCATGTGTTTGTTTGCAATGCTGTTTATGGAATTGTTTGGTTTAACACGCTATGGACAAAATGGAGACGAGCATGCCAATTTCAGGACATATGGAAATGCTCTTTTGCTTCTAGTTCGTATGACAACTGGCGAGGGATGGGTAAGGCTACTCCAAATCAACACAAAGCACCGGAACTTATTGTATTGGGTTGCAGAACTATGTGATGATGGATTATACCGTCGAATATCCAAACTGTACAAACGTTGGAGATTACCTAGACACCGATTGTGGATCTCCTGGCTGGAGTTACTTTTTATTCAACTTTTTCTATATTGTTTGCACTCACATATTTTTAAACCTGTTCACTGCCGTAAGTATTATAGTCCTAAAACATTACCTATAATCTCATACAAACTCTTTTATATCACTCCTAGGTTATTATCAGTAATTTTGAACATACTTATGAAACGCGATCCAGGTTTACAGGCATTAGCAAGAACGATCTTCGAACGTAGGTATAAATCCAATTAGACTTTGACTGATCAAGAATATTAGGTTCAAGCATGCATGGGCTGAGATCGATCCTAATGGAACCGGCTATATTCAAAAGAAGGACGTTACAAAGCTTTTACATGTATGGTGGTTGTGAGGCTGTATTTCATTTATAGTCATTTTTTTTAACATTTGTTTGGTTATGTGTTAGCATATCCGAGGTAATTTGCAGCTCGGAATCTATGATGATGCCTATAGCATCAAGAACCTGTCAAAGATTGGGCATACTCGAGTAAACGAAGACGAAAGAGAGCTCTTGGATGAAAAGATTGACAAGACCAGACAACCTTCTTACATTGCGGGTCGTGTTGCACTTGGATATAATTATGGTGAAGTCAATAATTGCCTGTCAAAGATCAATCCCCAAGAATTACAGGCGCGACGAAAGCAATACAATCTTTATTATAGAGTAATGGATATATATATATATATGGTCTGAATGATAGGAGACTAATAATCTATACAGGAGATTATGGAAGCCGAAAGATCCAAAGGCATTTCGTTTGCAGATGTACTGACTATCATTACCTATCGTTTTATTGATATCGAAGAGTCCCTGACGTAAGTAACTCTTGACATGATTGCCCTGATGCTTAGCTTTTGTGCAGACTAGAGCCCTTGATAGCCCGCTTAGAAAAGATTGAAAGATTAGAAAAGGCTTATGCTGTTGAAAAGGCAAGTGGAGTATTTATGACTCTGATCCAGCGAAAACGGTATCTCCAACAGATATGGCTCAAGAGAAACGAAGAAGAGATCAAAAAGTTGGGTGTGGCAAGTGCAGGCAGTCTTCATCTGGATACCAGTATGGCTAGTCTGAGTACACCTGGAACAAGGGATATGCGCCAACATTCGCCAGTACCCAGGATCATTGTGGAGAATGTTCACCTGAGCCCTGTAAACCGCAACTCAATACCAATATCACCAATGTCCAACTTCTCGATGGATACCCAACAAGGATCGCCGTTTGCAGGCCTAGATTCCCCTGGGACCGTGAGTGGAACACCATCCCCAAATCCAGAAGATGATGAGCCTTCGTTCTTTGGCACACCTTCACCTGGCCTCTCTCCTCATCCAAACCTCAGTCCATACGCACGCCATGGGTGGCTAATGATGGATGGTAATAATTCCATGTCCGAGGAGCAGGCTGGACGTCTGATGGAGTCTTTATATCACAGTACTTGGTCTGGTAAGTCTTTACTATTAGACTTGCATGTCATCTTACTCTTTATTCAATAGACATGCTCAATGCGGCAGAAGACTAGAAGCATAGAGAAAATACTTATAGAATTCAATAAATAAAATGTAATCAAATATATATATATATAAACTATAAAATCCTCCCAAAGTCTTTATTGTAAAAAATGTTGTTAAAATGGCTGCATTTCTTGCCCCTCATAAACCTTGCACAAACGATTGACCAATCACAAACTAATACGATTGGGTGGTACAAGTCTAACGGTTAATCCATAAATTTCGTGACCGTGTCAGTCATACTTTTAATACTCAGACCATGACTGCTTGTTTTAATCTCCGAAAACCGAATTTCAAAAAGTATAAAAGAAACCGATTTTCGCAACCTGAACAACTCATACTTACCTGGGTCGTGTGTCTGGTGATCAAGAAGACTGGATGCACAGCGGGGCTGACTGTCATTGCACAGCGATGGTTGGCTCTGCTGCGAACGCCCTTCGGGGTGTCTCGAGACCACAATTTTTGCTTAAGGGAGTGATAGCTTGCTATCGACTCCCTGCCCAATTCTAAATAAATGAAAATAAATTCAATACAATACAAAAAGTAGCTTTTGTGTCATTATTATTGTTATTGTTAAACAGTCACCTTTTTGTTGTTTATATATTTTGTTTTTTTTTTTGGCTCATTGTAATTCGGATAAATCCAGCTTACTTGCCATATCACTAAATATTTAACCCAAATGCTGGCCAACACCAACTTTCTCACGACCACGTGAAAAAAGCTATAACTTGCACTTAATTCTTTCCCATGTGTTTTCTTTACTAGATTATTCAGCTACAGTATAGTATGCTTGCCGTCAGAAATATCTTGAGAACACCAGCAAAAGGGGTATAAATGACAACAACTAGCAATTAAAAGCATACTAAATTCATCGTAGCTGTGTCGTGCCTTGAGCACCTCTTCTATGGTATAGTTATACAAATATTCGCCAAATAAACAAACTTATTGGATATGGATAGGCTGCTCAGCCTATCAAGCGTGTAGGTGTAATTGGATCTGGTCAGATGGGATTGGGTATTGCCTATGTTACAGCCAATGTAACCAAACTGCCAGTGCTTCTGATGGATATCAACCAGGAGCAGACCGAGAAAGGTCTCCAGTTTATTGGTAAGAACAAATCCAACCAAATCCACCACTTGTCTCACAAGGGTTATAATCTTATCAAGATCGTCTGCTGTCCAAGGACGTTGCCAAACAGAAAATTACTCAGGAGCATGCAACCGAGACCCGCGCTCGATTTTCGACCACAAACACTCTGGAATCCCTGAAAGATGCCGACTTTGTGATTGAAGCTGCATCTGAGAATCTCAACATTAAATCTGCAATCTTTAGAGATCTCGATCGAATCTGTAAACCAGAGGCTATCTTGGCTACTAATACCAGTAGTATCAGCATCACAAAGATCGCTGCTGCCACCAAGCGCCCTGAAAATGTTATTGGCATGCATTTCATGAACCCTGTGCCGGTCATGAAGCTGGTCGAAATCATTCCAGGTCTGGCAACTAGCCCAGAGGTATTGGACACCACACGTACCTTGGCCACCTCGATGGGAAAGACATGTACTGTAGTCAAGGATATTCCTGGATTTGTGGCCAATCGTCTCTTGATGCCTTATATCAATGAAGCAGTAATGTTGTTGGAGTGTGAATTTGCAAGTGCAGAAGACATTGATACCACCATGAAGTTGGGAACCAATATGCCCATGGGTCCATTGACACTTGCCGATTTTATTGGTCTCGATACATGTCTGGCGATCATGAAAGTGCTTCATGAAAACACTGGAGACTCTAAATATCGACCTGCCGTACTACTCCAGAAATACGTTGATGCTGGCTGGATGGGCAAGAAGTCTGGCAGAGGAATCTACCATTACAAATAAATAAATAATAAATAATAAATAATAAATAATAAATAAATAAATAAATATAATTATATATATGTATGATCAGTATATGAACAGCTCCATTTTCATATTCTATGACTGTCTGTGTGTTCTAGTCTTTAGTCTTTCTGTCTGTTTTGGCAAACCCCTTATTTAGCCTTTTTCTCCCTTTCTTTCTTGTATTGGATTGTTTTTTGCCTATCTGTTAGGACAAAGCAAGCCTAATGAAGGAAGGTGGTTCTCTTCGTCATGCTATAGGCAATGCGTATGCTCCATCAAGGCAAGCAATTCCAACTCAATGTATCTTTAAACTGACATGTCAATGAGTATTGTAGGGATCTGAGCGTCGTACTTGAGGAATGCGAATCAACTCAAGCACAGTACCTCGAATCACCATTCCTCAGTTCATCCAGCTACTCTACTCCCCTTAGACGCGCTCGTGCTGATACAATGCCTTCTATTCTACCCGAACAAAGCCATACAACACATGTGTTTAATACCAGCAGCAGTGGAAGGCATCGGTCCGGCTCGCTTCATTTACCAACATTATTTGACCCTCCTGTTTTTGGCCAATCGTGGATACAGCCACTCAAAAACGATGTTCTTGGGACTGATAGTGAATCATCTATTGCCTGCACACTGCGCTCCATTGGTCTTGAAGACAGTGAGGAACATATACAGCAAGAGCAACACCAAAGACCAGCGGAACATCGAAGTCGGTCGTACTCTGTTAATGCAGCGGGCTATCAAGAGAGCCGAGTTGCTATGTCAACCACAACATTTATTGACCGTATCGTTGGAAACCAACCGCGTCAAAGGGCAGCTTCGATGGGACCAATGGACTATAGTCCAGTCTGGCAATGGACACCCCTTCCGGACCAGCCTAAAGACACCGCTCTTTCACTCGGGGATTCGGAGCTTCTGGCAAATATGTTTCAAGACACAGCAGATCAGCAGGAAGTGTATGCAGGAGAGGTAAAGAACAGATTTATATAAACACACAAATACATATTTATACAAGAGCAGGAAATTTGATGATTTATCGTGTATACTTACCCCCCCTTGTGTTTCTGTTTATGTAGCAGTCTATCCAAGACCAGTCCACACCACAGATACCATCGAGGTCTCTGTGGATCGGCAACATTGATAGATCAATTACCGCAGAGTATTTGACGCACATATTTAGCATCTATGGCCCAATCGAGAGTGTGAGGCTGCTGATGGAAAAAGAGTGTGCATTTATAAACTTTTGCGAGACCGAGGATGCTATTCATGCCAAGGACGAAGTGTTGGGCCGATTGAATGGCAAGGTTGGGCAGTGTACGGTCAGAGTCGGCTATGGCAGAGCAGAAGCCGTATCATCTGAAGCAAACGTATTGCGACCTACCCGTGCCTTGTGTAATGATTTCGATTCCTGTTGCATCGCCGTTACTAACAATTCCATCTATTCAGGGCTTGGAAATCTACCCCCAAATACAACATCTGGAATTCTCGAGCAACTTTTTACTGCTTTTGGACCTGTGGAATCAGTACGCGTGCTGTCCTACAAAAACTGTGCCTTTATCAATTTTGAGAGAATAGACAGTGCAGTTGCAGCCAAGGAAGCACTTTTGACAAACGATGGCTTAGTGCAGCGATTGCCAGGAACACGCGTGGGGTTCGCAAAAATATCACCTGCCAAACCGCAGACCGTAGATAGCCTTGCAGTCTCTTCAAAGTCATCAAAGAAATCTAATGATACGACGAACATTGCTACAAAAAACCCTGCAACCAGCACAACAAACAATGCGACTAAATCAACTACTGCTTGGATTCTTGGCATTGAACGCATGCTGAAGGAGTGTGAAGCAGAAAATATCCCAAACATCGTAAAAGGTACACAAATCTTATTAATATAATGTTGAAATTGCAGCAATTGATAGAAAAAGTATTTATTGGCAGGCCTAAAGACATCCACAAGCTACTTTGAATCCATTCCTCCCGTTCCAGGATCAGCCCAGGCTCGAAAACACGATGCAGGAAAGCTTCGGGAAGTTCGACGACGTCTTGATAGTACCACTAAATCCGAGGATGCGGACATAATAGCTCAAAGCTACATGGACGATATGGCTGAGCTCAGTAGTGGTATGTATTGGTGATTATCTAGCTTTGGTGTTTATTGTTTTATGTAATATAGACTATATCGGTAATACGGTGGTTCAGCGGCTGTTTGAAAAGTGTGGTGAGGGTACCAAGACGGTAATGTTGGAAAGAGTGGCACCGCATCTGGCAGCCATCAGTGTTCACAAGAACGGTACCTGGGCTGCCCAAAAGATCATTGAGACCGTATGTTCTCCTGCTCATGTAAGGAGGATATGGTTATACTTGGCCTGCAATTACTCATTTGTGCCTATAGATACAATTGGTCTGCCATCATCTCAAGCCATATATCCCTTCACTACTTCTAGATCCCTTTGGAAATTATGCCGTCCAGTGCTGCATACGTCTCGGCCCAGAGCACAACCAATTTGTTTTTTATGCCATGGCCCAAAAGATCTTTATGATTGCCCAAGGCCGATTTGGAGCCAGAGCCACCCGGGGCATTCTTGAGAGCTCGTTTGTCACTTTACCACAGCAGCAACTCATTGCAGCTGCTCTTCTTTACCATGTTGACCATTTAGCAGTGCATTCTAATGGTGCAATTCTGCTCTCTTGGCTCATGGATTCATCATTAATGGAGCAGCGCACAGAACTGATGGCTAATCTATTTGCTCCCCATCTATCTCTCATCTGCACACACAAACTAGGCTCCCAGATGGTCCTCAAAATCATTAATCAAACTACGTGCCAACCCGCTCAGCAGATCATTGTAAACCGTCTTCTTGAACCAACCATACTTGATACCATTTTAATTGATCCAGTTCGAGGAGTTTCGTTTGTTCAAAAGGCTTGCAAAAGTTCTCATTTGGCACCAGACGAGCAAAAAAGACTCATTGACCGGGTCACTACCATCCTAGTTGAACACCAAGGACCTACTTACACAAAACTATTGCAAGAAATCTCTGTTGGATAAGAAATCCTCATTCTATGATATACTTTTTTTCTTTTCTTTTGCTTCCTTATAAACCGGAATGCACATTATCAATAGAAAAAGAAGATTAATAATAACGATATTGACAAAGAAATTCATCCTAATTATCTGTATTTACTCGTCAATGGCTTCTGATGGTGCCAAAGACGCTGAGGAGTCTTCTGATGCGTCCTTGTGTACCAATGTACTGTCCTTGATATCCTCTTGGGCGCGTACTTTTTGGCGTCCTTCATACGCTTCTTCTTCTTCTTTTACTAGTTCATTCTGTTGTTCTAAAGTAGCTGTATCTTTCTCGGTAAGAGTTGCTGGTAGGTAGCACAGTGCAGGAATCGCTTTCGTCATCAAGAAGTGTGCCTGGTTTTTCTGTTGTCGCAAAACTACACTTTCCTGTACAAGAAGTATAAATGTGTTTATCCACATTCTTTGGCCCGCTATTCACACGCGTTTTCTAACCAACAAAGCTCGGGGCCTACTTACTCTCTTCTCTTCCAACGCACGCTGAGCCTGTCTCTTCCGTGCTTCTATTGCCTGTTGTTTTTGCTCTCTCTCTGCTTGTATTTCTTCTCCAATTTCTTTCTTCTCATTTGCTAGTTTCTCTTGTAGCTTGCTTTCAATCGCCAACCGTTTCTTTTCCTATGTAATTGATCGAATCAATCTAGCGATCTACACATTACAAAAAAACAAACACAAAAAAAAAACCAAAAACGTGGCTGCTTACCGCATCGCTCTTATTCTCACTATCATCTTTAAACTTGTTGAGTGTACCGAGAAGAACTCCAAATAATCGCTGATTGCGTTGATCTCCGTCTGTATTAAGTTGAAGGCGTGGTCGTTTTGGCTAGAAAAAAATATAAATGTATATATAATGTCCATTCCTGCCATTAATTCTCGATTTTTTGTGTACTCAACAAGTTTCTCCTCAAGATACCTCTGTTGAAATGTCGGTTCTTTGGTTGTCTTGAGGTTGTCTTTTACGGGAAATGACGCCTGTTGCCTGAGGTGGGACGACAATACTCGATTTAACCATTGAAAAAAAAGTACAAGAAAATGATAGGAAAAAGGAATGAAAGCTATTAAAATTCATCTGTCTTATCCCCTACCTACCGTCACATGTGACGCCTTCCATTTTTTTTTTTACCTTTTGTACTATATATTTTCCAGACATTTGGTAAAAGAAAGTATTTGGTTTGACTGATATAAAATACCATGGGTAGCTATTTGTTCCATTATCAAAACCAAAATGCATAGGAATATTATAATCTACCCGAGAATTCCAAGCTTACTGGGCAATAAGGGCCAACCAAAGTAATCCTATGAATTGTTGGTATCCAAGAAATCAAAGTCTGAGTTTATTATAGATGTTATGGATCAGTCAGGACATAGCCAAATACATTAAAGATAGTACTACTGCGTTTAAGAGATTACAAGCCCTCGTACGAATGAAATAATTAAAGAGTTTAAGCAATTGAAGCCGTTTTATTGATTCTAGGCCACTAACAATCATTACTATAAAATATGACCCACAATAAAAAGTAGATTCGTCACAGTTTTGGTTCTTGCTCCCCTCATGAGCCTTGGACAGAATGTCTAGTTATTAAGATTCCATCAAGATATTATCTTTATAGAAACTCCCGAGATTATGGAGCCCAACCTTAATGGTATTTCATAACCTACAGTCGTGGATCTCATTTTCAATTTTTCCCTTATATATATATATTTGTCTGAGGGCGAAACAGGTTTAAGGGTGTACTTTAAACAATACTTTAATTCATTGCTTGACTCCATTCAACAAAACTTGAAGACAACAATATCAGATAAAACAATACAGCATAGTATGCGATCTACAAAGATCTTTATTATTTGTGTCATCCTTCGACTTGTAAATGCCATTTTTACGCGCACTTACGACAATCCGGATGAATACTGGCAGGCACAAGAAATAGCTCATCAAATGGTGTTTGGATATCCTTTTTTTTCTTTCTTCTTCCCCAAGAATGTGTGTAATCATTGCACACATTTACCCATTGTCAGATCTATATTTCCTTGACGACTTTGTACGTATGGTTACGTGACCTGGGAATGGCAGGAACGGATTCGTAGTTATGCCCATCCTCTTGTGTTTGCAGCCATCTACCGACTTATTCAATTGCTCGGTCTAGAAGAGACAAATGCCTTTGTAAGTACCAAAGGATCGATGCTTTTAATATGCTTACCCAGTGTTTATCGCAAGATTGTTTTTCCTCGCTTACTTCAAGGGCTTTTTTCGGCTATTGCAGATTATGCAACATGTACACTTGCCATTCGTATTTTTGGTATATCGATTGAACCATTTATTGTGAGTTATCAGTAGTATAGACACTTGAAAAAAAAAGAAGCTAATATCGCCAACTTTTCCCCTAGTTATTCATGACATTGTGTTCATGGTACAATTTCTTCATGGCTGGAAGAACTCTTTCAAATTGTATGGAAATGGTCTTTTCTATTCTGGCACTCAATTATTGGCCACTGCCAAACTGCCCAGACCAGAACTGGAGAAAGAATCTGAGAGTTGGTCTTGGACTGGCCTCGCTGGCATGCCTGATGCGACCTACAAATGCAATCATTTGGCTTTTTCTTGGTCTTCATTTACTGGCAACTAGACCTCTTTACAGATGGAAAATTGCATTTGAAGCCGCCGCAATTGTGTAAATATACATGTCTTGGTATTTTGATCTTGCTGACTCGTACGAATCTTAGGGCTACTGCTGTAATTATCAATACATTGGTGGATACACACATATATACTGGATCATGGACGAATATATTCCATGAACCCGTGTTTGCTCCACTGGCCTTCTTTCGCATAAACGTAGTGGCTTCGATATCTTTGTTTTATGGTGTTCACCCATGGCATTGGTACATTTCCCAGGGATTACCAGTAATGACAACTACCATTTTGCCACTTGTGGTGTATGGGTTTTGGAGGGCACAAAGAATGGATAACAGCACAAGGACCAGGGTGCTTCCGCTTCTACACCTCTTACTCTGGGTAGTGTGCATCTACAGCTTGTTATCTCACAAGGAGTTTCGTTTCTTGTTTCCTATATTCCCCCTCTTGCTGATATTTGCAGCATTTGGACTAAAAAGTTTGCCATCCAAAAAATGGCGCAGGTGGATAGTGATATGCTTAGTGGCAACACAGCTGCCAATGGCTATTTATTTGTCATTATGGCATCAAAGAGGAGTTGTGGACGCCATGATATGGTTACGTCAAGAAGCTCGTCATTCGCCCATATCGATACGTATACTGATGCCTTGCCACTCTACGCCCTATCAATCTATTCTGCACTCTCAATCAACACCAATAAGCTTTCTAACATGCGATCCACCGCTTTCAGGCCAGTCAACGGCAGATTATATGGATGAAGCCGATGTATTCTATGCGGATCCAGTGGGATTCTTAAACACTATCGATACATGGCCAACCCACTTGGTGATGTTTGAACCCCTTCAAGCTCAACTCAAGAACACCTTGGATCAGTACGAGATATGCGAACGTTTCTTTAATAGTCACTGGCACGACGATTGGAGACGGCAAGGAGATGTACTGATTCTGTGCAGAAATAAAGAGACAAGACAAGGTCATAAGTGAATGATGAGGATACAATAAACGTAGAAAATAGACTTAACTTTCCCCAACCACACCTCTTCCTTCCCCCCCAACCCCTTTAGTTTCGGTCGCTTCTCGCATGTGAAATGCTATAACAAAGGAGGCGTGCTTGTAAGATGGCCTGCATTGTTCTATAAATCTTTTTGGTAGCCAGTAAAGACAGAAGGAGAGAAGCGCACTGTTACTCTAATGAAAAAGAAGAAGAAGAAGAAGATAATGTAAAAGTAAAAGTAAAATAAAAGATAAGAGAAAGGAGAAATGTTGAGGAATGTGTAGTATGGCTGAATGTATAGATGGCTTCAGTCGTCGGGATCAATGATCCATATACAGCCTGACTTGCTCGCTGGTGCCATGTCTTCAAATTCCTTGGCAGTGACCCATCGTCGCCATGCCTCAAGATATCCTCGTTCGAGATTCCTTGTCCATCGATGGGTGTCAAACAAACGACTCTCTTCACGGGTCTCGAATAGGCGTTTACGGAGCTGCATCAATGCACCATGACCACGTCGTTGAATTTCGCCTGTAGCATTAGGAACATAAGTGTAAGACAATCCTTGAGCCAACTCAACTGCTCTATCCTCATACTGCTGCTCATTTGCAACCACCATTTCGTCTCCAAATCCTGTTGCAAGGGCAATGCTGGCTCCTACACGCGAACACATCTTATGTATATGCTTTGGAAAGGTGACAATAGGGGTGCCTGACCACAGGATATCTGCAGCTGTGGTATGAGCATTGCATTCAGGTGTATCCAGAAATATGTCGGCCACACGACCACGGTGGATGTGAATATGTTTTGGAGCGACATCCGTAAACAGGACTCGGCGCGCAACCTGTGTTCCAGCCCATTCGGTGGCCCATTGTCGCAAATGCTGTTCGCCCGCAGGAGGAAACCGCAGCAACCAGAGGACTGAATTTGGCACACGTTCTAGGATGCGCAACCACATACGAAATGTCGAAGGTTCAAGCTTGTAGAGCTGGTTAAAATTAGCAAATATAACCATATCGTCTGGCAGGGTAGGGAACACCTCACGACGCATTGACCACCGTTTGTCTTCCTCAATGCCCCATTGCTGCTCAGGAGTAGTTCCACTCGCTGAAGAGCTCTCGCGGAAGCCTTGCTTGTGATCATTAACAAAGTAAGACGCGGGCATATAAATAAACTTTTCCGTATATACAAAGTCGTCCGTCTCTTCCTCTGGGTCAACGTCGCCTTCAAAGTCTCCATTGGTATAATCCAAGGGACGAGTGCGCCATAGTTCACCACTAACCATCTCGGGGGGACAGACGATGGGATCGGCGATGATCCAATCACACCAACCACCTCCTAAAGTACCTGCGAACCCCATAAAAGAGCACTGTACGGGACTAGGCCGAGCAGCAAATATCTCGTTACGGGCACCCTTGGTATACCCATTGAGGTTGATTAGAACATGAATACCGTCAGCCACAATTCTTTCGACTACTTGCTGGTTGGACCATGTAGAGACATTCAAGAATTGCTCAGCCTCCCGCTCAATCTTTTGACGATAAGGGGAATTGTCGCTAGGCGTAGTCGCGTAACATATAATCTCATAGTGGGACTTGTCGTGGAATCCAAACACAGACTGCATCAGGTGAGCCAACGGATGGTTATTAAAGTCAGATGATACATAGCCGATCTTCAGTCGTGGTGATGGTGGGGGAGGAGGAGGGTAGACATGTTCCGGCAGCCAAGGGGAAGAGAGAACGTTGTGGGATATCCGCAATGCATTGCGATGTGAGATAAGGCGTACTTGTCGAGCACTTAGTGGGTAAGTAAAGGTGTGGAATGGCAAGACAGTCGGGACAGGTGGTGCAGGAAGGGACGATGGAATCTGCGGTCGAGTGTACTTTTGGATAAGGCTTTGGTTGATGGGCGTAGGTCCAGGATGGAGACCATTGTTGACCAAGGCCATGCCATAGTTTTCAATGTACCAACTGCGTTGCATGCGCCGAATACAGCGCTCTATCAGCCGAATTAGCCACCCACCCTCATTCTTCTTTTTCTTATTATTCGAGCTATCAAAGAATATCAGCCTGGATCTCCATTGTTCAGCAAGCTGCTGGGGAAGCACAGCTGTATCGTGCGGAACAGAGTTCACCAGGCATTCCACAATCTCTTCTCCTACGGTCTTTTCATGACGCCCGGGCTGTTTAAGGATACCTGAACCCCAGGAAGACCCGTCGTCTAGTTGTCGTTCGACGATATCAACTACCCGACCAATCCACCCACTACGAGAATTCTTATCGTGTGTGCTGGCAAAGAAGTTTCCAAACGCGTCCACAACTCCTTCGTCCCCAACACCTCCACGTCCTCGCCAGTCGCACACACCACCAAGTGAGTTTACTAGCCCGCAAATCGCGTCTACAAAATTTGGGTTGACTTCAACTGCACGTCTATACCACTGCACCGAGTCCTGCACGCGTCCCATGTCTTTGATCGCATTTCCAAGATTGGCAAGTGCAACATCAAAACGAGGGTTGTATTCGACGGCCTTTTCATACATTGACACAGCTTCTGTAAGATGTCCCATGTCTTTGAGGAGTGAGCCGAGGTTTGTATACAAATGCGGGTGCCGCGGGTCGAGTTGGAGTCCGTACATGTAGTACTGCATGGCCAGCATTGTCCCAGTGATTGGTGCAGACGGGGCCTGCTGTTGTTGGTGAGCAGATGGCATGAGGGTGACGGATTGTGCGGTAGCTACATTTGAGATGTTGCTGAGGACAATTCCCAGGTTGTTGGCAGTAGAAGGGCTAGGGTGCAGGGCAAGGCTGAGGTAGTAGAGTGGTAAAAGAAGCCCCAAGGTGGGAGCAATAGATGTCTCGGAAGCAGCTGCAGCTAGAGCAGGAGTCGATGGGCTCATGATGTCTTGGAATAATTTAGCAAGGGTAAGAAGAAGAGTAGATGTGGTTTGATTAGCCTGCTGGATAGTAGAGCTTGTAACTGTACTTGTGGCAGTAGTAATGCCACCAGATGTCGTGGAGTTTTCATTATGAGCATTCATTCCAAGACTGGCAACTCCTGGAAGAAGCCCGTGTGTAGTTGCAAATGCTACCTGTAGTAAGCGAGATGTTTGTTCTGGTTGTAAGAGTATAAGAGGTAATGTGGCTGGACTGAGGAGTTTGCCATGGCGGTTCGCATCAAGTGCTTGAGTAGAGCCGCAGGTCATGGCCAAATGGTTTGTCAAGTTTAACAAGTCCATACCAAACACCAGCTCTAACCCACGTTCATAATCATTTCGTGCACCTGCCACATCTCCAAGTGCATATTTGAGGTTTCCTTTGGCATAAAACAGGTTTTGCAGACGTGGCAGCTGGTGGAGTGGCATACTGCCTAGTCGATTGACCTCTTTGGCGCGAGCTGAAAAAAAGTAATCTTCCACAAACTCGCACACAGCCAATGCTTCTTGGAAGCGTGGACAAGGCTTCTCTTCTTTGTTGTCTGAATGTAGAGGTGGTATGGTTGAACAAAGGACGCCTACCAGGTTCTCAACAGCATCCCAGTAGGCTGGTCTTAGCTTGACGGCTTGATACCACCATTTTTCGGCTTCACCTGTACGGCCCAAACTGCGGAGAGTCGTACCAATGTTGCTCATTGCCTCCACATAGTTCATGTCATATTTGAGAATCAAATGATTGTACCGCAATGAAGATTGGTAATCCTTGAATGTATAATACACACAAGCCAATAACAACAAGGTTGGTAGATGTGTAGGAGATGCTTGATGAAGAGAGTGTAATAGAGTCAGAAGAGAAGGGTCCTGAGGAGAGCTGTTGTAAAGACTATGGGCATATTGAAGCATTTTGTCGTGCTCCTCTTCGGTCATTTCCGGGGAAGAAAACAGACCGGCTCCTCCTCCTCCACTGGTTGAATTTCCAATAGCTACTGGCGCATAAGGAGTTGAGGACTGAACTCTACCTCCATTACTACTTATGAAAGGAAGTGTATTTGATACTCTTCTTGGCACATATAGGTCCTGATGACGATTATAGCTGGGATAGTTTAGATCAAGGCTTTGTAGTCTATGCTGTTGTTGATGGAGCTGTTGTTGCTGGAGCTGTTGCTGATGAATTTGTTGTTGCGCTTGTTGTACTTGTTGCGCTTGCTGTACTTGTTGTGCTTGCTGTACTTGTTGTGCCTGGTGTGCTTGCTGTTGTTGCACTGCCTGTACTTGTTGTATGTATTGTTTATGAATTTCAGGGTCAACTCGACTAGAAAGGTACTGTCTTCGTTTGGGGTCATAGTATCGATTTACCCAACCAGAAGATCCTTCAAAGTAGTAGCTTGCCAGGGTTGGAGATTGAGGAGGAACCATTATTGAAGGAGAATATACTTGAGATGCAGCTCTTTGCTGGTGTTGCTGTTGTTGATGCTGTTGCTGTTGATGCTGTTGATGTTGTTGCTGTTGTTGCTGTTGTTGCTGTTGTTGCTGTTGTTGCTGTTGTTGCTGTTGTTGCTGTTGTTGCTGTTGTTGCTGTTGTTGCTGTTGTTGCTGCTGTTGCTGTTGATGTTGCTGATGTATATGCTGTATCTGATGAGGCTGAGGCTGAACCTGATGCTGTTGCTGTTGTTGTTGCTGTTGTTGTTGCTGTTGTTGTTGCTGTTGTTGTTGGTCTTGAGCCTGCTGTTGCCAATAAAGGTGAGAACTGAGGTTATGGGTGAGGAATTCATGTTGAAAATAAGCAAAGGCTGCTGGGTCATCTTGTACAATATTATGAAGAGCCTAATGACTTGTTTATCAATAACAGACAAGAAATCATTTGATTATGTGGTCTATCCCTACTCACAGCAAGTGTCTCTGGATTGGGATTGAGGTTCATTCGTGCACCTCCCATGACTGGAGGGAGAAGGTGTTTATCAGCAGAGAGGTTGCCAGACGCACGGTGCTGATGGTAGAGCATGCGTTGGATTTTTCCCTCGAGTAGGAAATCAAGAGAAAGGAAAATAAAAATAATATAAAAATAATTAAAATAATTAAAATAATTAAAATAAAAATAAAGGAGACCGGCTTTTTTCTGTCCTTATGCTAAACACTGGATTTTTGTGTGTTTAAGTGTGGAACAACGATACGTCATGCCTAACCCCGCCCAGTACAAGTATTGAGTTTTTTTCTTCTTTTTTGAATGATGAAGAACACTGGTGTTCTATCAACATTATCCTTTCAAGCAGTGTCTTTAGATACAATTTTATAAACATCAGAACGGCAGCGCTGGCTACAAGTACGATACAGGACCGGAACCTGTTCTCTAGCCTGCTGAACCTCCTGTGTCTGCTGCGTTTGGCCAAGAGTCCCAAGGTCTTCCAACCGTAACACCAAAAGTCCCTGGTGGAATAGAGGCTCATGGCATATTGAACATTTTGCAGTAAGCGAATCCTGCTGGCTGAGTTGGCTAACCAGCCGAGACGGAAGCAGCCACGGCCCGGTATTCAGTTTAAGCCGGCCCGCAATCTGGGCACAGATGGATCGCAACGAGAGAACTTTTGAGAGACGATCTGGATTGAGAGGTCCGAATGGATTCTGATCTGCCCAGAGCTGAGAGAGAGACATGTCCTTGACTTCCACAGGAAGATACATAAGCGCATTTCCTGTCAGGTCCAGTATTCTCAGTCTACTAAGATTTGCTAGCTGAACAGGCAGTGCACTCAATTGGTTGTTGTGGACATAGAGCTCTTCCAAATTCACCAGCAATCCTACTTCTACAGGAAGCCTCTCGAGACGATTGCACCCTAGGTTTAGTTCCTTTAATCCATATAGACGCCAGAGTTCGTCGGGAAGCTCTGATAGCCGATTGTTCTGCAAGGTCAGGGATGTCAATGCTGCTAGATATGGCACTGCTGGGCCAGCAATAGTCTATAGGGTCAGCAGAGTGTAAACATTTGTTTGTATCCTACCATCCGTTCGAGATGGCGGTGACTCAACACCCCATTAGTTGTCAGGGTCTGTGTACTTGTGGGTATTCGGCGGCGTTTTTCTTTGGGTGCTTCGGGTGTTTCGTCATAGAAGGTTGCCATGCATCCTTGCAGATGCCACAACACTACTGTCTTCTCAATAGCACTCATCAAAGAGAACTCGGTCAAGGTGGCTTGGCCAATTCGCTCCTCTTAAAACCCCATTCCTGCAACCCACGCACACGCCTTGTTCCGCCCTTTTTTGTTCCCTTTCCCCTTTACTCAATTACTATGGACAACTATATTACGCGCAGGAACTATTCGCGCGCAAGTTATTCTGACGACGAAGACCAGATTAACAGAATGTCAGACCTGGAAGACAAGGAATTTGTCTCTCGTCGTCGTTCGTCCTCTGCTTCCTTGACCGCATCGCCTTCATCGTCTTATAAAATGAGCATTGACTCTGACGATGCCAAATCTACTTCATCCCTTCAAAAATACCCCACATCTCTTTATTCCCGCCAAAATAACTCCCACTCTGCACAATCCTTTCTTTCCACTGCTACCGAGCTAGCTTCACGAAGACCACCTCTAAGCCGGTCTGTATCTGACCAAGGACTGCCCTGGTTTGATTATACTGGATCGTCTCGCACTGATCATCCAATGGCAGATCCATCTCCAAGCTGCTCATCACGCACCCGCAAACCATCTTCTCACACCAAACAATCCCTTTCTATTGACACAACCGAAGGACGAAGGGATCCCGAGAGACGGAGTGTACAGCGCAGAAGTTCACTTATGGTATGACGATTTGGGGGGTTTTGTTGTTGTTGTTGTTGTTGTTGTTGTTGTTGTTGATTGTGGATATTTACATTGTATTGAGCAGCCACGATCAAAAGCACTTGCGCGAGTATTAAATCAAGCAGAGGTAGAGAAATATATATAGATAGATAGCCAGACTAGCAGATTCTTAACCAAACATGATAGGAGGATACCCACTTGAGTGATCTAGAGATGCGGCGAGAACAAGAGACAACTAATCATATGAAGGAAAAAGACAAATTGCCAGAAGGCCAATGTGTCAAGGATACCGAATGTATTGCGGTAGGTGTGGATTCCTAGTATATATCGGTACCTAATCTACAAATCGTAATAGCCGTCTCTTCCACCTGCATCTTGGGTACGTGTACGAGACGTAGACCAATCTCCTACAATGGCACCCTATCAATGCTCCAAACTCAACCCAGAAGTAGAAATGGCTGTGAGTTTCTTGTTCTCCCATAAACCCATTTATTGATTGTGAATATTTCTATTGTACTAGCACTTTCAGTTGGAGAATCTTCCTTCCCAGTCTGTCCAGCAAGGCTTTCGGAGTATCAAACGAAAAGGTAAATAGATTTCAAAGGGGATTATATATATAATATATATATAATATTGACACCCTTGTTTTGATTTTTCGGAACCTTAGCCTCTGAAGACCGTCTGTACGAACCTTATTCGACTGCAAGTATGAAGCGGAGAGCCGTCTCTCCCTCTGTTTCTGTATCTCCTTCTCCTATCCTGACCGGTATATCGAGTCCCCCAACAAATTATATCCAATATGGTTCTAGTCCTACACACAGCGGAGGGAATGCAGCAGCAAGAGCACAGCAGAAGCTTGTTCAGTTGTCTACAAACACATTTAATTTGCAGGATGCAAGTGGAGGTCTCAGTAGGATGTCCTTGAGCGAATAATTGCTCTTCTTCTTCTTTTTTGTAATTAACATTTCTATATATCTTAACATGCAATGTATATCATTCTTATAAACATCAATATCAACCCTTCAGAACGCACAGTTTCATTAATGTACATGACTAGCTTTTTATTGGTCAAAAAATTATTATTATTATTATAATTATTATAATCATAATAATAATAATATAAAAGATTCTTTCTTTCTTTCTCTCTTTTTTTTTAAATGGCTCATTACCGAAACATCAAGACAGGTCAACCACCTTCTGGATGGACACCACAAGTCAAATATATTGAGAATGTAGTGTGGTCATCGACTGTACCAAAAGACGTACGCGAGTTGTATGAACCCCAGAGAGGAAAAGAAACTCGGACAATCAACTTCTTGAAAGAGCATGTAAACTTGACGGGTACTTATCCCGGAAACAAAGAACAGCGAAGGAACATCAAAATAAAAAAACTGACCGACAAGGCTCATCCATGCTGCGGTGCATATGGGCTATTTGCTGCTCAGAACCTTCAACCACGTCAGCTTATATTAGATTATCTGGGCATTATTGAATACAAGACCTATGATCTCGAGTCAGATTATGTATTGCGACTTGGGACAGATGTTTCCATCGATGCAGCATATTATGGAAACGAAGCCAGGTTCTGCAATGATTTCAGAGGAGTTGGGCCGGGCCCAAATGTCTGCTTCCAAAACTACATGGATTCCCAGACAAAGCATATTCGTATCGGTATATTTGTCCTAGGAAATCGCAAGATCAAAAAGGGTGAAGAGCTGGTAAGTGCTTGTAAATTACAGTTATGGTATGAATTCAATATTCTGCTAGTTGGTCACATACGGAAAGGCATTCTGGTCTAATAGAGGAATAGACATGAGCCACCAGAACCACTCTAATCAACAATGAATGAATTAATTAATTAGTTAATAAATAAAATACATACATATAATTTTCATTGATTTTTTACATTGGGTGTCTTTGTATCACGTGAGACAAGAGAATATATTTGCCAACCTGCCCTGTCTTGTCATCTAGTAATCATGGATTTCAACAAAGTATTTGACGATCGCGACATAATAAGCATTTGTGCTTTTATACTTGGCTACTGTCAGAATCGCATTTTAGAACCAAGCGATCTAACATACTATCAAGCCACACCTTTTTATACTTTCTTTCCTACTTTATTGAGTCGCATCTTTGGATCGCCTACCACAAGGTACATTCACACCATTTGGAATCTATATTGCCTTGGCCGGGATTCTCATATCTTTTACTTGTATATTCCAGAGGGTGGCTACACACAGAAATAACACTGGAACAAAATGAAGCTATTCAATACTTGCTCAATGTGAATAGCTATTTCTTTCAAGCCATGTTGAGAATGAGTGAATCTCCAGAATATGAGTTTTACTTGATTCCCTCTAGCTTACCCGTAAGCCTTTAAAGCAAAAAAGAAAAAAGCCTTTGATTGATTGATAAATATGCTGTCTAGGCTGATGTCCAAGCGATCCTTAAAGAAGGCTGCACACAATATCTTCCGCGTGTCTACAGCCAGTGTGCTGTTTCTGGAGGACCATCAGATATTGGGGTATTGAGTGTATACGATGCTGCGACCAGACGCTCATATATCACACCCAAAAGACAAGAGCCAAACAGTCAAATACGCTTGAACATGATACAGTTTTATTTTCATTATATCTTGAGTGTGCCAACCTGGCCAATTGCACCGTCAATTGCATCGTCAATTACACCTTCATTTGCACCGTCAATTGCACCTTCAATTGCACCTTCAATTGCACCTTCAATTGCACCTTCAATTGCACCTTCAATTGCACCTTCAATTGCACCAATTGCACCAAATACACTCTCCACATCATATAAACCACCAAACACACCAGCTAGATCAACATTCACACCATCTACTGCACAACTCACCACTCAATCCCTTACACCATCTATCGTACCATCTACTCTTAATTCACCCAAAGCCAAAAATAATGCCATCCTAAACACCATAATCAAGAAATACATCAAAGTATTCATCAATTGCTCAACAAACACATCCAAAAGACCATATCCTCTAATCGACATGTTCTTTCTGGATTGCTGTGTTGAATTATGGCTCAGAACTTCCTGGATATCTACAGGAACAAGACTTGCACCAGAGCGCATGGAACTCATCACAATGCTTGTCCAACATATCATAAAGCATGATTTACGATTCTGCACCTACAACTTTGGAAAACAACCAGAATCTACTTATCGGATAGTCTACGATACGGTTCATCCAGAGATAACCCTTCTTATTTCACGGCTCATTAGAAATTGGAGAATTGAACCAGACTTTAAAGAGGTAAGATGAATAGAATCTCGAGTGGATATCTACACAAATTGTAGGTCCAAGATTATCTTGTATAATCAATCATCTACCATATTATTTATACTCACAATCACATGAACGGTTCAAGGTTATTGATCTTTGGCTTTTATGGGCAACACCATGGAAATTTAAACAACTCCAAGAAAATATGCCTGTTCCCAATAATCTCAACTACTGTCTAATAAACGATGGGTGGGCAGCATTTATTGTAGAGAATGGAGCCTGCTACATGTCAATAGTTGAGTCAATCTTCAGAATAACAGCCAAGTTTCAGTATATCGAAACACCCACTTATACGACACCAGCCACTAATAGTGGTACCAATACCTCAACCGCTCTAAGAAACACCTCAAGTGCTACACCCCTTTCATTCATGGCCAATTCTACTTTTACCAATGTAATGACCAAGGCTTCATGGCTGCTAGGCACACCAACTCAAAAGCCTCTAAACAGCCCTGAACCTCGTTGGCAGTTGGACATTTTTCAATCAATCTTAGGCTTATTTAGTGAAAACGAACTGGTTCCTTTTTTACGATTGGTAGAAAGGGCTACGGATATAGTCAAACTCGAAATCATTGAACAGGCAGCCGTCAACGGACCAGAATTGAAAGAAGCTATCAGTGAAATAGCAAGTAAATGCACAAGAGATTCAAAAAACTGTTATATCGAAACCCATAAAGCCATTGTTCGATTATGTGGTATAATGAAATTGATGGATAATACTTCATCTAAGCCGAGAGGACTCTATGTTGCTTCATCCGTACGCAGCGAGGCATTGGTCCAAACCATCAAAACTCTTACTATTGCTATCACAACCCAAAGCGCAGCTGCAAAGATAAAACCTGAAAAGAATAATGATTACTTGTATCAACTTGTCTTGGCTACAAATACTTTTCAAAAGATCTTCAAGGTATCTGTTACAAAGAGAATGCTTTATAGATACTGACCCATAATCTTGGTCATATAATTTAACTTGTAGCTTCCCACACCTGAAACTACTGTTCCCGCTTCTCCATGGGAGAAAAGGCTCTCAAAAGAGAAGACTACATTACATACTACTACAGCCAAAACTAGGCCAAAAGTTCCAAGTTCAAAGGTGAAGGTGGACTATGAGAGTGGTCAGCTAAGTCCGGAAGATCTAGAGAAAGTGAAAAAGGGTCTGCTGCTATGCACACCGAGTTTGAGCAAGCCAAAAGGGCCTTTGGGTAAAGAAATGGCACGGTCTTATGAGAGTGCATGGATAGTGAATTGGATCACGCCTTTTGAAAAAAGGATAAATAATATGGTAAGAGTCGTTGTAAATGTCCTGAACGGAATCTTATGAAGAATCATTAGTATCAAAGATTGGGACCAGCTGGAAAGTATTGTTTTCCAAGGCGCATATCGTTGCGATTCTTTGCAGCATATATAAATCTTGCCTGGATCATTGGGTTCCCAATTGTATTTTGTATTTTTTACTGTATTTTCTTTTAAAAATAGAATTATATTCTTGTACTTTGAATAGCAATAATAATAGTTACAATGGTAGCCATCTAATACAGAAATTTTAACTTGGCAAAGGCCATTCGATTTCTTGATCGTTTTCATAAGTTTCGAAATTATCCTTGAAATATGACCAGCTAGATACACTCTTCACTAAAGGATCATAGGTAGGAGGTGAAGATGCATATGCACCCATCTTATCCTCAATTTCTTTAGCCAGAAGTGGGTCTAGATCTCTGTAGGTTGAGCCATGCGGTAACTTGTTACCCGTGCAGTGATAAAGAAGATAGCCTTCTGTGTGTCCCATTTTCATAAATGGAGGGAATAGAGACAGCCGAGTCCAGTCAACCTGAACATCATCAATAATATTTTTCTTCATATCCTTTGTGGGGCATCTAAAGGTAAACAACTCGCCAGCTACATTTCCAAAAAAACAGAGAACGTTTATACTTGGAAGACATTTCCTTTAAACGTGTATTGACTTGCCTTGATACATCTTTCGACTATCGTAGGAATCAAATTTGTGATCTTTGGTAGCCAGTGGATTGGGATAGAACAAGGGTATCTAGCAAAAAAAATTCCATGGAGAATATACAAATTAATATGCTTTCTTGACCCATTCAACCATACATATTTGTTTTTATGCTCACTTCAGTAGTAAATGCAGTTGAAGTTCCCCATCGACTATTTTTCGGTTCTAACCGCATATTCCATGGAAAGGCCATTTGTACAGGGTTGTTGGCAATATGGACAACTAGAGATTCATACTTTAGGCAATCAACTTGTAAATTGTCAAAGTTTCAAAGGCTACCTGGAAGACGCTCATTTGTCCACGGATTTATCCAATGCGATAGTTTCTTACGAGTGATTGGGTCCAGATAATAGGTCAACTCTCTACCCGTAATCTCTAGCATGTCTTTTGGACTACCATCCTTGCTACGACTTGCTTTTGATACATTCATTCCTACACACTCAAACACTTTCTTTGGAGGCTGTCCTGGAAGGTAAGCTCTAGAATACAATAAAGGTTTAGGTTTACATCATACTAATAACAATGTTCTTACAAAACAGAGCCACTCCATTCAAAAAACGTATCGCTGTCCGAGTCAGCCGAATATCGTAAGCGTTGGAAAAAGTCGCCTCCAAAATCATTATCTGTTTTACTTGAAATATTTGAGTTTGTACTCAAAGATTACAAGGTTATTTTGTTCGTTACCAGAGTCCATGATGTGAAAAGGTGTCAAGAGAGGAAGATATGTAAGTTAAAATATAAACCAATTGATCATTTTAATTTATATTTGAAAGGGACAGGGATAGAAAGGAGGATTCCTGGTTGGGTTTATAATATCAATAATTTTTTTCCTGTCAGATTTTACTATACAAATTAGCCGGTTTTACTGATGACCAACAGTTACACGATTTAATGTTGGTAGATTCAAATCAAACTTTTATTTTTATATTTTTATCCATGGGAATTGTAATTTTGTTCAATTGTTTTAATAAGCAAACGAATATAACACATTGAATTTTCATGTAATAATTACTTGCGAATAACCAACATCAAAAGCAAAAGATATATTCGTACCAAACGATATATTTTGACAATATATAATTCACTTGAGATTTAAATAGAGAATTTTAATACAACTGTTTCCAGTTTAACCTTTATATATATATATATATTCAAAGTCCCGAGTATTAATCATTATACAGATATCTTTTAAAGTCATATCTGATAGCTGGTAGAGAATACATATATTACATCATATCATCACTAGCCCTCCACACAATTGTATAAGTGCTCAATACGAATAGCAATAGTCTTCATCATTCGCAAAGTATTTCTCTCTTTATACATATAAAGGTCTCACCATACTCGTGTTTTTAGTTTGTTTTCATCTGATTTAGCAGATACCGAGAATATAAAAGGTTTTTTATTTACATATAAAAATACTACACAGCATACCATTTAAAAGACCAATATAAATCTAAACTTCCTTTCACGGTTTAATAGACCACAATGGTTAACAGTACTAACCAAGGCTACAAGCTATACATATATTACCTTTAAGAATTAATGTCACATCCTTGGAATTATATATTAAAAGATATACAGGGTTGTAACATTTGGCAGTCATATTATCTTTTGAGAACACTTTACCTGAATAGAACAAACATATAGTGCATGATATAACCATTAATACTCGACAGAATGTTTATATAATTGGATAGTAAGAGTAAAGGTAGTTTTTTCTTCTTCTTTATCCCAAATTATTATTCTCTCAATAAATAAAGTCTCATCATAGCCGTATTCATTTTTTTTATTTATTAATTTATTTAATAGATACATTATTATCTCTTTACATATATTATTGATTGGAGCCATTTGAATATACAAGCAACGTCTTGCAAATAGTCTGCAAATGAGGACACTTGGTATTGCTGATATACGGAATTCTAATGAATATTTTGGCTTGTTGAAATTCCATAAAATTTACTTTTACCAATCATTCTAGCTCTATAGATATATCTAAAAAATATTCACGCAAGTAGATACACAGAGCCTTACGTAAAATTAGAATATGAAGCAGGAAATATAATAATTGCAAGACCTTGTAAAATATAATAAATGTAGCGATTGATTTAATACATATAAGCCTGATAGATGGCCTATTATTATTATTATTATTATTATTTTGATCAAATTAAATAAATAGTCAACAACTGCTATTGTGATCATCTATCAATATAAGAACCATACTTTGATGACTTTGAAGCATACCAACCTGTATTATTTATTTGCTTATAGATATCTTTAATATACTCTCAACACGGCCTGGAATATATTAATCTATCTTCTTTATTTATTTAATTACAATTCTTGTTTCAAATTGTGTGAATATTGTAAAAGCAATTGAATACACAATCATATTATTTTTGACGAAGTCTTTCGATTTCCTTTCTTAATGCATCGTTTTCTCTGGTAAGCTTTTCTTTTTCCTTGTTTGAGATTAGCAGCAGATGTTGAAGATGTTCCTAACCAAAAAAACACACACACATACACATACAGTTTAGAATACTTGCAGGTTCCAAGTTATTGTTACTTACAACGGTCGAGGAGATTTCATGAGATAGAGGATTGGATTTGTTGCCTTGTTCTGAAATCTCAATGGGTTCATTATTTACAGACCTCTTTGTGTCTGAAGACGCTCTACTACGAGAAATAAGAATACTGGTAGGGGTAGAGGGAGGAATGGAGGAAGGAAGGACAGGATTCAAAGGTGTGGAGTTGAGGGTGTGAATTGCATCATACAAAAGAGCTCGCTGGGTTTCTGTGTGTCGCAAAAGCTCTTCCATGCGAGTTCTCATTATATTTGCCTTTGCGGCATCAAGAAGAGTAGATTGACCTCTCAGGAGAGAATTGCAAGGAGAGGTCGAGGGTGAGCCCACGACAGACGACTGAGACGAGTCTCCACAGGCTAGAAAGTGCATTCATAAAAAAAGTTTAGATATCTTGTCTTGACTGAATTGGATCAATTAATTAATTACCTTCCCGGTCTGCTCTTGATGTCTCGATTGGCGTCAGAGGAGCCGATTGGCCACCAGTCAGCTCGAATCGGCCCTTTTTGCGACATTCTGGAGGAATGGGCTGTGGGGCAAATGTCTCGGTAGCCGGGTGAGGTAAAGACGACGATTCTCTGCCCTGTTCCTTTTCTACAGAGAACCGACTAACCTTGCCATTGAGGGATTCGCGAGAGAGTGAAAGGACAGAAGAATGCGAACTTTCGCGAGAGATTGGGAAAGTTTCAAATCTGACTTGAGGTGTGGACTTTTCTTGGGGTGGAGATATTGACTTTTGAGCGTCGTGGCTGTCTTCGCTCATGGATCGGGGCGTCTGGTTCACACTAAATCTTCCTTTGCGCACCTCGACCTCTTGAGGCGTAGGGTGTGACATGATGCCTAAACCCATACTAGGATTGTCGATTGTGGTCGGCGAACTGACCTCTGAATCTGTTCCCAGATATACATCAGATCCACTTGCTGTAGACGATGTGGGTGTGGCTGCTATGGTAGGGGTTGCCCCGGTGATCGTTAATGCCGACGAAATTGACTCTTCACGGCCATCGTCGACTACAAAGCGCGATTTCTTGGGCGTCTGGGACGATACAGTGGTCTGGGGCGAATATGGTGGGCTCTCGACCGCTGTATGGGGAGCACGGGGAACTGGGTCTCGAATGACAACGTCGCCAAAAGTAATGTGCTTCCGGGCTGGTGGCGGTGCATCGACAGACAGCTGGGATCTCTCACTCTGGCACTCAGAGTCTGACTGGGTGTCAAAGTCCCATTGCTCGGTGGTCTGGAAAGATATCTGCTTTAAAGGCATCTTTTTGTGTGGACGTTGTTCTAATGGTGAAACATGGGCCAGTACAGCCTTTATCAGATGGTCCTTTTTCTTGGCCTGCTTAAAGAAGGGGTGCTGGAGCAGCTTTTCGGCCGAAGGTCTATATTGATGGGCATATAGTTTAATTGCAAAGATTGTCGGCAAGTAGACTAAAATACCTTTTGGTAGGATCTTTCTGAAGACAGCTGTCTATCATTTCTTTGAAGCCCTTTGTATATTTGTGGCGTGTCGTGTCACGGTTTAGAGTGGGTGGGTCTTTATTGATAGTCATCATAAGAACCTAATGGTACGAGTGTTACAGCCATATTGTGAACGGGGCAAATGGTTTGTGAGCCATACTTACTTTAAGAGGTGGATACTTTGCAAATGGAGCATGTCCTGTAGCAAGCTCAATGCAAGTAATTCCAAAGCTCCAAATGTCAGCCTTGTAGTCATACCCACTAGTGGATTGTTCCATGACTTCTGGGGCCATCCAACAAGGCTAAACCATCAAAAAGTGGCATGAGTTTTTTTCTCGTTTTTGAATGCTAGGTTGAGAAAATGGGCATTGTGAACAAACTTACGGTGCCCACAAATGTCTTTCTTTTGTCACCATTCTCAGACAGTGAGCTAGACACACCAAAGTCTGCCAGCATCACTGTACCCTGTTCATCCATCAAAAGGTTTCCACACTTGACATCTCTGTGAATATGGCCATTCTTGTGGAGATAGGCCAGTCCTTCAAGGGCCTGTTTGAGAATGGTTGCGATTGTGGTCTCCTCAAACCCATCAGGAAAAGATGTCTTCATGATATCTAGACAAGATCCTATTTTACACAAATTCTAGTCTCTTTAATAATGATATAGAATATGCCAGGCATAGAGATGTGGTATTTACCGGCCGATAGATAGGGTGTAACAATGTATAGCTTTGACCCACTCACAAATGAACCATACACACGCAACACGTTTGGATGTTTTGATAGTGCCATGAGTGCTGTCTCTCTCTATTGTAAATGTCAGTTGAGATAAGAATCAACCGTAAAAGACGCCTTGTACTTGCCCGCAATTCATCAATCTGATTACGCTCAAACATATCCAGATCCAGGATCTTGATGGCCACCCTTTTGTTGAGTGGTTTGTAGATGGCTTCATAGACCACAGCGGAAGATCCATAGCCTGCAAGGATTACGTTTAATATAAATTTTATATAATGCAAAACCCTTTTTTTTTTCTTTGTTTTTGTTATTCTTTACCAATCGGATGCTTCATATCAAAATCTTCTATTCTGTTGGCCCAGTTGGTCTCGGATACTTGTGCTAGGGTGGGTGTTGAGCTGGTTGCTTGGGATAATTCACTAGAGGGGTCATGGTGGTAGAATGTGGAACGTTGGCCATCTGAGATGCTCATTGAGCGGCGGATGGTGGGTGATGCCCTTCCACTGCTGGAAAGAGGAGCATTATGGTGGGAGACAACTCGCATGAGACTACTCGATCTCGCACGGTGGGAGGGAGACGCAGACTGGTCAAAGGTGGATGTCGACAGTTTCGCAAAAGTCTGAGGAGTGTTTAGCGGCTTTTGAGTCATCAATAGCGTAGGAAATATAGCTTATCCACTGTTGCGCTCTTTCGAAAATGTTCATTCGATGTCTAAAAGGTGAAGCAAAGCAAAGTAAAAACCCAGAAAAAAATTTCAGAGGTCAATCCAAAAAAAAATGCGATCAAAAGACGAAAATAATAAGGCAGTACAACCAGAGAATTCTCTACTATTTATACACCAATTATAGAGAGCTTTATATAAATGGTTTTCTACGGTTTCGATAGTTAATATTTATATACACTTTATTCATTAGCCATCTTTACAATGAACCACAGCAATAATTATATATATATATAATAATTATATATATTATTATTAATTAATAATATTTTTTTTATTAATGGTATAATGCATATTGTGGCAGAATCAAGAGAGAGTTCCCAATGATTACATAATATTTATGAAACAATTCCAATATATATTGTTATTGTTATTACTTTTTTAGCTTGATGGCTAGGAAACAATTGTACAGAAAGAGAAAGAGAGAGTTTGCTATTGCACGCACAATTGTTATCGTTGTTAATAACACGTATACATACATATATACACATATTCTTGCAATAAAGATCATCATTCGTTGATCGTGTAATAATTTTCTAGTGGTACCATCCAATAGCATATCAACATATAGATACGCTGGAATTCAATTGGCAGATAAAGAATATACATGTATTTAAAGGGAGCCAATCACCAATTTAATTTTAAATTGCTCAACCATATAAATAATGATAATCATGGTTGCAAATTGTAATGTATCATTCTATACGAATCTAGGTTTTGCTTTACATTCATGCCATCTTGTTTTGGATCATGGAGTATAAAATTATCTTGATAAAATAAAAATCATACCATCATAGAATATATATATGTATATATATATATCTCTCGAGACTAGAATGCAATATTTTATTGCTGTTGTTGTTAATGCAGAGAATATACCCTAGTGAAAGCCAGGTTAATTCATTTTCACTTTAATTTTAGCTGTAAAGTCCATGGGGTTTTGCAATAAAATCAACTAGAAAAGCTTGCTTTGGGTTCAAGAATCAACCTCGTACTCAAAAAAAAACTAATAGGCCAATATATCATCTCTATCTATATCCTTTAGATATATATATAGTCTTGTTTCCTTTGTGACAGGAAAAAAAAAAAGTCTTTTAATTTGGTACGCCGGACAGCAAGACGGGAAAATATGGACTGCCAGTCCGGACCAACCACACAACAATAATCCTATGGGTGGCTTGGAAATGTAATGAAAACAGTTTATATAAAAACAAACTGTTATGTAGATCCAAGTTTCTCTTTCCTTTTCATTCATTATTCAACATGGTTAGTAAACCTACATTCAATCCAATCCAATCCAAACCATCCATCTAATAATCATTCATATCCTATCAGGGTCGTGGTCCTAAGAAGCATATGAAGCGTTTGAACGCCCCTAAGCACTGGATGCTTGACAAGCTTTTGGGTAAGCATAGGCACCAATAAAACCGGTATAAAGTGAATGAAATATGATGAATTTAAACAAAAGCAAAAGTCAAGCTCAACAATCCGATCTTTAATGACGATTACTTTGTACCTGATTTCATTCACTTTGCAACCAAATCTTATTCAATCAATCATCATCTAACATACAAAACACAGGTTCTTATGCCCCTAAGCCCAGCTCCGGTCCCCACAAGACCCGTGAGTGCTTGCCTCTCATCGTCTTTATCCGTAACAGACTCAAGTATGCCTTGAACGGTCGCGAAGTCCAGTCCATCTTGATGCAGCGTCTCGTCAAGGTTGACGGTAAGGTCCGTACCGATTCTACCTTCCCTGCTGGTTTCATGGGTAAGTGGCAATAATATTGCAATGGAAATGTGTTTGGGGAATTTGGAATATTATGAGCGTGTGATTGATGGCGAGAGCTTTGGCGAATCCCGGATTTTTCTTTTTCCTTTCCTATTGATGGATCTTGACAGACGTCATTTCCATTGAGAAGACTGGTGAGAACTTCCGTCTCGTCTATGACGTTAAAGGTCGCTTCGCCATCCACCGCATCACCGAGGAGGAGGCCAAGTACAAGCTCTGCAAGATCAAGAAGGTGCTTGTTGGTGCCAAGGGTATCCCTTACGTCGTAACCCACGATGGCCGTACCATCCGTTACCCCGATCCCTCCATCAAGGCCAACGATACCGTCCGCTTCAACATTGAGGAGAACAAGATCGCTGACTTTGTCAAGTTCGAGACCGGAAACGTTGTCTTGGTCACTGGTGGTCGTAACATTGGTCGTGCTGGTGTCATCGTCCACCGTGAGCGTCACGTTGGCGGTTTCGAGATTGTCCACATCAAGGATTCCCTTGACCGTGTCTTTGCTACCCGTATCTCCAACGTCTTTGTCATCGGTCAGGGTTCCAAGCCCTGGATCTCTCTCCCCAAGGGTAAGGGTATCAAGCTTACCATCACTGAGGAGCGTGATCGTCGCAGAGCCGCTGCCGCCGCTGCCAACTAAAGCATCTTAGTATTCATTCATTGTGTATAAAATAAACGTGATTATTGAATGAATTCATTACTGTACATAAACTACATTTTTTTCCTTAATATAAACAACAAACATTTATTTCTACGTTTTGCTGCCCACACATATAACCACTCCAACTACAACCAATGCAATGCCCAGCCAAGTATCTTTATATAAAACTGTTAATTGCCGAGTTTTTTTTTTATTAATAGAAATCAAAAAAAAATTACCTTTTCCACCAATGTCTTCACCCAAGGCGAGACCAGTCAAGAGGGAAAACAAAAAGGTCATTGAGTTTGTGACAGGAACTGCCAATGAGATGTCTAGTAAAGTTAGCAACATGACTCCAATGGCGTCTGGTATACCTGATTTCCCGAGGGTGTAATAGTATACCATGGAACCACTCAAGTTGAGAGCTAATGGCAACACGTACTTTTTTTTGCATTTCATTTTAGAACAAAAATGTATTATGAAATTAAAACTTACCTGCCAACGCGTAAGAAGAAAGGCCCATTCGGCTCTCAATTTTTTTAATCCACCCTCTGGATGTTGAGCCGAGACCTTTTCCAGGCCAGCACTACCGGCCTTGATGAGAGGATTGGTGGATCCCCAGCAAATGGCGACTTGAGATTCAGCATGTGTTGAGTATATAGTTATTAAATAATTAGCCTGTGGCCTACCAAGAATAAATCCACCGAGTTGTTCTAATCCATAGAAATGAGTTATTGGTCAGGTTGAACGGATGCTTACTCAATGCTTCTGAAATCATAAACAAAAGAAAGAGAGGAACTGTGGTGTGTGACGTACAGGATGTAGATTAAATTGAATACAATTTTGTATTTTTGTATTTTTGTCTTTTTTATTTTATTTTCTTCTTCTTCTTTCGCACAAGCAGATATGAGCCTGGTCAATTCAGACGACAGAGAGCCACTTTTGCCCAGTCTACAAGCAGCCAAACCTGCCTGGTACTGGTGGTGGCTAGTAGTTTTATGGAGGATTATGATATTCTCGATTACAGGGTCGTCTAGTATGATTGTCACCAGGTTCATCGTGAGGCGTGGGCTGGGCATGGAGCGTAAGTAGAGTGGATTGTATGGCCTAATGCTGATGACCTGTCTAGCTATCAATTGGCCTTATTATGCTGTGTTTTTTGTTATGGAGCTGTTGGTTTACACAGTGATGATTATTCTTATCGGTTCCTGTCTTGGTCAATGGCGCTTCTTTTGTTCAGTTGCGTTTAGAATGTGGTACCATGTCCTCCCGCCTACTTTACGTCACAATCTACATCGTAAACTAATTGAACCTGCCTTGTAATCAATACCTTTTTATCCAATAATTAACCACGTAATTATCAAAACCCCCCCCCCCCCCCCCATATTCGAGAAACCTCTTTAGCTAAATATGCTGTTTGTACCTCGTAACAAGAGTATATTCTGGGACAACAATACACACCTTGGCAAAAGAAGAAGAAGAAGAAGATCATTAATGGACCCTCGTTTTTACCTATAAAAGGAAACTTTTAAATTCTCGCTATATTTGTATTGGAATTAGTCCCATTGAGTCTGGTTTGAGTCTGAGCACTCCAATGACCTTTTGGTTGCTGAAATTTGCCTCGCACCAAATAAACCCAAAGATAGGGTGCACAAACTCATCAACTCTTGCTTTCCAAAACAAGACCCCCCACAAAAAACATTATCACATCTTTAATGCATTTATGTACATGTAAAATGCGATGCTTGTAGGTTCTTTATTGCAATTAAATTATTATATATTTTTCTTTTTTTCTGATTATGATACAAAATCACCCAAATGCCAAATGACCATTGCAATTCTAGTTTGAGTCATCCCTATGGATTCTCGTCGGATCGTCTTCTAATAGCTGATCTGATGATCCACTGCTGGTCGATGATGCATCTTGCATGTCAACAGGCTGCCCATCGTCATGGGCTCTGAGAATATGATAAACTAGGCCTTCGCGTGTAGCATAGTGTCTTGGGTGGATGCAGTGCTGGAACATACAGCGGTATGGCTCTTCTCCATGGTGATCTTCAGTCAGGTGCTTAATGACATTTGTTTTTCGATTGAATGTTTGGTGACAGGCAGGGCACTGGAGTGGAGGATATGCTGCATTAAGGGCATCTTCCGAAAGTGGAGAGAGAATGATTTTCTTGGAACCTCGGGGTGCCCTTGTAGAGAATACGAGATGCGGTTTGAATGGAGGGGGAGACAGGGGGGCAACAATGGATGTAGGTGTATGAGGTGTTGGTTTGGGTTCTGGTTTGGGTGGTGTATATTTAGGTGGGGTTGGTGGGGATGCGGATGCGATGGTTTTGGATGCTGTGGTTAGGATGGATGGAGGAATCGGCAAGGTGAGATTGAGACCGACAGAGTGCGCATGAGAAAGATGAAAACGAAGGCCACCTCGGGATCCAAAGCGCATGTCACAATGTGAGTGGAGACATAGGAATCGGGGGGTTGAGGGGTGATGTATACGAAAGTGGATAGAGGAGTCACGGCGACTGGAGGATACAAAGTCGCAGGCAGTGCACAGTAGAGGTGGGTAGGTTGCGTCGATGAGTGACAGGAGAGAGCCATAGTGCTCTACTGAAACCGATCCGGAAGAGGAAGACGGGTGTGGGACTGGTTTCGCTAAAGGGTGCTCTTTAACAGCAGACGCCTTTCGGCGCCCTCTCTTTGCTTTTGTTTTATTCTCTTCGTTGGGTGGTCGGACAGCCTTTGTCATCACTGATGAGTATGAAGACGGATATTATTGCGAACAATAGCACTGGGACTACTATCTTTATTATTTACTATTACTATTATTAAATATAACAATAACAATAATAATAATAATAATAATAATAATAATAATAATAATAATAATAAATCAATTAATAAAAAATAAACAAAAATAATAATTTGTGGACGTAAGCAGAAAAAAAAAAAGAAAAAAAAAAACAGCATCAGGAACAAAATGTGACTTTATTTTTTATTTATTAAAAAAAAACATTCAATAGGTGTACTTCTCCTACCAAAATATGGCCTTGTATACATTGTTAAAGAAGTCGACAACTGAGTTGGATTATTGGTGTATCTCTGAACCAATTACATTTGACGCATGCTATCCAAAACAAGCAGGAAAATTACCAGTTATTTCTGTGTATAAATACAGAGTTTGACCCAAATATCATCAAGTGGCCTCCTACCCTTTATTCTCTTTCTCTCTCTTTTTCTTTTTTTTTTACCACATATAAAATAAAATGCTGCCAAGAATCCGCTCCAGAGTAGGACTAAATGTGCCTTGGCGTCGAATGGCCTCTGTCTTGGTCCAGCTGCCTCCAATGCCTCAATCCTGTCAGCCAAGCATGGACTTGTGCCCCCATATCGTCACACCTGCAACATCTCCGCTCACCACCCCTTCTAATAACTACTTTCACTCCTCCAACATTCCACAAAAGACCAAGGCACGGCTTGCCCTTATTGAGCTCCAGCAGGTCCTGAAATCCTCCAAAGACATCCTTGCAGTGCTCCAGACAGCATTTGTGGACCACCAAAAGGACACCCAGGAACTTGTTGAGCTCCTAAAAGAACTAGAGAAGAGGCAAAAGGCCCTGGAAGTTGCCTTGGTTAAATAGAATCAATAAATCAATCAATTAATAAATATATATAGATTTATAAAGAAAACCATTTTCATTCAGATGATCCCAAAAACTTGCTGAGCCTCAATCATGACACAATCACCACAAGGAAACCAACCGAAAAGGAGGAGGCTTTTTTCAACACCAACGCTAGGGCGGAGTGCGATCGTGCTTTGAATCCCTCGAGCCAAGTCTCCAATCGTTCTCCCGCGTCACAAGAGGGGACTCTCATCCTTTGGACACAACATCGCCCTTAAATTCTCAGCCCTCATCTTGGCGTCCTTTATCCTTTCTTCTTCTTCTCACTCTTTTCTCCTCTAACTTTACACTTATCCAAAATGGAAGACGAAGTTGCTGCCGTAAGTTTTATCATCTAAAGTCTTTCTGTCAATGACGCGTGATGACCAATGTCATTCTCCATCATCATCATCATCATCATCATCATCATCATCATCATCTTATTCTTATTCATCTTTTTTTTTATAGCTCGTTATCGATAACGGTTCCGGTATGTGCAAGGCCGGTTTCGCTGGTGATGATGCCCCCCGTGCTGTAAGTCTTCCCCCTCATCATACCCTTTACTGTCAACCTAACACACATACTTTTCTCTCTCTCTCTCTCTTTAGGTCTTCCCCTCGATTGTCGGTCGCCCCCGTCACCAGGGTGTCATGGTTGGCATGGGCCAAAAGGACTCTTATGTTGGTGATGAAGCCCAGTCCAAGCGTGGTATCCTTACCCTCCGTTACCCCATTGAGCACGGTATTGTGACCAACTGGGATGACATGGAGAAGATCTGGCATCACACTTTCTACAACGAGCTTCGTGTTGCTCCCGAAGAGCACCCCGTTCTTTTGACCGAGGCTCCCCTCAACCCCAAGTCCAACCGTGAGAAGATGACCCAGATCATGTTCGAGACCTTCAACGCCCCTGCCTTCTACGTTGCTATCCAGGCCGTCCTCTCCCTCTACGCCTCTGGTCGTACCACCGGTATCGTCCTCGATTCCGGTGATGGTGTCTCCCACACTGTCCCCATCTACGAAGGTTATGCCCTCCCCCACGCCATCCTCCGTTTGGACATGGCTGGTCGCGACTTGACCGACTACCTCATGCGCATCCTTGCCGAGCGTGGTCACTCTTTCACCACCTCTGCCGAGCGTGAAATTGTCCGTGACATCAAGGAGAAGTTGTGCTATGTTGCCCTTGACTTTGAGCAGGAGCTCCAGACTGCTGCCCAGTCCTCTGCCCTCGAGAAGTCCTATGAACTTCCCGATGGTCAGGTCATCACCGTTGGCAACGAGCGGTAAATATTTTATTTTATTTTGATTCACTCAAAAAAAAAAAGGACGCGTCACTCATCCACCCCCCCTTACCTTTCAGTTTCCGTGCTCCCGAAGCTCTCTTCCAGCCTTCCATGTTGGGTCTCGAGTCCTTTGGTATCCAGGATACCACCTACAACTCCATCATGAAGTGTGATGTTGATATCCGTAAGGACTTGTACTCCAACATTGTCATGGTATGTCAAGGCCTTTATATATATATATATATTTAAAAATAATGAAGCTGTAAATATCATATACTCATCATCATTATCTTAATAGTCTGGTGGAACCACCATGTACCCCGGTATTGCTGACCGTATGCAGAAGGAAATCACTGCTCTTGCTCCCAGCTCAATGAAGATCAAGATTGTTGCTCCCCCAGAGAGAAAGTACTCTGTCTGGATCGGTGGTTCCATTCTCGCTTCCCTCTCTACCTTCCAGCAGATGTGGATCTCCAAGCAGGAGTACGACGAGAGTGGTCCCTCCATTGTCCACAGAAAGTGCTTCTAAGTGTACAGTGTTTTTTATATATCACAGCATTTATCTCTCTAAAATATATATATTTTTAAATCAATGTCAATGTCTTGAGCTCTTCAATCGGCCATCTTGGCAAAGTAGTGATGGTGTAATCATCTAAAAGGCCTGCTTGGAGCCTTTCCAACCCAGTCCATGCAATCATGGCACCATTATCAGTGCAGAGCTGAGGGGGTGGACATATTAATGGAAGCCCGTACATTCCAGCTACTGCTTCTAATCTATTCGTACAATACATGCATACATATACACATAACAAACAGCTCGTTAGCCAGAGATTCCTTTGGTCCACGCGTTTTTTATATATATATCTTGTATTTCTAGATATTTTGCTTCCGAGTATGACACCACCACGTTTGTTCTCTTACCTCGTGCGAAACAGCGCGTTACTGGCAACTCCGCCACTCACAACCAAGCACGTCAAGGGCTTGTGGCGCTGATTGACCTCGAGGTCAAGGGCAAGATGCAGTTTCTGTTCCAGGTGACGGATACAGGCAAGTTGGAATGCGGCCGCTACATCACACACGTCCTTCTCCGTCTTTACTTCTTCAGCCTCAACCAGGCGCATGACTGAGGTCTTTAGGCCCGAGAAACTGAAACTGATTACGGATTTGTTACGTTGTAACATCGGCTTCGGAAGCAATCCAAGGAAGCGCTCTGGGTCGCCTCTTAATGCGGCTGCCTCCAGAGCTGCCCCAGGCCCACCCCTTCTCCCAGGCAACCATTTCAATCCCAATAAACGCGCAGTCTTGTCAATCGCTTCTCCGACTGCATTATCCTGGGTCGTGCCAAGCGTGTCATAGTCGCCAAGCTTATTTGCGCCAAGCAACAGGGTGTGTCCACCGGAAATCAGCAGGCTCATAAAAGGGAATTCGGGCCAAGGCTTGCCTGGAACCAGCGGTGTGGTCAGGCGTGCTGTCAGTGCATGGGCTTCCTATAGTTTATTACCATTACTACCCCCCTCTATCTAAAACACACCCCAACATTATAGGCTTTAGAACAAATAATAGAAGCAACTACTGCACCAGTTTGTTCCATTTGGCTGTTTTTCTTTTGGTTTTTTTTAAAGTTTACCATGTGGTGTACTCCAATCAAAGGCTTCTTGTGTACCGCAGCCAGAGTCTTGGCTGCATTTAGTCCCACTGGTAAACAAGGCGGCAGGCCTGGTCCACGCGTGACAGCAATTGCATCGAGATCTTGGACTGTCAAACCTGCTTGATCAAGAGCATCACAAATGACTCTGGGCAGATTCCGAGAATGTCCCTTGCTTGCCAATGTAGGCACAATGCCACCCATGGGCTGATGCAGATCCTGTTGTCCACGCACAACCTCGGACAAGATCTTTCTATCCGAATTTACGATTGCAGCCGAAGTGTCATCGCATGAGGTCTCGATTCCCATAACAATCAAGGGACGAGTACTATAACTGTGTTTTTGAGGCCATAATATTCTTGATTGGCTGCGTAGGATTAAAGGACGCATCAAGCTAATGTATCGAGTCATTTATAAAATCCAAAGGTAGATCCCAAAACTGTGTGGATGGTAAAATGTGTGTATGTGACAGCGTATTCCAATTGGGTTCCAGGGTCCTTTGCAAGGGATGATTATGAAAATGTAGTACGGCTGGCAAATGCACTTGTAAAAGAAAAAAAATCCAGTGGACCAATATTGGGGAATTGTTGGCTCCAGTAGCTTGCTGGTTTTTTGCAAAATGTGGTGATGATAGCTGCATTTTGGCTGTTTGACGCAATTGCACCCAGCTATCAATTACAGACAATTGGAGGCAATTGCAGGCTCCTTAATATAAGAGAGGCGTCAATTGACAGCCGGAATATATTTTTAAGCCATGAACCAAAGTGAAGAAACTATTGGTCGAGTTGGATTTCTCGATAATATTCATGTATGGTGATGATTAGTAGGCTCAGTCCCAGTCCCAGTCCCAGTCCCAGTCCCACCCAGTCTGGCAATCAATTCAAGCCTATAATTTTATTTTATTTTAGATTCAAAAAAAAAAAAGCATTGCAGGATGCAATCGTGACGATATTGTTTTAATCATGTTTTCCGTTGATTTATGGAAATTTCCAAGTTTTTTTATAGAATTATTAAAGGGCAAAGGGGTTAATCTCATATCAGGACTGCTGATGAGCCCTTTTTTTAAAATATAATATAAAAAAGAGGATTCTAGAAAGGATTATGGTTTTTATTACTGATGTCTGGAGCAATTAATTAATACTGGCCTGTGCTGAGCTATAACGCTTTGGACACTGATTTTCTAGAGTGTATTATGATCGACGTTTGGTACGAAAAAACAGAGTTGGAATTGTCGATTAGATGTTAAATTGTAATACAAGTTTTTTTTGGCCATTCTGAATGTTTTTTTATTTTATTTTAAATAAAAATAAAACTTGTGCTAGCAACCAAAAATATTAAATATCCATAAAAGTAAATAAACAAAGAGAGTTGCTTCTAGAATCATAACCTTTTGATCATTTTACTGTTGAATCAAAAACAATAAAAAACCAAGATCCATAAATGGGCATCACTATGCAGACCAGGGATTGGTTTTATTTCTTTTTGAATGGAACACACTCGGACATTGATAGGAAAAAGGATATTAGAGGTTACACGGCGTGTTTATAGAAAACGATCGATTGAGATGTATAATAAATAAATAAATAAATTAGAGAGGTAGAAAATAAAGACAGGGGAAAAATATTAAGATACATGTTTTCTGGAGTGCAAATGGATTATTATTATTATTTTAAAGTAAAAGGGACAGCAAGGACATTAAGAGACTTTGATCCTTTTTTTTCTTCTTCTTCTTCTTCTTCTTCTTCTTCTCTCTTTTGGTGCGACGTGGTTCTTCTCATACAGGCCTAGTCAGATTTTCTTACTTTTTTTGGATATTATTCATAGCTAGGGCCAAAGAAGTCATGCAATGGAGGGCGCGTTGGAGATGTTCAAAGTCGGGTTGAGTAGATATCGAATGCTTTTTGAGGTCTAGGGGGAATAAAAGCCGCCGATTAGATCACAAAAACTATTATTATTTTGTTCTCAATTGTAACCTTTGAGCAAGAGACAATAGCGTGTAATTCGTTGAATTGGAGCAATCATATAATCTGACAATCCCATCCGGTTGGTTTCTTTATTGCGTAACGATTCCTTTTTTAAAAGAAAAAATATTATTATTATTATCATTATCATTATTATAATAATATTAAACACACTTACATGGGCCAATTGTCGATAGAGGGTATTCCGATCTGCTTTATAAAGACATTTCTGGAGTTTTGGGAAATTTACGGCGTAGAATATATAGACTTGAAAATCATTCTCGAGACTTGAAAATACACTGCCAACTCGTTCAATTTCACTTTCCATCGTGTCACGAAGACTGTGTACAAGACTGGTGGAAAGCATGATCAATTGAGGAACAAAGGCAAAAATCGGCTGAATGTCTCGCAGGTTTACAAGGCGCCTTGTATCATTAGCCGCATTTATCAAGGGATCCATAAACGACTACTGAATAGAGATTAGCCAACCACAATACCCAGCCAATTTGTGGGGGGGAATTACCTGCTTGATAATCTTTAGATGATCAAGGTAGGTAATCTCTGTTGTTAGGAGTTCTGTGGTAATAAATCGTGTCAATTGAGCAGAACGACTTGACGGAGGTAAATGCTGTTTATTATTGATATTATAGATATTGATATTATTGATATTTGTATGATGATGATGATGATTTATTATATAAAAAGAAAAAAGAAAGTAGAGAATTCGTGAGTTTGTAACAGATACAAAGGTTTTGATGAGGTGCAGGAGAATTATATTAAAACTAACCTTGTCTGGAAGGGGGGTTAGCAGGTATTCTTCAAACGTCCGCCTCCACATCATTAAGCCCTCGCGTTCTTTAAAGGACAATGATTGCTGCTTGCCACTTTTGCTGTCAATGGGCGAGAGGCGAGAGGAAAGAGAACGACGGGATGATATGGGGGAGAATACGGGGGATGATATGGGGGACGATGAGCGGGTGGAGGAAGTATCGAGGTCGGGGATACTGGAATCGCTGTCGGAAATGCTAAAGAGGGTGTACGAAGAGTGACTGGCGGAACGGTGGGTGTTTGAGCGCGTTGCTGTTGTGGTTGTTGCAGAATTGAGGAATTGGTTGGATTCGAATAAAGAAGTAGAGCGACGAGGGGGAGGATTTGGAGGATTTGGAGGCTGTGAGTAAGTTGTAGTTGTAGTTGTAGTTGTAGTTGGCCATGGTTCAAATGTGATGGGTTCCCGGTCTGTAAAGAGACTGTCGACAGTGAGAGAGGCCCATGTTTTGGTTTCCGTAACCTCAATCAAAGGCAAAGGCGGAGGCATATAGATTGGGTGGGTGGGAAAAGGCACTCAATAGGGATATTAAATAGAATCAAAAAAGAATAAGAATAAGAATAAGAAGAAGAAGAAGAAGAAGAAGAGTGATTAATTTTTTTAAGAAAATATAGATGTTAAGTGTAGAATCAGGTTTAAAAGTCCGTGAATAGGTGACTAAAGGGATCGCCCTTGGGGAGGTCTTGAGGCTGCTCGGCGGGATACTTTTCAAAATTGCTCGTGTCACATTCGTTTGCATGAGCGGGTATAAGTGGGGCCTAAACACAGAGCATATATATATATTTTAGCTAAAATGCTCATGACTGACATTGTAGATTATTAAGGCCAATGCTTACTCGGACAGTCTTGTTGAGCAGGCCGTGCCAGTCTGTGTGACGCAGCCATTTGTGCCGCTTGACATCCTCAGCACCGCCTGCTAAATTGCCTAGGCGTCGATTGCGATCGCCTACGAGCAGACGCTTGATAAGGTCTTTGGCAGCACTGTCAATGTAGCTAGGATATTGTGCTTTGCCACTAAGGATCCGCTCATAGATCCCAAAGTGGTTGTCGTCATAGAATGGAGGGTGGCCTGCCAGCATTTCAAAAATAAGAATCCCTAGAGACCACCAGTCCACTGCCCGACTATGGCCTTTGCTCTGGATGATCTCTGGAGCAAGGTATTCGGGCGTTCCACACAGCGTCCATGTCCTGCCCTGGACTTTTTTGGCAAAACCAAAGTCAGTGATCTTTATGTGGCCTTGGCAGTCCAGCAACAGATTTTCTGGCTTCAGATCTCGATACACAATTCCTTTGGAGTGCAGGTATTCTATTGCCAGCACAATCTCGGCAGTGTAGAATCTCGTCATTTCGTTTGTGAATCGCCCCGCGCGTCTCAAGTGTCTAAACAATTCTCCACCAATCACATACTCTTGGACCATGTAGAGATGGATATCGTCCTGGAAGGTTGTATAGCTGTACCAGAGAGAGAGAGAGAGAGAGAGAGAGAGAGAGAGAGAGATGAGATTTGGTTATGTAATATCATATCACAAAAGATATACTTGCAGTTGAACAACGAATGGAAAGTTTACTTCAGAAAGCACTTGACGTTCAGAATTGATATGTTCAACCTGCTTCAGGCGTACAATCTCGGCCTTTTTCAGCACCTTGATTGCATAGAACCGCCGACCACCCTTTTCCTTTGCTAGATAGACTCTGCCAAAGGTTCCCGTGCCTTTGTTACGTATGAGAAAAAAGGTTTCCTAGATGGATTTTTTCTTTCTTTACTTGCCTAATGTCTCTAGTAAATCATAGTCATCCACACCAGCCGTAGATTCCGATTGGAATACAGGCGGTTGATTGTGCCAATGCTGTTTTAATTCTAACTGATGTTGGCTCAATGGTCCTTGATCGACATTCTGTGTGTCGCCCTCTTCCTTTTTGACCCATAGGTTCTGTACGGTTACTGTTGAACTAAACGCAATTGAGGGTGACGATTGAGGTCGAGTTGATTTGGGTCCTTCGATGCGCTGCTGTTCTGGTGTGCGTCGAAGGAGACTAGAGACGATGGAAGAGATGAGGTGGAAAGGCATTATTATTATTATTATAACTATTATATTATTTTTATAATTATTATTATTATTGAAGCAGTCCAAATATCAACTGTCACAGACAAGGCAAGTTAATATAAAGAAAGTGAGAAAGCGAAAGAAAGGAGAGAGAAAGAAAGAAAGAAAGAGAAGGAGTGTTGTTTGAAATAGGATAATAAATTATTATATATTACAAAATAACAATAATAATAATAATCCCAAAGCAAAGAAGAGACAAGGCGATTATGGTCCCTTGCCCCAACCCCAGTTCCCTCTCTCTCTCTCCCCCTCTTTGTAACCCTGTTTTTATTCTTTCTTTATTCCTCTTCCATCTATTTTTAAAGAGGGGTCCCTTGGTCTGTGAATCGATATTGAACAATAAATAAAAAAAGGCTGTGGCTGGCACATGATATACAGCTAAGCCTGGATCACCCCACGTTGGACTTGCAAGTGTAGATCTTCACGTGCGCAAAAGAGTGTAAAGGCATCAAATGCATTCCAAACGCTGATTTATACGCATATATACACATCAATATGCACGCACTACAGACCACAGATTTAATATTGCTCTATTGTCGACCTCTTCAAAGGATATCTTGTACCTCGCAATTCACCTAGAATTCACCTAGAATTCATATTTTTACAAGCAAATAAAATCATGGGGTTTCCTTTAGCTTATCTCTACGTAATTCTTGTTCAGACCACGGTGGCAGCTCCCAAGACGCCTTGTTGTGATCCTCTTCCTCTGTGTCTTGGTTCTGCCCAGACTCATTCTGGCTCTTTTGGAGAGAGGGTATACAGGCAAACAGATTGTCCTTTTTTGCACCTGTCTTGGCCGAGTCTTTTTCACATGATTCAACAACCACAAAGGATTTTTGACGTCGACGTACATTCCACTGAAGGCACTTTTGCAGAGACCCAAACCAATCTTGGTTGGTGTTTATGCTGCAGACAGTGGGTAGGGTATAATACGATGCCGTGACCTTTACATGATCTCCGTCTAAGGCCCTAGTTAGCCTAAACACAATAAGCTCTAGGTCGCAACTTACGTTTCAGTTCTACTCGATTGCGACCATCAAAACTACAGTAGGCCGTTTCTCTGGAGCAGAATGGGACCACAATACGGATAGAAATGGAATCAGGGAGCATCATGGGTCTAAAACTAAGAGTATGAGGACAGATGGGTGTCACCAGAATACAGCGGACGTCTGGGTGGGTCAATGATCCATTTGCTGACAGCTACCAATCATACCTTTATTAACACAATCCCCACACGTCCCCCACACACCCAGATTCCTACTTACCGAGTACGCAGTTGATCCAGTAGGGCTGGCTATACAGAGACCATCGGCCTGAACAGTCGTCAAATGTCGCTCGTCTCCAAAGAGCTCCAAGGCAGACATGTATGCACTTGGTCCTCTATCGACCACAAGCTCATTCAAGACCTCAAAGGTTTCACTTGGCCAGGTTGTATAACATTGAATCCGGTCTCCAAAGCTCTCGTCTCCGTCCGAAACACTGTTTTTCGATTGAGTCTCCAGCTGCTGTCTCATCCATGCTGTTTCCAGAATAGACCATTTGTCTTTCAGAGAAGACGAATTGTCCAAAGTATCCCTTGTCCACAACTTGCCCGTGGTTGAGTCCCGTCTGACATGTCTTTGGGGTGCCAAGGTGTCTTCACGGAACCTATAGACAGTACAGTTCAACCGCATACGGGCCGTTGTTTCGATTCCTTCTGAACCAAACAGTCTATCGAGCTCTTCTCTAAAGTTCTTGAAATGAAAGGGTGTCAGGAACCCCAGGGATCCCAGGTTAAAGGGCATAATTGGAGGCACACTGGATTGAAATAGCCAAGACGTGAACAGGACCGTGCCATCTCCACCAAGCTAACTCATACATCTGTTTAGACAAATTGTTTTTTTTTTAGATTCAATAAGACTTGCTGTAATAATGAGATCAAACATCTCTGGATTCTTTTGGCATATACTTGGTGTCCAAAACTTGATCTTGCTGGCCCACTCTGGATGGTTATCCTTGATAGACTGGTATTGGAACAGTCTGGACTGTTCAAGGTGAGCATCTATATAACTATCATCAGAGTATCAGAGTATCAGCCACGGATCATAGCAAGACAATTGCCACATACACAGTAAAGGGATACTTCTTTCCAAAGCGCGGTTTTGTAATGAGCCATTCGGTTATCTGCCGCGTATCGCACACCAGTCTATTCTCGCGTGCTTTGGTGATGATGAGGATCGTTTCCTTGGTCTTGTCCCACACAAACGATGGTTTTTTATCTATAGACGGGCACGTCTTTGGTGCATTTTCAGGAGTACAAGACATCAAAAAGTATTTGAAAGCTAAAGAACCCTCCCCATTTTTTTTGGATTATAAAACCAAAAATATATATATAATATAATCATGAAAAATATCCAATGTCAACCAGAATGACATATTCCAGTGTGGCTTTACTTTGGAATATGCAAGACAAGAGCAGGCCGCTTTTGCCGAGAGTTATGCTTATCTAAATGTGAGATTGTAATTTACAGACAAGTGTAATTTTACAGGCGTTCTCGGCATATTTAACATTGATTGATTAGCATTCTTCTGTCAAAATGGGAAATCCAATAAGCCAACAGCCAATTTACTAGACCTCAATACATTGGTCCATAATCCAAACTCCAAGAGAGACGACCTTGTGAACAATCTAGAATTGTTCCAGGAACAATATATATATTTATTTATTTATTTATCATGTACATCTTTATTACAGAAATTGCTATTCCATAAAGCCTATTCAACACCAAACCCCCCTCCTCCTTTTTTAAGCATACAGACTGGTGCCAAATTACAAACATTTGAAAGGAAAGGACAATGGTTGTCGGTCTTTAAATGGCTGGAGGCAAGGGCCAAGAAAGGTGGCGTGACATCATATTGTTTTTTTCCATCGCACTTTACTTTAAAAATTACAGTAAGATTTGGTGTATTTTTTATATAAATATAAATATAAAATTTAAATATTATATATATAAAAATATATATACACACACATATATATATACTTGGATATATACATACATACACACATATATTTTTTTTTTAAAGATATACCCCCCAACCACCCCTTCCGCCTTTGCTGACTCGCTTGTCTGCACGAATTTCTGGCTCTTGGAAAACTGTAGGCGGGTTTTTTTTAAAATAATAATAATTTGTCTAAACAACCTTTTCTTTAATATTTTTTAAAAAAAACACACGATCTGACAGTTTCATTCGATGCGACCTGCCCTTGCCCTCCCTACCAGAGGAAACAAGACCTCTTGCGCCTTTAGTCAACATCACCAAAAGCAATGGCTCTCTTATTTTCAAACCGTATTTGGGCACCAAAACAAAAGGCAACTCAGTTCCCGAAAGACGCGCTCGAATCAACACGGCATTTCACTTCCCTGGCTAATCTCAGGGTATAATGCCCCTTGCCCCAAGCGTCCATCCCCAACTCATCACCAACCTTACCGCAAGTTCCATTCCCACACTCCTGTCCTCTCAACCTCTCTCCTTCCTCACCCCAAAGACAATTGTACAGAGGACCATTTCAACGACGAAGTTGATCTTGAATTACCAAAAACCATTGAAAAGCTGCATCCTCGAAACATCAATTCCTCATTAGATCTAGATGAATTCCTCACCTACCTCAATAACTATAAACCAGTACTGGGCCCCGAAAAAATCTTCAAATCCCTTAGAACCGCATTGTATAATGCAGTAGATTACGATGATGACAAAGCCTGGCGTATCTATGAAGCCATAAAAGAAAACAATGTTGAGCGCTTGATGCGGATCAACAACTACAACCATTTACTCAATATTCTAAAGTTCTCGTCTGGCGAACTCGCACCCACACGCATGTTCCAGATATTGGACCATATGCAGAACGTGCCTCACAACCATCCACTCGTAATAGGATCTTATACTTACGGCCAGATCATGTTTGCTCTCGAGAGACGGGGGGATGTCCTGTTGATCAGCAAGACCATGAAGGATATGGAGCAGCGTGGAATTGATATTGTCCCGAATATGTACACACTTATTGCCTTGGCTGCTCGACGCAAACAATCAGATAACGATACTCGAGTAGCAGCAAATATTATGACGCATGCCATGAAGAAAAATGTGGTGCTGGAGCAGGATGCATGTGCAATCATAATCAGTCTATTGTCTCGCCTGCCAACCATCACAGAGACCGTTGATTTCTTGCAAGGAATGGAGATAGCTAATGGCCAAACCAATAATAATACCCCTACATCAGTTATTACCGATACTTACGATGCCAATGTCCCCAAACCGTTCTACAACACCCACATCTATACATCCTTAATTGCAGGCCTGGCTCGAAAAAATGATGCCACGAATGCAATGCGACTGTTCCGTGAGATGCGGAAGCAAGGCTTGAAGCCCACAGTCGTAACCTATTCTGCCCTTATCGAGGCCCATGCAAAGGCAGGCGATTTTGAGACGGCAACAAGAATATTGAGAAAACGCGTGTCTCGACAGGGCAGCTCGGCCAAGTACAGTGTTGCGTTCACATCCGTAATAACCAATGCGATACGATATGGAAAGTTGGACCTTGCAGAAGAACTGTCCACATTATTTCTCGAGAAATCCAATGTTAAGAGTGAAAATATGGAAATCCGGTTTCGCACTGCTCTGCTGTGGTGTCGCACAAAGAGATGTGTCGAGGATGGCCAGGCATTCTTTGATAGTCTGTGGAAAGAGCACCCGAGCTTCTGTAATGATTTCATGGTTAACCACCTCGTAGCTGCCTATGGAAAGGACGCAAACCTAACAAAGGTCTATGAGACGTTCTCACTTCTCAAGCAGATGAATACGGAAGAGTCGTCCATGTTCTCATACCACCATCTTACAGACGCACTCTTTAAATGTTCTGATATACCGGGGGCACTAATTAGTTTTGGAATGTTACGGAAACAAGGCATGCCAGACGACATTTCGCTTGCCATGGTGATTCGTGGACTGGTGATGAATAACGAAGGAGAATTGGCCTGGCGCCTGTTCAAGATCCAACGTACAAAAGGAATCGAACCAAATCTGCACGCATACACAAGTATCATAAAGGCATTTGCCAAAAAGAAAACCCATATCCACCGAAACCCTCTTTTAACCCCCCAGATCCTAGCAGCAGCAGGCATTCCTACACACACTTCGACCGAGTTTAATGACATGAGCATCCCTGGTTCTCTCCAATCATACAATATTTTTACAGAGATGACTGGGTTCCGGAAACCAAATGCATACATCTATAACACCCTCATCGCTTGCTTCTCGAAATCAAACATCAAACAGGCTGTGGAAATCTATAGACATATGCTGGCTAATGACATTATCCCCACTGTCGAGACCTACACAGCGCTTCTCCAGGGCTGTGCCATTCACCGTGATGCTACCATGGCCCTCGTTATTTTCAAGAACATGCGAGACAAGCAGATTGTGCCAAACAAGCACACCTGGAGATATATTCTCAAGGCCATGATCAGATCTCACATTGATAAATCCAAGGTCGATAAGATTGCCGAAATAGCCAGATCTGAACTGGAAGAATCTACCAAACTCTTACCCAAACCACGCCCAAAAATGCAAAACCACAAGTATAAAAAATATCAACGAGGCCGTGCTTCGAAAGTAAATAAAACCAAAAAGTAATGTTAATAAAAAGAATATAGTCTTGCCAATTCCCCCCCTCCAACCATACTATTGGCATGGACCATAATCTATATCAACGCCGCATTCTGTATGCCAAACACGCTTTGATCATTATATCTCGAGATCTTGCACCAGCCAAGGAATAAATAGTCTGGAAATTCAAGCTGGACCTGACTGTCTATGTGTCCAACTGTCTTCTTATCCAAAAAAGAAAAAGATGTATTGGGTTAAGACTGGCCGTAGATTTTATTCATCGAAGCACATTCTTTCGCTTCAGTGCCTTGTTGAATCCAATCCCAAGTAGATACAGATAGTCCAGTTTGCCTTGCAGGTATAAAGGTTTATCCAGATGTATCCAGTTGTACTTTACTCTATTCAAGATGTGTTGTTCAGACGGTTTATTCCACAGAGGAAGGATATATGTAGATGGTGTATAGTGATTTTCGTCAGTCTTCTTTAGGTTTACATTTAGCACCATGCCTTGCTCAATCGAGGGTCTTGAATATGCAATAACCGATATATCCACATTATTCCCTATCCCACCAAAAGGCACCTTGTTGTTTGTGAGCACCAGAGTATTCACAATAACCATTTGACCATTGTATTCTGGTTGTTCTCCCCACAAGGGTTTCTTCCGTTGCCTTTTCTTAATCGAGGTATTGTAGATATCGCTATATTCTGCAAAAATACGCTCTGTCGTACTTTTTGATAATCTCACAATTGTACCAGATGGTACATCTTTAAGAGAAACTGATAACCTTTCCAGATCATTTTTTCTGCAGAGCTCGTTGTATGAATCCAGTATCTTTTCAACAACGGAGTGCTCCCATTCTGGATTGTACTTTGGTTTAATGCCCTTTATATAAATTGCATTTCCATAGTCAATGCTTCTTTCGTTCTTTAATTGATCCATGAATGCTGAGAATTTCTTGACGTGCGCACTTCTGTCGTCCAACATTGTTATTAACCGTATGCTGGGCACACGCTCGAGAATGTTGCGCAAGAAAGCCAGTTTGAATGACATGGTGGAAGTGAATACTGATGGTTGGTAATTAAAGATAATCCCTTCATTCCATGGGGTCACAATAGGGTCTGTATCAGGCATGATTGGATCTGGTCTTAGTCCAATCAGATCAAACTGCAAATCTTTGCTCTGTAGCATAGGCATGACCACCTTGTGAAAAGGATGGTACCGACGGCCAGTTAATACCACAGCCATGGTGAGAGGGTCTGCTATTGCTCTGCGAGCATTTTCTACTACATTTTCGTTCCAGAACCCTTCCCAAGCTGTGCGTTGGAGTTCTTCTTTATCCCCAACTTCCAGACTGCGTATGTCTCTCCACCATCCAGGTCCAAGTATATTTTCATGAGTCAAATCATTGATGAAAGATTGATTCCAGATTGAAGGACTGAGTCCTGGTGAGAGAAAGAGTGTTGAGTCGAAATCGAACACAGCAAGTTTTATAGGAGGTTCACGATTGCTATTTGACAATAGTTGTTTAGCAAAAGGTGAATTGTCGAATTGGTTCCGAAGAATATCCTATGTCGTGCATATAAGTTTATTTTTATATATATATATAATATACACTGGTCTATAATGGCTGATGGAATCTAGTTTATATACCTTTTCTGTAGAATAACTCTTTTTATTGAGTGTCTGCATTAGGTTAGTTAAGAAGAGAAGGTATAATTCCATTAATCACTTTTGATATTTTTGACTATTAAATTGATCACAGGCTGTGACGTAAAAGGGGGTTTTTTTTGTATGCCAAGTATCCTGAGACCTTGGTCCCCCAAAAAAAATATGCTGTTCCAACTCCGATTACCTCCCAAAAGTACTTTTTCTTTTTTAATATAATCTGCTTAAAATTTAATACTTTGTCAAATACCTTCTAAGTATTTAGTTTATTGCAGGTAATTCAAGTCTGTAAATCTATCACTGTATACATTGATAAAAAAAGCCAGAATCACACTTGTTCTACTGCACTGATATAAAACTTGATTATTAAACAAATATCAATAGGTCTATATCAAGTTTTATCATTTTTTTTCCCCTGGGACTCTCGGTTCTATTGAAATCCCCACAGAACTAGCAGTTTTCATTAAACTCGGTTTGGATAAGAGCAATGAATTTCATTATTATTATTATTATTATTATTGTCATGATTTCAAGTAGACTTTAGAAAGGAATAATGATGATTATACTGCGCATTTTGACTTTAACTAGAATTATAATGTACCTTGTGGGGGTGCTTATTGCAAAGTGAAAATGTGGGTGAGAATATCGATTAAAACCAAACCTCTTTTTTATTTGTCATGTAAAACGAGGTGGTAAATTGCAGAGAAATGCGGTTAATTTTGGGTATTTCATTTCATCGAAGACACAAATTGGAAAACATAAGACACGACACCCTTGGTCCTTTCTTCTCCAAGGATAAAGTCGGGAATCTTGTTGAGATCTTTGTTAAAGTGGTTCCAGCTAGTAAACAAAAGAAAAAAAAGACGCCTCGAGTCTGTTAAAGCAGATACCTGGCAGATGAAATTATTTGCATTGGAAAACTTACGTGCTGCAGTCTCCATAACTCATCGATTCAGCTTCCTTGTATTGTTTCCCACTAATACACCTCTTGCCTAGAGGTACAAGACAATCATAAAAGAAATAAATATCATTTATCAATACTGACTTTAAGAGGCACGACTTACATTTAAAGGTATCATGGGTTTCGCATTCACTTTCTGTGTTGAGTTGGAATAGCTGACGCATATCAGCAACTGAGAAATGTCGCTCTGATTCGGTTGCCTCATCGACCACACAGTTGGATAACGATTGTTTATGGGATTGTCTTTGAAAAATCTTTTCTTCTATGGTACCCGCTCCAATTAATCGGTAAATAAAGCCTTTTTGAAAGTAGAGAGGTTGGTGAGAGATTGCTTAAAGAGGTCCTTTGCTTACAATCTTTCTTTTGGCCATCACGCCAGACACGAGCAAGCGCTTGTTGATCTGCTGCCGGATTCCAGTCAGGATCAAACAAGACTAGTCGATTGGCACCAATCAAGTTTAATCCACAACCACCAGCCTTGCTACTCAAAAGAAAAATGAATTCATCGCCTTCAGGATCATTGAATCGATCTACAAGTTTCTGGCGTTTTTTGGCATTCAAGGTACCATCTAAGCGAAGAACACCATAGCTAACAATGTAAAACATCATCATTAATAATAATAATAAAGATATATAGTCATGCTCTAGTGTATAGACATACCGTTTTTGCTGACAGTATGATTCAAATAGGTCCAGAGTTTGAGTGTAATTGCTAATCAGAACAATCTTGTCTTTGGTTTCATTCTTAATCTTTGCCAGCATACTATCATATATTCAACTCATGGATCAATAAGGTCTTCTTTTGTTCAAATAGGATAGAATCCTGGTCAGGATATTTACCGTTCAAGGACCATGAATTTTCCAGAAAGAGAGGCATCGATATTGGAGTTTTGTTTGCCTTTGGAAATGTACCCACTTGGGAGAACCTTTTCTGAGCCCTCTATTTCTCTTGGAAGATCAAGAAGACTAGGGTGATTGCATAATTTTTTGAGCATAGTAATATACTATGGAATCCAGGCAAAGAGTACAAATAAAAAGGATGTCAACTAGACATAATTTAACGGTTCTTGGGTTACCTTTAAAGGTTGGGCTCCTGTGCCTTGTAAAAGTTTCTTTGTATCTGAAGCTTCCAAGAATGTCTTGTACAAACTCTTTTGGACAGGAGCAAGTTGGCAAAACACAACATGTTCATACTTTACAGGAACTATGATGAGCAGAATTAGATATTGACTCTTTTGTTGACTTGTGAAATACATACGATACTTGGTCAAGAGATCGTTTGTCCGTCGAATGGTAAACTTGGAAACTATTGACCAAAATTCTGCAACCTTTTGATCGCTTCTTTCACGTTCTGCATCTGAAGCATCTGCGTCTCTGCCTTTAGCGATTGGATTTTCATAATTTCGACGGAATTCTGTTGGAGTTCCCAGTAATCCAGGATTTACAAAATTAAAAAGAGAATAATACTCGTTCAAGTCGTTCTAGACGATATATATCAGTATTTTCCTAGGCAACATAGTTAATAATTTACTTGAATTGGTGTTCCTGAAAGAATAACCCTGCGCTTAACCTGCAAGCGGTTCAACTCCTGAAAGAGCAGCGAATCTAAATATGCACACAGAGTAAATTAATACAATCTTCGATATGATCAGAGCAAAAATTTTACCTCCATTCTTTAACCGATGGCCTTCATCACACAGCAATAGGCCAATAGGACAGTTTGATAAGCATTTTCCGTAAGCACGAAGACTTTCATATGATATAATAAGCACTAGATATTGTCAATACTTTAGTATATATATATATGCATAACTCAATTCTAGTTTACCTGGGTTGGCCAACTGCCCTTGTTTTGCTGCCCATTGTCTTAATTCTGCCGTCTTTTCTTTACTGTCTGTGTTGTTGAGTACCAATGGTCGAATCGCCATTTCTCCTAGCCATTTGACTGATGGAATGATAATTGTCGTGATCTTGTCAGTCGATGGGTTGATATAATGGCTTCGTTCTTTTTTATCCAAATACCAAATTCGTTTGCCCAGTTGAGTACTAGACTTGATGGACAAGTGATGATGATCTTTTGTACAGTTGATTTTCCAAGTATCTCTGATTGCTTTAAAAGTGTCCAAATCAGCGCAATACATTGCAGCTAAAGAAGAAGAAGAAAATGAGTCATCTTGTGGTAATATCAAACAACATGAGAGCCTTACTGTTTTTCCCAACCCCATCTCATCGGCCATAATACATCTAATGGATAATAAGAGTCAGAAAAGATACATGCTAGCTCTACTAATCTAGAAAGATCAGGGCTTACCCAAACGCATCTTTGTTGACCTTTCCAGTTGTACACCGGTAAAGAAACTTGAGCCCTTCGACTTGATGTGGTCTTAATATCTTTACTAGGTTCGGATCAACCACCACATGTGTCTTCTTTGCCTTTGATTGTGATAATCCAACCATCTCTGCGATGGATTTGTTCGGTCGGCCTCCCCACATTGGTGTTGGTTCCTTGCTTTTGGTCTCAATAAGTTCTTCTGGGACTATATCTTTCTCGGGATCCCACAAGATAAGTGCTCCATCTGCATTGTAATCATACATTGGCCGAGCCTCTACTCTGCGTCGAGGCATCCCAAGTGTTCTCTGAAGACCAAATCCAGACATGCTTGGTGTGGTTTCTTTATTCTTAAATGGCACCACAAAAGGTCGGCGTAGGGCAGATAGAGAATTGTATCCAGAAGCAATTCTTGACATACGTGGTAGACTCTTTCCCGGTATACAATGGAGGTTGCTTTTTACAGGCCTTTCTTTGCCTTCGTTTTCATACTCGCTATCACTTTCGTCCGTAGGCTTTTGCTTTTTTGTAGAAGCCTTTGGGCGTTTGCGTCTTTGGATAGCTTCGTTGTCTATATCTGACTCACTACTACTTTGGATATTGGATTGCTTTCGTTTTGGAGTGATTGAAGTAAAAGATTTATCCTCATCGGAATCATACATGTCTTTTGACTTTATTGGTTTTACCGAGAGCTTTTTGAGCTGGACTCTACGAGGAATTATGACCAAATCATCATCAGAATCATCCTGCTGGTTGTAATCGCTTTTCGATTCAGACATGGCTGTAGTTTTTTTTTCTGCCGCAACAGCAGCAGCTCTTTTTGATGTAGTTCTCTTTTCTTGATGTTGCATGTTAGTTAATTCGGTATCATTGGTCTGAGGAAGACGTCCATTGCGATCGATTTGATAATTATTCTTGGGAGACTTTATATTCATAGCAGGCATTGAGAGAGAGAGAGAGAGAGCGAAATGTTCAATTCAGATTAATCAAAAGCGCAGCATAATGTATTCAGATCAATCGTTTAAAGGCAACTTAAACAAGTCACACAAACGTTTATGTCTTTACGATTATTTTCTCTTGGTTTGAAATTGAAACTGTTTCAAATATATATATATAAACATATAAATAATCATAGTTGGGGAGGAGGGGGGTTTGAAGGTATTCAATTTCAAGCCAAATATGATTACCTTGGCCCAACTTGGTTCCTAGACATTTTTTCATTTTTATAATGAACTAGTAATTTTGTATCAAGCGTGAATTTTGTTTAGTATAAAATAGAGTGATTGTCATTAATCGCAACGACTGTAACTTGAATATGCCTTGGAGTAATGCAAACAAAAAAAGAATTCCATGGTATGCTGCATTCAGACTTGGATATCAACTTTTTCACGTACTTTTCAAAAGCCAAAGACTTTTGCAAAAATAAAGCTATAAGGAATCCAAGACGCGAGTTGGATAGCCATGGTACTGTTTAATGTATTCCGCGACTTCTTTATTTTTTTTTAAAAAAAGCCATAGTGTTTTAAAGATATGCTGGTAAGAAACAGTTACATAGCAGAGGTCCTAATTATATTTTCCAGTGTGTCGGATGTTAAATATCATTATTATTTTTTACCTGCGGAGTTTTATCAAACAAAATTGAAACAAATTTGGAAAAAGTTGATAGTTAAAGTTAAATGCACCATAACGATGATGGCCAAATTCAAATACAAAAACAAGCTTAGGTCAGTTAACTGAGAACAGTTGTTAATAAATCTACACCCCTGTCTATTACTCTATCCAGTATCAATGAAAAAAAAATACACTTAAACATGTATCAACCTTCAATCATATCCCACCTGTTTATACTCGTTAGTCAATAGTAACAATACTAAAAATTAAAGAATTTATTAGTGCAGATAAACAAACACTGAAAAATTTGCTTATCCTCCTATAAAATATTGTGAACAACCTATATCATCCAATATCAGTTTTTGCATTTCTACAAAAATCCTATTAAAGCAAATAACTAGAACCAAAAATGTTGGTAAAATGAGAAACCTAAAAGATATAGAAAGAAAATGTCATTAATACAATAGAAAAAGTAGATTAATATGCACTATTTACAGAGTTTAGTAAAAAGAGCATAAAACCTAGCCATTGTCATACGGGCACAAAACTACCAAAAGTGTTCATTATTCAAGCTAACCACTATAAATAGATTCCAAACCACAGAATGACAATTACAGCACATATTCACTTACATAACAACAAACAGGGCCTAAATATTATCATCATAATCACAGTAAATACTCTACAAACACAAACGCATAGAGCAAAGGATTAGGCCTACTCCGGTATAAATACATTTAAAAAACTAATTTACTTACAAAAACATATACTTGGCTAGCAACCGACTATATGCATTTCAAAAATACATGGATACATCTGTAAAAGACTCGACAGGTAAAACATTGGGAATTCCTAAAAATAAAATGTCAAAACACACGCTTTGAAATAAAGTTGCTAAATTCACAGCATTGTACTAATACTAACAAATATCGTCATATTACTAGAGATTAAAGATGGGTCATAATCTGTTGCGACATGGAAAAACTTGAAAATCAAACAAAATATTAATAAAGCATATTAAACGTATTGTACATCTAAGCAATAGACAAAATTGTTATATCAAACCATAAATACTATACAGGTGAGAAAAACAGGCCAGTTTTAAAATTAACATGCAATTTCACATACAAAGAATAGTTCATTTAGTCACGAAAAAAGACAATCAACTAGAAACTTTTACAAGCAGATCTTCAACAGAAGCATTAAAAACAAAGAAGAAAAACAATTAAAAGCAATAGATAAAAGCATATATACTCAAAAAATAAAATAAAATAACACTTACCTTTTGTACAAAACTGCTTCAAAAACATTATGTTATACAACCCTTAAACCAAAAAAAAACCATCAATATATCCACAAACCACAGTTAGGTATACAAGTCGCAACCATATACTGTCCTGAAATATTGCGAATCAAAAATGAGTCATGTAGTAATGACAATCTACAATACGATTACTAGATCCACAAACTACAATTAGTAATAGAAATCGCAGCATGATACTGACCTTGCATACCGGCCACCCAGAAGTGGAATTCATTGAGAGTGACCATGACCGACGAAGCAGACTAGATCCACAAACTACAATTAGTAATAGGAATCGAAACATGATACAGACCTTGGAGACCGGTTATCCAGAGTGGGATCGATTGACAGTGGCCGTGACCGATGGAGCAGACTAGATCCACAAGCTGCAATAAGCAACAGGAATCGAAGCATGATACAGACCTTGGAGACCGGTTATCCAGAGTGGGATCCATTGACAGTGGCCATGACCGATGAAGCAGACTAGATCCATAAGCTGCAATAAGTAATAGGAATGGAAGTATGATATTGACCTTGGGGACTAGCTATTGACATGTTCCCAGTGTTTTGGTTGATTGTTTTGCATTGAGGTGATTCGTTGATGGCATAGTGTCGCTCCATGTGGAAATATAAGGATGACTATAAATGTTTGATATTCTTATTGTGTTTTCGTATATGTCTTGTAACCTTTAAGTCGTTTACCTTGTAGATGTGTGTGTGTGTTCATGGCGCTTGTTATAGCACAAGTGATATATAGTATCTGTGGAACTTGACTGACGCCACCTTGTCATTGTAAGTAGGAGTAGCTGCATATCAACCTTCCTTTGTGGTTCGTGCGTTCTTGTAGTCGGCGCCATGATATAAATGAAATCAAAATGATATTGATCAGGATGTAGAAGTATTTCTTTTATATAAATACATCATACCGTCTAGTTGTTTGCCTGTAAGATTATGCCTTGAGATTCATCGGCCTTGGTATAGATGACTATGTACTTACACTTATATTTGACAAAGGTATATAAATGAATCGCTAGCTATACTTTGGAGGCACTCTTGCTATATTTATGCTATAGGTGGTGATCCAGGTAGATGCGCATGTCTAAACAGCTTTGGAAGTTGTTTACTATAGTGAAAATGCAAAGTCTCTTTAATTCCACGGCGACTGTCTATAAAGTGCTTAATCAAAAATGATGGCAATAAGGATAAAGACCCTGCTATTGTGCTCACTCGGTGGATGCATCTTGGTTTTGAACAATACGCTCATAATCAGATTACTGATTGTAGGGATCAATCAACCGTTGGTTAAAGACGTTTTTTAAATGTCTTTGACACAACCATCTAGACTCTTCATATAATTTGCGAACTGCACATAACTGGGATAAAAGAGGCTGTCATTCTTATGCGATGGGTTTAATAGAACCCATTGGCAGAAATGCATTTGACATGGCCACCAAGTTCAATGATGTTTTTGAAAAGGGGAAAAAGGAAAAGATGCAAAAAGTACGACCTTTTTATACTTTTTTTATATGCTCCTCATTCTAGACTCTATAGTGATCATATGACAACAAGCCTCTTGACACAAACTTTATTTTTGCATAAATTCATTTTGCCACCCTCTGTATTGGGAAGAGAGGCACTCGACAAGCTTTTGGTTACAAAACATAATGCTCTGTGCAAGGTTACAGCGCACAGACCATCTTGCCGTTTCTTTTGTTCACTTTAAAGATGATGATTGCACTTTGCTAATTTAAACATCTTTGAGGTAAGCGACTTTTTGGCATTTTCTTGACGGTTTTTGTGCGGGTACCCACCTTGATATTCTGAATATTTCTCATTGGTATTTCTGAACAGCCTTAATTTGATGGTCTGGAAATATATGCGGATGGGTTCCGGCAACTTTCTGGACCATATATCAGTGGAATAATGACTTGCTTCAAACCATTCTTTACCCTCTGTATTGACAGGCTGCACAAATCTGTTTGCATTGTCGTTAACCAGAGCTCTCTTTATCATGTCGTCTATGTAATGTCTTTAATCTTAAAGCTTGTTGTGGTTATTTTATATATATTAAATTGTCGTTTTAAATGTAGTCGAGATCTCTTTTTATATGGCCAATTGACCTGATAACCAAGGTTCATAAATATTTGTGCTTGTACTACACTAGTTTAATTAAATACATTCCGAGAATTAATAACACCAGTACTGCTGTGGGCTATACACCTTGAAGAGTGTCTTTTGCAGTAAATTTGCTAAAAACTGGTCATTAATCTTTACGTATTATTAAATACGTTAAAGATATTGGAGTAGTAATAATAAAAAGAGCTGCTTGTATGACCAATTTTTTTTATTCAAAAGTGCAGATGGGTTTCCTTGGAGACAAGACCGGAATGGATTGTCATGTGCCCACTACTATATATCGATATTATGACATTTATCTGTTCCCGTTAATGTTATATTGCTCGTGTGACTTTGATCCGATTGGATGCTCGGAAGCGATGTTAATTATACTGCCTGATTGTCATTGATCAACCACTTTGGCCTTTGAATTAATTCATCCACTTGGTAGCCACCATAGCCATAGTTTAGATGGACACTCTCTCGTTTACCTCATTAAAAACAACCCGGTATCCATGGAGATATAGCAGTTTCTGTGGAAATGGGAAAGCATAAAAAACCATGCCCAAAAACATGATGTTAATCAAGATGGATAAATCGGGATAGTCTATATATTCTCTTATTTATTTGATCTTATATATATATATATATTGTTCTCTTTGTTTCCCATCAGCACTTTTCTAGACTACACCCTCTTTTTATAATTGTATTCAAAGATTTCTGCCATCTAAAACTGAATGTAAGCAGTCGCAGATAAAAGAGCACAGCATCGACAGTACAAAGGAATAGAGATGGTATAGAAAAGCAAACAGATAAAAGCGAGAATCAGCAAAAGATATATACAGAGGGGTCGATTTCGGGATGGCACAACTTTGAAATCACAAGATTTTTTTAAATAGAATATGTACACCTCTGTTTGTTTTCTTTTCTACAACTTTTATTTTTAATTCCATTCTATCCATGTCTTCAGTAAACATTTCTAACAATATTTCCAAGCGAAAGGAGGTCCCAATTAAAGTCATAGGAATGATTTCTGGTGCTTTTGAAGCAGGAGAAAAAGTGTCAACCATTTGTAAGCGATGTAATGTAGCACGCCGTACTGTATACAATACAGTGCGAAGATACAGAGAGACCGGAACGACAGTTATACACAGGCTCAAGGGACCCTCAAGGATATTTAGTGAGCGATATTTGCGTGTTTTGCGTGTTTTGCGCAGAGATAAAATAATCGAGCGGCCAGTGTGGATATGCTGATCAGCATAATGGGTGTGAATCTGGGAAGATATGTTTGCAAGGATACAATGCGTGCTGCTATCAAGACTCTTCATATAAATTCTTGTATAGCTGTATACAAGTCATGGCTCATTGAGTAGCATTGTAGAAACCGCCTTAGCTTTGCCAACCATGCCAAAGAGGTGAATGAATGCTAGGATTGGGTGATTTGGAGTGATAAATTGACATTCATGCTATTCCCAATGTGCAAGAACGTACAAGTCCGGCGTCTTCAGTCAGAGATGTACAGTATATGTGGTGATCCAGCCTTATCAGTGTATATTTTACATATACAAAAGCTATAAGTGCAGATTAGCTGAGAGCTAATAAAGTACGATAAAGGAATTATAGCAATGCATCAGAATAATAGTAACACAGACGTGGAGCTCAGAAGCTTATCATATATAATATCTTAATGTGGTAAAAGACCACATATATAAGGAAGTCAAAGAGTTAGTGCAACAGCACATTGAAAGAGTATATAAAGAGCGGCACATTTTGTATCTTAATAAAGACAAGCTTATATACAGTCTCAAAGTATTTCTTACTGTCTATTTTCTACCACTCTATTATTTTTCCCCGTGAACTATAACAGTATAGATTGTGTACGTCCCATAATTCAAGGTGGTGGAGGATACGTGATGGTCGGGAGATACGTTTGGTCTGGTGGTGTTGGGCCAATGGAATTCATAAGTGGTAACCTGGGGCAATGGGGATATAATAATATACTCCAAAACACCTTAATTCCATTCAAAAACAATTTGGAGTATGACCACGACGACTATTTTTATCTTTCAGCAAGACAATTCTCCATATCATTGAAGCAAAATAGTAAAAGAGTACCAAAAGAATGCAAATATGGAGGTGATGAAGTGGCCTGCGTACAGCCCAGATCTCAGCCCGATTGAGAATATCTGAGCTTACCTAGGAAGAATGGTGAGGGCCAGAAGACCATAGCCCAAGAACCCAAAAGAATTGAAGCAAGTCTTGAAAGAAGAATGGTATAAATTACCAGTTGAAGTGTGTGCAGCACATTGTAATTATATTCCAAATTGACTACATGCACACAAAATATTAAAAAATCTTTGATACTATAATTTATAAACACCATACTTCACTCTTTAAGTCAGTAAATTTTGATACTTTATTAATATAGTAGAAAGTAAGAAAACAGGGATGATAATATAGAGAAGTATATTTTCATTTGGCGAGAGTCAAATTTGTGTCATTAGCCAACCTACGGTGTGGTGACCTAGCCTTATTAATATATATTTTACATATACACTGAGGTATATGGTTTGTTAGTATCTTGTAAGGAAATAAGAATACTGTGAGAGTGTTATTTATTGAAGAAAGAATATTATGGTGGTTAATATACTTATCATTCTAGTTCCCTTGTTCTATTAATCTCTATTGTGTAATAGTCGGTTATCACTGTAGTAGTGGGAAGTGTATGTGTGCCTAGTGTGTAACTGCTCCTGGGATGTTAACTTGCCATGGTCAATAGCAAAGACGAACCAGATATCGGTTGTGGAGTTTGTATTTCACTCAACTATGGTGTGTATACCACACTAACAAATCCGTATACCTCAATAACAATAAAATAAAACTCTAAAAGCAAAAAGGTTAGCAGTTACAGCGCCGCTTTATATACTTGAAATTAATAATACACACCTCAAGTAATCAAATCAGAAACACTATTTTCTCGTCTTCCACACATTACTTTTTGCTGAAAATAACTTTATTAAAGAGCTATAAGCAATTAAAAAAATATTAAACAAATGCGCGAGCGGGATTCTAAAATAATCGGGTCCGCGGAGTTGGAAATAGCTCAAAAATGCAATGCCGACACTAAGAGTTGCAGTGGTAAAGTTGGACTTTCAATCTCCATTTCTTATATATTTAAAGACAGATACATTCAGTCTCTTTTATACTTTCGAATTTGGCGTTTGCCGCCAGCTTTTCAAATTCATTTATGATGAGTGAATGTCAGTACATAACAGAATAATACATTTATTTATCATATTTAATAACGCTGGGAATAATCGATTATTCGGTGCAGTTGAATATATAGCAAATGATACCACTTTGTTATATTGAAAGTAATGGTTTTAGATTTGTTAATTATAGTCTATCCAGTGGTCATACATTGTCATGACAAAACAAAACAGCATTTTAAAATATCAAATCAAATATATTATTTAATAGGTTTTTATTTATTTATTTATAACGAGCTTCGCTCGTGTATTAAAAGACATGCTATATAAACATGGTTGATGCTATTTACTTGTATTATAATTGATTTTGCCTTGCAAAATCAAGAACAATTTAATACTTTTTTTGAATAATCGAAGTTACGCTTCAATTATTAAAAAAAAGACATTGCCCCCCTCCCCCCTCATTTTTTCGGCTCAAATTAATCCACAATTTTGCAAATTGTGGAGACCAAGTAAGCGGGTCAAAAATCAATGTTTATTTTATTTCGAATGTAAAGACAATTATACAACTATATGTTAATCCAAGTATTCTATTCTATTCTGTCAAATTGCGATATTCTAATCTCATCTCCCTCTACTTGGAGGTGGCTATGACTATAACTATATGCTAATATAAAAATACTTTACCTCTTCTGGTATTGGACTCTTTGTAGACCTCTGTTCATTCGTAGTGATTGTAATAACCTTTATGCTTTTTGTGGGCCGCACAGTTTATGCCTATCTTATTCCTCGGAAATCGAGGCCTGACGCATTCAAACCGGCGCAAACATCCTTTTCCAGTGAATAGTCAAATGTTTAAATGTCAAGTCAGCTATTATATACAATAATTGGTCTTGGTTCATGTCTTCTAATTTATGCTTACCGTCAATTCTTGGTGCCGAGTTGAGAATAAAGATAGGCAAATAATTTGCACTTGGAGAAATACGGGCTGAAGACTTTTGCTCAATCAAAGACTTGACTTCCAGTCAAAAGATCTCGGTGGTGAATGTTTCCTTTTCATGTCTTAGATATTTGAAGCTTCATTTCCTATTACCAAAAACAATTTTATCAATAATAGTCAAGACACATAGAGACTTTCATGGCTATGAACTTACGTAGTTATGTGTATGAGCAAAATATCAGAGTAAATGAAGAATATATGTTCAAGTTCATGTGTATATCAAATAAAGAGATGTAAACAGGTGAAAGAGACGAGACTGTAAAAAAAAGGAAAGCAAGAGTTGAAAGTGTCAAAAATAATATTCTGTTTTTAAGATAAACTGTTTGTCAAATGCTTTTAGTCTTTTTCAAAACGTATCCAACCGACGATACACACATGCGATCTGTTATCAATTCAGTATACAGGTTTAAGGTTAGGACTGGGACCTTTTATATAATTATATAAAACAAGGTCTGATATATTCAGAACATTATACTTTAAAGTTGTACTCAGAAAATATTACTCACGGAATCCAGACCTTACGATTTTTTTCCAAAGATACTTTTGTGATAGAAAAACACTTTATTCTCTTCGCTTGCGTAAATTATACATTTAAAATATCGGTCATAGAGTGTTATTGTATGAAATATTGGTATGTGAGGTATATATTTATCGACTTTTATCAAAATAGTATCTCATTATTATGTTATACAGTTTCATAATATTTTTAAAGAGCCAACAAAGGATAATTACACAATGTATCTCTAAATCATAAGTCACTATCGTGGGTAATAATCATAGATTGTGTTTTCTGCTATTCTTGTCTTCAAAATAAAAAACATTACGGGTGTAGATTCCGAAATATTACACACGATAGTCATCCGAAAACTGTAAAGGTGAGGAATATGAGATATTTTATTTATATGGATTGAGAAGATAAGGGTTTGGGTGTGACGTTGAGTAAAAAGATTTTGTTGAATGAATGAATGAATGATTGAAGAGAAGGGGTAGAAGGATGAGAGTGAGTTTTATTGAATTTGAGTTGATTAGTTTGTTGTTGTTGAGATAAGTATGTGATATATTGTATGATATATTGTATGATTGTATTTTGTGAGTAAGGATTGAAAAATTGAGGTTAGATAGGGGGGTATGATAAGAATTGCGGGATTTAAGGATTTGTGGAGAAAGTATAGTTTGTATAAAGTGAAAAAGAGTTGTTGAAGTGGGATATGTGGATTTTAAATGATTATTATATGTGGGTTTGTGGTTGAGAGGGGTTGAGAGGGGAGAATTGATTGAATTGATTGAATTGAAGGAGATTGTGGATGTAATGATCCAGTATGGATAAGATGGGATGGATTTATAGAGTTTTTTGAAATATGGGATTATTGAGCGAACAAGTGTTTAGATTTGATTGGGTTAGTGTTGAGTGTATTGAATAAATGATTTAATAGAGGATCGATTAGTAGAAAAATAGTTGAAAGACTAATGAAAAGGTTTAAAGATGGATATGATGGATCTGGATTTTGGGTGGGATTTTTTGGAGTGAAGATTTTGTAGCTGGTTAAATTGATCGAATGTGTCAAGGGGACTGAGAGAGTATATTATTCTTATTTTTTGATATTACTAAATTGATTGTATATTGATTACAAGGACGGATTTGTATATAACCAAATAATTACAGTTAATATATGGAATTGTTTTCGGCTGCAAGAAATTGAAAACGATCCAGACTTGGATCCATCCAATTCGTACTTGTATTAGTTTATTGCGATTATAATAAAAACTTTGAATATGAATTGTGTTGTATGGTATATATTGAATTTATTATTATTATTATTATTACTAGTCATTGATAAATTAAAAAATAAAATAAAAAGTAATTATTTAAAGTTATCATTCAGATAATGCTTTTTTGAATTCATATTGGTAATTCATATGTAAGCAAGGTCATCATCATGATATTAAATAAATACGTACGCATTTATTTGTGCTTGAAGAAGCACTATTGCCCCACGGTTTCCCATCACCCGTAGGTAGCAGACGCCCTACTTTTTCAACCTGCAAACTTCCTCCCACCAGATATTGCCTTGAAAAAATACCTGGCTGCGGACACCCCACACTTTCGGCCGTGCTGGACGAAGCACAGTTACCACAGGACTTCCCCTCACCCGTAGGTAGTAGACGCCCTACTTTTTCAACCTGCAAACTTCCTCCCACCAGATACCGGCTTGAACGAATACCTGGCTGCGGACGCCCCACATTTTGAGACCCTGGAACCCCACCACCATTAAGGCAGTGGGATAACCTCCCCACGCACTTTCGTGTCTATGGGAAAAGAGCTATACATAGTATTAGGCTTATGTTTTACTTGGCGATTACAAATAAAAAGAAGAGGTACTTACAGTCGACAGTCCAGAGTCCACAGTCCAGAGTCCACAGTCCAGAGTCTACAGTCTACAGTCTACAGTCTACAGTCTACAGTCTACATTCCACATCCACATCTACATTCCACATCCACAATCTGCAAGTCCACTGTCAAAAATCCGCTCTACAGTCCATAGTCCACAATCCACGGTCTAAAGTACATAAGACCGTGTCTAGTTAGTGATGTTGTTTGTAATGTGCTAATTGCAATGCGTACTTACATCGTCATCGGCAAAAAAGGGCCCAAGCTGAGGTCAGCAATGAAAAGTAGTAAGCTGGTGTACAAGAGAAAGGCGCTCTCCCCAAGTTCCCACTGTTGTTTATTTTTTATGGGAAAATTTTCAGTCAAACTTTTATTTGACAGAGTGATCAAGTCATGTGAGCTCTATGACTTACCACTGTGAGAATCCTTCATATTATGTGAGGGTTTGACGCCCTGCAACGGCTCAATAGCTTGATAATCTCTGCTTTTAGACGATTTTTCTTTACTGCTTGTATAACTTTTCTATTATTTATTGAATTTGAATATCTAGGCGATATTAAACAGCGAAAATGCCGTAGCTGTATAGTTTATTAGAGTTTAATATAGTGTAGGCTAACATAATCGATCCAATATAATAGTTGTAATTACTAATAGCTTGTAGACATTTTTATATGATTTACTTTTTTTCTTTTTCTTTTTTCTTTTTCTTTTTTTGGCAAATAATGCGTACAGCCATTGTGGTACCATTGTTCTGTCAAAGGTTTCCTAAATTTAGGGGAACGCATATTATAGATTAGGAAGGAATAGAATACAAGAAAACGCTGTGACTCGGTATGATTGTAAGTAGAAGGGCAGGTTGGAGTGGGATTATCTTTGGATAGTTAATATTAGATAAATTGGATAAATTGGATAAATATGATAAATCTGTTAATATTTGGTGAGTGTGTCAAAAGAGAATTATATAGAAAAATGTTGTTTTTGACACTACCAAGGTATATTATCAGTATATTCCCAAAATGTAACCAGGCAAAATATCACTGCTCGTCAGAGATCAAAAAGTACAAATATAATAAAAAAAAACTGGTATTATACCCAATGAAAAATATGTTTTATTGATTGAAAACTGAATGTCTTTTATTGACATTCAGAATCAAAAAAATAATAACTGAAAACAATAAAATAAATGGATGGAATTGTGCTATCGCAGTCAAGGTAAAACAAAGAATAAAGAAATAGGTGAATAAAATGATGCAATTCTAGACAAGTGTGATAAAGTATAGTATAAAAATATTGTAAAAATAATAAAGGTAAAAATAGAAGAAGTATATTATACAAAGACAATTGTTTTAAAGAGGTGTAAAATGGTGCAATCATGCAAGAAGGTGGCAAGGATTCACAAAAGAAATAGAAAAGGAAATTAGATAAAAAAGGAAATAAATAAATGTGATAAAATAAAAATGGGAAAAAACTGGGAAGAAAGAAAGATATAAAAACTCAGGGATTGCCCTGCCAACGTCACCTCACTGGAAACCTGCCCAACTCACTCGGCTCGGACTTCTTACTCAGACTAACCCAGCCTCTGACCCCTCCTACATCTATGACTGGGCCCTTGGTCCAGCTTTATGGTCAAAACCAAATTTGCCCACAACACACGTGCCAATGACACGTGTTGAGTTTGGTTGTGTAGTGTAAACTGGTCAAGAAGGTTTATGGACAGTTAAAGACTAGTTGATTTTACTTGGGACAATCAACAGACAGAAATTGGGATAAGAACGGACAGAAAAATGGACAGAAAAATGGACAGATAATACAGACAATGGACAACGGAACCAACAGTGAGACAGAGATCTTATAACTTTAACGGAAAACAGCCTTGTATTTCACTCAGGACAATACAAGCTCAAATTGTGTTCAAAAGAAAATAATCGGAAAACTGAATGAATTTTATTGATAGAGATATTGCTCTTCTTTTATACAAAACTATTGAATAGTTCTTCTTACTAATTATGTTATTCAAATGTCATTCCAATCGTAACTAAAGATAAAAGAGATTATATGAACAAATCCGGAAAGGTGTCAAAGAACAAGAAGTATAAAATATGGGGGGTAAGCTGGAAAGAATTATTGAAGTGCGAACAATGGAATGGGTAAAGGTAAAAATGTCAGGGTAAATCGAAGTAAGAGGAAATAATCTTTAAAGATAAAAAAGGAAAAAGAATTGAGACAATATTCTGGACAAGAAATCCGGAAATTGGGGATAACTTCAGGTCCCACTGAGGTTCTGACGATGGTAGTGATGATTAGCTGTGACGTAGCACTCTTTTTGGTGGGGCCCTTAGTGATGTCACGGAGTTTCTGCTAGTTTTGTGGTGCAGCTGGCAAATCTACAACACCTGTGTCAAAATTGATGTGTGTTGAGTTTGTTGTGAGTGAAAACAAGTCAGAAAAATATAGAAAATTAAATACCACTCATTGACAATAATGATGGTGCAATAAATAAAGATAACAATGGGGTAGAAACCAAAGTTAAACAGCAAGAAACGGACAAGAGGAGAGAAAGGTAAAATATAGGTAGAGATATATAACTTCACTCGGGATAGTTGGATATATTCTTGACAGCAATGGATTACAAGAGGAAGGGAATTTGATAATTTTACTCGGAACAATTAGACAAGTTGACAGCAAAGTATGAGAGGGATACAAATTTGACAGAAAAGGGAAATGGATGAAAAGAAAAAGTCAATCTTGGCACAAGTATGGCTAGGAATTTCTATAAGACAATTCACTAGTTCAGGGATGGAAATTAAGAGAGAGGTAACTGATGATGTTTATTTGATGAAGATTTTGATCTCTTATATAGATTTGTAAAATATTACTTAATGATGTATTTCTAGATTAATTTTTGTAAGTGAGAATGAGCATGCAAAAAATAGATGAGATAATAAAGATGTGTTGGGAGGAAGTATGAATGATACACTGCAAAAGAAGGGCCATTTTAGTATACTGATATTTATAAAATTCTTGACTGAATAATAAAGATTTGATATAATATTTGCCAAATTTTTTAATATTAAATTTTTAGGATTCGTTGTCTGAATGATTCCAATCAGTATACTGAAACGTCAAAGCGCAAAAAGCAAAAGGTGGGTTATTTTTTTTGTGCTTTTTTTGTCACGAAAATTGGGGGGTTTCTTTTTTTCGTCCCATATTTTCTAGCCCCAAAGGATTCAGTTCTTTAAATTACTTTATATAGGTTGCTCTCTTCAATATTAAAGCAGTGTCCTCATAGGATTCAGTATGAATTTGGTATGAATTCATGGCAGATACAGGCCAAAGATGTAGTTTATAATAGTTTTTATTGGATAAAAAAAGTTTTCCTAATGATTTCTATTCGTTCTCATCTCTACTCACTCCTACTCACTGCAAAAAATAATCTAAATCATTACAATATTAAAAGTTTATAATTGTAATTTTATGTATTAATTTAATATCTGATAGATAAATTTTAATAAATACCCAGTCAGTATGTTAAAGAATAACTGACCAGATATTATATATTAACATGTCAGATTTGAAAATTTGGTGTGAGCTTAGTTATAAAGATTGTGTATAAACTCTATTCCAAAAGCAAACATACATACTATTACAAATTAAGAATAAAAACATGCACTGTTTGAGAACACCTGTCTGAGAAGAACATATATCTAGGCACGTAATAACAGCAGTGTTTTGCATTTTTTGATGACAATGATTCAATCAATTGCTTCGGAAAAGCTGTTCTTTTTGGTATTAATTCTAAAAATAATATTCTCAATTGGAAATTGGTTTGTAGGAATATATTTTTATTTTTATTTTTATTTTGAATAAAAAAATCGCTCATAATAATAATTGCTCTATAATATTTATTCTAATATATATATATAATTCTTGATTGTATGAGAGAGATGTAGATACTTGCTTTATGGATATATTCTATAATAAATAGCAAATGCTATTAATATGATTGATTTTGATACTATTAATCAAATTATATAACACCTTGCTTCCTTGATTTGCTTGATGTCTTTTTAGAGCTAGAGAATATTGTGAGAAAAATTATTAAATATTTATACCAGCTTACTTATTATATATAGTCCTTGGAAATGTTGAATACTTTGATTTAATAAAGGCAAAGACAAACTTTTGAAATAGAATACTAAGTAGAGATAGCAAGGAGTAAGAATATTAAAAAATATTTTTCAAGTATATATACTTACTAGAGGTATGAATTTCTGGAGGGCGGCTATATAGATACATAACATTTCTAATAGAATATGTATCAGTAAGAATAATAATCGAATGTAATAAAGAACATAGTACTTATCTTTGTATACCAGAATGATTTTGATTTTGTTTGCCAGGAGTATATATGGCAAACCGCGCTTTAGAAGAAGTACTTGGATGATAATAAAAAGTAGAGAAAGAAAAAAAATGGATGAATAAAAAACAATCCTTGAAATAGCCGTAGAATCTGAGAGATGATTACGTATTTTTTTTTTGAAAATAAAAAAATAAAAATATGTTTGTTGTGAATACCAAGTATGCAAAAAAGGCGATTAACACACTGTGCGCAAACCCAGTCTGTAATATTCGTTGTACTCTCAGTGCTACATGAATGGTTTAGGAAATAAAAATATAAAAACAATAGAAATAGGCATACTCATAAAAGATATTATTTTATAAAACAAATGAATATTTAGTTATATGATTAGAATGAATATTTGTGATATTTGGTAGTAGAAAAGGGACGGTGGATACTTTGAGACTCTTTATTGTGATTGAGAAAAAGTTAAAGTTATATCCAGTCATTGATTCAAGAAGTGTGTTAACTTAGTATTTATAATTATTGTTATAATTCTTATCAGCTTGGATATTCATTATCATAATAGCTGTGTTATTAGTTAATAGGTATTTTGGGACTTTGTCCCACAATAGATTGGGTATGGTATTTTTATATTTGGATAAGGATTTCTGGATGGTATAGTTTGTCTTGATTTTAGATAATCCAGCTATCTGGGTTTATATATCACTTTTCTCTGATATACCATTATGCCAAATACAACAATATTCAAGTAATTAATCAAACTAAAGATCTGAAGATATTAAATAATAATTATATATATATATCATTGTCAAATCTAGATCTTATAAATATTAAGATAGACAACATTTCTTGATATCGGGCAAGTACTGACTGGAACACAGATAGATCCTCTGCTTGATTGATATGTCATAAGAATAACAATTCATTTTTATATTTATAATCAAAATACCCAAAGATTTTTTTCAAGCAGACCTTAACACTAAATAGTAAAATGTATGTTGATACTTGAACAGCTATATTTTATAGAGAGATGACTATCAGACATATACTTACAATTGAATAAATACCAGAATCTGTAAATCATGAGCCAACAATTAAACAAGGGAAAGAAGAACATGTCTGCAAAAGCGTCATCATCCAGATCACTACTTACCACAGTGAACACTGGTCGTGTTGATACCCCTCGCCCATTGCTTGCTTCTAGATCTGACGATGTAACAATTCCCAGGAGTGAATATAACACTATGGTTGGCCTTTTATCCACTGTTGATAAAAAGTTAACTGGTGTATCAACACAAGTTGGCGTGGTGTATGATAACAAAAGGCAAATGATGTTGTCTCTCAATGGTCTTGTTGCTTGCCAAGCCAGAGACCAAGTATCAGTCCAAATGCCCGTGGTAGAAAATGATGAGATTGTGAATATCATCCAACCTGAAGATATTCTTTCTGTCTCTAACTCACAAGTTAGCCTTCAGGATATCGTCAGTGCAACAAGATACCTAAAGTTATCTGTAAGTTCTAAATGAAACAGTAATATCAAAATATATTATTAATATATACTTTCAGAAAGTTATTCGAGATTACTTGAAAAACTTTCATCTTAAATCAGATGATCCCAGTTTGATCAAGGATAATGAAGAGAAGCCAACTTGGGATGTCAGTGTTGGATTGGCTGATGATGTCAATCAGAATCTAGCAAACGCTCTGATCATATATGCCTGTGAACACCCTGAATCAACATCAGTAACAGGAAAAGAACTGGGCACAATAATTATAAATAATTATTATAACCATTTGGCTGATAGCAAGCTTGTGCCAGAGCTTAGAGAAGCAAAAAAGACAGCAAACCGAAGAGGCAACCGAAAAACTGAAGTAAGTGAATATTAAATAAAATACGCAAATATTTATATATTATGCTTTGTTTCACTTTAGCTTTTCAAGAGACGAAAGAGAACCTTTGTAAAGCACAAGGAAGCTGTTGAAAGAGGATTCAACAGGGATGCCAGTGGCGTCTTTCATAGAGATGTAATGTCAGATGATGAAACAGACACGGAGATCACTGTGAGAGTACTTTGTCCGAACTGGAGGAGTGATGAGGTAAAACACAGGCAGATTGATATTTCTTATATTTTATGTCTAATGATAAAATATATCTGTATAGCTGAATGAGCTGTTTGACTTTTTGGACATGCTTGCCAAAAAAGATCTAGGAAATAAAGCCAGTCAATTGAAGACTCGTCATTATGTAGTCATGCAAAAGACAATTCCTCGCGGCTTAGTAGCCAAAATTCCCACGTGGTCAAAACGTGAATAAATCAACAAGCATCTCTTTTTCACTCCTTCATCTATATTGATTTTGGCATATATATATTGCATATTTTATGTAAGAAAGTCAAAAATAATAATAAGAAGATTAAGCATAAATTTTTCTAGGCAATGGAATAACAATGACTTTGGCTGCACCACGGCCAGAAGCTTGATTGCCGATTGCAATTGGGGATAGAATTCGATGAACTGGTAGAATGCCGTCATAGTCATATTTCTGAAAGGTTGGCTTATACATATCAATTCCTTGGTCTATTCTTGGCTGATGTTGAAGAACTTCGTACCATTCAACAAAAGCAAAGACATGCTGAGGATTGAGCCTTGTCATAAAATTGTCATGGGTGGGTTTTGGGCAAAAGTTGTGGGCAAAAAGATACTTGATATAGCCAGCATAGGTATAGCTTGACTCACTATTTTTCTCGATATATATAGCCTGGATATATGACCCTCTTGTGTTTGACCCTTCACCACTTTTGTAGACTTAGCCAAGAAGATTAATGTATGGAATCTTCTGGATTTGGTCATTTACAAAATTTGAGCTCTGGACCACACCTTTGGCACTTTGCAAGAGATTGTCTTGGTACTCAATGCGATAGAACTTGAGAAGGCAATTGTACTTGGCCGTTCTCATTGTTGTTGGCTCTTGGAGTTTTAATGGCAAGGCTGATGGTGGAAGAGACTCATTTCCCAATATGGATATTTCAGTTTCGGTTGCAGAGTCAACAAACGTAGGCAAGTAAAATATGGTGATCATATTGTTTTGGGCAGGGATTGTGGCATAGGTTTCTGTTATACTGGTAGACAGTTTTTGGAAGAGGGAGAGGTGACACTGGAAAAAGTATACGATTTTATGGTGGAGAAATATCTGTAGTATTAAAGTACCATCATCGATTTATTGTTATTTCAATCTATATTTCTCCACCATACAAATATGAATGATACTATAGGGAATGACGCCTGGTCTATCAGAGAAATAGGTCTTTAGTTCCGCTTGAAAAACCTTTGATACCCCCCAACTTTTCTGTTATTAAAGAGGTTTAGTTTATTTTATATTTCGTGTCGAGTAAGCCTATTATTTATTGTATTTTGTGCCATATAAAGCTAATCGCAATATCGCGATTTACAATCTATTCATATCCTTTACTTTTAACCTCAGTAACTCATCTCTTTAGGCTGAAAAGCAAAGGGAAATAGTGTCTTTAGACTGAAAATCAAAGGGAAATAATGTCTTTAGACTGAAAAGCAAAGGGAAATAATGTCTTTTAGACTGAAAAGCACCGTATCATACGTTTACATACAAGCCTCATTTGTTGATTTTTAAAAAATAAATTGTTTTTTATTTATTTTTTATTTATTTAATATATATATTTCTAGATGAATGCTCTAATCATATAATAATAATATATATGCTATTTCTAGAGTATTGTTTGATATTTTGCATCTAGCAAGACCAACAAGTTCCTACCTGATAGATATTGGGTACTGTCTTGGAGAAGAATGGTGCTATTTAATAGTAATAGGAGCAAAGATTAATTAAATAATCGTAGTGGATCAAATTATTTGCTGTTGTACTTACAATGTTGATATCGTGAGTAGATGGACTACTTGATAGATTCATGAGAATATCTCAGCATATTAGCTGTCAGTTGAGATTGTCTAAGAATTGTAAAGTTATTAGTATTCTAGATATTCATATATACTATATTATCAGCGGTTTTCTTACCTGTGTGATTGTTTGTTCAGGCATGCGGATGAGATTCTTAATATATCTAATAGAGAATAGAACATAGTTATATATGTATAAGTAAAGAGATATATATAATTTGTAATAATATAATAGCTTACCATGATGTTTGATTACAAGATTGAGTGACATGCAAAGCCGTGATGACTGGAGGCATCAAGTCATTAGTAAAGAGAAGCTTTGAGCAAATATTATTTTATGTTATTAAACCATGTAAAATGACCAAAGAGAAGAAGCTTGTTGATGATCTGTAAAGATAATGGCAAAATTATTAAGTAATTACATAAAATAATAAGAATAAAATAATTACCAGTATGTGTATAAGAGCAAGAGGCAAAAGAGAAAAAACAAAAAATAATTTGAGTTCCAAGGTGGTTTACCCCTAAAAAAAGTGCGGTCTCTAAAATCAATAATCCCAAAAACATAATATAATCGTCATTTTCATTTTACAGTTAGACGCTTTATTTAATCAATAAAAGACACTAATTAGTTTTAAGCAAGTCATTGTAAAATATGATTATATATTGTAGAATAAACATCAGTAACAGTTCATTATACTTCTTTACTTGTAAGAAACATTATAATATCATAAAGATAAAATATTAATAATTGTCATTTAAACATTTATTCATATAGAAAATGAACAACTTTGACATCTCCAAAATCTCTACCAGTAGTCCTATCTATGCATCTATTATGCGTAGTGCTATGGCTAATGTCCAGAACAGTGAACTTACCACTGCATCTACTTCGGCCACTGTAACAGCAGAAGAGACATCCAATTACCAGGATGATAATGAAATCTGTAGCTTGCTAAACTTGGCAAATATCAAGATGGATTCTCTTGAAAATCAAAACAAGACAATTGCAAGTGAAGTGGGTGATTGCAAGACGTCAATTTCGCAGCTTGAGAAGGTCATTGATAGACTTGTCACTGGCCAAATCAGCATCAAGGATATTTTGTCTGGTGGAAATACTCCTGCAAGAACGATTGCAGTGGCCAGTTTGGTACCTCGGGGTGAGGAACCCTACGTTGTTGGAAAGAGATATCCAAAGATCTCAGTAAGTCTTGACTAGACATAAAATCAATAAGAAGAGTATCTAAAACCAATTTATAGAAATTAATCAATGGCTATATCAAGCACCCAAACTTCACCAGTGACAACCCTGTCAAGATAATGGAGAATGATGCCAAGCAAGGGTGGTCCTTGACTAGCTACTACAACAGTAGCTATAACAATGCACTGGCCATAAGGCTGATCACCTACTTGGGAAGACAAGAGGCAGGAAAGGCGATCCCTTTGAATGATCTTGCCAAAATGGTAAAAAACCATTTTGTCAACCAGGTGCGCCAGCGCCAGCGAACCCCAGAGGCTGCAGACAGAAAAAGACTTGCATGCAGAAGACGACAGCGAACTGTTACGGTAAGTTTATATTTTAATCAATATAAAACTGTTATTTTCTTACACACTTAATATACAGATTCTTCGTCGCCGAATCAAGGCATACAACAAGTACAGAGACCAGATTGACAGAGAGATGGGCAGAAAAAATTGCGACCATGCCCTCCAAAAGGAAACCATGTCTGAAGATGAGACTGATGGAGAAGATAAGGTAAAGGCCTTTCGCCCTAGCTGGAGAAGTGACGAGGTAATTATTTTAGCATAGTTTTTCATATTAAAATTCTATATCTTTTATTAATACACCTTATTATATTCAATAGCTCCAGACTTTTATAGATCTTGTTGATGATTTTGCTTCCCAGTCACTAAAGAAAAAGGGAAGCTCCATTTTGAAACGCGTCCGAGTAGTTCGTCAAAAGGATGTACCAAAGGATTTAGCAGTCCCATTGGCCGCGTGGACAATAAATAATGAATAGACTATCTATTTTATGTTTTATATTTTTTGGCTATCTTTTGCTGCAGATACTTTTGTGAGATAAGGATAGGTAAAGATATTTATTTTTAAGCATATATTTTTCTAAGAACAGGAGCAACAATCATCTTAACATTTCCTGTCTCAGTTGTATGCTCACCAATGGCAACCGACAGCAAGATTTGGTGCACTGGCAAGATATTTTGATAATCCCCTCGGGCAAAGGCAAACTCATTCAACTCTATCCCTTCATCACTTCTTGTGTTCAGACCAGATGACCTATACCATTTGACATAAGCAAAGGTATGATTGTCAGGTTGAAGAGTCTGGGGATTCACAAGCGAGTTGACAAACAAATACTGAATCTGACCAGTAAAGGCACTTATACCACGGTCATTGTTCTCTTGGAAGATTGCCTGTATATATGACCCGCGGCGAACTGCACCATTGCTCCCTTTGTATATCTGGCCAAGCAAGTTGATCGATGGGAACTTCTGGATCATATTGTTGACAAAGACATTGCCGAACGAAGCTTGCTGGTAACTGCGAAGAGAATCATCGTCATAGGAGTCTCTGTAGAACTCAAGAAGATGCTCATACTCTTCTTCTACCATTCGTTCATATTGCCCTAGGGAAAGTGGGAAGGCCGACGAAGGAAGAGGTTCATTGCCTTTGATGTTGACAGTACTGAACTGCGCGGAATCAAGAAAGACTTTTAGGTCGAACCTAGGAGAAGCAACTTGGAAATATGGGGCGGTGGTGACAGTGGTGGTTGCAGTGGACGCATGGACAATTGGAGCAGGAGGAGGAGTAAACTCGACGAGTTCAGAAAGCAATGCAATATACGATGCATTTCCAATTACGGCCATCATTCTACAAGCAATATCAACCTTGCAAGAGTCCTCAAGATATTTTCGCATGAACGTGGCCTCAAAGCCGTCTCTCTTGTTCGTCGTGTAGTTCTTCAGTACACCATTGTACCTCTCGAAGCTGAAAAGCCAATAGCCGTATACTGGCCCAAAGTTGACGATCGTCTCATGAAGATGCAGATGTAGATGCATGTTAGGTGAGATAAAATCTGCACCATACAAGTTCTGACATCCTTGTCCAAACAACTCCAAACAGAAATGGGCTTCGGCTAACTCGTCTTCTGATATGCTGGGCTTGGACAAGTATCGGCAGGCGTTGACGAAGCACATCCAATTGTCAAGATTGTCCCTTGGCAACCGGTCTTTCAAGAGGACAGGCGAGTATACCAGGCACCAGGACTTCCATTCGTCGGCCTTCATGAACGGGAAGTCCTTGCCAATCTTCTTCTTGAGGGTGCTCATATCTGGGGGAAGGACCATATTGTCAGCCTCTTGTTGCATATTGGCCAAGTCTCTGTTGGTGATCAGACCAGCTGATCTCCACTTCTCCATCACTCGCTTCGAGGTTCCCAAGAAGAGGTTATGCATCGGGTCAATGATGGTGCACTCGACTACATTAAAGTACTCAAGATTGTGGAGTTCTGACCAGCGGACTCCATTCTCCTTTTCCATCCTCTTTTGGTCTGCCTCACTCGATGCACGCTTCCAGGCCAGGGCATCACGACGATTATCTGCTTTGGTTCGAGGCACCCACTCGGAAAAGACAAAACCAGAATAATCAACACCGCCATTCCCTGGGAGATGGGAGAACTGGCGATTGCACTTGTGGCAGGCATTGGTGCTCATGTGGGACGTGAATCCGCATGTCTTGTGAGCAGCAGGAATGTCGCAGGCAACAAGGAAAAGAGCAGCACGGACAAGAGCACCAGAAGGACAGCGCACAGTAGGGATCACCACACCCACATACAAGGATTGGAGCTCGGCAACAAGAGGACGGAGGTAGTGATTGATCTCACTGGTCTTGGCTTCTTTTGGGCCAGGCATGAGGCCAACAAGAATGGTGTTCTCCTTCTTGTATCGTTCGTCTCGTGGCAAGTTGTTTATGGACATGTAGATTGCCCCACAAGAGTAAGTAACCCCATCAAAAGGTTGAAACCAATCGATGTTTAGAGTCAACATGATTGATCGTTCATGAGCCACGAATTGCTGACCATTGCTGTCTTCCAGATTGCTCCACTTGGCACCATCATAGACATCAAACATCATGCCTGCAACTTGCTGTCTATGTCTCCAGTGATTGATACTGCTTTCGAATCCAGGGCGACAGAAGAGAATGGACAAGGCAGAAATCAAGGAGTTGTACATATACACCTTCTTTGGCAGTGCTACGTTTCTCGAAGGCTTGAAGAGATCGGCGCCACATATACCGCCAGAAAGTCTTCTGAAGTTGCAGCACTGGGGAACACCATCAAACTCCATGTATGTCTTGTGGCACTCGCCACACACCACGTAGCGCTGGACACCTTTGCAGACTTGGTTGAATCCTGTCATGGAGGAAAGACCACTCAAACTCAATGGCAGACGGAATGATTCGCCAAAGTGCGCCAAAACCTCATTGAGGAACTTGATCAAAATTGCTCCTCCAGAGTTTACAACATATTTTGATATGAAAAAGGTGGCAAAGGCAGCAATGAAAGCATGGGTGTTATCCGCTGGCATGTTGGAGGATGAGAATTGTTCTATTTGGGTTTTGTATATTAATATATGATATCTATGTTTTTCTTGTACTTTTACTAACCTTCAAATTCTTCAGCTTCATATTCAGAGCCTTCCATTGTATCAAGCTCAATGATATCCTCATCTTCATTTTCAGCTATAAACAAAAATTGGTAACAGACACAGGTAAGTTTTCCATTGTTTTTTTTTTTGGAGCAAAAAAGTAAATATTCAAGTGGCTGCAATTTATTATGCAATTTGAATAAAATTTTATACTTACATTCAACATGAGCATCAACATCATGGACCTCGGCATCAATCTCCATGTTATTGTCATTCTCCATCTGAATTGCTTCAGCTGACAATGCTATATTTTTTAAAATGTTTAATTACACTTTGAAATGCAAACAAATTATATATATATTACTTACAAGAAGCTGTCTGCATAAAATGTCTGACAAGATCGTTATCAGCATGTCTTCGTGCTGTTTGGGCAGATACTGCTACAAATCCTTGGACATCGAGAGAGCAGACTGAGCACTGGCATTGAACTTTGTTATTGAAAGTGTTGTACATATTGTTTAAAGAGGTTATAGGATTGATATAAAGAAAAGTGGTTTAGGAACATAGTTTATTTTGCTTGTTTTATAGTTCAGGAACCATTTACATTACGTACATGCCGTTATTATAAATATTAACAAATTCACTTAATGATTGTATTTGGAAATTGACATTATTTCATTTTAAATATATGACTATATACCAAGTAGTTGTTTTGTATATACATCTTTTAATAATATGATATCATGTCTATTTCTCCAACTCTTCATTAACCAAAGTACATCGTCATTAAAATATACTTTAACTAAATATATATTTCAAGTAGTCTCAGCTGCGCACTCTTGCCCATTGTTGTATTTGGCATAATGGTATATCAGAGAAAAGTGATATATAAACCCAGATAGCTGGATTATCTAAAATCAAGACAAACTATACCATCCAGAAATCCTTATCCAAATATGAAAATACCATACCCAATCTATTGTGGGACAAAGTCCCAAAATACCTATTAACTAATAACACAGCTATTATGATAATGAATATCCAAGCTGATAAGAATTATAACAATAATTATAAATACTAAGTTAACACACTTCTTGAATCAAGGACGGGACATAACTTTAACTTTTTCTCAATCACAATAAAGAGTCTCAAAGTATCCACCGTCCCTTTTCTACTACTAAATATCACACCCATATTTGATAATTTATTTTCAACATCCCCAAGAATATTAATTTCGCGACCTTCAAAAGACAGAGAAAATATCGTAGTTGAATAATCAACAAAAATAAAGACATATTCTAATGTCCATCCAATAGAACTACCAAATATTCTTAACGCCGTCTAAAGTGAGCAATCAAGAAAAGGGCTAATCCAAGACCTATACTCCCCTCGTTTCAATTGATGTATTCAGAGTTGAAATCGGGTATTTTTTGCAGTGTGAGATGGGTTGGTGAGGGTGGTGAGGTGTGATCTGTAAAAATCGCCCTTTGATGCATTTTTGATGAATTTATCCATATAGGTTTTTTCAAAGCCATTCTTCTTGTTTGTGTTGAAACCTTTGATTAGGCCATTGTATCGTTTGAAGCTAAAAAGCCAGTACCCGTATATTGGGCCAAAATCTTGGATTGTTTCTTTCAGGTGAAGGTGAAGGTGCATATTGGGCGATAGAAGATCAGGTTCATACAATTTCTCACATCCAATGCAGAATTTCTCTAGACTGTTGTGAGCTTGGCTTAACTCTTCATCGGTGATACTTGGCTTTGTCAACAATCGGCATGCATCAACAAAATGGATCCAGTTGACAAAAAAATCATTGCGTAATCTGGACTTAAGCATGACAGGAGAATATATCAAGCACCAGGATTTCCATTCATCAGCTTTCATGAAAGGAAATCCCTTTCCAATCTTCGTAGTCAATGTGGTATAGTCTGGTGGCAGAGTCATGGTATTTGCTTCGTTTTGCATTTCTACAAGATCATGGTCATTGAGAAGATTGTCGAATAACCATTTTTCAACCATTCTCTTTGCAGTTCCCAGGAAAAGGTTGTGCATTGGATCAATTATGGTTGATCGTACGGGCTCAAAGTATCCTAGTCGATGAAGCTCTGACCAGCGAACCCCGTTTTCAACCTCTAATCGTTTTCTCTCCACATTAGTTGCTGCATTCTTCCACATAATAGCATGCTTCAGATTTTCTTCTTTGGTTCTGCCTGTCCATTCAGAAAACTTGAAGCCAGAATAATCAACGATGCTGGTACCTTCAAACCGATGGAAGTGGCGATTACACTTATGGCATGCATTTGTACTGTTGTGCGAAGTGAATCAACAAGTTTTTCTTGCAGCAGGTATATCACATGCAACCATTAGCAGAGCAGCACGGACCAGAGTCTTGGAGCAGGTGTGGGTGTTGATATAGATGCCTGTGTACAATTCTTTAAGCTCGTCAACAAGAGGCCGAAGATAATTATTTATCTCTGAAGTGCTGGCTTCTTTTGGTGCAGGCATCAGATCCACAAGTATGACATTCTCTGCCTTATTTTGCTCTTCTCTTGGGAGGTTGTTGATTGTCAGGTATATTGCTCCACAGGAATATGTCACCCATCAAAGGGTTGAAACAAATCGATGTTGAGAGTGAGCAGCAATGACCTTTCCTTGGCAACAAATTGTAAACCAGCTTCATCCACGAACTCCTTCCACATTCTTCCATTGTATACGTCAAATATTGTTCCAGCAATCTTTGGTCCACGGTTCCACTTGTTGATTTGATTCTCAAACGTAGGGCGCTGGAACAATTTTTTCAAAGCTGTTTTGAGGGAGTTATATACATATGTGCGGTTTGGTCTCAGAGTTTTAATGTTGCTGATTTTGTACAATGCATTTCCACACTCTCTATTGCTTCCAAGTTTCTTGAAGTCGCATGTACTAGGAGCTCCATTAACATCACTGAAGATACTATGACAATTTCCACATGCTACATATTTTGACACGCCACTTGTCAAGTCGCTGAATCCACTCATTTTCTTCAAGCCAGGAATACTAGTAGGAAGATGAAATTCCTCGCCATAGTGCTCAAGAACCGAATTGATAAAGGTAATCAAAATGACGCTGCCTTCATCAACAACAAAACAAGATATAAACATGACAATGAACACTGTTATCAGTCGGTGCCATGGATCTTGAGGGAGGTTTGGTAAATTATCTATAGTTTGATTGAGCCGCATGTTAATATATTGCTTTTAGTAATAACATTATCCTTTTTTATTTTGCACCTGTTTCTTCATCCTGGTCCTGCTCTTCATCGTCATCACTCTTCTCATAGTCTTCAGAGTCAGAGAAAGCATCAATATATTCTTCACCTGTTCCAAAAATAGACTCTTCCACTGAAAGAGGTAAGAGAAACTCTATAGTCTCAATTGGTAAAGGTGTACCAGGAGAAGAAATATTGTCTATGGATACACAATTTAAATACGGTTGAATACCCCTTTGGTAAATAAAATAAAATTACACTCAAAACCCTCATCAGCCTGGTCTATTTCCATAGTATTATTGATGGTGTTTACTTGGCTTGAATATGCTATTTGGTTTGAATTATATATTATTATTATTAAGGTCTATATTTCTGTAGCTTATTTACTATTAATCTGACTGTTAAACAATTTGTCCTCATCGCTTTGGACATGGCGAGCTGCAGTTCTTTTGCTCGTCATTATGAAGCCAGAATGATTGCGAGAGCATTTCGAGCATCTGCATTGCACTTCATTGGAATTACAAATGGAAGACATTTTTCTTGTTACTTAGTATAGTAAAGAAGGAGTACAAAGTATCCAGTACTAATAGTTAAAAAATACTTTTTTACTTGAGAATATTAAATCAGATGATTGAATATCATTCAGCCAATAAAAACATTCAAATCAATCTCTATTGTTAATGCAAGATTTTGCCTGAGTTATAAATATTTTTACTCATGTTATTGATAATTCCAGATAACTATTAAATTATGATTTAAATTGATTTTTGCAGTGTTAGCAAGCAAATGGAATTGTTCTTCAGGAAGAAACGTAGAAGCAAATGTAAGAGAAAGTTGTAAAGGGTTTAATTTGATGATTTATTTTGTTAGATCTTGGTTGGTATTTATATTAATTAAAATGGAAGAAATCAGGAAAGGTTGCTTAGTAAAAATATGGAGTGCTCACTCTTGAAAAACGGTGGCATGCCAATTGTTAAGAAGATGGTGTGCTTTCGATATGGACAGAAGATGGAGAACCACAAACACAGCGTGACAATGGTCCCCCTACAAGTCTAAGTCCATATAAGAAAGCACCTAAGGAAAAGGAAGAAAAAAGAAATAAGATACAAGTTTATGAAGTTTGTTCTAACCAGGCTTGATAATTGGCTTCGGCTCGACAAGTTTGTCTTTCGGGCACTATCTCATGTCAAGATTGAAAGGGGATAAGAACATCACCATTTACTGGGCCTCCAAGTCTTCTTCGGTTTGGGCCGACTAGAATGTATGTGCCGGTCTTGTTTACTTCTACAACTGTCATTGGTCCTAGCCACCTGTCCGAGAGCTTGGTTCTGGGGACTGGGTCTTTCATTAGGACTTGTTCGCCAACTTTGAACGGCTTCCTAGGTCTTACTCAAAGGTCATACCGGCCTTTGTCTGCCATCTGTCTTGTTTTAGTACGCCTGATTGCTTTGCCTTGAAGTCCCTCAGTAAACCGTTGAATGGTCTTGATTCTAGTTGCCACCAAATCTTCCAGATTAGCTTCCTGGAAAGGGGCCTGGGGAGCTGACCAAGTTGCTGGGGTCCTCATGGAATATCCATACAATAGTTCCGAAGGGGAATGTCCGGTTGTATGATTGACAGTGGTTCTCAGGGCTAACAGTGCTGGATTGACAAATTCATCCCAATGATCCTTAGCGTCCACATCTCTTGTAAGCTTGGCTAATGTCTGGACTAGGGACTGATTAGTTCTTTCACATAATCCGTTGGTTTGGGGGCAGTAAGCAGTTGTCACTGCAAAAACTGTGGGGTAAAACCATGTATATAACCAGAAATAAATAGGGGAAAAGTTTAGGTTTTCAGGGGAGAACAGAATACTACAAGTATGGGAGTAAGCAAGGTTTCTCCTGGGCTCAAAGTCGAATCTCATACAGGTGCAAAGTTGAAAACTTTTGGGAGAGTAGGGTTCGTTAGCTTTTTCTGCATATAGATTTTTGGTGTTTACCAGATTTTTGTGCTTAAAACTATGTTTTTAGTGTAATAGATTATGTGTTTATAAATTGAAAAGACAATTACACACAGCAAATAAAGTTGGGGAGAAGCTGGCTTTCTCCATGGTATCAAGGATATCCTCAAGCAATTAACCAATCATCGAATACTATTACTGTGCAATCAAGCATAGAATGATCCCCCCCCCATTGTTTTATACCCCGTACTTATTAGGTTTATGGTTTATATTTGTGTTTATTGGAAAGAATAGAATGGCTCTGTACACAAGCTCTAATACTATTACTGTTTATCCTTGCCGCTTCTACCGGCCTACTTGATACTACTTGGATCGGGTGCTTCACTACTGAACAATACCTGAAAATAGGGACTGACGGCGATTTGGGTGGTTGCAGCAGTATTCTAATACAATAAAAGTTATATTTGTGATATTTAGTAGTAGAAAAGGGACGGTGGATACTTTGAGACTCTTTATTGTGATTGAGAAAAAGTTAAAGTTATGTCCAGTCCTTGATTCAAGAAGTGTGTTAACTTAGTATTTATAATTATTGTTATAATTCTTATCAGCTTGGATATTCATTATCATAATAGCTGTGTTATTAGTTAATAGGTATTTTGGGACTTTGTCCCACAATAGATTGGGTATGGTATTTTCATATTTGGATAAGGATTTCTGGATGGTATAGTTTGTCTTGATTTTAGATAATCCAGCTATCTGGGTTTATATATCACTTTTCTCTGATATACCATTATGCCAAATACAACAATATTAGTGACATATATTCAAGAGTGCAGGTGTTGTTCAAGATGCGAGGTATTTTATACTTACATTGTAAGGGATGGATAAGAACGGACAAAGTGGGGCTGAGTTGTGCGGCATGGCATGGCATCTTGTATGATTAGATTGACTAGAGATGGGGTAAAGTAAATTAGTATGGGTGAATTGGGTAATAGAATAATCGATTTACATACCAGAAACAGAGTTGACAATTAAGTAGAGGGATGTTACGTGATGACCAACAATAGATTCTTATTAAGAGTATAGAACAATATTAGTAAATAGCCAGAATAATATTATGAAAAGAGATAAAGACCAAGAAAAGGCATTACCATTATGATAACCAGTCGTAGATGATGAAGGGGCCAGATGGGGTGGACAGTGATGGTGGCAGTCTATAGTAGAATAAGAAATGTTAAAGGAGAAAATAGTTTGACACGAAAAGTTTTTACCAAGCCACCAATGACGATACCATATAATAGACCGTTTGAGTAGAGGAGGTCTATAAGATAAAAAGAGAGAATCAGAATAGTGTTATGGAAAGTATAAAGACTAAGAGACAGCATTACCATTATGATAACAGTTGAGGATGATGGGGAAGCCAGATGGGGTGATTGATGGCAGCGGTCTATAGTAGAATAAGAAACGTTAGAGGATAAAATAGTTTGACACGAAAATATTTTTTACCAAGCCACCAATGACGATACCATATAATAGACCGTTTGAGTAGAGGAGGTCTATAAGATAAAAAGAGAGAATCAGAATAGTGTTATGGAAAGTAGAAAGACTAAGAGACAGTATTACTGTTATGATAACAGATGAGGATGATGGGGGAGCCAGATGGGGTGATTGATGGCGGCGGTCTATAGTAGAATAAGAAACGTTAGAGGATAAAATAGTTTGACACAAAAATATTTTTTACCAAGCCATCAATGACGATACCATATAATAGACTGTTTGAGTAGAGGAGATCTATAATATAAAAAGAGAGAATCAGAATAGTGTTATGGAAAGTAGAAAAACTAAGAGACAGCATTACCATTATGATAACAGTTGAGGATGATGGGGGAGCCAGATGGGGTGATTGATGGCGGTGGTCTATAGTAGAATAAGAAACGTTAAAGGGGAAAATTATTTGACACGATTTTTTACCATGCCACTGATGACCATACCATATAATAGGCGTGTGAACGGAATATGTCTATAAAATAAAAAGAGAGAATTTGGGTTGTCCGAAGGACGAAGTCCTGAGAATGAGGTTTAGGCTTTCTAAGCCACACTTTTTATTCTTTATAGTCAAAATTTTCTCTACCCCTCTAGTTCCTTATCTCTTTCTATGCACGTCTTGCAATTCGACGGCCTTGTTTACTAGAAAGTGACGTTATATGGGAAGTGGTGGGCGGGAACTCACCTCATTCTCAGGACTTCGTCCTTCGGACAACCCAAATTGTCTATCCACCCCTGACGGAGTGTCAGACAATCCAGATTGTCCATCAGGAACTCCGTCCTTCCAATGAGGTTCTTTTTCCGTTGGCCCAAGAATTGCAGCTGTTATATCCCCTCCTATGGGTCCTGAAGGACGCAAGTAATACCGTTCGAAGACCTGACTCTTCGCACTCCAATTTGCATGCTTCTTAATTGCTGTCGATGAAATCCCTCTCATCTTCGCTGCTGTAGCTGCGGCCGACCTTGTCGAGTGACCCTTGTGGATTGTTGTATCCACCCCGCACTCCTTCAACGTTTTCTTTATCCACGACCCCATCGTTGATGGTCTAATGCTCTTTACTCTGGCCCCCGAGATGTCTGCCAAAAACAAAGTGTGATCCTGAGGCAAATCTCTGCGCCTGTCTTCGGTCTTCTGCAAGAAGATTCTTGTTGTCTCCACTGGGCATAGCTCTGGGTGACCTACCAACGGCCGCAAAAACAACTCCTTCTGTGAAGCCTCCTTCGGCTTCCTCACCAGCAACTGCAGACCTTGTAGGCGGGTGCCTGCTCCATCTTTAACCACTGACAATGTTACATCCTGGAATTGTAAGCGGCCAATATCCGAACTCGTGCGCCACATCGTGGCTAAACACAATAGCAAAGCAGTCTTCCGTTGCAGCTTTGTCAAATTCAGCTCCTCCGTGGATCCCCATAACAAAATCCGCTGGAGTACCTTCTCAGGATCCCAGGCCGCAACTTGGGACGGTTGTCTTACAGGGGCATTGTTCCCCGAAGCCAGGAAAAACGTTTTGACCAAGTAGTTTTCCGCGATCGGTTGTTTCCCATTATGGATGATCCTGAACACACTGGCGATTGCTGAACGATCTACATTCAACTGGGATGGTGATCTTCCTGATGTTCGCCTCATTGCCAAGAACTGACACACTAATCTAGGGTCGTAACCCAGAGGATCCGCTCCTTGGGCCGTCGCCCACTCTGCCCATCGCCTCCAAGCCAAATCATACACCTTGTTCGTGGCAGAACGGTTGGCAGTCGTTAAAAACTTGGTCTCCTCCTCGGAGAGCTTCTCCACTTCTGTATAGTAGCGTGCGATAGCTTCCAGGCGGCTAACGGGAACTGTAGCCTGGTCGAGACTAATGGGATGGGGGCTTGTAGGGCGTGCTTCATGACCATGGGCCACCAAAATTGCGTCTGCCACCATGGGGTGACCAGAACGATCGTTGCCCGATCTTGCTTCATCTTCTGCACTACCCTCGGAATCAATCTCCATGGTGGGTGTGCAAAAATTCCTCTCTTTGGCCATCTCTGCTGGAAAGCATCTATCGCCTCTGCCGCCGGATCTGGCAGATAGCTCCAGAATCTCGCCAGCTTGGTGTTCTCGCGGCTGGCAAATGCGTCGACTGTCATGCGCCCCAAACTCCTCTGTATCTCTTGGAAGAGGCGTCGTGGCAAGGCCCACTCGTGGACCGGCTTCCTGACTCGGCTCAGTCTGTCGGCAGTGATGTTCTCCACCCCCGCAATATGTGACATCGTCACCTTGATGCCCTTCTGCACTCGCAGATTCCAAATCAGCAGGGCCAGTTCCTGCAACAAAGGCGAAGCGGTCCCACCCCACCTCATCGCATATTTGATCGCAGTTATATTGTTGCTTTGGATATGTACATGCTTGTGTTGGCAACCGTCGGCATGAAGCTGAAGGGCAAAAAGCACTGTCTTCAACTCTCTGGCGTTTATTGACGTGCCCTTCTCGGCCTCCGTCCAAAATCCCGATGTCCTCATCACGCTGGACGCGACGCCCCAACCTGTGTCCGAAGCATCCACTTGGATGTTGAGGGCTGGACTGGTTTGAAGTGACTCTTGCACAGGCATCCCGTTGATCGTATGACCATTGGTCAACCACCACTGTAGTTCCATTTGCCCTTCCTTTGTGATAACCGCTCTGCTCTCCCACCTGCCACTCTGGTGCAGACTCCTTGCAAGGTCCCGTTGCAAGTAGCGGATCCGTATCAAGGCTTCCCCTATAGCCGGCATCATGGCTGTGAACTTCCCTATTAGAGAGGCGAGTTGGCGGCAAGTTGGTGAGGATCGCAGTGTCTGCTTGATTTTGTCGCGCAAATTCAGAAACTTGGCCTTGGGCACAGACAGCGACATTGTCCGAGTGGAGAACTGGAACCCCAAGAACTCTTGTTGTTGTAATGGGGTGGTGACACTCTTCTTGACGTTTATGATGAAACCCAGAGACTCCAAGTGCGCCATGGTCTCCCGAGTGTGAATTGTCGACAATTCCTTTGTCTTGGCCACCAAGCAAATGTCGTCGAGATAATACACTAATTGTATACCCTTGGCCCTCAGAGGTTCCAGGGCAAACCGCATTAATTTGGAGAAAACGTATGGAGCGGCACAGAGTCCAAAGGCTAATGCCTTGAACCGAAAGATCTTGGTCCGATGGCGGAAACTGAGATATTGGCATGAGGCAGGGTGAATCGGTACCACCAAATATGCGTCTTTGAGGTCTATTTTTGTCATAAAGTCGCCTGGCGACAACAAGTCTCTCAGAGCAGGGACCCCCTCCATCTTGAAATGTTGGATTTGGACGAACGAGTTTATCCTCTTGCAGTCTAGGATCGGTCTCTTCTTGTCCTTCTCCTGCAGGACAAACATCGGTGACAAGAATTGGTTGTCCTCCAAAGGCGCCTCCTCTATCACCTCCGCAGACAGGAACTTCTGGACTGCCTCTTCCAGGTCCAAGTCGGCCTCGACTGATATGCTCCGTGGTGGCAAAACCCAAGGCACTGGTGGTGACCTGAATTGGATCTTGTATCCTTCTCCCACTACCGATCTCGGCCACGATTGTGTTGTCAGGGTTTCCCAGGATTTCACAAATGCTTGGAGGCGCCCACCTGGGGAAATACCATCCTGGAAGCCTGTCGCTTGGGATGGTATCTTGGGCGTCTCCGTGCTCAAGTGGCACTCTACTGTCCTGCTCCCTGAGCTGGGCGGACAGGCTGGTCGTTTCCCGGGCGAGGAGAACTGTTGGTTGGTTGGAAACCTCCACGGCCTCGGCCACGTCCACGGCCTCTGTCATGGTAACGTCCTCTTGAACCAAACGAGGAGGAGTTAGGGTTGCGACTGGGTGACATGGCTTTTGCCAGAATGGCTTGCTCGAACTTCGTTGCCTGGAAAGACTTGATAAAGGCTGGATCGTAGGCCAGGTTCTTGTCGTCATCATCCTCTGTACCTCGTAGGTACTCAGGGACCCCATAGGCCTTATCGAGCCACAGTTTGGCCTCGTCATCGATCTGTTGGGCAGATCCGTATCCATAGACTGCTTGGCGTCGCGCGTGTTCTGCAAGATTGACCAGTTGGTCATGGGGAACGCCTTCCCCTCCTGCAATGACGGCTTGGATGGACTCAAACATCCCTGTAGAGGCATCTGCCATCGTTCGAAGCTTCTCCGAATCCTTGTATCGTGCCTGGACAGCATTGGTTGTGGAGATCGTCCCTTTCCCGATGTCGGCAAGGACTTGCTTGTTGATGGTCGTGTTCCTGGTCCACCGGCCTCCATCGTACAGGCTTCTGGTACGACTAAACGTGGCACAGAGCTTCTTGAGATTGGGGCGAGGTAGCTCCAGGTCTTCCAGGATCTCCTGGGGAAGCTCAGGGGTGAGTTCGAGCTTTCGTTGTTGCTCACTCTCCCACTGTCGCTTAAAAGCAATGAGTTCCTGGATTTCCTGCACTGAAATTGAAGGCTCATTGTTCATTCTTTATTCTTTAGATAACTTTAATTAAGCCTCGGTGCGTGGCTTGAAAGAGATAAGGAACTAGAGGGGTAGAGAAAATTTTGACTATAAAGAATAAAAAGCGTGGCTTAGAAAGCCTAAACCTCATTGGAAGGACGGAGTTCCTGATGGACAATCTGGATTGTCTGACACTCCGTCAGGGGTGGATAGACAATAACAATAATATTATAGAAAAGTATAGACCAAGAAATGGCATTACCATTATGATAACCAGTTGTAGATGATGGAAGAGACGGACAGGGTGTGATGGGGGTGACCCAAGTAGAATAAACAATGTTAGAGAAAAAAAAAGTTTGACACCAAAAGGTTCTTTTTTACCATGACACTGATGACGATACCAATATAATAGACTGTGTGAGTGGCGGAAGGCTATAAGATAAAAAGAGAGGATCAGAATAATATTATAAAAAATATAAAGACCAAAAAAAGATATTACCATTATGATTACAATCGTACATGAAGGAAGAGGTAGATGGGGTGATTGGTGGTGTGGTCTACAATAAAATAAGCAACGTTAGAATAGAAAATCGTTTGACACAAAAAGATTTTTTTAGCCCAATATTGATGATTGAACCATATAATAAAGCTGTGTGAGTTGAGGAGGTCTATAAAATAATAAAAAAAGAGAGTCAGGATAATTTGCGAGATGCTAAAGGCACATTCAACTGACCACGAATTGTTTGGATGAGCAATGCAGGCAGGATGTATTGGAATGAGTGCATGTTTATAAAGAAGCCGCCGATTTTTTAGTGTAAAGAGGTGTAAAAAAGAAAGAAAAAATGGGCCCAGATATAGGAAACGAGGGAAAGGAAAAAAGAGCAAAAAAGAAAAGAATACAAGGATATATAATTTGAAACAGAGACAGAATAGGTGTAATGGATAGAATCTAAAAACAAATGGAGCCATTCATTAGTGTGTACAAGAAGTGTTTGGATCTGCTCATCAAACTCTTTTTTTATAAATACTCTGTATTTTATATTCTCAAAGGCCTGTTCACACATAACACACCCTTCTGCTTCCCAAAACCTTTCAATAAAACAAATATCAATTGTATGTATAAGACATTACATATTTTATATGAGATCCCATGAAATAAAGACAATTAACAATTGAAAATTATTATTTGATATTTTGTAGATTATGGCAAACAGATGTGCAATTGCTCCTCGAACAACCGACGAGTTCAGGGAATTGATGGACAGATTGACCAGTGTGGAGGCTGGTTTGTCCAATGTGACTGGAGAGGTGCGTTCTGTTGGCACCAGGCTAGCCACTATGGACACCACGCTTGGTGTTATCATCCAAGATGGTGCCAGTACCATTGCCATCTTGGATGGTTTTGGAAATGTCCCTGGGGCAACTTCTTCTGCCCCGTTACTGCTGCTCCCATTGTTGCTGCCCTCATTGTTGCTGCTCCCGTTGCTGCTGCTTCTCTCTCCCCCACTGTGGTTGCACTTGCTGCGTTTGAAGCTCCTCAAATGCAGGAAACCAACCGTGGGTATGTGAGTATATACTATTGAAATATATTGCTAGTCTAATACCTTCTAAAAATATATTAGGGCTTCATCAGACGCTACCTGAAGACCCAAAACTTCAGGACCAACAACCCAGACTTGGTTGAGGCTAACAACCAAAAGCCTAGCTGGAGAACGGACGTGGCCTTTAACGAGAGTCCCAACAAAGAGTTGGTACTCGAGATAATGGCCTATCTCCAGCCAAGGTTTCTTGAGTCTGGGTTGAGGTACCCTGACCTCCGCCGGTATATATACACCAACTTCAATAGAAGGCGGACTCAGGAGAAGAAGTCTTTTGAGAAGCGAGCAGAAGTGAATGCTCGCTCAAGAAGAAATGGCCGTCAGGCGGACGTGAGTTATTATTTTTATTATGAAAAGGATTTCTATTAACTCAATTGACAATCATATATTTCATCAGCATCTCACTCGCTGCTGGGAGGCATACTCCAATAACAAGGCGGCAATTGACCAAGAAATGGACCGGGACTGCAACAATCTCATCCAAAAGGCAGCAATGTCTGAGGGTGAGTCTGACGATGAGGGGAGCAATGCTTTGTTCGGGCGTCGCATCCTCACTGCACGCCCAAGCTGGCGAAGCAACGAGGTAAATAAATTTGCAAAGAATATTGTTTATTATTTTTATAGAATACTAATGAATATTTTAGTTCAATCATTTCCTTGAACTTGTCGATGACTACGTGCTTGCCGGCTTGGGAACAAGACATTGTCAGATGCTTCATCAAAAGTTTGGCCACGTCGACAAAGTAGCAGTCCCGGAGGGAATGGTCCCTCCCCCGCCTGAATGGGCCGTTAGAAATTAAAAAAATTAAAAAATAAATAAAAAAAACCTCATCTTTGCTCCTTTCATGCACTCAATCCTAAAGACTCATTCAAATCCTATACTTGTTTATTTTATTCTGGTATGCAATCTTGTTTAAAAATGAGTAAAGACATATTTTATTAAAACTTAAGCATATATTTTTTTAGGTAAAGGGATAACCAGTATCTTCTTTACATTATTTTGGGTCATATGTTCAGCCAGTGCTACTTCTAACAGAATGCAATGTACAGGCACAATACTGTGGTAGTTGGCTGGAGAAAATTGTGGCCTACAAATGTCAACACTTTCATGTTCTCTTGTACGCTTGGAATCAAAGACAAACCAGCAAACGTACGCGAAAACATGTTGCTTATTGTGATGACAATTTAGTCGGCCATGAGACATAGGGGACATAGACTGGGAATGGACAAACATATATTGAATCTCGCCTGTGTACGCAGTCGGATTTTTGTTGTCATTTCCAGAGAACAGAGCTTGAACATAAGAACCATGACCGACAGTACCCTTCTTGCCTTTGTATGACTGGCCAAGGAGATCGATAGACGTGATCTTGCATATTTGGTTGTCAACAAAATACGGCGAAGATGAGGCATGTCAGTAATCCACTAAATCTGGCTTTGCATATACGAGCTTATAGTGTTCCAAGAGATAGGGATATTCAAGGTCGTTCATTGATTTATACGGTTTCATAGAGAGTGGCAATGCAGAAGGAGGGAGAGGTTCGTTGCCTTTGATAGAGAGTGGATTCATAGAGGCTTGCATAAGTCACTGCAAAAGAGGGGCTGTTTGTAGTACCAGAAATCCGGCATTATGGTACTGAAAAGGGGTGGGTTTCACCTAGTTTAAATATTTTTTCAACTAGGAGGCATGCTAGCTTCACAGGTACCTCGGTGTCATGGTTTGCAGTAGTAGAAACATGTAAAAATGTGCCGCAGGTGAGGTCTGTTAGCACTTTCGGTATATAGATCTGATTTGGAACGATGAAAAAAAGTATTTAAAAGAACGGTTCTATTTTGGTCATCTCAACGTGGTCGTTGAAATGTTCAGATACGTCACATATCTTTATGTTGCGAGTTGTAGAAACTCGATGTATCTACTAGTGGTTACTACCCAAGACCAATCAAATCAAACACTTGAAAGCCTCTTTATTCTTCTTCACCAGTAATATATCACCCATTATTTGATTTCCCGTTTATATTGGATTGGTAATGGTTTACGCTTTTATTTTTATTGGAAAGAATAGAATGTTTCTAGGTTTAGGGTCTATTATTACGCCTATTCCTATGCCTAGCCGTTTCTACCCGGTTGCTTGCTGCTATTTGGATGGAATATTTTTCTACATAAAAAATACCTGCAAAAATATGAATATCCAGCAATTTTTTGGGCTGCAGGAGTGTTCTGTAAAAGATAAAGAAGTGTTAATGATGTGGGGTACAAAGAGAAAATTTTTGTGTGTCAAAAGATACTTACATTGCAAGAGATGGGCAAGAGTGCGCAAAGGGGACTTGAATTTTAAGGCTGGATGGGCTGTGTGGCAGGTTTTACTATAAAAAAGGGAATAAAAATTAATATGGGTGAACAGAGTGATGATATATTTAATTTACATACCAGGAGCCAAATGGGTTATCAAAGTAGGGGGTATGGTGTGTAAAGGAAGCCCAAGTGAGTCTATAAAACACATAATAATAATAATTAATAAATAATCTGAATAATATTTTGGATAAGCAAAAAGAGATTTATAAAGAATATTACCTTTATGATTACAATTGCGAATGATGGAGGAGGCCGATGGCATGAATAGAAAGGGCAGTCTACAATGGAATAGAGTCAGAGAGGGAACAAGTATGATTGAAAGAAAAAATTTTACCTGGTGCCGATGGCATCCCTATATAAGTTGTTTGGCCAATCTAAAAGAGAAAGTGAAAATAATTTTTATCAAGATGATGGTACCAGTGAATGCGGCCAGTGAGTATTTGTCTAGATGGCCATTGTGGAAAGGATGAGTTGCAATGGGAGCACACATCTATGAAAAAGAGGTTAATTTGTGTGTATAAAGAGGTATAAAAAATGTCTTACCAGAGAAAGGCGCCAATATCAAAAAAGCAAGGAAAAGGAAAAATAAAGGGAACCAAAAAAAGGAGAGAGTCTGAAATTTTTTTCACCTTTGAAGCATGCTGCGGAAAGCATGATGGATTGAGCCCAAAAACAATATCAAGGCCGATTTGCATCTCAGTGCTTCAAGACAATAGAGGAACATCTTTATAGTCATTCAAAATGCCTATATATAACGGCCTTTTTGATATTCAACCTCTCTTACCTTTACACACACACACACACACACACACACTTACTTACTCACTCACCCAAACAGTTTTTGTACGTATATTATATTTATTTTTATTTCAATTGAACAAAAACTAATAATTATAATCGAAATATACTTTATCATATTCTAGAAAATGGTTAACCAAAGAAGAACAATTGCTCCTCGTCCCACTCCTGCTGGTCCTACTTCTGCTCCTGCTCCTGACATGGAACAGATTATGGCAAAGCTTTCCGAGATGGAAGGCAAAATGACAAACGTCGAAGTGCAAGTGGGGTCTGTAAAGGCTCAACTCAACGTTGTTGTGGCTGGTAATGCTTCAGCCATTAGAGCAATTGGTGCATTGGGTAGTGCCCATAACACTGCTCTTGTCAACTCTCCTGCCATTCCTGTTGCACCTGTTGCTCTTCTACCAGTTGTGCCAACCAAGCAGACAAACAACGATGTCTATGTAAGTAGCAAATTATATAGTATGTTATCAATTCATTATCTCATATACTGTGTCAGACGGCGATTCGCAAATATATGTGGAAGCCAAAGTTTTTGTCGAGAATAACTGCAGAGATCTTGGCAAACAATAACAAGCCAAGGTAGAATACAGACGTTCCTTTCAACCAAAGTCCAAACAAGGAGTTAGTTGTTAGGATTCTCAACTACTTGGAGCCCAAGTTTGAGAGCAAGGGAATGAGGAGAAGTGACTTGCACAAGAATCTTCACACCAACTTCAGGAGCCAAAGTTCCAAAGACAAGAAGTCTTCTTCGGCAAAAGCTGCCGTGAACACTCGTTCAAGAAGGGCAAACCGTGCAGGCGAGGTAAGATATACTTTAAATAACTAATAAATATTTAATATCAAAGAAGCAGTATTAACTGAGAATTTTAGAGCCATTCTCGGCGCTTGAATGCCTACCTTGACAATGAGGACGCAATCAATGAGATGATGGGCAAAGATTGTGCCAACATGATCATAAGGGAGGCAATGTTCGAGGGTGAATCTGATGTAGAGACATCTGAAAGTGGCACCAAACGTGTCATCCGTACTGTTCGCCCAGGATGGAGAAGTGATGAGGTAAATAATAATAAGGCAATAACTGGGTTACGTGTCTGAATTGTTATATAAAATATTAATACTTGTATTTCAGTTTAATAGACTCATCACTATTGTTGACTCTCATGTCCTTGATGGAATGGGTTTGCATTCCCATCAATTCTTGCCTCGGGTTTTTAAGAGTGTGTCAAACTCAGCGGCCCCAAATGACGTGGTTTCCCGCCTCCCACAGTGGGCTTTTAGAAACAATGTATAAATAAAGTTGTTGTTTATATTTTCTCACCCACTTCCCCAAGAACGTAATACCGTCAATATATATAAAGTATATTTTTGGTGCCTTAATTTTGGTTATCTTTAAAAGAAGAAGATATTTTTTATTTTATATTAGGCACAGATTTTTTTTGGAAGAGGGATGACAAGCATCATTCTCTTATTAGTTCGAGTGATGTGCTCTCCAATGGCAACTTCTAACAAAATCCTGTGTACTGGAAAGATGCTGTTATGATCAGGCATGGAATATTCATTTTTGCAAACCTCAACACCTTCATCCTCATGCGATCTGTTGGAGGTTGTTGCAAACCATCTAACAAATGCGAATACATGTTGATTTTCATGAACCATGCGAGTCCAGTGGTTGGTACTAGTTGATGGCGGTGTGAACTTATGAATAAAGAGATATTGGATCTGGCCGGTATATGCGTTTACTGTCTGATCATTACTACCAACATATAATGCCTGTATATAGGATCCATGGTTGCCTAATCCATTTGCTCCACGGTAGACTTGGCCAAGTAGATCGATCGACTTCAACTTCGTTATTTGATCGTCTACAAATGAGAACCGAGAAGAAGCTTCCTGATAGCTGGTGAGTTCGGCGATGCCATATTGCTCTCTGTAGTAACTCAACAAATGAGGATAGTCTACATCCCCCATTGACGTTGTCTTTCCAAGTTGCAGAGGAAAGGCCGAGGAAGGAAGAGGTTCATTGCCATTAACAGAGATCTCTGGATTCAAGGAAGAGTCCAAGAAGTGCTGCAAGTTGAATCGGCGTTGGGTGTCTGGTACAGTGGCAGGTGAAAGGGTGGGTGAGGAGACGAGCTTGGCAAAGACAGAAGAGAATGGGATTTTACTGGAGTATCCAAGGACTGCTTGCACATAATCGGCCTTGTACAATTCTTCAACAAAATTCCTCATATACGTTGCCTCAAAACTATCCTTTCTGTTAGTGCTCACGTTCTTTAGCAAACCATTGTATCACTCGAACCCAAAGAGCCAATAGCCATACACTGGTCCAAAATCACGAATGGTCTCGCGAAGATGGAGGTGCAGATGCATATTGCAGGTGAGGACACTAGGAGGGTAAAGACGCTCGCACTTTTGACAGAATTTCTCTAGGTAGTCATGGGCATCGTCAAGTTCTTCAAATGATAGGGATGGCTTTACAAGGAGACGGCAGGCATCGACAAAGTCCATCCAGTTTCTGAACTTGTCATTGTTGAGAACATCTTTCAGCAAGACGGGAGAGTACGCCAGCACCCAGGACTTCCATTCGTCAGCTTTCATAAATGAAAACCCTTTTCCAATTTTTGCTGTCAATGAACTGTACGAGGCTGGGAGAGTCATTTTCTTGGCGATTTGCTGCATGTCGTTCAGTTGTCCACTATTGATATCACCACCAGCAATCCACTTTTCCATCATTCTCTTTGCCGTGCCCAGAAAGAGATTGTGCATGGGATCAATGATCGTTCCACGTACTAGATCAAAGTATCCAAGGCGATGCAGCTGCGACCATCGAACACCATTTTCGATCTCCAGCTGATGCCTTTCTGAGGGTGTACTAGCACTCTTCCACACCTCAGCATGCACCCTGTTTTCGACACCATGACGAATAGACCACTCCAGATAGTTGAAACCACAAAAGTCCACACTGCTTGTCCCAGCAAGACGACTGAATTGACGACTGCATTTATAGCAGGCGTTGGTGCTATTGTGGGATGTGAATCCGCTCATTTTCCTGGCTGCTGGGATATCACATGCCACCATTAGGAGTGCAGCACGGACGGTTGCTCCAGATCGATACTCAAAGGTTGGAATTGTCATTCCAACGTACAACTGCTCAAGGTCATCCACCAAAGGCTTGAGATAGCTGTTGATCTCATACGACTTGGGCTCCTTTGGTCCAGGCATTAGCCCAACCAAGACGACGTTCTCTGGCTTGAACCTTTCATCTCTGGGCAAGTTGTTGATTGCCAAATATATGGCACCAGAGGAGTGGGTGACACCATCGAAGGGCTGAAACCAGTCGATGTTGAGAGTCAACAGAAGAGAACGAGGGCGGGCAACAAATGAAAGACCATCACTGTCTTTCAACTCCTTCCACATCTTGCCATTGTAAACGTCACACATGGTGTCTGCCACCTTCAGCTCGTCGTTCCAGAGGCCGATCTTCTGCTCGAAACCAGGACGAAGAAAGAGAACCTTGAGTGCATCTTTGACGGACTGATACACAAAGATTTTCTTTGGAACCATGGCACCAGACGTCGACTTCTTTCTCAGCTCACAGTTACAAGTTATGTTTGCGCCTATTTTCACAGAGCTACACAAGGGAGGAACGGAAATAGATTCTTCGTAGATCTGGTGGCAATCTGGGCAAGAAACGAATCGTTTGATATCTTTGGTGATATTGCTAAAACCCGTCATCTTCTGAAGACCAGCAAGACTTGTTGGTAGCTGAAAGTCTTGTTCATAAACCATCAAGAGCTCATTGACAAACTGGATCAATACAACTGCGCCCTTGTTGACTGCATAACGGGATGCAAAAAGAACAACGAAAATGGCAATAGCCCTATGCACTGGATTTTCGGGCATACCAGGAGCACCAAAGGGTTCTGTTTTAAAAAAGGAAAATTATTAACACTCAATTTCGGCATGCTTCTTTATGATAGTTATTCAATACTGACCTTCGCCGTTGAACTCCTCAACATCAATCTCCTCGACATCACTCTCTTCATTGTTGCCATTGTCGCTGTCATTGGCAATCTCGGTGTCATCGCCATTGACCTCATTGTCAGCCAAATCATCGTCAGACATCGGGACGGAATCCAAAAAGGTAGGTTGGCCTGACCGCCCATTGTTTCCATGGATTCAGATTCAAACATCGGGATTGCTACAAATATGGAATAGATTAGTTTATTGCCCTTAAAGTGGTTTTCAAATAAATATTTTTTACCCTCAACATCAACATCCATAATGACACTTTGTGTGCCTGAGGTTCAATTAAAGAATAATGGTTATTATTGCGCAGTAAATACAAAATTAATACATACTACTCTCAGTTTGTCCAGCCTCTTCAATTCTTGCTCTTTTGGCATGACGCTGATAATTGCGTCTGGATACCATAGAGAACCCTTCTTGGTTACCATTGCATTTGTTACAGTAACAGGCAGTGTTGTTTTGGGAAGCAGAAGACATATTTTGTGTGATTCGATTGTAAGATAAAAAAGGAAACAAGTGCTTCATATGTTTTATTTGCTGTCAATTTATAGACAAAAAAAAACTATTGTATTTTACTTGTTTGCCCGAACCAATAGGATCTGTTAAAAAGTCTTTTTTTATTTGAATAAAAAAAATCTTCTGAGTTGAAAAAAAGGCCTATATTTCCTACACCTTAAAGTACTCTTGGTGCACTAGTAATCCAACCCATTTTTCCAGTGTACAGAATGGTGCAATCCTGCAAGAAAGTGAGAAAGGATTCACAAAGGAAATATAAAAGGAAAGAGTATAAAAAAGGAAATAATAAAATGTGATAAAATAAAATAAAGAAAAATTGAAAAGAGAAATAAAGAAACTTGGGGATCGGCCATCCTTACTCGGCTCGGACTTCTTCTTTGGACTGGTCCGGCCTCCGACCCCTCCTAGGCCTTTTCCGGGCCCTTGGTCCGGCTTTATGGTTGAAACCAAATCTGCCCACAACACACGTGTCAATGACGCGTGTTGAGTTTGTTGTGAGTGAAAACGAGTCAGAAAAATATAGTAAATTGAATACCTCACGTTGACAATAACGAGGGTGCGATAAAGAATGAATATAACGGGGGTAGAACCGCAATTCAAAGACAGCAAGAGGACAAAAGAAGAGAAAATGAAGAAATAGACAGAGATATATGAACTTCGCTCAGGACAGTTAGATATATTCTTGACAGCAATGGAAACAGGGAGGAAGAGATATAATAGCACTGGGAAAACGGTCCTGAAGTACAATGATAAGAAGTAACCTTTTAACCTATGCAAAACTGGAGTGATTTTGTATCTCAGAAAGTTTTTCATATTCAGGTTAAAGATAAAGCTTTACTCTATCTTATTGGCTTAGACACAATAGACATATGAATATCAATTTGTAAGATTATAAAGTTGTTGAGAATAAAGTAAATGTAACACTTGTTTCCTTATTATCTTAATATTCAAAAGCATACAATATGTCTTCTATTACTCAACTTCGCAACGAGGCCTGTTATTGCATTAAATGCAATGGTAACGCCCAAGGTTACAGTCTGGTAACAAAGAGAACCTCTCAGCGTCATAATAAGAGAGCAAGAATTGACAAACTTGAAAGAATTGTGATGGGTATGATGATTTTGGTATTGTTTTTTGGCCCTTGTATAATAACACGGTTTTTTATTAAACACAGAAAGACAAAGAGAAATGGTGGAGATTGATATTGAACGTAAGGAATATTTATTTGAAGAGCAGCAGATAGTAACAAGCTATTGTATTCTATATGTAGCTATCACAACCCATCAATCCGGTTCTATGGAAAGACAGAATGATTTTTCCCACTCACCCGTCGTGGAATCTGAGCTGATGCTGGATGGCGATGATTCAGCTGCCAATGAGGTGAATGGCAATGACAGCAACAATGAAGAGGAGAGCAATGCCGAAGACAGTGATGGTGACGACGTCGAGGAGATTGAAGTCGAGGATCTTAGCAGTGAAGGCGAGTGTTGAATAAAGAAAAAGAACCTGAAAAAATTGAGTGTTAATAATTATCATTTTAAAATAGACCCCTTTTCCTCCCCCGAGATGCCAGAGAATCCAGTGCACAGGTCCATTGCCATATTCGTGGTCCTGTTTGCATCCCAATACGTGGTCAACAAGGGTGCTGTTGTCTTGATCGAGTTCATCAACGAGCTCTTGAAGATCTACGAGCAGGATTTCCAATTGCCCTCTAGCCTTCCTGGTCTCCAAAAGATGACGGGTTTCTCAGCCTTGACCAAAGGAATAAAGAAATCTGTTGTGTGCCAGGATTGCCACAAGGTGTACGAGGAAGCTGGGTCTGTTCCTGAGTTCTGTAACTCATCCAAGGTTGGTTCCCGCTCTTCCTGTGGGTGCAAGTTGATGAAGGCGTCCTCTTCTGGTACTTTGGTTCCAAGACGCCAATTCCACTATCAGTCCGTCAAGCAGGCGTTGAGTGTCCTTTTCCTCCGCCCGGATTTTGAGGCCAATATCCGCCATTGGAACAAAGAGCTTAAGGTCATGGACACCATGTGCGATGTGTACGATGGTGCCATGTGGAAGGACCTGAAGGATAAGGATGGTGTCTCCTTTGTCGCTGACCCACGTTCATTGATGCTGACATTGAACATCGATTGGTTTCAGCCATTCGATGGGGTGACTTATTCCTGTGGAGCAATCTACTTGGCAATAAACAATCTTCCTAGGGCTGAGCGGTTCAAGCCCGAGAATATCATCCTTGTTGGCCTGATGCCTGGGCCAAAGGAGCCAAAATCAGACGAGATAAACAGCTACCTGGAGCCGCTGGTCAATGACCTGAACCAGCTGTACGTTGGTGTTTCCATTCCAACGTTTGAGTGCCCTTCTTCTGTGGTTGTCCGTGCTGCCTTGATGATGGTTGCCTGCGACATCCCTGCTGCCAGGAAGACTAGTGGCTTCACAGCCCATAACAGCACTCGGGCATGCTATAAGTGCAGTCGCAGTTTCTCCCGTCTGGAAGGCACGAGCCATGTGGACTTTCGTGGGTTCGAGTTTGTCAAGTGGAGGCTTGCCAATGGTGAAGAAAACCGGGTGCATGCTGAGGAGTGGAAGAGTGCAAGTACGCCCTCAGAAAGGCACCAGCTGGAGGTCGAAAATGGTGTTCGATGGTCGCAGCTGCACCGCCTTGGATACTTTGATCTAGTATGTGGAACGATCATTGATCCCATGCACAACCTATTCCTGGGTACGGCCAAGAGGATGGTCGAGACATGGACCGCCAGTGGTCTGATCACAGACCGGGATCTTTGTCAGATGCAAAAGGTGGCAGAGACAATGGTGTTGCCTGTGGGATATACCATGTTGAAGACAAAGATCGGAAAGGGGTTTCCCGAATGAAAGCCGACGAGTGGAAGTCCTGGGTGTTGATTTACTCTCCTGTTCTGCTGCGGCCTGTTCTTTCTGGAACAAAGTTCAAGAATTGGATCAGCTTTGTTGATGCCTGCCGTCTCCTCACCAAGCCTACCATCACTTTTGACGAACTTGATGAGGCCCATAGTCACCTGGAGAAGTTCGGTCGGGAGTGTGAACAACAATACCCTAGTACCATCCTCACCTGCAACATGCACCTACACCTCCATCTTCGCGACACTGTTCGTGATTTTGGACCAGTGTATGGTTATTGGCTCTTTGGGTTCGAGCGATATAATGGGTTGTTGAAGAATGTTGATACAAACAGGAGAGATGGGTTTGAATCAACATACATAAAAAGTTTTACTGAAAATATGTATAAGGGTGATCTTGTGCAAAGACTTACATGTCAGAGCCAAGTCCCCTTCAAAGTACTATTGAAAAACTCACCTCCTTGTCCAATACTTTTATAGTAGCCCCAGCCCCAGCACCAGCACCTCAACGCCGTTTCTGTCTTGACGCATTCCTGCAAGCCTCGTTGGATGTCAGTCTTACGATTAAGGGTAACGAAGCTCTCCCTCCGTCAGCATTACCTTTACCAACAGCAACAGCAACAACACAGATGGGTGATATCGACTATCCCCATCTCCTAGAATATTACAAGAGAGCATATGACAATGAGCACCTTGTTGACTACCTCCATGCATCTTCATCACCATTCTTTGTCAATGACCGAATCACAAAGATCAAGGCCATTGATCTTCTTGGTCAGACATACAAGGGCAAAGGTGGATCTGGCAGTCGCGGGTCATATATCCAAGCTCTTTTTCTGGATTTCGAGGGTAGAAAGACAAACGCGTACACAGGAGAAATCCAATACCTGTTCGCCCACAACTTCGTTCCTCCTCCCAGCCCCTCCAACAGCCGCCCTCATTTCCACCACAAGCAACATGTGTTTGCATTCGTCCACTGGCTTGTTCCAGATCCTGACAATCTCAGACCAGTTGAGCAAGTTGACGTCTGCCTCCCTGGTTTTGCGCCAAACACGTTCAACAGCATCTTGCCAGTGCACAGGATTCTCTTGGAAGTGGCTACGGCCGAATTAAAAATTGAAAACAACGCAAGGATGCTGGTCATTCCACTGCCAAAAAAAATATATGCATAAATACAAATAAAACTTTTCTCTCTCTCTCTCTCCCTTTTAAAGAAGCAAAAACAAAACAAAGCCAAGTAAAATATACATATAGTCCAAATAGCGCATATGTGAAACAGGGTGAAAATTAAGAGAAAAAGAAAACGTTTTATTGTCTCAGTGACCATTGAGGAAGGGAGGAAGAAAGCCCCTCAGGGACTGCTAAATCCGCAATGCGGCCAAATACTCTTGGGAGCATTTGGCGCACGTTGACACCCAAGCCAAGGAGCGAGTACGAGTCCAACAACTCAATCAACTGATTGAACTAATATACATTCATTAGAATATTATTTTATGATTCAAAAGCAATAAAAAATTTATTTAAATAATATGTTACCTCATCGCTCCTCCAGCCTGGGCGTACTGTGCGGATCATCCGCCGGCCAGGAACTCCAGGAAACTCATCCTCAGACTCACCCTCAGACATTGCTGCCTTTTGGATGAGTGCTGAGCAATCATTGCCTATCGCATTGTCAATGGCATCCTTGTTGGAGAGGTATGCCATTCGACGGCGATGGAAATGCTAATCAAACATATGTTTAATATTGTTTTTCAATCTCAAGTCTTTTAGATGCTATACTATTACATACATCAGCTTCCCGGCCGGCTTTTCTGGCACGAGCATTTGCGGCTACCCGTGCCTCAGGAGATGCCCTCTCCTGGCGACGCCTTCCGCAAAAGTTCCGGTAGACACTGTCCCGAAGATCCCTTTGGCGCAAGCCAGTGTTGATGAACGTTGGGCCCAGGTAGGCAAGGAGTTCAAGAACCAACTCCTTGTTGGGAGATTCATTGAAATGAACCTCCGTTCTCCACCTGGGCCTGTTGTTGTTGGCTTGCACCATAGCCGGGTTGTTTGACCTGAAATTGGGCCTCCACAGATAGTCTCGTATATGTCGCTATTAAATTTTTATAAGCCAATGAATTGGTAAGCTATTGAGAATATTAATACTTACAAACGCTTCTGTGGCGGCACCAGGGTTATACTCCACCACAGCCGGGATGATGGGAGCTGGACCAGTGGCAGGGATGGCAACAGGACCAGGAGCAGGGCCAACAATGGTGAATAGCTCCTCACCAAAGGCAGAAGCAAGCTCGGCGGCAGGAACTGCACTGTTGTTGGCAGCCCCCAACTCAGCCAAACTGTCAATAGCCTCGACAGTACTGGCGTTGCCTTCGATGCTGGTGCCAATGCGAGAATCTACCCTGACAAGGATGTTTTGAATATCCCGCAAGGTCTCCAACAATTGGAGTTGCTCATCGGTTGAGCGAGAAGTGGGAGTGGATCTTGGTGCCATGGTCTATAGAATATCATATGTTTTCAAAATTAGCTTTATATTCTCTTTATAAATTATAGACTCTACTCTTTACATACAAAATACTTGGTTTGCGAGTGCAGGAGGGTCGATTCAATTGTAAATAGATGGTCTTTATATACACAGATGAGTTTAATAAACAGATTCCTAATTACCCTTTGTATACTCTGTATAAATTAATAAAAAAATAATTTTGGATCTCTGCTTGAAATTAAATATCATTTCTTTCTTTCTTTTTGTTCTATCTTCTTATCTCTGTTGTTTTATCTCTACGTGGGTTTCTAATAAGACATTCTTTATACTAACAAATTAATGGCTTCTTTATAAATGTATACTCATCCCAATACATTCTCTCTACATTGCCCATCTAGACTAATCATGGTCAGTTACATGTGCCGGTGCCATCTTGCAAGTTATTCTGATTGTCTCTTTCTATCCTGTAGACCTCTTCCACTTGTACAGCCTATTATATGGTGCCATCATCAGTGCCAGGGTAAATAAAATCTTTTCGTGTCCAATTTCTTTTTTCTCAACGTTTGTTATTCTACAATAGGCCGCCGCCATCACTGTCTACCCCATCTGCCTCCTTCATCATCTACAACTGGTTATCATAATGGTAATGCCGTTTCTTGGTCTTTGTGCTTTTCCCTAATATTATTCTGGCTATTTACTAATACTTTTCTATATTCTTAAAAAGTTATTGTTGGCCGCCATATACCATCCCTCTACTATAATCGCCAACTCTGTTTTTGGTATGTAAATCGATTTTTCTATCACTCAATTCACCCATATTAATTTATTTTATCCCATCTCTAGTCAATCTAATCATACAAGATGCCATGCCGCACAACTCTGCCCCTCTTTGCCCATTCTTATCCAATCCTTGCAATGTAAGTATAATATCCCTTGCATCTTGAATAGCACCCGCACTTTTGAATATATGTCACTAATATAACTTTTATTATATCAGAATACTACTGCAACCACCCAAATTGCTGCCGGACCCTATTTTCAGGTATTGTTCAGTAGAGAAGTATCCGATCCAAGTAATATCAAATAGGCTGGTAGAAGCGGCAAGGATAGACAGTAATAGTATTAGAGCTTGTGTATAGAACCATTCTATTCTTTCCAATAAACACAAATATAAACCATAAACCTTTTAAGTACGGGGTATAAAATGATGGAAAGAGTAATTATTGCTTGATTATACAATAATGAGTTTCAAAGAGTGGTCAATACTGGCAGTTTGAATGGGTAAACAATAATAAACCCTCACTATTAGCGTATGAAAAACAACAATAAGATCGCCCTTTCAAGATGTAAACACAATACCTGTACACCAAAAACATAATGTCGGATGTAACAATTGAGTATATCAAGTCAGTTAAGCATGTCAAAAATGCTAACAAACCTTTGTTCCGTTCGCTGTCACAACTTTTACCATGTTTATTTCAAGTCTTACAACCTGATAGGAACCTAGGTTCTCCTATCTGTCATATCTGTGTTTTACCATAGAAAATTCGCGACTTTTCACATATTTATTTACAGTTTTACACATGATCTACTTTTACCGTTTTCCCAGTGTAGGAGAAGGGAACTAGATAATTTCACTCAGGACAATTATTAAAGTTGACAGCAAGGTACTGGGAAGATACAGATTTGGACGGAAAAGGGAATTGGATGAAAAGAAAAATCAATCTTGGCACGAAGTATGTTTAGGAATTTCTATACAAGACAATTCACTAATTCAGGGACGGAAAATAAGAGAGAGATAACTGATAATGTTTATTGATTGAAATTTTGGTCTCTTATATAGACTTCGTAAAATGTTACTTAGTGATAAATGGTGAATTGATTAATAATAAAATATAGGAATTGGGTGTGTGAATGAAAAATAGAACAGTATATGAGATAATGGATAAGGATAATAATGACTTTGGGGGGAGAGGTATGAGATGATAAGACAAAATAAGATATGATAGTATGAGAAAATGGGATATACAGTGAAGGTGATAATATAAAAATGGAGGACAAATATGATAAGACAAAATGAGATATGAAAATGTGCGAAGACAATGTAAATATGAAGTATGAAGATATGGATAACAGTAATATGATAAAGTGAGCAGTGTGAGAGAAGGGACAGAGATATGAAGGGGTATGAATAAAATGAAGTGCCGATGTGTGAGAGGGTGTAAAGAGGTAGATAACATGAAGAGAAAGATAAGTGCGCACAGACAGCAACGTGGGGAGAAGGGAAGAGAAGATAGATGACAAAAATAGTGTACAATAGATAAATATGGAAATGGATAGGAGGGGTTTGAAATGAGAGCGAGGGTGACAAATATGGAAAATCAAAGAAGTGCGGAGAAAAGGGAGATATGAGAAATAAGGTGACTTGCAAATGGAGAAAGGTGACGTTGCCAAGTTGATCAGGATGCTACGTCACGCTTTCTAGCAGGGAAGACCTTGGAAAAGTCACGTGAAATGGAGAGAAGTGGGCAAAGCTGGAAATTCTACAACACCCGTGTCATCAATTGACGCGTGTTGAGTTTGGTTGTGTAGCGTAAACTGGTCAAGAAGGTTTACGGACAGTTAAGGGGTAGTTGATTTCACTCGGGACAATCAACGGACAGGAATCGGGATAAGAACGGACAGAAAAACGGACGGCAACGGACAGAAAAACGGACAGAAAAACGGACAGATAATACGGACAACGGACAACGGAACCAACAGTGAGACAGAGATCTTATAACTTTAACGGAAAACAGCCTTGTATTTCACTCAGGACAATACAAGCTCGAATTGGGTTCAAAAGAAAATAATCGGAAAACTGAATGAATTTTATTGATAGAGATATTGCTCTTCTTTTATACAAAACTATTGAATAGCTCTTCTTACTAATTATGTTATTCAAATATCATTCCAACTACAACTAAAGATAAAATAGATTATATGAACAAATCCGGAAAAGTGTCAATGAACAAGAGGTATAAAATATGGGGGGTAAGCTGGAAAGAATTATCGAAGTGTGAACAATGGAATGGGTAAAGGTAAAAATGTCAGGGTAAATCGAAGTAAGGGGAAATAATCTTTAAAGATAAAAAAGGAAAAAGAGTTGAGACAATATTCTGGACAAGGAATCCGGAAATTGGGGATAACTTCAGGTCCCGCTGAAGTTCTGACGATGGTAGTGACGGTTAGTTGTGACGTAGCACTTTTTCTTGGTGGGGCCCTTAGTGACGTCACGGAGTTTCTGCTAGTTTTGTGGTGCAGCTGGCAATTCTACAACACCTGTGTCACAATATACCATCCTCAATGGTCTAGTGGCTAGGATCCGACGCTCTCACCGTCGTGGCCGGGGTTCAATTCCCCGTTGGGGAACATTTTGCCCTATCCCGCTCAATTTTTGTGTCATTTCTTTTGTTATGACTTTAGGAGGCTAATGTCAGAGTTGACATAGCGAATAATAACCCAGATAATCAGGTACCCAATCAGTAATGCTTTTAACATATGTCTTCAAGGTTATACTGATTGGTTCCCCTTTTTGTAAAGCCAAGACATATTCTTATCACCTCTCATAAAGAGATAACCAATGTGTCTTGAGTAAAAAGTAATTAGTTTAGATAGTTTCACTTATAAAATCTGTATAAATACTACAACAATTTGTATCAATAAAAAGCATTCAATTCTCTATATTCCTATTTTATCCTAAATGTCCTAGTTGGTGGTGATCTATTGCAAAACTTATCTAAGTCAAGTATTAGCAAGATACACCCAGTTGAGACTTGACACTAAGTTGGAAAAGAGACTAGTTGTAGAAAACTAGTCAATTTGGAAGAGGTTTTTGAACTTGAGAAAGATCCTTTTTATTGATAGGAACTTAACGAGTATTTATACTAGAACTACTACGGCTAAGAAATCGGCAGTTATCTACCGTTTTGGTCACATAACTACCGTTTTTTTGGTGGGGCAAAACGGTGGATATGACCCTGTGTAAGGCGAATTTGGTAGTAGCTACCATTTTTATAGTGGCAAAAATCAGCAGATAACTACCGTTTTGGTCACATAACTACCGTTTTTCTTCACTAAAAAAATGGTAGTTATCTGCCGTTTTGGTAACATTGCTACTGTTTGTTTGGTGGGGCAAAACGGTGGATATGACCCTGTGTAAGGCGAGTTTGGTAGTAGCTACCGTTTTTTGCTAATAAAAAATCGGCAGATAACTACCGTTTTGGTAACATAACTACTGTTTTTCTTCACTAAAAATACGGTAGATATCTGCCGTTTTGGTAACATTGCTACCGTTTGTTTGGTGGGGCAAAACGGTGGATATGACCCTGTGTAAGGCGAGTTTGGTAGTAGCTACCATTTTTTGCTAATAAAAAAACGGCAGATAACTACCGTTTTGGTAACATAACTACCGTTTTTTTATCCAACCAAAAATGCTTCCGTTATACACTATAACCTCTCTTTTATAGTACTCTATTTGATAATGGGTTCTGCTATTCTTTTACGACCATTCTTTTGAAAGAATGGTTTATTCTTTATTATAGAATGTCTTGATTTAATTCATACCGTATTTTGCGCACAATTATTATAGAAAAATACTTAAAACTAATGCTATTTAATATTATAAAACATATATAGTACAAACCTTTGTTATAAGCTATACATGCATAATAATACTACGTTGATATACATTAGATGATCCTTAGCATTCATCAATTGCTAAAAATTCATTGTGGTTAGAAAAGAAGCGATCATATAAACCTAGTATATTATTTTGTATTGCTTACAAGTATATATTATGCTTGTCAATTAATATACCATGCCTCTTGTTTTGAATGATTATACTGAAAGGGATCTCCAGAAATAAACACTATATGTAATAGGAGGTCAATAGAATATGTACTGAAAAATTAGTTGAAGAATAATATAATTATTAGACAATCGTCTTACCATAGAAAATCAACTTTGGCATATTCAAATCATATGATTCAAAACTGATTCGAATCTCATTGTAGCAAACAGAGTAATCAGCTCATTAGAAAAGAAAAGTGTATATCTTACAGAGATTGCCAAGTGTAAAAAGGACAAACCGTATTGTAATATAGCCGTAAAAGTTTTCGCTCTTTTGTTTCTGGGGGAAAAAGAGCGAGCTGCATTTCATTCCTAAATCAAAGGTAATCGAGCTAAAGATGGTTCAATCGGGATGTCAATCAGGTGTTTATAACCGTGCCGATCTTACATGAAGGAGGCTCATTTGGTTTTAATTCAAAGAGTCATTGCAAAGACAAGACAAGAGAAGCAAAAAGAAAAAGAAAAAGAAAGCACACTAAGCATATGCTAAAAATGCAACGGGGCCAATAAGAGTTGCCTAAAAGAACAATCTTAAACCCTTGTTTTATTGCTTAGCACTTACACAATACTCGTTTTTGGTGGTATAGAGCTATATTAAAGAGTAGAAATATTATATTGGCATTAGATTAGCAATAGATGATCAACAAAGCAATCACCCGTTGCACATCTGTCATGATTGCTAATTCGACGCCATCACCAAGTTGCAACATCTCATCTTCAAAAAGAAAAGAACGACTTGCACTTTGCTGCTATATTGTGATAAATAATATTGTATTAACTATAATGTGTATTCAAAACATATATTAAAGAGTCAACTTACTTTATTATTCTCTATTATTTATTTATGAGCTTGGTTATTGATTGTAAAGCCTTTTCCAAGTCTTTTGGTGCACAGCATTCTATAATATTTATATTGATTCTGAGATAGACCATTATATTATTTTATGGCCATAGGATAGTGTTCTCGTCAATTAAATAGTGTTTGATAATATAAGACCATGCTTTTAGTTGATGCCGCGATTCATAGTCAAAGGATGGTTTGAGAAAAATATTAACAAAAACAAAGGTTATTCTCTAGGGTTCTCTTGTGCCGTATTTTTTGATCTTAATGATAAAGCATATTATGTAAATGAAGTTTACTCTTTTCTTTGAGACCACCACCTGTATCAATTGCTAACTTACCAAGCTAATCAAGGTATTTGTCCAATAGATCCCTTTTTATACCAAATATCCATTTATAATAAATGAAAAATATATACAAACCAAACACTTTAACAAACTATTGACTTTTGAATGTCCCTTTGGGTTGATCAATCTTCATTTGACTGCAAAGGTTTTTGGTAAAAATATTAATAAAATAGCTTGCTGTCCGATACTTGCCAAGCATGGATAATAACCATATCCTTTACATTGTGAACAAAGGAATGGCCCTTGTATCTTAATATAACTTTTGCGTTGCCAGATAAAATAAAAACACAAGTTAAATCATAGTATAGTATTTTATTGTTGTTACAATCGATTATTACCTTTTCCATAAGATACACTTTAAGAATCTGCACAACTTACTTTCCCAACAAGTTTATAGCAAGACTATATCTCGGTCTCTTATAAACTATTCAAAATTACCTGACACACCTTTTTTCATATAATAAATCGCCGAGGCCCATTACAAAGCTGTTCCACTCAATTCATAGAGAGAATTATAAGTAAACTGGATAAGCTCATTAGATACTTTGAAATTCGCGGCTATATCAATATAGCAATGAGTATGTATCATAATATTAAACTTTTGTAACCACATACATATACTAAAGCTCGTTTTTGGGATATTTTCAATGGGAGAAGTGGTGACCAACTGTGTAAGCTTTTCAGTCAATTTTTCTATTTAAATATTAATGTTATACATGGCATAAGAATAGTATAAATGAAGTTCTGTTTAGTTATTACCTGTGACATACTGATTTGAATGCTATGGAGGTTGATTTTTCTACTGTCATTGTTAATGTCCATCATTGGACGGATTCAACTTTGCATTCTTCATTTAAATACCCAATCGGCAAGATTAGCACCAACAATCACCACCCAACACCCCCTTGTCCTTGTAGAAAATAAATATAGTATTAGTAAAAACACAAAGTAAGAATCACTTGCTATTTGTACATGCTTACCTAGTAATCACAATATAACTAATGAAAACCAGCTCATTAGTATTGTTCATCTCTACTTTTAGTATAGAGATTAAGACTCTAGTCAATACTTTGTTACTTTAGAAAAAACTCATGAAGGAGCACGGCATTGCAAACGATGACTTGTATGTAGCAGAAATAAAGTAGCAGCCCGTACTTTGTACAACGGGCTATATACTACAACCGACATTTGCAGTTGTTAATGTAGATGACGTCCAACATCAACGACTCAATCAATACCTACCAGACGGAAATAATTCTATTTTATTGCACTGTACTACATATTCAAGAATAATTGACGCGTCACCATGAGTAGCCTCTCTATTCTATAATTCATTCTTTATAATGCCCTCTCTATACTTCTTTATATTATTATACGGACACCAAATAAAATAAAGCAGCTAATAATGTCAAAAACAAAAATTCGGTTTCAAAAACGGTAGTTATGTTACCGTTTTGTTCACACAGGACAAAAATTATTTTTCTCAAGAATGCGCAACATCTTCAACACCAAATAAAATGCTCATTTCGATAAACAACGTTACCTAAAATTTTACGAGCCCTTTCTATGGTACTACAACTACCTCATTGCCAGAGGAAAAGAGATTCCATGTGACTTTTATGAATCGGGATCGATGACATTACCTTTCAACCACAATCTGCGGAGAAAAAGCAGTCTAAAATCAGAAAAAACGGCAGTTATGTTACCGTTTCGGTAGCTGTTCCCACTCCTCTCGCCGTAGTGAACGACTGTGTTTACATAACACACAATAATACAAAATGTCAACTAAGACATTGAAACGAGAGGAAGACAGATACAAACAATGATATTGTTAGAGCTACTTGGTGATTATAAAGGTTTTGGGTGGCACTTCACTCTTGGCCACAACACTTTGTTGTTCCTGATCTGGGATGGTCTTCCTTTTACTATAACAAAGCCAAAAGGTCAATCCCACTGGGGAAACAGGAGTATACGTAAAATCAAAGACAGGATAAAAGATACTTTTTATTGTTATGACTTTCGTTATCTTATATAGTTTTCTAACTAATACTGCGCATTATCTGCAGTAGCTATTATATGATATTTTAATAAAAGAAGAGACATTATACTGTGGTTAATGCTCAGGAAGATGTTACTGCGCATAAAGAAGTACTGCGGTTAATCATCAGATTTTACAGATTCATCAAAATAATGTCTGATAAAGATCAGGAACAACACATGTCGTGCCTGAATTAATGTCAGCCAATCAGGATGACAATTACACAGAGTTCTCTTTTGAGAACGACGACCGAATTGATTCCCTTTTGCTCTCTGAAGACCTAGAAGACATTAGTTATAACAAAAGTAGATTAGAAACCGAAACAGACATTTATGATGGCTGAGTGGGTTTAGAAAAGATATAAAAGAGGACAATATTTCATTGAATAAAAAGTATCTATCTTCTATCCTCTTTTTACTCTTTTATCCTCGTTTACGATTCCCAGTGGGTTTGACCAATATTGGCTGTGTTATAGCATTGGAAGAACAACCCAGATCCAAAACGACAATTGGTAGCTGAAGCAAGATCCTTCCCCTGAATTAATGAGCACTGCCGCTGAACAACAAGAGTTCACCGAGAAAGACCTGAGAAATTTTGAAGTTGAAGAGCGTGTACAAGCAAGGTTACCCGCAGAACATATCAAGACTTACCAAGCAATCCGTACCGTAAAGAGTATTCCCCAGGAATTAAGACTCAAGACCACTCCCAAGAGAGAAGAATTCTGGTCCAAGCAAGCAGAAGAAATCGCGAATAACCTATTGAAAAGAATGTCCACTTCCGACGGAAACAGCGAAATGGTGAAGATGATGGCCAAAGCATTCAAGCAAGCAATGCAGACGCAGACGCAGAAGGCAACGCCCAAGCCAACGTTGAAGCAACCCGATTGCTATTTTGGTGAACGCTCGGCCTCCATCCTAGATGGCTGGTTGTACTCCGTGGAACGCTATGCTTCCTATTATGGGATGTCTTCCGAAGACAAGTGCAGCTATGCTGTAAACCTCCTGAGGAGACAAGCCAGCACATGGTGGCAACGTCTCGAGATGCAAGACCGATGCCCAAAGGAATGGGAGGCATTCAAATCACGCATATCTGCCCAGTTCCGTCCGTCCCACACCCAACTGTCTGCAAGAGACCGACTTGCAAGCCTGTTGCAAACCACCTCGGTAGAGACCTATGTGAACCTGTTCCGGGATATTCAGCTGGAAATTCCTATAATGAACGAAGATGAAGCCCAAGACCGGTTCATCCGTGGTCTCCAGCCTGACATCCGTTTCCATGTCATTACCCTGCAACCCTTGGACTTGGATGATGCCGTCCGTATGGCACTGGCCTATGAGAGTGGCCGACAGACCAGTTTTCATGGCATGTATGCCGAACGACCTGTGGCCCAGCAATACTACCAGCCCAACGATGTGGTTCCCATGGACTTGGACGCCGTGGATGGTCGCCGTGGTTTCCACCAGAACCGCTCGTCCTCAAACCGCCAGTATAACAACCGCCCCGCACAGACCCGTTCCGAAGTGACTTGTCACTGGTGTGAGAAACGGGGTCACATCCATCGAAACTGCAGAGAGCGCATTGAGGCGATCAGGAAGTTGGACGAGCAACATGGCCGGAAGAAGGATTTTCGGCAAACACAGCTGTAAAGGGAGGTCAGCTGTGTTCCTTGGATAAACCCTCCCATGAGGCTAGTAATTTAACTGAGCCCTCTGATATGATTAATAAAGAACCTGTTCTTCCCTATGTTGTTGTCCCACCTGAGACCCTTGTGTCTGTGCCTAATGAAGAAGATTGTGAATTTGCATTGGATCGGCAATTTTTGGAGGAACTAAATGCTGCTATTGATACGGACCTGCCTCTATATATGGCTACACACAATGGTCAATCAATTTCCGTTCTCATTGACAGTGGTGCAAGTGCCAACTATGTGTCCCCCCGCATTACTGATCAAATTAAGAACGTTGAACGAATCTCTGGACGCCCCGTAGAAACTGCTGGTGGTCATCTAACAACGATCAACCAGAAAGCCTCACTCCTGCTCTCTCTTAATGGTTACCAAGACACAATCGACGCATATGTGTTCCCGACAAAGTTTGACCTGATCCTCGGCCGTACTTGGTTGCAAAAGGCAAAGCCAGTACCAGATTGGCAACATGATCGATGGCATCTACAGCAAAATGGCCAAGAGTTTGTCCTTAGCCCCCAGAACACTCGCCCAGTCAAGCCACAATTGCACTATGTAATCTCCGCTAAGCAAACGCAGAAACTGGTCAAGAAGAATGAAGCTGAATGTTACCTAGTCCACTTTAAAGGTCAACCTGGCGAGCAATCTCCGGATGATAAGTGGAACGGTCTGGTTAAGGAGTTTGACGATGTGTTTCTGGAAGGTTTACCAGGATTGCCACCTGATCGTGATGTTCAGCATGTCATCAACACTGGAGAAGCCGAGCCAACCAGCAAGCCCCCTTCAAGATGAGTCCACGAGAGCTTGATGAACTGAAAAAGCAGCTCAAAGAACTTCTGGATCTCGGTCTGATTCGTCCTAGTTCATCTCCTTGGGGTGCCCCGATTCTGTTTGTCAAAAAGAAAGACGGTGCCATGCGTATGTGTGTTGATTACCGAGCCCTAAACAAAGTGACAATCCGTAACAACCACCCGCTGCCGCGAATCGATGAGTGTCTGGAACGACTTCGTGGTTCAAACCATTTCACTAGCTTGGACCTGAAAAGTGGTTACCACCAAGTCCGAATCCAACCATCCGATGTCCCTAAAACGGCTTTCAACACTCGTTATGGCCAGTATGAGTTCTTGGTTCTCCCGTTTGGTCTCACCAATGCCCCGCCTACATTTCAGCACTTGATGAACAATGTTCTTGGTGACTGCCTTGATGAATTTGCATTGGTGTATCTTGATGACATATTGATTTTCAGTAAGACTCCAGAGGACCATGAGAAGCACGTCCGACATGTCCTGAACCGGTTGAGAGAAGCGAAACTAGTGGCCAATCTCAAGAAGTGCAAATTTAATAAGCAAGAATTGGTATTCCTCGGTTTCCAAGTCTCGGCACTAGGTATTCTTCCCTCTCCCGATAAAGTCAAAGCTGTGCAGAACTGGATCGCTCCTACAAATGTCCAAGAAGTTCGCCAGTTTATCGGTTTGGCCCAACACTATTGTCGGTTTATCCCTGGATTTGCTGGTATTGCTGCCCCGCTGACGGACCTCACCCGTGGTGTTGGTCCTAAACGACGACCTATTGTGTGGACTGATGAATGTCAAGCAAGTTTCGAGCTCCTCAAGGAAAAGCTCACAAGTGCTCCAGTCCTCCTTGCTCCAGACATGGATAAGCCTTTCCGAGTAGAAACTGATGCTTCAGATTTTGGTGTTGGTGCAGTGTTACTGCAACAGGATGAAACTGGTACCTGGAAACCGCTAGCCTTTGAATCCAAGAAGCTGTCCAAAGCTGAACGGTCATACCCGGCACAAGAACGTGAGCTCCTTGGTATACTCCATGCACTTCGTAGCTGGCGCTGTCTGATAGAAGGAAAGCCCTTTACTGTGTTCACAGATCACTTGCCTTTAAAGTACTTCCAAAGCCAAGTGAAGCCGACTCCCCGCCTTGTCCGTTGGATCTCAGAACTGGAACTCTATGACCCCACAATCGAGTACAAACCGGGTAAAGATAACAATGTACCTGATGTCCTGTCCCGTATTGGTGGTCCCGAGAGTGAGGACATGGCTCCAGAGTCAATGGAACCCGATTACTTGTATGTATCCCAGATACCCGATGAATCCGACTGGCCGAAGCTGTACACACATCCAGAGGAAGAATGGCCTGAGGATTACAAGGAACTGCTGCAAAGACAAAGATCTCGTTTTGTGATACACGACCAAAAAGTATTCCGGCGTGTTAAGTTTGGTGATGGCTTCCAAGAAATCCGCTATGTGTTGTTTGCCCGCCGAGCCAATCTTGTTGATAACTTCCATAAGGGTTTTGGCCATGCTGGTGAAACAACGGTGTATGATCTGATAAAGAAACGTTGGTGGTGGCCAGGGATGCGCACGGATATTCAAGACTGGCTTGCAAAGTGCCCTCAGTGTCAGTTAGCCTCGAATGCTGAACGAAACATCCACCATGCACCAATGAAGCCGTTGGATGTGCCCCCTGCCTTTTCACGCTGGCATCTTGACTTCATTGGAGAGTTACCAACCACCATCAAGGGAAATCGCTGGATATTAGTCGCTGTGGACTATGCCACGAACTGGCCTATTGCCCGTGCTGTGCCCGATGCCACTGGAGAAGCTATTGCGAAGTTCCTGTATGAAGAGATCGTCATGCGTTTTGGTTGCCCAGATGAGATACTCACGGATTGTGGAGCGAACTTTATGTCCAAGATTCTCCTCCACTACACTGATCAGATTAAGGTACATCACAAGTTCACATCGGCCTTCCACCCAAGAACCAATGGTAAATGTGAGCGCCTGAATGGAATTCTCAAGCAAATGTTGCGAAAGTATGTTCACGGTGCCATTCATCGTTGGGATGAATATTTGGACACTGCTCTCTTGGCCTGTCACATTCGCAAACATCGTACTACTGGTTTCAGCCCCTTCTTCCTCACGTATGGTCATGAACCGCGCCTTCCTGGTGATCCTCTCCGACCCTTTATGAGTGGCGATCTACCAGATGATCCTCAAGTCCTTGCCAATGATGCCCTGACCTACTTACGTAACCTGTGTAAAGCCCGCGAAGAAGCTGAGTCTCGTGTCCGAACCAACAGCCTACAAGACAAAGAGCGTTGGGATGCCGTTATGAAGCCTCACTCGTTTGCAATCGGCGCCCATGTCCTCATGCGCCACGAGAACAAGTTTGGGCTAGAATACAATTGGATGGGTCCCTATGTGGTCATTGACAAGAACCCGGATACCGATGTATACAAGCTGACAACTGTTGAAGGTGTCCCTTACACTTCATGGGTTCATGCAGATCGATTGAAACTGGCCAAGGTCGATGTGGTCTCCCAGACTTGGTTCCATCCTACTGCTTCCCGTGCTCAGACCCATCGAGATTTACTTGCTGCTGCCTCTTCCCCCTTGGATGTCTCGGTCATTGATGATTCCTTAGTTGCTCGGGGACGATCAACAGTTTGGGGAGGGGATGATGTCGTGCCTGAATTAATGTCAGCCAATCAGGATGACAATTACACAGAGTTCTCTTTTGAGAACGACGACCGAATTGATTCCCTTTTGCTCTCTGAAGACCTAGAAGACATTAGTTATAACAAAAGTAGATTAGAAACCGAAACAGACATTTATGATGGCTGAGTGGGTTTAGAAAAGATATAAAAGAGGACAATATTTCATTGAATAAAAAGTATCTATCTTCTATCCTCTTTTTACTCTTTTATCCTCGTTTACGATTCCCAGTGGGTTTGACCAATATTGGCTGTGTTATAGCATTGGAAGAACAACCCAGATCCAAAACGACAATGTCGTTCCTGATCTGGGATGGTCTTCCTTTTACTATAACAAAGCCAAAAGGTCAATCCCACTGGGGAAACAGGAGTATACGTAAAATCAAAGAGAGGATAAAAGATACTTTTTATTATTATGACTTTGGTTATCTTATATAGTTCTCTAACTAATACTGCGCATTATCCGCAGTAGTTATTATATGATATTTTCATAAAAGAAGAGACATTGTACTGCGGTTAATGCTCAGGAAGATGTTACTGCGCATAAAGAAGTACTGCGGTTAATCATCTTCAGATTTTACGGATTCATCAAAATAATGTCCGACATCACCCTCCCGAAACTGTTGATAGTCCTCGATCAACCACAGAGGAATCCACAAGGGAAAACGGCAAGGCAGAAGAGGCATCCAAGACAAGGTCACGGCGCATCTGGGCACGGGCAGGGGTTGGGTGATACCAGGTATTGTGAAAATCATCGGATTTGGCAATCTTGAGGCGATCGGCATGGACCCAGGAGGTATAAGGCACACCCTCCATGGTAGTGAGCTTGTATATGTTCTTTTCAAAGTTCTTGTCAACGACAATGTACGGTCCCATCCAGTTGTACTCTAAGCCAAATTTGTTCTCATGTCGTAGCAACAAATGCTCACCAATTGCGAACTGATGCGGTTTCATAATGGAGTCCCATCGTTCCTTGTCTTGTTGACTATTGGCGGCTACTCGAGCATCAGCATCTATGCGAGCTTGTTGGAGATTACGAAGAAAAGGAATGGCCCCATCAGAAACAAGAGCAGGATCATTGGGAATCGATGTATCCATGAATGGGCGCAAGGGATCACCGGGAATACGGGGTTCGCGACCATATGTCAAGAAAAACGGGCTAAACCCAGTCGTGCGGTGCTTTCTGATTCGGCAAGCCCAAAGTGAAGTCTCCAGATATTCGTCCCAACGATGTATAGCTCCATGGACATATTTGCGCAACATTTGTTTGAGGATACCATTTAATCGTTCACATTTCCCATTGGTCCGGGGGTGAAAGGCAGAAGTCAACTTGTGGTGCAGCTTGATCTTTTGAATGTAGAATTTTAGGATATGCGACATAAAGTTGGCACCACGATCAGTGAGAATTTCGTCAGGGCAGCCAAAACGCATAACGATTTCTTCGTACAGGAAGTTGGCGATGGCTTCACCAGTGGCAGCAGGGACAGCACGGGCAATGGGCCAGTTAGTGGCATAATCAACTGCAACAAGAATCCAACGGTTTCCATTTACGGTAGTGGGTAGTTCTCCAATGAAATCGAGATGCCAGCGTGAGAATGGGGGAGGAATATCCAGTGGCTCCATCGGTGCATGGTGGATGTTACGTTCCGCGTTGGAAGCCAATTGGCATTGAGGGCACTTTTCCAACCATTCTTTAATCTGACTTCGCATGCCTGGCCACCACCAACGTTTCTTCATGAGATCGTATACCGTGGTTTCACCAGCATGTCCAAAACCATTGTGGAAGTTGTTTACCAGATCGGCACGCTTTGTGAACAGTGCAAATCGAATCTCTTGAACGGTGTCACCAATCTTAACCAGTCTGAACACCTTCTGTTCCCGGACTACGAACTTATTGCGTTGTCGATTTAGTAACTCTTTGATATCTTCTGGCCATTCATCTTCGGTACGAGCATAGAATTTCGGCCAATCGGAAGTCTGTGTGTCTGGCATAGTGTACAAGTATTCGGGTTCCATGGAGTCAATCGCAGAGGCATCAAATTCGGGACCGTCCATTCGGGAGAGTACATCGGGAACACCGTTATCCTTGCCTGGCTTGTATTGGATGATAGGGTCGTATAGTTCAAATTCAGCAATCCATCTTACTAGGCGAGGAGTTGGCTTCACTTGGCTGCGGAAGTACTTGAGTGGGAGGTGGTCTGTGTATACCGTGAACGGCTTTCCTTCGATCATACACCGCCATGTACGCAAGGCGTGTAAGATACCCAGTAGCTCGCGTTCTTGGGCCGGATACGATCTTTCAGCGGTAGATAACTTCTTCGATTCAAACGCCAATGGTTTCCAAATTCCTTCCTCATCTTCTTGCATTAGAACAGCACCAACACCGAAATCCGAGGCGTCAGTTTCAATACGGAACGGTTTGTCCATATCAGGGGCTAGGAGTACCGGTGCTGTACTAAGTTTTTCCTTGAGGATGTCAAAACTTGCCTGACATGTGTCCGTCCATACAATAGGGCGTCTCTTCGGCCCTGTGCCTTTGGTGAGATCCGTTAATGGGGCAGCAATTCCAGCAAAACCAGGAATAAAGCGTCGGTAGTGTTGTGCGAGGCCAATAAATTGCCGGACTTCTTGTACATTGGAGGGGGCTATCCATTCTTGTATGGTCTTGACCTTGTCCGGTGAGGGAAGTATGCCTTGTGCTGACACGTTGAAACCAAGGAAAGTTAGCTCCTTCTTGTTGAATTCACATTTCTTGAGGTTGGCAATCAACTTGGCTTCACGGAGGCGGTTCAACACATGGCGTACATGTTTAGCATGTTCTTCGGGGGTCTTGCTGAATATGAGGATGTCGTCCAAATATACCAAAGCAAACTGGTCTAAGCAATCTCCAAGAACCTTATTCATGAGGTGTTGGAAAGTTGGCGGGGCATTTGTCAGACCAAAAGGCAGGACCAGGAACTCGTATTGACCATATCGGGTGTTGAATGCGGTTTTCGGCACATCAGAGTCTTGGATACGTACTTGGTGGTAACCACTCTTCAAATCCAGACTTGTGAAATGGTTTGACCCGCGGAGCCGTTCCAAACACTCGTCAATTCTTGGTAAGGGGTGGTTGTTACGGACAGTAACCTTGTTCAAGGCACGGTAGTCAACACACATTCTCATTTCGCCGTTCTTCTTTTTCACAAACAATATAGGTGCACCCCAAGGTGATGAGCTTGGACGGATGAGGCCGAGGTCTAAGAGTTCTTTCAATTGTTTCTTGAGCTCGTCGAGTTCGCGCGGGCTCATCTTGAACGGTGGTTTGTTAACAGGGTATGCATCGCCAGTGTTTATTACATGTTGAACATCACGGCTTGGCGGTAATCCGGGCAAACCATCTTGGAAAACGTCATCAAACTCTTTCACCAATGATGTCCATTGCTCGTCTTTTGTCATTTCACCTTTCTCGCTCTTGATGTGCAACAAAAAGCATTCAGCCTCCTCCCTCCGAGAGAGTTTCTGGACTTGCTTGGCAGATATGAGGTAGCCCAGGTGAGGCTTCATCGGGCGGTTACCATAAGGACGCAGGACAAATTCATAGCCATCACGCGAGAGTAACCAGCTGTCACTATGCCAATCGGGAACGGGTTTGGCATTCTGTAACCATGTGCGTCCGAGGATCAGGTCGAATTTGGTGGGGAACACGAAGGCATCAACAACATCATTATAGCCGTTAAGAGAGAGAGTTAATGTGGCTTTTCGATTAATATTAATGCTGTGTCCGCCGGCAGTTTCAACTGATCGCCCAGGGATATCCGTGACAAGTGTGGCTAAATGAGTGATTTGCGGGGATACGTAGTTTGCACTAGCACCACTATCGACGAGAACCAATATCTGTTGTCCATTGAGTGTAGCAGCATACAGAGGGAGATCGGTATCCACAGCAGAGTGAAGATCTTCAAGAAAACTTTGATCGGCGGTGAGACAAGGGTCACAGTTCTCTTCAGAAATAGTCTTGTTCTCTTCATTGGTAACAACTTTATACTGGTCACAAGTTTCTTTATTACTCAAATGTTCAATAGGCTCATTATTGATACTGGCCTGTGGGGAGGAATTTTCTTCCATTGTACACAACCGACCTCCCGTTACGGTTGTGTTTCGCGAAAATCCTGCTTCTTTCGGTGCTCCTCATCCAACTGCTTAATCACAGCCATGCGTTGTCTGCAATTCCTCTTGATATGGCCGGGCTTGCCACACCAATGGCAAGTAGCACTGGTTCGTGCTGGCTGGGGACGGGACTGGTAGTTGTTGCGGCGGCCATTGATTGCATCCAGGTCCATGGGCTCGGGTCCACTATACTGCTGGTATTGTGGTTGGTACTGTGGCTGGTATTGTTGAGGCAATGGGGCAGGCGTGTACATTTCTTGTTGACCAAGCTGGAGACCACTGGCATATGCCAAGGCAATGTTACAGGCATCGTCAACGTCGACAGGGCGGGCAGCAAGGACATTACCACGCACACTTGGGTGGAGACCTCGGACAAACTTGTCAAGAGCTTCTTCGTCGTTCATCCCAGGAAGCTCCAACTGGATGTCTTGGAAGGCATCGATGTACTCGGCCACAGTTCCTCTTTGGTATAGTCTTGCGAGGCGGTCCCTAGAGGTCTGTAACGAGTATACTGGGCGGAATTCTCCTGAAAGAGCAAGTCTAAATTCGTCCCAGGTTGTTGGATGCTTCTCCTTGAGTTCCATTCGTCGCCACCAAGTGTCGGCTCGGTCACGCAGCAGGTTCACTGCAAAATCACAGGCTCTGGTGGGGGTGAAATTGTAGTACTTGGTGTAACGTTCGACTGCGCGCAGCCAACCATCGACAACTGCGGCAGATCGTTCTCCTCTAAAACAATCTGGTTGTTTTATACGTTCTGCTCGCGAGTCTTGCTGTGCAGTTACTGCCTTCATCGCTTCAGCCACAGCTGCTGCTATGGCTTCGGCTGTGACTGTGACAGGTGGAGGGGCCATTTCTTCTGGTTTTCTGTTCTTTCCTGTTAGTGTCGCGGCAAGGTGTTGGGCAAGTTCGGACCACTTTTCTTCTCGTGCAGGAGTACTCTTGATTCTTTGTTCTTCGGGTACGTATGGTACACGCCGGTTCTTCTTATAGTCGGTTACTAGTTCGCTGGGTAACAAGTTCTGGACTCGTTCTTCAATCTCGAACTGGCTAAGTGTTTTGTTGTCAAGTGTTTCTTGGTGTCTTTCAACCGGATTCATCAAAATTTATTAGGAGGAAAAATAGCTTCAGCTACCAATTGTCGTTCCTGATCTGGGATGGTCTTCCTTTTACTATAACAAAGCCAAAAGGTCAATCCCACTGGGGAAACAGGAGTATACGTAAAATCAAAGAGAGGATAAAAGATACTTTTTATTATTATGACTTTGGTTATCTTATATAGTTCTCTAACTAATACTGCGCATTATCCGCAGTAGTTATTATATGATATTTTCATAAAAGAAGAGACATTGTACTGCGGTTAATGCTCAGGAAGATGTTACTGCGCATAAAGAAGTACTGCGGTTAATCATCTTCAGATTTTACGGATTCATCAAAATAATGTCCGACAACAACACAAAAAAATTATGCCAAAAAACTTATCCGGCTTACCAGATTCGAACTAGTGACCTAAGGATTACAATTTCATTACAGTCCTCCGCTCTACCAACTGAGCTAAAGCCGGCTCTCCTTCTGACACAAGTGTTGTAGAATGTTCCAGCAACGACCACCAACCCTCAATTTACTAGTGACTTTGAAGTTTTTACCTTGGGACAGTCGAAGACGTCACCTTCCCTTGGGACATGCAAGGCATGATCCGATCTCTTGGAATCATTTGTCTACGTCAACAGCCCCGTTGAGTTCTAAATGTTTTCCCCTTTCTTTTCCTTTGATTTATATTTCCTTTTTTTGTTTGCTTCCCACTGCATTGCACTTGTTCCTTTCGCACTTCTTGATATTACTCCTTTTGTATACTTCCCGATAGTGCATTTCTCTCTTGATGTTTAGTTTCCTTTTTGTTTTCCTTTCGATTATTTCCTTTTGTGATTATGCCCGAAGAACTGTACACTCTTCTCGATAATCATCATTCAGCATAAGTTATATCTAGATTGTCACTACGTGCACAGTTGTCAATTAGTATAAAAGAGCTCCATTTTTTATTCAATAAAATACATTCAGTTTTCTCTCTATTTCTTTTGAACATCGTCCCTGAACTTGAGCTATTGTCCTGCGGGAAATACTAAGTTGCACACTGTTAGGATCTACAAGTACTGTCTCATCGTTTGTCTGTTGTCTGTTGTCTGTTTGTTCGTTTGTCCGTTTGTCCGTTTGTCCGTTTGTCCGTTTGTCCGTTTGTCCGTTTGTCCGTTTGACCGTTGTCCGTTTACCTGTCCGTTTGCCTGTCCGTTTGCCTGTTTACTGTCTTTATCTATTTCAAGTCCCGTCTGATTGTCAAATTCTTCTTGTTGGATTGTCCTGAGCGAAATCACAAGAATACAATATATATTATTTATATATTCTGACCTGTTGCACCACACACCATAACTCAACACGCGTCACTTCTGACACGTGTGTGGTAGCCTTTTCGGCCAAGTCCCTGAAACCCTCTCTCCTCCCTTTTCTTCTTCTTCCCCGGACTCCGGACCCCTTCCGGACTCCGGACTTCCCCGGAGTCCGAGTCTTCTTTATTCCCCGACCAAAAATTATCTTGGTCATTTTCATTGTTCCCTCCCAAAAAACCCATTTATCCAAATTTAAAACCTTCGTACCCTTTTTCCTTATTTAATTGCCCTAACACAATTCTTCCTTTTTTTATATTCTTATTTTCCCAAAATCATTTGATCCTTTTTTCCCATAATTAACCCAAAGAAACATCCACGACACCTTCTGGAGAAAACCCCAAAGGTCCTTTTGTCTCTTGACCTTGGCGTAGCTCTTTCTTAGGAAAAAGCCAACGATTTACTTTAAAAAGGAAAAGGACAATCAGTCCATCAATAGCCAAAAACAGTTTTCTACCTTTTTTTTTCTTTTCAATCCTCCCCAAAAATAATTATAACTTGTAAAAAGATTGTCTCTTAAAAAAAAAACAAAAACATATAAAAGAGTAAGAAAGAAAATCAATAAACATCATCAATTCTACCGGCTTTAATTCCTTTTTTCCTTGGTCCCTGAATCCAATTGTTTCTTTGGATAAGAACAATAAGATCATACACTATTTGTCATAAAGAAGCATTAGCATTGTTCAATCAACCTCTCTCTCTCTTCCCCTCTCTCTCTCTCTCTCTCTGGTCTCTTCCCCTCTCCGCCTGTCTGTATCTCTGGTCCGATCCGAAAAACTATACCTATCTTTTTTTTGTTAACCAAGCACACACACACCAACCCCACGCTTGTTAACTGGAGGTCGTGCCGAGGAATCTTCCATTTCCTTACAAAAATATTTCAAGAACTCTATCTCGCGTTGGGCATACCGTATTTCCAATGTCTACTTCCAACTTCTTTAAGTTCCTTGCTCCACCTAAGACCTTTGATGGGTCAATCAGTGCAAACCCCCTTTCATGGTTGCAAACCCTTGAACGCATTCGTACTGCCTCCCAAATGAACGACAAAGAAATGATTATGGTGGCCGCCTCCCATCTGGAAGGCAACGCAGCACGCTGGTGGGCTGTACATGAGTCAGGAATCACTAAGTGGGTCCAATTTGAAGCAAACTTCAAGGCCAAGTTTGTCGGTTGCCATCTTGAGGACGCCTGGTGGTACGAACTAGAAAACATGCACCAGGAGAAAGACCAAACCATCGATGATCTTACTCTGCGCTTTCAAGAACTCACCACTTACGTCAATATCACTGACGATCGCCATAAAATCCGTCTATATCTTCGAGCTATCCACCGCCATATAGCTATCGTCATTGAACAACAAGGAGTCCCAATCACTTGGACCGCACTGGTCGTAGCCGCCCAAAAGATTGAAACCGTCCATAACAAATACAACTCCAACCCCCTCTTGTATACCAGCCAACCAAATCAAGTACCCACTACAAGCCTTATCAATACCATCTCAAACCTCACGTCAAGCGTGGACAGCATGCATCTACAACTTCTACCAACAAGAACGGTCCCACAATCTGGCCAACCTCGAGTCCCCAAGTGCTACTTCTGTGATGACCCAGGGCATATGAAACCAAACTGCCCCAAGTACTTGGCCACTCCTCTGGGAAAAGCCAACGGGCGACAGTAGAGAGGGATGCTGTCGCCCCCCAAACCCAACCACCCTCTGGTCCCAGTAGCACCGTACTGCACATCGATTCCGCCCAGGTCTTTGCTGCCCAAAAAAGAAATACAGAAGAAGCTCAACTTTCAGAAAATTCCAAGGGAAAACGCCCAGAAACAAATAACTCAGCCTTCCCGCCTATTCAAGAAGATGTTCCAATGAGTTCTGCCCCACCCATCCAAAGAAGAATACGACGCCCACCTCAAGTCCTCCAAGTAAAACTAAAGAAGCGGGACGTCTGGGAGAAACTCAAAACCCTTGACTCTGGACTTTCAATGGCAGACTGGTTTGCGATCGACAAGGAAGCCAAGAACAATGTCAGAGATGGCATCCGGTATCTCCATAGTCGAAAAGTACAATCCCATAACAAGGTTCATCTTGTCCAGACCCGTCTCCCCTCTCACTCTGCTGCTCCTACTACTGCAAAAAAACAAGACTATTCAGACACTGACTCTTGGGACACCGATTCAAACCATTCCACTACCGATACTGCTTCTGAAACCACCTCTGATTCTGACACTGGGTATGATAGTGACGACACTGTCTACAGCTACAACTACAACTACCAAACTCTTGCTCGCTCTCAACCACTTAAAACGCCCATCCTTATCAACGGCCAGCTGGTTGAGGCCATCATTGACTCCGGAGCAAGTGTGTCTGTAATCAGCAAGTCCTTGGCAAGGCGTCTCAATCTCACTACCAATGGTGACCAACTTCATATCACTAGTCTGGACGGATTGTCCCCCAAGCCGTACGAAGTCACCGCAGATGTACCTATCCGAGTCGCTGGGAAGTTACGCCCTGAGGCAATGTGCATACAAGAAAACTCTACTAATAAAAATCTTTGTCTTTTAGGGATGACGTGGTGTAAGGCCTATGGAATTCAATTAAGGCCCCAAGAATCCACTATCGTCATCCCCGTCAAGCATGGCTCTTCTTTCATCGAACTCAAAGGGCGCTCAGAAAACACCCTTCAAGACCACCTATCAACTCCAAGCATTTTCTCCGTAAATGTCCGCCTAGATCATTCCATCAATACCCCAAACGGGTCCAATCAATTGTACACTTATGAAGAAGAGGCACAATCAGAAAAACCCACAACAGATTCCCAAGAGCTCCCACTCCAAATAAACAAACTTATCGAAGAAAACAAGGAGACATTTGTTGAAAATTCTGGTCTAGGACGGCTGGCCGTTACAAGTCACTCAATCCCAGTAAACAATACCACCCCAATACGGTCCCGTCCGTACCGCCTCACTTGGGAGGAAGAAACCGCATTATCTAAAGAAATTACCGAACTCTTGTCCCTTGGCCTCATTCGCCCTTCTAATGGTACCTGGTCTTCTCCAGTATTCTTCGTCAAGAAACGTGATGGTGGCCTTCGTTTGGTGGTTGATTACAGGCGACTAAATCAGGTCACAGTCAAGGATTCATTTCCACTCCCATACATCGATGACCTCTTAGACTCGCTGGGAGGTGCCTCTTGGTTTTCCACCCTAGATGCTGCCAGCGGCTTCTGGCAGGTTCCTGTTTCTGAGGAATCAATTGAAAGAACAGGGTTCGTAACCAAGCAGGGAACCTTCGAATTTGTGGTTATGCCATTTGGTCTCACCTCGGCTCCATCCACCTTCCAAAGGGCAATGCACATAATTCTTGAACCCTTTATCGGAAAGTTCGTCTATGTATTCATCGACGACATCATTATCTTCTCTCGATCCTTACAAGAACACCATAATCATCTCAAGGTGGTCTTCGATACTTGCCGCACTGCTAATCTACGCCTAAAAAGAAGCAAATGTCATTTTGCCCTCCGCCGTGTTGAGTATCTTGGCCATGTGGTTTCCGAGGAGGGACTGTCACCTTGCACCAGAAATGTTGACAAGATCATGGAGATGAGCCGACCAACCAACACTGCAGAGGTACATACCTTCTTGGGAATGACCGGCTATTACCGCCGATTTATACCAGGATATGCAGAGGTTGCCCAGCCATTGACCAAACTCCTAAAGAAGAATACCAAGTTTACCTGGGGAAATGAACAAGAACTTGCTTTTGGGTCTTTCCGAGTCAGCCTTTCCACGCCTCCAATCCTCGCCTTCCCCGATAAAGAAATGATCCAAGTTCTCACCACGGATGCCTCCACACGTGGTTTAGGCGCAGTATTATCCCAAACTTCGGCCATCAATACCACTTCCGAGTCTGTCATCGCCTACGGGTCAAGAGCATTGCGGGGGCCAGAAAATAATTATGCAGCAACTCATCTTGAAGCTCTTGCACTCGTCTGGGGTGTTACTCGCTTCCGCCATTATCTCGCAGGAAGAAGATTCATATTAAGAACCGACCACGCTGCCCTTATCTATATCATAAACAACCCAAACCCATCTCCCAAACTATCCCGCTGGGCCGCTGCTCTCATGGAGTACGATTTTTCAATTCAACATACACCAGGGCACGGAAACCCTGCTGATGCACTATCTCGCCTGCTGCCAACCATTTGACAACTACCGAATTTCCCCATCTTCCGAATTATCTATTTTTTATATTTTATTTTATTTTTTCTACAACTATTCATCGATTACCTTATCCATTTACTTCCTTTTCTCCCTACCAAAAAATATTCTGTGAAAAAGACCAAAAAAATTACAAAAGAATTTACTGAAACAACTCACAAAGAAAAAAATACCTATTCCCCACTATTGTTTATATACTATACCCATCACCCTTACCTTCCACAAACCGAAACTTGTACTTCTTTCATCGTATCAAAAACCATTCTCATTATGGAATTCCCACTTTACCTCGCCATCTACTATTTTCTCACAAGAAACGGAGAATTTCCCAACGGATCCGATCAAAAAATCAAGCGCAAGGTAAAAAGCCAAGCATCCAAGTATCTAGCCCATCATGGAAAGCTCTTCCGCAAAGATCTCAACACACCGATTGAACAAGAACTCCTACATCAAGGCAATGCCCAAGAAGTCATCTCCCGTGTCCATCAAGAAGGACACTTTGGTATCAATAACACCTGGCATCAATTAAGAACCCAATACACCGGTCCCAACCTATTTGAACTTGTCAGGTCTACTGTCCAAAACTGTGAAGCTTGCCAATTCCGTTCCAAGAAAATGGTCCATCGCTCAGAACCTGCTCATCCAATTCCCACACCTCACATACCATTCTATATGGTAGGATGTGACGCCGTTGGACCCATCCCAACCTCAAAGAATGGACATCGCTATATACTTGTAGCAGTGGATTATCTCACTCGCTGGCCGATTGCAGAAGCTGTCCAAGAAGTCAACGAGCAGACTACCGCCCAATTCCTCTTCAAACAAATTGTCACACAATATGTCGTCCCTTCATACTTGCTAACTGATCGAGGAAGCAATTTTACTTCTGGTTTCGTCCGTTCCTTCCTCTCACAATTGGGTTGCCGCCATCTCACCACCACAGCATACAGGCCACAGACAAATGGCCTCTGCGAGCGACTGAACCAGACTCTTATTCAAACTCTCTCCAAAGTCACTCGTGACCAAGATACACAAGATTCCTGGGACGAGTCTATTCCAGCCACCTTGCTTGCTCTCCGAACAATGCACAATAACAGTACCAGGCAAACCCCCGCAAGACTCCTTTATGGTTACGACTTGCGTACCCCAACTACATGGCCAGCACCACGACAAGACTTCATACAAGGAGACCTCACCAGTGAAATATCCAGCCGTGTCAAAATCATCCAAGGCTACATTCAAGACATCAGAGCAAAGGCCCAAGAATTGTCCAATCAACAAAAAGAGAAGCAGAAAGAACGATATGATCAGAAAGTAACTCCACGCAAAAATTTTGTGCCTGGGGAACAAGTCCTGTTACGGGATCAAAACCCTCCAACCAAGCTCTCTGATCGATGGATAGGCCCCTTTACTGTTACCCAGGTTAAAACGAATGGTACTTATGTCCTTACTGGTCCAAATTTTCAGCGATTTAAGAATCCAGTCCATGGGGACCGATTGATACCATTCTTCTGTCATAAGGCCATGGTCCCAGACGTAATAACCCAAAGAGCCCAACAACAGTTTCAAGCATGGATTGACCGCAATCAAACTATCTGATTATCACTTTCTCTCGTATGGACTTGGCCTAGTGGGGGGACCCTGACACGTGTGTGGTAGCCTTTTCGGCCAAGTCCCTGAAACCCTCTCTCCTCCCCTTTCTTCTTCTTCCCCGGACTCCGGACCCCTTCCGGACTCCGGACTTCCCTGGAGTCCGAGTCTTCTTTATTCCCCGACCAAAAATTATCTTGGTCGTTTTCATTGTTCCCTCCCAAAAAACCCATTTATCCAAATTTAAAACCTTCGTACCCTTTTTCCTTATTTAATTGCCCTAACACAATTCTTCCTTTTTTTATATTCTTATTTTCCCAAAATCATTTGATCCTTTTTTCCCATAATTAACCCAAAGAAACATCCACGACACCTTCTGGAGAAAACCCCAAAGGTCCTTTTGTCTCTTGACCTTGGCGTAGCTCTTTCTTAGGAAAAAGCCAACGATTTACTTTAAAAAGGAAAAGGACAATCAGTCCATCAATAGCCAAAAACAGTTTTCCACCTTTTTTTTTCTTTTCAATCCTCCCCAAAAATAATTATAACTTGTAAAAAGGTTGTCTCTTAAAAAAAAACAAAAACATATAAAAGAGTAAGAAAGAAAATCAATAAACATCATCAATTCTACCGGCTTTAATTCCTTTTTTCCTTGGTCCCTGAATCCAATTGTTTCTTTGGATAAGAACAATAAGATCATACACTATTTGTCATAAAGAAGCATTAGCATTGTTCAATCAACCTCTCTCTCTCTTCCCCTCTCTCTCTCTCTCTCTCTGGTCTCTTCCCCTCTCCGCCTGTCCGTATCTCTGGTCCGGTCCGAAAAACTATACCTATCTTTTTTTTGTTAACCAAGCACACACACACCAACCCCACGCTTGTTACTTCTGACACAAGTGTTGTAGAATGTTCCAGCAACGACCACCAACCCTCAATTTACTAGTGACTTTGAAATTTTTACCTTGGGACAGTCGAAGACGTCACCTTCCCTTGGACATGCAAGGCATGATCCGATCTCTTGGAATCATTTGTCTACGTCAACAGTCCCGTTGAGTTCTAAATGTTTTCCCCTTTCTTTTCCTTTGATTTATATTTCCTTTTTCGTTTGCTTCCCACTGCATTGCACTTGTTCCTTTTGCACTTCTTGATATTACTCCTTTTGTATACTTCCCGATAGTGCATTTCTCTCTTGATGTTTAGTTTCCTTTTTGTTTTCCTTTCGATTATTTCCTTTTGTGATTATGCCCGAAGAACTGTACACTCTTCTCGATAATCATCATTCAGCATAAGTTATATCTAGATTGTCACTACGTGCACAGTTGTCAATTAGTATAAAAGAGCTCCATTTTTTATTCAATAAAAGACATTCAGTTTTCTCTCTATTTCTTTTGAACATCGTCCCTGAACTTGAGCTATTGTCCTGCGGGAAATACTAAGTTGCACACTGTTAGGATCTACAAGTACTGTCTCATTGTTTGTCTGTTGTCTGTTTGTTCGTTTGTCCGTTTGTCTGTTGTCTGTTTGTCTGTTTGTCCGTTTGTCTGTTTGTCCGTTTGTCCGTTGTCTGTTTACCTGTCCGTTTGCCTGTCCGTTTGCCTGTTTACTGTCTTTATCTATTTCAAGTCCCGTCTGATTGTCAAATTCTTCTTGTTGGATTGTCCTGAGCGAAATCACAAGAATACAATATATATTATTTATATATTCTGACCTGTTGCACCACACACCATAACTCAACACGCGTCAGTGGAGGTCGTGCCGAGGAAATTCAATAACCATAACGTGTTGAGCATCCTTTAAACCAATTATACCAAGAAAACCCTTTTTATTTTTTTTAAAAAAAAAACCTTATCTACCGAAAATGACCACAAGTTCCAAGTTCCTGGCTCCTCCCGAAACATTCACTGGTTCCGGAAGACCTGACCCCCTCTCATGGCTCCAGCACATGGACCGAATCCGACGTGCGGTCGGAATGTCCGATGAGGAAGCTCTCCTGGTTGCTGCCATGCACTTTAAGGGGAACGCCATGCGATGGTGGAACATATACGAGCAGAAAATCTCCAAGTGGGAAGATTTCGAGAGAGCGTTTAAGAAACAATTCATTTCACGACATCTGGAGGATGCCTGGTGGAATGAATTAGATACCATCAAGCAACTGCCTGGTCAAACGGTTGACGATCTGGTACTTCGTCTTGGTGAGCTGTTTTCATACCTGGGAATCCATAATGAGCAGCAGAAGATTCGTGTTTTCCTTCGTGCAGTCAATAACCAAATTGGTTATATCCTGGAGCAACGAGGAACACCCGGGAAGATGGACGAAGCCGCAGCCTTGGCCCGTAAAATCGAGTTGGTTGAAGACAAATATCATCACCCCTACCAAGCTGGAAACCGACAGGAGCCCCAGAACAATTGGCGTGCCCCACCCTCCACAGTTTCTGAGTACCCGGAATCGTTCCATTCCACGTTGAGTCAGCTAGTAAGAGGGATCAACGCTATTCAGATCCAGTTACAGGATGCCACACCAACTCCTCCTCCTCCTCCTCCTCCACCAGTGCCTGCACCGGTTCACCACCAGAGACCTGCTTTCACCTGCTTCGAGTGTGGCCAAGAAGGCCATAGGAAGATAAACTGTCCGCTGTTGCAGCAAGCTGGACCGTCGGGAAAAGCCAACGGGCGACAATAACGAGGGATGTCGTCGCCCCCAAAACTAAAGTCAATCCCTCAAACCCAGTAAATGTTGTACAGAGCGCAGCGGTTTATGCCGCTGAGAAAAGAGCACCAAGGAAAAAACCAGTAAATGAACCGATCAGCCGAAAAGGAAAGGAGATCGAAAGGGATAGTAGAACGCTACCTCCTCTGCAGCCCAGTCAGAGAACTCCTCTCCCCAACGGACCGTATCTACAACCAACGAATCCTTACCAAGGGCCTAGGAATCCCTATGAAGGACCAAGTGGTTACAACACAGCTCAGATCACACCGCCCAACCCCAGCATACCCCAAGCTGAACCGATGGAAGGTGTGACCCAAGGAACCAAAAGGAAAGCAAGGCGGAATCCGCCTAGGTATCTGCCTGTAGAAGTCAAGAAGAAAGATTTCTGGAACCATCTCCAGAATCTCAATTCCGGTTTGACTATGGCCGATTGGTTGTCCTTGGACAAGAACGCGAAAACCGATGTCAGGGATGGACTCCGTTATCTTTCCCGCCGAAAGGCCCAGGGAACTGGAGCTGCCAAGGTCAACATGGTTGAGCGTGAGTCCGGATCAGAGTTCTCTGATTCAGACATGGATACTGGTACGACTACCGGTGAAGACGAGAACAGTGAGGATTGGGACGTGGGATCCCTTTTTGCCACACACGATCAAGACTCCTTCGACAATAGCTCAATTGTTGAAACCGAGTACGATAGTGATGATACGGAGTACGACTATAAGTACGATTACAAGCAACTAGCCCACAGCCAGCCACTAAAGGCCCCGATTATGATTAATGGGGAGGTGATCGAAGCAATATTTGACTCAGGGGCTAGCATATCAGTCATAAGCAAGGCATTGGCCGATAGACTCCATCTCACTCCCAACGGCGACAAGTTGCCCATCTCTTCTCTCGATGGTATTCCACATAAACCATGCGAGATAACCGTGGACGTTCCAGTAAGAGTATGCGGGAAGTTGAGGCCCGAAACCATGTGCATCCAAGACAGCAATGCCAACAAAGATCTCTGTCTGTTGGGTATGACCTGGTGCCGCGCATACAACATCCAGCTCAGGTTGCAAGACTCCACCATTGTCATACCAGTAAAGTATGGTGCTAGTTTTGTCGAACTACAAGGAAGGTCTGAGGACCAGTTTGATAAGCAGTCGAGATACCCTGGTGTATTCTCGGTGACCGTAAGACAAGCTGAGTCTATAACAAGCCGGGAGTTGGATATGAGCAAGGGTGAGCCACTATTTAACTATGATGAGGAAGTTATGTCAGCAAGCAGTGACGAAGAGGAAATGCCTGAAGAAATCAAGACCTTGGTGGAAGAAAATGCAGATGCGTTTGTGGAAAACGCGGGTCTAGGCCGTATCTCGATATTGTCACACGAGATACCAACTACAGGGTCCAGTAAAAAACTGTGGTGGTTTTAATGTCCGATAAAAAAGAAGATAAAAGTCTTGTATCTTTAATCGTGTAGTAAAGAATGTAAAGACTACATATAGCCATGAGATTCATAGAGACTAATCTTCAATGTATGAAGTTTACAATAGTAAAAAAATGCGTTATGTTTAATATGGAATATGCATAAATTTATTTGCTTTCAAAGCAGCTAATCTGATATCCATGTGGAGACAGTATCGTTCACAAACATCTACTGTCACCATTCTCCAGCTTTCTTGTAAAGCCTCCTTCAACTCGTCCAGAGTGGTAGGCTTGTGAGGCCTCATCCTCAAAAGGTCATCCAAAAGACTCCAGATGTTTTCGATTGGGCTGAGGTCAGGACTGTTTGGTGGCCACTCCAAGACCTTCAGCCCAAGATCTTCTTTACACCTTTCTGACATGGCTGCTTTATGGGAGGTGGCATTGTCTTCTTGGTAAATGTAGCCACCACCCTCAACATGGGGAAGACTCTCATAGAAAGGCAAAAAGAGTCTTGCAAAACCTTCACATACTTTTTGGCATTCATATTGCCATCCAAGACAACAAGTGGTCCAACCCCTCCTGCCCAGATACACCCCCAGATCATGATTGAACCTCCATTTCCTTGCACTTTTGGAGTAAGGCAGTCAGGGTGGTACTTCTCATTAGGCTCACGCCAAACATGGGTACGGCCATTCTTCTTGAAGAGAGAGAACTTAGACTCATCACTCCAGATCACCTTTTCCCATTGCTGATCCCAGTTTTTTACAGCATTGTAAAAAGTGCGGCGCTTTGCAATGTGCTCCTTAGTCAGGAGAGGCTTCGCGAGAGCTACACATAAATGAATATTCATTCTGTGTAAAGTCGTGCTAATAGTCTTTGCACAAACAGATTTTCCCGTCTCTTCCTTTATGGTGCAAGCCATGTCACCCAAAGTCTGATGACGATCTCTCTTCAAGTTGAACATGAGATGTCTTTCTTCTCTGGGAGTAAGTCGCTTTGGTCTTCCTGAACGGCTCTTGTCAGCAACAGACCCAGTTTCGTTGTATTTTTTAATAATACGAGAGATTGTAGTAGGTGGGACGTTTTCGTGTCTCGCAATGTCGGCAACTTTCATTCCGGCCATGTTAAGCCCAATTAAGATTCCTTTTCTCAAATCTGAAAGCTTTTGCAAGGTCCTGTGGGGTTGAGTGTTTTGTACTTTAGGCATGATGATAAAGTTATTAATGGAATTTAAGAGATTAAGAAAAGCAAAGTGTAAAGGTGTCTAAAGAGATGAAAATCTGAGATTCAAAGTGCAGAATTTGTTACCCGACCCTGTACAAGCAGTGTTCCTATAAGGTCGCGGCCATATAGACTGACATGGGAAGAGGAAGAAGCTCTTGGAAAAGAAGTGAGCCAATTGCTGGAGCTCGGTCTGATTAGACCATCCCGTGGTATATGGACCTCGCCAGTCTTTTTTGTTAAGAAGAGGGACAACACCCTACGATTGGTAGTGGATTACCGCCGCTTAAACCAGATCACTACCAAGGATGCGTTCCCGCTGCCATATATCGATGACTTGTTGGACTCTCTGGGTGGGTCGTCCTGGTTCTCGACCCTTGATGCTGCTAGTGGGTTCTGGCAAGTGCCGGTGGCAGAAGAATCGATAGAGCGTACTGGGTTTGTAACCAAACAAGGAACGTTTGAGTTCACAGTCATGCCATTTGGGCTCACATCGGCGCCGTCTACATTCCAAAGAGCCATGTCTGCAATCCTCAAGGAATATATTGGAAAATTCATCTATGTGTTCATCGATGATATTATTGTTTTTTCCAAGACGTTGGAAGAACACCGAGTACACTTGAAGGCCGTCTTTGACACCTGTAGGGCCGCAAACCTAAGGTTAAAGAGGAGCAAGTGTTCATTTGCAAAGACCCAAGTCGAGTATCTTGGACATGTTGTATCTGGCAAGGGGTTATCACCATGTAACCAAAACGTAGAGAAGGTTCTAGCCATGGCCGTACCAGCGTCTGTTACGGATGTCCAAACGTTTCTGGGAATGGCTGGTTATTACCGTCGTTTTGTACATAACTATGCCACCTTGGCCCAGCCTTTGACAAGGCTATTGAAGAAGGAAGTACCATTCACCTGGGACGAAGAGCAGGAGCGAGCGTTCAGAAGCTTACAAGGATGCCTTGTTAACCCGCCGATCCTTGCTTTCCCTGACCGTGAAATGGTCCAGGTTCTTACCACTGATACCTCTACTCATGGACTTGGTGCAGTCCTTTCACAAGCCCCAAAGGATGATTTGGCAAAGGAAACAGTAATCGCATTTGGCTCGCGTGCACTCAGGGGCTCTGAGAGGAATTATGCAGCCACGCATCTAGAAGCCCTTGGACTTATCTGGGGAATTGTCCGTTTCCGGCATTACTTAGCTGGAAGGAAATTCATATTACGAACTGACCATGCCGCCTTGGTCTTTATCGTCAACAACGCCAAGCCATCACCAAAGCTATCGAGATGGGCAGCCGCCCTTATGGAGTATGATTTTGTTATACAACACCAACCAGGTCGTGATAATCCGGCCGATGCACTTTCACGCCTGTTGGCACCCCAGGTTTAACCAGAAAACCAACCCTATCCACTCCCTCGATCTTTGGCAAGACCCCTTTTATTTTTATTTTTGCTTGGCGGCAACATTTTATTTATTACTCCTTTGAAAATCACACAAAAACATTGAAAAAATTACTTCTTGAAAATCCCAAAAACATTGATAAAATTGTCCTTGAAAATCTCAAAAACATTTGTATTTTGATCTTATTGTTTATCCCTGAGTAATTTCCTATTGTTATATTTTACCATTTTTCCCGAGATTCTTTGTTACAAGAATGGAATACCCACTTTACCTGTCGATTTATTACTACCTTACCAGAAGTGGAGAGTATCCAACTGGTTCCACCGAAAACATAAAGCACAAGGTCCGAAGACAAGCTTCTAAATTTGAAGTCCATGGCCACAAGTTGTTCCGCAAAAACCCTGTTTCCCCAGTCTCCCAAGAACTATTGCATGAAGGCATAGTTGAAGAAGTTATCAAGCGTGTCCACGAAGAAGGACACTATGGTGTCAACAATACATACTCTCAGCTCCGTTTACAATACACTGGTCCTCGTCTGTTCGAGTGGACCTGAAAGGTCGTTCAGAATTGTGTGACTTGTCAGGTCAGGACCAAGACACCACACAATAGAACTGAGCCAGCACACCCGATTGATACACCTATACATCCCTTCTATATGATCGGATGCGACGCAATTGGCCCAATGGATCCCACAGAAGATGGTTACCGATACCTCTTAGTTGCTGTGGATTACCTGACAAGATGGCCGATTGCAATTCCTGTTAAGGATATTACTGAAGAAACCACCGTCAATTTTCTCTTTGAACAAGTTGTTGTTCCGTATGGCGTCCCAAACTTTATTCTTACTGACCGTGGCAGTAACTTTACCTCTGGCTATGTCTGGGAATTCTTTAAGTCGTTGAACTGTCGTCATTTGACTACGACAGCCTATCGTCCTCAAACCAATGGCCTGTGTGAAAGGCTCAACCAGACACTTTCCCAGACACTAGCAAAGATCGTTAGAGACAACGATGCTCTAACTACTTGGGACAAGTATGTAACCTCAGCTCTACTCGCTTTACGCACGATGCGTAATGATACTACTGGCCACACTCCTGCAAAGTTGTTGTATGGATACAACCTCCGCACTCCTGCTACTTGGCCTGCTCCCAGAACTGATTTTGTGCAGGGCGATCCCGTTGAAGAAATCGCCAGTCGCACAAAGGTCATACAACATATGATAGAAAAACTAAGACCTGAAGCTCGTAGCCGTTCCAATGAAAAGAAACAGAAGTATAAGGCTCGGTATGATCTTCAAGTTTTTCCCCGTCGCCGTTTCTCTCCTGGAGAACAAGTACTTATGCACGACCAGAAACCGCCGCATAAATTTTCAGATCGTTGGCTTGGGCCAATGACTGTCACCCGTGTTAACAACAATGGAACCTACCATCTTATCGGTCCCAATTATCGTCGCCTTCAAGGTGCTATCAATGGTGATTTTCTTATTCCGTTCCATAACCATAAGCTCATGGTTCCTGACATACAAGTCAAGCGTGCAGAAAACCAGTTTCTCGCTTGGATTTCTCGCTATGACACTCTCTGATTATCTGGTCTTTCGTTTGGTGGTCTCGCTTAGTGAGGGGACCTTGACACAAGTGTTGTAGAATGTTCCAGCAACGACCACCAACCCTCAATTTACTAGTGACTTTGAAATTTTTACCTTGGGACAGTCGAAGACGTCACCTTCCCTTGGACATGCAAGGCATGATCCGATCTCTTGGAATCATTTGTCTACGTCAACAGTCCCGTTGAGTTCTAAATGTTTTCCCCTTTCTTTTCCTTTGATTTATATTTCCTTTTTCGTTTGCTTCCCACTGCATTGCACTTGTTCCTTTCGCACTTCTTGATATTACTCCTTTTGTATACTTCCCGATAGTGCATTTCTCTCTTGATGTTTAGTTTCCTTTTTGTTTTCCTTTCGATTATTTCCTTTTGTGATTATGCCCAAAGAACTGTACACTCTTCTCGATAATCATCATTCAGCATAAGTTATATCTAGATTGTCACTACGTGCACAGTTGTCAATTAGTATAAAAGAGCTCCATTTTTTATTCAATAAAAGACATTCAGTTTTCTCTCTATTTCTTTTGAACATCGTCCCTGAACTTGAGCTATTGTCCTGCGGGAAATACTAAGTTGCACACTGTTAGGATCTACAAGTACTGTCTCATTGTTTGTCTGTTGTCTGTTTGTTCGTTTGTCCGTTTGTCTGTTGTCTGTTTGTCTGTTTGTCTGTTTGTCCGTTTGTCCGTTTGTCCGTTTGTCCGTTTGTCCGTTTGTCTGTTGTCCGTTTACCTGTCCGTTTGCCTGTCCGTTTGCCTGTTTACTGTCTTTATCTATTTCAAGTCCCGTCTGATTGTCAAATTCTTCTTGTTGGATTGTCCTGAGCGAAATCACAAGAATACAATATATATTATTTATATATTCTGACCTGTTGCACCACACACCATAACTCAACACGCGTCACTTCTGACACGTGTGTTGTGAACAGGTTCGGTTTCGACCATGAAGCCAGACCAAGGGCCCAGACATAGATGTAGGAGGTGTCGGAGGCCGGGCTAGCCCGAGTAAGAAGTCCGAGCCGAGTGAGTTGGGCGGGTTTCCGGTGAGGTGACGTTGGCAGGGCGATCCCCGAGTTTCTATATTTTTCTTTCTTCCTAGTCTTTTCCCGTTTTTTATTTTATCACATTTATTTATTTCCTTTTATATATTATTTCCTTTTCTATTTCTTTTGTGAATCCTTGACACCTTCTTGCAGGATTGCACCATTTAACACCTCTTTAAACAATTGTCTTTGTACAATGTACTTCTTCCATTTTTACCTTTATTATTTTTACAATATTTTTATACTATACTTTATCACACTGGTCTAGAATTGCATCATTTTATTCACTTATTTCTTTATTCTTCGTTTTACATTGACTGCGATGGCACAATTCCATCCAGTTATTTTATTATTTTTGGTTATTCTTTTTCAATTCTGAATGTCTATAAAAGACATTCAGTTTTCAATCAATAAAACATATCTTTCGTTGGGTTTAATACCGGTTCTATTTTATTTTATTTGTACTTTTCGATCTCTGAAGAGCAGTGATATTTTGCCTGGTTACATTTTGGGAATATACTGTTGAGTTTCGTTAGTCATTTTCTTTATCTTTATTATCGTTTTATTATTTGCCGTCGTTCGTCACTCTACACAACTGTATACACACATCACGCATCACTTCTGAAATGTTTCTTGTTCTGTAATTCTGTCTCCTCCCTTTCACTGTTACACCTTTTTACACAGCTGCAAAGTGGAGAGCAGGTTCAGGCTTTTAGCTTAGTATGATTTGTTTCCTTTCTCCCCCTCTACTTTTTTTGTCTTTATGATTTCCTAAGACTTTTTTGCTCCTCTCTTTTGCACCTGGGATGCTATATGATCTATAGATCGCCAGCATTATATCCCTATAATAAAAAATAATCTTTAATCTGAGCTAAAGCTGGGATACTCTTTTGACACAAGTGTTGTAGAATGTTCCACACTACGGCGAGAGGAGTGGGAACAGCTACCGAAACGGTAACATAACTGCCGTTTTTTCTGATTTTAGACTGCTTTTTCTCCGCAGATTGTGGTTGAAAGGTAATGTCATCGATGCCGATTCATAAAAGTCGCATGGAATCTCTTTTCATCTGGCAATGAGGTAGTTGTAGTACTATAGAAAGGGCCCGTAAATTTTTAGACAACGTTGTTTATCGAAATGAGCATTTTATTTGGTGTTGAAGATGTTGAGCATTCTTGAAAAAAATAATTTTTGTCCTGTGTGAACGAAACGGTAACATAACTGCTGTTTTTTGAAACCGAATTTTTGTTTTTGACATTATTAGCCACTTTGTTTTATTTGGTATTAAATATTTGGGTATGAGAAAATAAGAGAATGATTATAGGATTGATAGGTTACCCTTGGTGATATGTAAGTTGGTATTAAAAACAAAATATGGTGCAATCACAAAAAATTGATTGCTATTTGGTGGGTATTGAATGAGACCAACTTGATGGATGATGTCATCTACATTGATGATGGCAAAAGTTGGTGAGGGTATATGTCCATGCAGGGTATCAGTTGGTCTCTTCTTTACAATCGGGACAGAAAAGTCATGTGCTGCTGTGGTATGCTCTTTCATGACATCAACAAATGCTAAAAAGTGGGTTATGCCATGGGTATCTTTATGCTGAAAATAAAACTCTACAGTGCCAACGAGCCAGCTTTGGATGGGTATATTGCGATGACTAGATGAAGATTTAAGAATGTGAGCAATCTTTACTTTGTATTTTGACTAATACCAATACTTACTTTTTATATGTACAAGTAAACATGATATGATGGTTACCGCGGCTGGTCTCGTTTTTCATTTTTCGATATATGGATGAAGAGTACACTGTAGAGTCTTTCCAAAGGCGGGAAGCAACAACAATTGATGAGTCAGCGATCTCAGTGGTATATGTGGTGGTATTTCGGGTATAATATCTGAGCAACGCATTTCTCACAATGTTGCTGTTTATGTCTTCAATAGTATCATCAAGCAACTGGGTATTACGATGAAATGGTTCCCATAGCTGAGCACCACTTTCATCGTTGGGTATATTTATGAAACTTGATTCGTTGTAGGTATGAGGATGAATGATGCTGGTATGGTTATGAAGATCGATGGCTGTATGGATATATCTGTGGATCGCAAATCGTTCTACGAGTAAGCTGGCATTTTGCCCGCCTTTGGACTTTGACCTAATGAGCTTGGAATAGACGCCAATAATCCTCTCCATCGATCTGGTAGAATAACTTCTTAGAGGGCCCTGGCGTCTTATTATATGGGGTATATGGATGAGATAATGCTGGACTGGTCGGAAGACACTACGAGATAGTGTCTTTTGATGAACTTGGTATAATAGGAATGCATGCCAGTCTTTGAAATGCCTATTGAAAAAAAAGGTAATAATAAATGTTAAATAAAAGTAATGATTCACTTTTGTTTGACATACCTCTCCATTTCGTCGATCAGGGTATATGTGAGGGACCATTTTAATGCAAGTGCGCACCCTTTTACCAAGGACAAGACGGCAATTTTTGCAGCCCTGCTTGGTAAATAGGGGACGACAACTGTGGGTATAATGTAAAGGAGGAAATTGAGCCAATCTACTGCACGAGTGCCATCGATTTTCTGGAATATATTGTCGAAGCTGCCTTGGAATGAAACGGGTATAAACTGCCTAGAGTTGGAAATGCAGTTGCCAATGGTCTCCAAGTCAGATCTGGGTATATAAAAAGGGTAATTGTCTGCTGACTGGGTATTGTCTTCTTGGGTATAGTAAAAAATTTTGTCTTTAGATTGAGCGACGGATATAAGTTCAAAGAGGTGTTTGCCGATTCCTCTTGCAATTAAATGCAGTTCATCTAATGCAAAAAATGATGAACCTGAAAATGTTGCGAGCTCGGTAAAGAGACTTGGCTGGTATATATTTTTGATCTATTATAAATAATTATTTAGTATAAAAAGAATGATTAATTGAATATTCATATACTTACAGGGTTGCTGGTATAAAAATCTTCAACAGGTCTTAGAGGAGCAGACACTACAAAAGTCTAAGGGTATTATGTAGATAAATCTTATAAAATAAGATACTTAATTGTATAGTTTTACTATGCTTTTGGTAATATATCATCATGATCCGTAGTAGACTAAAAAGATATGGGGGTGAACTGAATCATCCTACCTACTGGTGTACAAGAATCCAATGTAGAATATTTAAATGCCCTCAAACAGCACAAAACTTAAATATACATTGTAGCCACAATATATTCCTAGTCGATCTACCCTTTTTTGCATTGTATTTTACGATACACAGACAGTTTGTGTCAGGGAGATTGGCCACTTACAAACAACCAGTTTTATCTTTCATTATATTTTATAGTGGGTTTTATAATATGTTTTAACAGTCCATCAAGGATGATTGTAGACTATGGCAAGGTAATTGTAGTTATTCTATGCAAACAAGCCTCCCTGGTTTGTTGTTTTTTTTGGAGCAATAGATTCTGAAAATTTTTATTTTTCGTTTTATTTGATAAAAAATATATTTGCGCTATATATTCTAGTCTCTAGACTATTTCTTTGGTATATCTATTTTACCAATCGATATTTCTTGGTCGGCACCATCAACTGGTTCTTAATAGAGCCAGGATACTTACCTAGCTGAGAGAAAGCCAATACTGTCTAAAAGTAAAAGAGAAGATTGTTAGTAAATTATTTTTATATAAATCATTCATTCTTATACTTACATTTTTAATATAATAAACAGAACCTTTGATAGACCCTCTGTATTATGCCAACAAATAATCATTGTCTAATAGATATATGTTAATATTTGTAGATAGGCAATATATAATACTAAAATATTGGTTCACTTACAAGATATAGTCGTTGGAATGACCAGATAATTTCAATTAGGAATTCATACAAGAGTATAGCAAGACATCTGTGATAGATATTATTAAAGAGAACATATTTATAATATAAAAGGTTTACCAGAATATTATATTGAGATGGACAGAAAAATAGAATTTGCAGCTACATACAAAAGAGTGATTTGGTTAATAAAGAAGAGCTTTAGCATAATATGATCTTACCTTTGGATATGCAGCCAAGTGCAATAGAGAGACCTCATTATATATTTATAAGCAGTTACCTATGAATAATAAAATATATTGAGTAAAAAATATATTTACAAGAGAAAGAAAAGAATTAATTATCAGAGTATTTTGTGGTAATATTTAGGTACAAAAGAATATAAAAAATAAAAAAGGAAAAATAAATACTTTGTATTAAAATACTGTTTGACCCTGATAAAATGCGGGCAATAAAAATGATAATCCAAAAGAATATGCCTGCCGTCATTTTCATATCTTTGTGATTTATAGTTTATTAGGTTGAAAAAGATGTCTAGATATAGAACAAGAGTGTACACAATGCTGTTAAATAGCAATGAAACTATAAGACACTTTATTATTCTATCTAATAGAACATATTGAATAATATAATCGCCGTCAAAAATAAAAAAGTTTATTATGTTTAACTTCAGCCTACTAATGGTAAGATAATATAGTAGTTTGCTATGAATGAAACCACTCAATTTTTGTAGTGAGAGCTGTCGTCAAAGTATACTCCATGTTAGGATTGGTTCCTAACAGCCTTCGCGCCACACTCCCGAAATGGATACTAGCTAGAAGACCAAATACATCATAGCTATCTTTAGACTTTCCTTTCTTGTATACCCACCCGCCACAGTTACCAATCATTATATTTAGACATATCTTTACCCTAGCTAGAAAACATATAAATACCAGTAGAGCTTGATCATAGAAAGATCAAGCGAACAACGTCTTTTATTAAATAACTTATCCTTGAACCTCCTGTTTCTGTCTCTTGCCTTGTCTGCTTGGATCAGTTCCTGACACTCCATGCCTTCTGTTATCTGCTGGTTTTCCCTTGGTCTCGCAAATACGGCAACCAAACAGACTGCTATGTGACCCAAGATGGGCCATGTCTGCAACTGCAGGGATGTCTCCAGATGTGAGCAGCAAGTGAACTTTCGATCGGCATATTTCAGCCCCATTGTGCTTTACAATGAGGCCATGAACTTCGAGGTCCTTTAGCTCATTTATGATGGGTATTAAAAATGAATCCAAATCGGATGGTTTTTTAGGACCAGGCAAAATGGCGAGTTGTATGAGGTATGGGGTGGTATATCTAAGCTTTTAATTAGTATTTTGTTTGTTTAAAATATTAATTACCTTATGGATGGATCGATGTTGAAAATGATTAAATGAATGATGGTATATGAGGCTTTGCCTTTTTTCTGGTTGACAAAACCATCGGTGTAAAGGCCCAAGGCAATGTCGTCGGGACTGGAGAACATGCCTTGTCTCATTAGCTGCTGATAGTTCTCACCATCAAAGATATCACTTATCTTGCCGGCACGTGATTCTCTGTTGGCTCTATGGTGGAGGAGCTCTCTGGTCTCAGAATTGGCAAGCATTTTTGCCAGAACATCCCCAATGGAGAGGATCTTCATTGTTGCAATGGGGACTTTGACAATACTGTCATTCAGCTTGTACCGTTGTTCACCACAGGCTGCACATTCAACTTGCTCATTGCCCAAGTTGTACAGCTTACAACCATTTGGGCACACATCATAGTCATGGCCCCGGATGTCAGACCTTGACTGGAGCATGTCATCAACAACATCGCCATGTCTAATCTTGGCTCCAGGTTCTAAAAAGAAAATGAATAATACAATTCATGTCAGTGATTGTTAAGTAAAATAACAGTAAGTAATATCATTTACCCAATATAATCTCATCGTGATCCCAAATAAGTGTGTTTGCGAACCTAACAATATCTCTGTAGGCTGCCCTGGTTATCTTATGCTGAACAACCAAGTGAGAGAGATGGATGCTTAATAGCTCGGCTTTGGTAAATGTGTTTGGCCCAATTTGGCCATTGTTGTAGACATGCGCTCTACCCTCAGTGGTATCAAAAGTACAGCCACATTTGTACGAAAGGTTTTCATCAGCTTCCATAATGTCTATAGAAAAGGTATGTATATTATTGAGTAAAAACTTGGCTAACAATGGACATAATTGTATTTTTATTATTACCTGAATCGCTCATGTATTCAATGTCGTTGATATCATGTTCAACAACATCTTCCATTTCAACATCTTTGGAAATGTGTTGAACGGTGCTATTTGACACCACGATACTTCTGTGGAGCCTCTTGTGGTTTTGGAGTTGCTGGTAATTGACAGCGTCAAAACCACACTGAGTACACACATATGCTTGTGTGGGCAATCTGTCTCTCTGCTGGGTGGAGTTGGAAGAAGACATGTTGATAATAAGAGTAAATTGGTGGGTTGGGTAATGGTTTGAAGTATAAAAATACGAGAAGAATTGGATTCCAATAATCAGGTATGAAGAACACCTTTATACTCATAGAACTTTACACTAAACAGTTGTCTTGTTTTTTTTTTCAATTCTCCTGGTAATGATAATAATGACGATTACAATAGAAATATTTCTCATTCAATGGTTAAAACAATTATTGTTTAATAATGACGATACTAGGTAAGAGATTATTTGACTAGTAATAGAAATAGCAGCAAAGACATTTCTTGGTCAATGACTACAAAATCAACGTACCTGTCATCAATGAGTGTGGCTAGTGTGGCACGGCTAGGACAATGGCACTCCAGATTTTTAATGGTAAGATATCGTAGACATTCCTTATATGAAGTTTAAACGTCATTAGAATCTGATCATTTACCAACACTACGGCGGAAAAAACGGTAGCTAACTACCGTTTTGGTAGCATTACTACCGTTTTTTCCCACCAAAAAAAACGGTAGTAAAGACTCTGTATAAGGCGATTTCGGTAGCTGTTACCGTTTTTTTAGTGCGAAAAAAAAGGGTAGTTATGAGGCAGGAATAGGCACAGCTACCGTTTTTTTATCCAACCAAAATCGTTTCTTTATATACTATAGCCTCTCTTTTATATTACTTTATATACTAGCACCCATTCTTTTTTTACTGCCATTTATTTGAAATAATGGTTTATTTTTTATTATAATTTCGATTTATTTCAAATAATATTAAAATATATATAATAATAATATAGAAACATACCAAAAGCAAATACTATTTAATATTATAAAACGTATATGGTACAAACCTTTTACTCAATCTATACACGATGCCAACAACATGTTGTTATGACTTGGATGGCCTTTGGTCTTCATCGATTGCTATAAAAATATTGTGGTCAGAGAATGAAGCAATCAAATAAACCGAATATATTGTTTTGGGTAGCATACCAGTATATATTGTGCTTGTTAATCAGCGTGCCGAGCATCTTGTTGTGAATCACTGTCATGACTTGGAAGGCCTTTGGTCTTCATCAATTGCTATAAAGATATTGTGGTCAGAGAATGAAGCGATCAAATAAACCAAGCATATTGTTTTGGATAGCATACCAGTATATATTGTGCTTGTTAATCGGTATACCAAGCATCTCTTGAATTAATGCCACTATATGAAACGTACAGATGTAAATACTAGATGCAGTAGAAGGAGAATAGAGAATGTGCAATATGATTAATTAAAGAGTGTAAACATATTATAATATTCTTACCATAGAAAATATATTGCTGTAAAGTCAGCTCATAAGATTTAAAACTAATTCGAATATAATGGTAGTTGGCAGAATGAGTACATCATTAAGAAAACAATATGCATATTCTACAGAGATTCCCAGGTGGGGAGGTGGGGAACGACAAACTTTAGTGTAATATAGCTGTAAAAAATTTTCACCTTTTTTAGTGTCTGAAAAATTATGAGATGAGTGTTTCATTCCTTGATTAAAGATAGCAGAGCTGAAGATGTGGTATACAAGATTCCAATCGGATGTTTATGTAATTGACAACCTTACATAAGGGAGGGTCATTTAGTTTTATTTCAAAAAAGTAGAGCAAAGAAAAGAAAAGAAATATAAACTAACCTCGGCGTAATACAGCTATAAAAAAATTTCATTTTTTTTGGTGCTTGAAAAAGGGCGAGATGTGTGTTTCATTCCTAGATTAAAAACAACAGAGCTGAAGATGTGGTATACAAGATGCCAATCGGGCATTTATTAAGGTGGCAATCTTATGTGATGGAGAGTTATTCGATTTTATTTCAAAGGAGAGGACCAAAGCAAAGATAAAACAGCTAAAGGAAAAGAGGAAAAGAAAAAGTGTGCTAAAACATATACTAAAAATATGAGAGAACCAATAAGAGCAGCCTAAAGAATATTAAAGACTTAGTCTGTTTCTCTTAGATGAAGGCTCATTGCTCATTCCTAGTGGTGTAAACCTATATCAAACAGTAGAAATATTATATTAATATTAAATTGAGAATAGATGAGCAACAAAAAGCTCTAACTTATAGTACATCTGTCATGATTGGGGATTCAGCCTCGTCATCCGTTTGAAATACCTCATCTTCCGAAAGAAAAGAACTGCTTGCTCTTTCCTGCTATAACATAATAAAAATATTGTATTAATTATAATGTATATTCAAATGTTTGTTAATTAATAAACTTGCCTGGCTGTTCTCTGCTATTTTTCTCTTACAAGTCTGGTTTGCACTCTTAAAGGTGTCTTGAAGAAGATTCTTGGCACACCACATTCTTTTGCACTTGTAAATGTGGAGTGCTATTGTCCTAGCCGTGCCTCACTGGCCACAATCATTGATGACAGGTACGTTGATTTTGTCATCATTGACCAAGAAGTGTCTTTGCTGCTGTTGCTATTATTAGTCAAATAATCTCTTACCTACCCATGGAAAAAGTAATTAGAGTATACTCCAAGCTTATCACGTCAAACTTGAAGGGCGGTAGAAATGCCAGTTTGCTTGTTGAGCGCTTTGCTGTTCATAGCTTTGTCAGTTCAGCAAACAGCTCTCAGAATTATCCTAGTACAAGTCAGCAGTCCACATATAATGAAGCAAGTTTCTTAGATCTTCCAGATGGTGTAAGTGCTGCCCAGCTATGGGAGCCATTCAACTGACATGCCAGCTTGAATGATGATGACTTGGAAGGTGTCAGCAGCCCTGTTGTCAAGAATACTTTGGCAAAGTACTATGTGCGAAACAGTGGTATGGACAGTATTGAACTTGATGACCCGACGATTGTTGTTGCTTCTCGTCTTTGGAAAAATTCAACCGTACATTCTTCATGTATGTACCGAAGAATAAAAAACGAGACCAGACGTGGCAATCATCATGTGATGTTCACCTGTCCATACAGAAAGTGAGTATTGGTATTAGTCAAAATACAAAATAGAGATCACTCGCATTTTTTATATTTTTATCTAGCCGTTGCAATATAACTATTCAAAGCTGGTTTGTTGGCACCGTGGAATTTTATTTTGAGCATAAAGAGGTTGATGGCACACTGCACTTTCTGGCATTCGTTGAAGTGATGAAAGAGCATGGTACAGCAGCCCATGACTCATCTGTGCCAATCGTAATACGGCGGTCACACAGCTCAACTGGACAAACAACCCAGCCAAAATATGCTGTTAATGTGGATGACATTCAGCATCAAGTTGGGCTCATCCAGTACCCTCCGAGTAGTAATCAGTTCTTTATCATTGCACCATATTACGTGTTTAATGACAATCTGCGTGTGACTATGGGGAACCTTGCCACTTTATAAAAATTTTCTTTTTCTTTTTTCTTTCCTTATAAATATCAATACCAAATAAAATAAAATAAAATGGCTAATAATGTCAAAAATAAAAATTCGGTTTCAAAAAAACGGTAGCATAACTACCGTTTTGTTCACACAGGCGAAAAATTATTTTTCTCAAAAATGCGCAACATCGTTAACACCAAATAAAATGCTCATTTCAATAAATAACGTTGCCTAAAAACTTACGAGCCCTTTCTATGGTACTACAACTACCTCATTGCCTGATGAAAAGACATTCCATGCGACTTTTATGAATCGGCATCGATGACATTACCTTTCAACCACAATCTGCGGAGATAAAGTGCTCAAAAATCATAAAAAATGGTAGTTATGCTACCGTTTTCGGCACAGCTACCGGTCCTTCCGCCGTAGTGCAAATTAGGCACAAACGTCATTTTTATTGACAGCCTTAATTTGGATAAGACAATCTATCACTGTCATGACAGGTGCCTTGGTAATCCTAGCCATGTCTTGTAAGTCATAATATTATATCATATTTTCCAAGACACCAAAATAATAATAAATTTAAGTAGATATATAAATGTGCGAGCATGACATAAGGTACAATATTTATTATCCTCTTACAAATTCATCGTCAAAATATGTCTGATATGAACACTACACTCATCAACTCGGTCAGAAAAGTTGAGCGCGATGTTGCTGAAATAAAGCAAATGCTGCGTACTCTTCAAGATCAGTTTAGCAAACAATTTGCTCCAATGATCAATGATGAAGAACTAAACACAATGCAACAGAGTATTGTGGAGCAAAGTGGTAAGATTTATTTATTTCTTAATTATATACAATCGTTTTATTAATATTTATATATATATGCTTTTTTTTGCTAGCTCTTGAACGGGTAACCGAGTCTGTAAAAAGGGCTCAATTGACTGAATATCCTGACCTGCATGGAAAACGACTGATCGATACAAGTGGGGAGTTCAAAGGGAAGGATGATACCAAGCAATACAACATGCTTCTTCAAATGCTCCATCGTCAAGACTGGGAAGCACAGTGCAAAGAGATCCCAGAAGGACAAATTTTACCCCAATTCTTCCCTATGCCAGAATATGTGGTAACAACAAAGCGCCTACAGCTCAAGTCACTGGCTCGCTCCATCAAAAGCGATCTGATTGACAAGGACTTTCCTGTAACTACCAAGACATGGAAAAGTATTCCTGGGAGCCAGCAGGAATACTACATGTTGCTACTCGAAAGACGGGCAAGACAAATTGGCCTCCACATTTACAAGTGCAAAAGAATGTGGTGTGCCAAGAATCTTCTCCGAGACACCTTTAAGAGTGCAAACCAGACTTGTAAGAGAAAAATGGCAGAGAACAGCCAGGCAAGTTTATTAATTAGCAAACATTTGAACATGCATTATAATTAATATAATATTTTTATTATGTTATAGCAGGAAAGAGCAAGCAGTTCTTTTCTTTCGGAAGATGAGGTGTTTCAAACTGATGACAAGGCTGATTCACCAATCATGACAGATGTACTGTAAGTTAGAGCTTCTTTGTTGCTCATCTATTCTCAATATAATATTAATATAATATTTCTACTATTTGATATAGGTTTACACCACTAGGAATAAGCAATGAGCCTTCATCAAAGAGAAACAGACTAGGGCTTTAATATTCTTTAGGCTGCTCTTATTGGTTCTCTCATATTTTTAGTATATGTTTTAGCGCACTTTTTCTTTTCCTCTTTTCCTTTACCTGTTTTATCATTGCTTTGGACCTCTCCTTTGAAATAAAATCAAATAACTCTCCATCATGTAAGATTGCCACCTTAATAAATGCCCGATTGGCATTTTGTATACCACATCTTCAGCTCTGTTGTTTTTAATCTAGGAATGAAACACACATCTCGCCCGTTTTCAAACACCAAAAAAAAATGAAATTTTTTTATAGAGCTGTATTACGCCGAGGTTAGTTTATATTTCTTTTCTTTGCTTTGCTCTACTTCTTTGAAGTAAAACTAAATGACCCTCCCTTATGTAAGGTTGTCAATGACATAAACATCCAATTGGAATCTTGTATACCACATCTTCAGCTCTGCTATCTTTAATCAAGGAATGAAACACTCATCTCATAATTTTTCACGCACTAAAAAAAGGTGAAAATTTTTTATAGCTATATTACGCCAAAGTTTGTCGTTCCCCACCTCCCCACCTGGGAATCTCTGTAGAATATACATATTGTTTTCTTAATGATGTACTTATTCTCCCAACTACCATTATATTTGAATAAGTTTTAAATCTTATGAGTTGACTTTACAGCAATATCTTTTTTATGGTAAGAATATTATAATATGTGTACACTCTTTAATTAATCATATTGCACATTCTCTATTCTCCTTCTACCGTATCTAGTATTTACATCTGTATGCTTCATATAGTGACATTAATTCAAGAGATGCTTGGCACGCCGATTAACAAGCACAATATATACTGGTATGCCATCCAAAACAATATGCTCGGTTTATTTGATTGCTTCATTCTCTGACCACAATATTTTTATAGCAATCGATGAAGACCAAAGGCTATCCAAGTCATAACAACATGTTGTTGGCATCGTATATAGCTTGAGTAAAAGGTTTGTACCATATACGTTTTATAATATTAAATAGTATTTGCTTTTGGTATGTTTCAATATTATTATTATATATATTTTAATATTATTTGAAATAAATCAAAATTATAATAAAAAATAAACCATTATTTCAAATAAATGGCAGTAAAAAAAGAATGGGTGCTAGTGTATAAAGTAATATAAAAGAGAAGCTATAGTATATAAAGAAACGATTTTGGTTGGATAAAAAAATGGTAGCTGTGCCTATTCCTGCCTCATAACTACCCTTTTTTTTCGCACTAAAAAAACGGTAACAGCTACCAAAATCGCCTTATACAGAGTCTTTACTACCGTTTTTTCCGCTGTAGTGCTTCTTCTCGGTTCTCATTTGTAGACGATCAAATAACGAAGTTGAAGTCAATCGATCTACTTGGCCAAGTCTACCGTGGAGCAAATGGATTAGGCAACCATAGATCCTATATACAGGCGTTATATGTTGGTAGTAATGATCAGACAGTAAACGCATATACCGGCCAGATCCAATATCTCTTTATTCATAAGTTCACGCCGCCATCAACTAGTACCAACCACTGGACTCGCATGGTTCATGAAAATCAACATGTATTTGCATTTGTTAGATGGTTTGCAACAACCTCTAACAGATCGCGTGAGGATGAAGGTGTTGAGGTTTGCAAAAATGAATATTCCATGCCTGATCATAACAGCATCTTGCCAGTACACAGGATTTTGTTAGAAGTTGCCATTGGAGAGCACATCACTCGAACTAATAAGAGAATGATGCTTGTCATCCCTCTTCCAAAAAAAATCTGTGCCTAATATAAAATAAAAAATATCTTCTTCTTTTAAAGATAACCAAAATTAAGGCACCAAAAATATACTTTATATATATTGACGGTATTACGTTCTTGGGGAAGTGGGTGAGAAAATATAAACAACAACTTTATTTATACATCGTTTCTAAAAGCCCACTGTGGGAGGCGGGAAACCACGTCATTTGGGGCCGCTGAGTTTGACACACTCTTAAAAACCCGAGGCAAGAATTGATGGGAATGCAAACCCATTCCATCAAGGACATGAGAGTCAACAATAGTGATGAGTCTATTAAACTGAAATACAAGTATTAATATTTTATATAACAATTCAGACACGTAACCCAGTTATTGTCTTATTATTATTTACCTCATCACTTCTCCATCCTGGGCGAACAGTACGGATGACACGTTTGGTGCCACTTTCAGATGTCTCTACATCAGATTCACCCTCGGACATTGCCTCCCTTATGATTATGTTGGCACAATCTTTGCCCATCATCTCATTGATTGCGTCCTCATTGTCAAGGTAGGCATTCAAGCGCCGAGAATGGCTCTAAAATTCTCAGTTAATACTGCTTCTTTGATATTAAATATTTATTAGTTATTTAAAGTATATCTTACCTCGCCTGCACGGTTTGCCCTTCTTGAACGAGTGTTCACGGCAGCTTTTGCCGAAGAAGACTTCTTGTCTTTGGAACTTTGGCTCCTGAAGTTGGTGTGAAGATTCTTGTGCAAGTCACTTCTCCTCATTCCCTTGCTCTCAAACTTGGGCTCCAAGTAGTTGAGAATCCTAACAACTAACTCCTTGTTTGGACTTTGGTTGAAAGGAACGTCTGTATTCCACCTTGGCTTGTTATTGTTTGCCAAGATCTCTGCAGTTATTCTCGACGAAAACTTTGGCTTCCACATATATTTGCGAATTGCCGTCTGACACAGTATATGAGATAATGAATTGATAACATACTATATAATTTGCTACTTACATAGACATCATTGTTTGTCTGCTTGGTTGGCACAACTGGTAGAAGAGCAACAGGTGCAACAAGAATGGCAGGAGAGTTGACAAGAGCAGTGTTATGGGCACTACCCAATGCACCAATTGCTCTAATGGCTGAAGCATTACCAGCCACAACAACGTTGAGTTGAGCCTTTACAGACCCCACTTGCACTTCGACGTTTGTCATTTTGCCTTCCATCTCGGAAAGCTTTGCCATAATCTGTTCCATGTCAGGAACAGGAACAGAAGTAGGACCAGCAGGAGTGGGACGAGGAGCAATTGTTCTTCTTTGGTTAACCATTTTCTAGAATATGATAAAGTATATTTCGATTATAATTATTAGTTTTTGTTCAATTGAAATAAAAATAAATATAATATACGTACAAAAACTGTTTGGGTGAGTGAGTAAGTAAGTGTGTGTGTGTGTGTGTGTGTGTGTGTAAAGGTAAGAGAGGTTGAATATCAAAAAGGCCATTATATATAGGCATTTTGAATGACTATAAAGATGTTCCTCTATTGTCTTGAAGCACTGAGATGCAAATCGGCCTTGATATTGTTTTTGGGCTCAATCCATCATGCTTTCCGCAGCATGCTTCAAAGGTGAAAAAATTTCAGACTCTCTCCTTTTTCTTTGGTTCCCTTTATTTTTCCTTTTGTTTGCTTTTTTGATATCGGTGCCTTTCTCTGGTAAGACATTTTTTATACCTCTTTATACACACAAATTAATCTCTTTTCATAGATGTGCGCTCCCATTCCAACTCATCCTTTCCACAATGGCCATCTAGACAAATACTCACTGGCCGCATTCACTGGTACCATCATCATGATAAAAATTATTTTCACTTTCTCTCTTAGATTGGCCAAACAACTTATGTAAGGATACCATCGGCACCAGGTAAATTTTTTTCTTTCAATCATACTTGTTCCCTCTCTGACTCTATTCCATTGTAGACTGCCCTTTCTATTCACGCCATCGGCCTCCTCCATCATTCGCGATTGTAATCATAAAGGTAATATTCTTTATAAATCTCTTTTTACTTATCTAAAATATTATTCAGACTATTTATTAATAATTATTATTATGTGTTTTATAGACTCACTTGGGCTTCCTTTGCACACCATTCCCTCTACTTTGATAACCCATTTGGCTCCTGGTATGTAAATTAAATATATCATCACTCTGTTCACCCATATTAATTTTTATTCTCTTTTTTATAGTAAAACCCGCCACACAGCCCATCCAGCCTTACAATTCAAGTCCCCTTTGCGCACTCTTGCCCATCTCTTGCAATGTAAGTATCTTTTGACACACAAAAATTTTCTCTTTGTACCCCATATCATTAACACTTCTTTTATCTTTTACAGAACACTCCCGCAGCCCAAAAAATCACTGGATATTCATATTTTTGCAGGTATTTTTTATGTAGAAAAATATTCCATCCAAATAGCAGCAGGCAACCGGGTAGAAACGGCTAGGCCATAGGAATAGGCGTAATAGTAGACCCTAAACCTAGAAACATTCTATTCTTTCTAATAAAAATAAAAACGTAAAACATTACCAATCAATTATAAATGGGAAATCAAATAATGGGTGATATATTATTGGTCAAAAAGAATAAAGAAGATTAAATACTACACTATGAGGATGAAAAAAGTGTAGTAAAGATGTAAAATACTACAGTGTTATTCTCTCAAAATAGATTCTTTCAAAACGGAACCGCACATTTAAATGCTTAATCCCCCCATAACCTAATTAGATATACCCGCCGAAAGTGCTACTGGACCTCAGCTGCAGCACCTCTTTCAATAATTATGCTAGCAATTATCACGACATACTGCTAGCAGCTAAGACCAGGTTGTTCTCAAGCGGAATTATATGTAGAGTCTATCATAATTCAGGTAATTACACTATTGTTTACTTATCTTTCCGCACTGGTAATCAAGCCCGTTTTTCCAGTGATTGTGTCTAAGCCAATAAGATAGAATAAAGCTTTATCTTTAACCTGAATATGAAAAACTTTCTGAGATACAAAATCACCAGTTTTGCATAGGTTAAAAGGTTACTTCTTATCATTGTACTTCAGGACCGTTTTCCCAGTGTTGGTCATCGTTCTCAAAAGAGAAGTCTGTGTAATTATCATCCTGATTGGCTGTGTCATTCCTGATTTGGGATGGTCTTTCTTTTACTATAACAAAGCCAAAAGGTCAATCTCACTGGGGAAACAGGAGTATACGTAAAATCAAAGAGAGGATAAAAGATACTTTTTTATTGTTATGACTTTGGTTATCTTATATAGTTTTCTAACTAATACTGCGCATTATCCGCAGTAGCTATTATATGATATTTTAATAAAAGAAGAGACATTGTACTGCGGTTAATGCTCAGGACGATGTTACTGCGCGTAAAGAAGTACTGCGGTTAATCATCTTCAGATTTTACGGATTCATCAAAATAATGTCGTTCCTGATCTGGGATGGTCTTCCTTTTACTATAACAAAGCCAAAAGGTCAATCCCACTGGGGAAACAGGAGTATACGTAAAATCAAAGAGAGGATAAAAGATACTTTTTATTATTATGACTTTGGTTATCTTATATAGTTCTCTAACTAATACTGCGCATTATCCGCAGTAGTTATTATATGATATTTTCATAAAAGAAGAGACATTGTACTGCGGTTAATGCTCAGGAAGATGTTACTGCGCATAAAGAAGTACTGCGGTTAATCATCTTCAGATTTTACGGATTCATCAAAATAATGTCCGACATCACCCCCTCCCGAAACTGTTGATAGTCCTCGATCAACCACAGAGGAATCCACAAGGGAAAACGGCAAGGCAGAAGAGGCATCCAAGACAAGGTCACGGCGCATCTGGGCACGGGCAGGGGTTGGGTGATACCAGGTATTGTGAAAATCATCGGATTTGGCAATCTTGAGGCGATCGGCATGGACCCAGGAGGTATAAGGCACACCCTCCATGGTAGTGAGCTTGTATATGTTCTTTTCAAAGTTCTTGTCAACGACAATGTACGGTCCCATCCAGTTGTACTCTAAGCCAAATTTGTTCTCATGTCGTAGCAACAAATGCTCACCAATTGCGAACTGATGCGGTTTCATAATGGAGTCCCATCGTTCCTTGTCTTGTTGACTATTGGCGGCTACTCGAGCATCAGCATCTATGCGAGCTTGTTGGAGATTACGAAGAAAAGGAATGGCCCCATCAGAAACAAGAGCAGGATCATTGGGAATCGATGTATCCATGAATGGGCGCAAGGGATCACCGGGAATACGGGGTTCGCGACCATATGTCAAGAAAAACGGGCTAAACCCAGTCGTGCGGTGCTTTCTGATTCGGCAAGCCCAAAGTGAAGTCTCCAGATATTCGTCCCAACGATGTATAGCTCCATGGACATATTTGCGCAACATTTGTTTGAGGATACCATTTAATCGTTCACATTTCCCATTGGTCCGGGGGTGAAAGGCAGAAGTCAACTTGTGGTGCAGCTTGATCTTTTGAATGTAGAATTTTAGGATATGCGACATAAAGTTGGCACCACGATCAGTGAGAATTTCGTCAGGGCAGCCAAAACGCATAACGATTTCTTCGTACAGGAAGTTGGCGATGGCTTCACCAGTGGCAGCAGGGACAGCACGGGCAATGGGCCAGTTAGTGGCATAATCAACTGCAACAAGAATCCAACGGTTTCCATTTACGGTAGTGGGTAGTTCTCCAATGAAATCGAGATGCCAGCGTGAGAATGGGGGAGGAATATCCAGTGGCTCCATCGGTGCATGGTGGATGTTACGTTCCGCGTTGGAAGCCAATTGGCATTGAGGGCACTTTTCCAACCATTCTTTAATCTGACTTCGCATGCCTGGCCACCACCAACGTTTCTTCATGAGATCGTATACCGTGGTTTCACCAGCATGTCCAAAACCATTGTGGAAGTTGTTTACCAGATCGGCACGCTTTGTGAACAGTGCAAATCGAATCTCTTGAATGGTGTCACCAATCTTAACCAGTCTGAACACCTTCTGTTCCCCGGACTACGAACTTATTGCGTTGTCGATTTAGTAACTCTTTGATATCTTCTGGCCATTCATCTTCGGTACGAGCATAGAATTTCGGCCAATCGGAAGTCTGTGTGTCTGGCATAGTGTACAAGTATTCGGGTTCCATGGAGTCAATCGCAGAGGCATCAAATTCGGGACCGTCCATTCGGGAGAGTACATCGGGAACACCGTTATCCTTGCCTGGCTTGTATTGGATGATAGGGTCGTATAGTTCAAATTCAGCAATCCATCTTACTAGGCGAGGAGTTGGCTTCACTTGGCTGCGGAAGTACTTGAGTGGGAGGTGGTCTGTGTATACCGTGAACGGCTTTCCTTCGATCATACACCGCCATGTACGCAAGGCGTGTAAGATACCCAGTAGCTCGCGTTCTTGGGCCGGATACGATCTTTCAGCGGTAGATAACTTCTTCGATTCAAACGCCAATGGTTTCCAAATTCCTTCCTCATCTTCTTGCATTAGAACAGCACCAACACCGAAATCCGAGGCGTCAGTTTCAATACGGAACGGTTTGTCCATATCAGGGGCTAGGAGTACCGGTGCTGTACTAAGTTTTTCCTTGAGGATGTCAAAACTTGCCTGACATGTGTCCGTCCATACAATAGGGCGTCTCTTCGGCCCTGTGCCTTTGGTGAGATCCGTTAATGGGGCAGCAATTCCAGCAAAACCAGGAATAAAGCATCGGTAGTGTTGTGCGAGGCCAATAAATTGCCGGACTTCTTGTACATTGGAGGGGCTATCCATTCTTGTATGGTCTTGACCTTGTCCGGTGAGGGAAGTATGCCTTGTGCTGACACGTTGAAACCAAGGAAAGTTAGCTCCTTCTTGTTGAATTCACATTTCTTGAGGTTGGCAATCAACTTGGCTTCACGGAGGCGGTTCAACACATGGCGTACATGTTTAGCATGTTCTTCGGGGGTCTTGCTGAATATGAGGATGTCGTCCAAATATACCAAAGCAAACTGGTCTAAGCAATCTCCAAGAACCTTATTCATGAGGTGTTGGAAAGTTGGCGGGGCATTTGTCAGACCAAAAGGCAGGACCAGGAACTCGTATTGACCATATCGGGTGTTGAATGCGGTTTTCGGCACATCAGAGTCTTGGATACGTACTTGGTGGTAACCACTCTTCAAATCCAGACTTGTGAAATGGTTTGACCCGCGGAGCCGTTCCAAACACTCGTCAATTCTTGGTAAGGGGTGGTTGTTACGGACAGTAACCTTGTTCAAGGCACGGTAGTCAACACACATTCTCATTTCGCCGTTCTTCTTTTTCACAAACAATATAGGTGCACCCCAAGGTGATGAGCTTGGACGGATGAGGCCGAGGTCTAAGAGTTCTTTCAATTGTTTCTTGAGCTCGTCGAGTTCGCGCGGGCTCATCTTGAACGGTGGTTTGTTAACAGGGTATGCATCGCCAGTGTTTATTACATGTTGAACATCACGGCTTGGCGGTAATCCGGGCAAACCATCTTGGAAAACGTCATCAAACTCTTTCACCAATGATGTCCATTGCTCGTCTTTTGTCATTTCACCTTTCTCGCTCTTGATGTGCAACAAAAAGCATTCAGCCTCCTCCCTCCGAGAGAGTTTCTGGACTTGCTTGGCAGATATGAGGTAGCCCAGGTGAGGCTTCATCGGGCGGTTACCATAAGGACGCAGGACAAATTCATAGCCATCACGCGAGAGTAACCAGCTGTCACTATGCCAATCGGGAACGGGTTTGGCATTCTGCAACCATGTGCGTCCGAGGATCAGGTCGAATTTGGTGGGGAACACGAAGGCATCAACAACATCATTATAGCCGTTAAGAGAGAGAGTTAATGTGGCTTTTCGATTAATATTAATGCTGTGTCCGCCGGCAGTTTCAACTGATCGCCCAGGGATATCCGTGACAAGTGTGGCTAAATGAGTGATTTGCGGGGATACGTAGTTTGCACTAGCACCACTATCGACGAGAACCAATATCTGTTGTCCATTGAGTGTAGCAGCATACAGAGGGAGATCGGTATCCACAGCAGAGTGAAGATCTTCAAGAAAACTTTGATCGGCGGTGAGACAAGGGTCACAGTTCTCTTCAGAAATAGTCTTGTTCTCTTCATTGGTAACAACTTTATACTGGTCACAAGTTTCTTTATTACTCAAATGTTCAATAGGCTCATTATTGATACTGGCCTGTGGGGAGGAATTTTCTTCCATTGTACACAACCGACCTCCCGTTACGGTTGTGTTTCGCGAAAATCCTGCTTCTTTCGGTGCTCCTCATCCAACTGCTTAATCACAGCCATGCGTTGTCTGCAATTCCTCTTGATATGGCCGGGCTTGCCACACCAATGGCAAGTAGCACTGGTTCGTGCTGGCTGGGGACGGGACTGGTAGTTGTTGCGGCGGCCATTGATTGCATCCAGGTCCATGGGCTCGGGTCCACTATACTGCTGGTATTGTGGTTGGTACTGTGGCTGGTATTGTTGAGGCAATGGGGCAGGCGTGTACATTTCTTGTTGACCAAGCTGGAGACCACTGGCATATGCCAAGGCAATGTTACAGGCATCGTCAACGTCGACAGGGCGGGCAGCAAGGACATTACCACGCACACTTGGGTGGAGACCTCGGACAAACTTGTCAAGAGCTTCTTCGTCGTTCATCCCAGGAAGCTCCAACTGGATGTCTTGGAAGGCATCGATGTACTCGGCCACAGTTCCTCTTTGGTATAGTCTTGCGAGGCGGTCCCTAGAGGTCTGTAACGAGTATACTGGGCGGAATTCTCCTGAAAGAGCAAGTCTAAATTCGTCCCAGGTTGTTGGATGCTTCTCCTTGAGTTCCATTCGTCGCCACCAAGTGTCGGCTCGGTCACGCAGCAGGTTCACTGCAAAATCACAGGCTCTGGTGGGGGTGAAATTGTAGTACTTGGTGTAACGTTCGACTGCGCGCAGCCAACCATCGACAACTGCGGCAGATCGTTCTCCTCTAAAACAATCTGGTTGTTTTATACGTTCTGCTCGCGAGTCTTGCTGTGCAGTTACTGCCTTCATCGCTTCAGCCACAGCTGCTGCTATGGCTTCGGCTGTGACTGTGACAGGTGGAGGGGCCATTTCTTCTGGTTTTCTGTTCTTTCCTGTTAGTGTCGCGGCAAGGTGTTGGGCAAGTTCGGACCACTTTTCTTCTCGTGCAGGAGTACTCTTGATTCTTTGTTCTTCGGGTACGTATGGTACACGCCGGTTCTTCTTATAGTCGGTTACTAGTTCGCTGGGTAACAAGTTCTGGACTCGTTCTTCAATCTCGAACTGGCTAAGTGTTTTGTTGTCAAGTGTTTCTTGGTGTCTTTCAACCGGATTCATCAAAATTTATTAGGAGGAAAAATAGCTTCAGCTACCAATTGTCGTTCCTGATCTGGGATGGTCTTCCCTTTACTATAACAAAGCCAAAAGGTCAATCCCACTGGGGAAACAGGAGTATACGTAAAATCAAAGAGAGGATAAAAGATACTTTTTATTATTATGACTTTGGTTATCTTATATAGTTCTCTAACTAATACTGCGCATTATCCGCAGTAGTTATTATATGATATTTTCATAAAAGAAGAGACATTGTACTGCGGTTAATGCTCAGGAAGATGTTACTGCGCATAAAGAAGTACTGCGGTTAATCATCTTCAGATTTTACGGATTCATCAAAATAATGTCCGACAATAATGTCCAACACAATGACAGCCTAGATCAGGAACGACATAAATAACAAAAATAAAAGCCCAACGGGGGGGTCGAACCCCCAACCTTGAGATTAAGAGTCTCACGCTCTACCGATTGAGCTAGCCGGGCTTCACATATTGACACGTGTGTTGTGGGCAGGTTCGGTTTCGACCATGAAGCCGGACCAAGGGCCCGGAAAAGGCCTAGGAGGGGTCGGAGGCCGGACCAGTCCGAAGAAGAAGTCCGAGCCGAGTAAGGATGGCCGATCCCCGAGTTTCTTTATTTCTCTTTCTTTTCAATTTTTCTTTATTTTATTTTATCACATTTTATTATTTCCTTTTTATACTCTTTCCTTTTATATTTCCTTTGTGAATCCTTTCTCACTTTCTTGCAGGATTGCACCATTCTGTACTTCTTTAGTTTATTTCCCCTACTTCTTTGTCTTACCCCTTTCTTTACTATGTTATAGTATTTTTTTTTATTATATTTTCCTTTGGCCTTGATGGCATCATTTTATTATTTTATTATTTCATTTTTCGGTTATTCTTTTAGTTATTTTCTTTGTCTATAAAAGACATTCTTTTCTAATGAATAAATATTATCAGTCAGTTTTACGATCAATTTTACGGTTATTTTATTCTTTTGAGTTTAAGCTCTCAATCTCTGAAGAGCAGTTATATTTTGCCCGGTCATTTTGGGGATATTTCTGTTGAGTTTCGTTAGTCTTTTACTGGTTCTTTCATTGTTTCTTTTATATATTTTATTTGTCGCCCGTTCGGTTACCATACACAACCATACAAACACATCACGCGTCAATATTTGACACGGGTGTTGTAGGGTTTCCAGCTTTGGCCACTTCTCACCCATCCACGTGACTTTCCAAGGCCTTCTCTGCCAAAAAAGAGTGACGTAGCCTTCTGATCAACTAGCAACGTCACCTTTTCCCAATCGCAAGTCACTTTGTTTCTCTCATATTCCTCTCTCTTCCGCACTCCTTTGATTTTCCTTATTTGTCACCCTCGCTCTCATTTTAAACCCCTCATCATCATTTCCTTATTTGTCATTTGTACCCACCTTTTTGTCATCATCTCACCTTTCCCTTCCCCATATCCATGTCTGTGCGCATCAACCACCATCTTCCTTTATCTACATCTCAAGTCATTTTCCCGCACATCGGCATTTCTTTTATTTCATTGTCCTTCATCGCATTTACCATTTTACACTACATTTCATACTTATTGCACCTTCATATCATTATCTTGTCTTATCGTTCATACTTCCTCCCAACACATCGTTATTATCTCATCTATTTTTCGCACGCTCATTTTCATTTACAAAAATTAATCTAGAAATTCATCATTAAGTAATATTTTACAAATCTATATAAGAGATCAAAATCTTCATCAAATAAACATCATCAGTTACCTCTCTCTTAATTTCCGTCCCTGAACTAGTGAATTGTCTTGTATAGAAATTCCTAGCCATACTTGTGCCAAGATTGATTTTTTCTTTTCATCCATTTCCCTTTTCCGTCAAATTTGTATCCCTCTCGTACTTTGCTGTCAACTTGTCTAATTGTCCTGAGTGAAATTATCAAGTTCCCTTCCTCTATTTTATCTCTTCCTTTTTGTACCGTTTGCTGTCAAGAATATATTCAACTGTCCCGAGCGAAGTTCTATATTTCTTTCCATATCTTACCTTTCTCTTCTCTTGTCCGTTTCTTGCTGTCTAACTTCGGTTTCTACCCCGTTGTTATCTTTATTTATTGCACCATCGTTATTGTCAACGAGTGGTATTTAATTTTCTATATTTTTCTGACTCGTTTTCACTCACAACAAACTCAACACGCGTCATATTTGACACATCCGTGGTGGGATTTTCCAGCTACGCCCAAAAGTAGCCCGTGTGACTCAGAACGATGACGTTGACCTTGAAACGTCATCATTTTCCCCCCTTTATTTTCAACTCTTGAGTCACGTGACTACCGAACTTGACACGTCACTCGCTTTCCCTCCTCATCGACCCCAAATCACCTGACCGCTGATCTTGAAACGTCACCCTTTCCCTCCTCATCGTCGATCCCAGATCACCTGACTGCTGGTCTTGAAAACAAACCGATCGACTTCTTTATTTTAAATTGAACTTTCACTTCTTTTAGTTTCCTTTTATGTAAATTTTGTCATTGTCTAAGTCTGATCCATATTTTTGGGATCATCTTTCTTTTCTTTTTTCATTTTATTCTGAACAAAACCCGTTGATCGGTAGATCAACTCCAAGAGGATCCGTGGATCCAGTTGTAACTCTTGAAAATGCCAAATTCTTTGAATTTGACTTTTGTATAAATAAGGACAAGTTTGTCCTCGAAATAAAAGCATCATTGGATCGTTTATTCTTTTTACTTATCTGTAACCAATTTGAGTATCGTCCTGAAGGAGTACTAAGTTGTGTCCGTTCTGTTTTCTGTTCTGTTTTCCGTTTTCCGTCCGTTTTTCTCTTTCTCTTGTTCTGCCCCGATTCCTGTTGGTTTCTCTCTCTGTTCTCTCTGTCTTCCGTCTGTTTTCCTCTGTCTTTCTCTTTGTTCTGTCCGTTTTCCGTTTGTCTTTCTTGTTCTGTCTCTGTTTTTTGTTTTCTGTTTTCTATTTTCTTGCAAAGTCCGAACTCCTTCCAAGAATATCATTTATCAAACAATTCTGACCAGTTGCTTCACAACCCATAACTCAACACGTGTCATATTATTGTGTGTTTAAATGTAAACTAGGGTTAGGGTATAGGGTTAGGGAATGGTACTAGCACTACGGCGGAAGGACCGGTAGCTGTGCTGAAAACGGTAGCATAACTACCGTTTTTTTGAAACCAATTTTTTGTTTTTGATATTATTAGCCATTTTATTTTATTTTATATGACATTAATATTTATTAGAGCACTTTATCTCCGCAGATTGTGGTTGAAAGGTAATGTCATCGATCCCAAATCATAAAAGTTGCATGGAATGTCTTTTCATCAGGCAATGAGGTAGTTGTAGTACCATAGAAAGGGCTCGTAAGTTTTTAGGCAACCTTGTTTATCGAAATGAGCATTTTATTTGGTGTTAAAGATGTTGCGCATTTTTGAGAAAAATAATTTTTCGCCTGTGTGAACAAAACGGTAGTTATGCTACCGTTTTTTTGAAACCGAATTTTTATTTTTGACATTATTAGCCATTTTATTTTATTTTATTTGATATTGATATTTATAAGGAAAGAAAAAAGAAGAAGAAAATTTTTATAAAGTGGCAAGGTTCCCCATGGTCACACGCAGATTGTCATTAAACACGTAATATGGTGCAATGATAAAGAACTGATTACTACTCGGAGGGTACTGGATGAGCCCAACTTGATGTTGAATGTCATCCACATTAACAGCATATTTTGGCTGGGTTGTTTGTCCAGTTGAGCTGTGTGACCACCGTATTACGATTGGCACAGATGAGTCATGGGCTGCTGTACCATGCTCTTTCATCACTTCAACGAATGCCAGAAAGTGCGGTGTGCCATCAACCTCTTTATGCTCAAAATAAAATTCCACGGTGCCAACAAACCAGCTTTGAATAGTTATATTGTGACGGCTAGATAAAAATATAAAAAATGCGAGTGATCTCTATTTTGTATTTTGACTAATACCAATACTCACTTTCTGTATGGACAGGTGAACATCACATGATGATTGCCACGTCTGGTCTCATTTTTTATTCTTCGGTACATACATGAAGAATGTATGGTTGAATTTTTCCAAAGACAAGAAGCAACAACAATCGTCGGGTCATCAAGTTCAATACTGTCCATACCACTGTTTTGCACATAGTACTTTGCCAAAGTATTCTTGACAACAGGGCTGCTGACACCTTCCAAGTCATCATCATTCAAGCTGGCATGTCAGTTGAATGGCTCCCATAGCTGGGCAGCACTTACACCATCTGGAAGATCTAAGAAAATTGCTTCATTATATGTGGACGGCTGACTTGTACTAGGATAATTCTGAGAGCTGTTTGCTGAACTGACAAAGCTATGAACAGCAAAGTGCTCAACAAGCAAACTGGCATTTCTACCGCCCTTCAAGTTTGACGTGATAAGCTTGGAGTATACTCTAATTACTTTTTCCATGGGTAGGTAAGAGATTATTTCACTAATAATAGCAACAGCAGCAAAGACACTTCTTGGTCAATGATGACAAAATCAACGTACCTGTCATCAATGATTGTGGCCAGTGAGGCACGGCTAGGACAATAGCACTCCACATTTACAAGTGCAAAAGAATGTGGTGTGCCAAGAATCTTCTTCAAGACACCTTTAAGAGTGCAAACCAGACTTGTAAGAGAAAAATAGCAGAGAACAGCCAGGCAAGTTTATTAATTAACAAACATTTGAATATACATTATAATTAATACAATATTTTAATTATGTTATAGCAGGAAAGAGCAAGCAGTTCTTTTCTTTCGGAAGATGAGGTATTTCAAACGGATGACAAGGCTGAATCCCCAATCATGACAGATGTACTATAAGTTAGAGCTTTTTTGTTGCTCATCTATTCTCAATTTAATATTAATATAATATTTCTACTGTTTGATATAGGTTTACACCACTAGGAATGAGCAATGAGCCTTCATCTAAGAGAAACAGACTAAGTCTTTAATATTCTTTAGGCTACTCTTATTGGTTCTCTCATATTTTTAGTATATGTTTTAGCACACTTTTTCTTTTCCTCTTTTCCTTTAGCTGTTTTATCTTTGCTTTGGTCCTCTCCTTTGAAATAAAATCGAATAACTCTCCATCACGTAAGATTGCCACCTTAATAAATGCCCGATTGGCATCTTGTATACCACATCTTCAGCTCTGTTGTTTTTAATCTAGGAATGAAACACACATCTCGCCCTTTTTCAAGCACCAAAAAAAATGAAATTTTTTTATAGCTGTATTACACCGAGGTTAGTTTATATTTCTTTTCTTTTCTTTGCTCTACTTTTTTGAAGTAAAACTAAATGACCCTCCCTTATGTAAGGTTGTCAATGACATAAACATCCGATTGGAATCTTGTATACCACATCTTCAGCTCTGCTATCTTTAATCAAGGAATGAAACACTCATCTCATAATTTTTCAGACACTAAAAAAAGGTGAAAATTTTTTACAGCTATATTACACTAAAGTTTGTCGTTTCCCACCTCCCCACCTGGGAATCTCTGTAGAATATGCATATTGTTTTCTTAATGATGTACTCATTCTACCAATTACCATTATATTCGAATTAGTTTTAAATCTTATAAGCTGACTTTACAGCAATATATTTTCTATGGTAAGAATATTATAATATGTTTACACTCTTTAATTAATCATATTGCGCATTCTCTATTCTCCTTCTACTGCATCTAGTATTTACATCTGTACGTTTCATATAGTGGCATTAATTCAAGAGATGCTTGGTATACCAATTAACAAGCACAATATATACTGGTATGCTATCCAAAATAACACTGCAAAAAATACCCGATTTCAACTCTGAATACATCAATTGAAACGAGGGGAGTATAGGTCTTGGATTAGCCCTTTTCTTGATTGCTCACTTTAGACGGCGTTAAGAATATTTGGTAGTTCTATTGGATGGACATTAGAATATGTCTTTATTTTTGTTGATTATTCAACTACGATATTTTCTCTGTCTTTTGAAGGTCGCGAAATTAATATTCTTGGGGATGTTGAAAATAAATTATCAAATATGGGCAAGAGTGCGCAGCTGAGACTACTTGAAATATATATTTAGTTAAAGTATATTTTAATGACGATGTACTTTGGTTAATGAAGAGTTGGAGAAATAGACATGATATCATATTATTAAAAGATGTATATACAAAACAACTACTTGGTATATAGTCATATATTTAAAATGAAATAATGTCAATTTCCAAATACAATCATTAAGTGAATTTGTTAATATTTATAATAACGGCATGTACGTAATGTAAATGGTTCCTGAACTATAAAACAAGCAAAATAAACTATGTTCCTGAACCACTTTTCTTTATATCAATCCTATAACCTCTTTAAACAATATGTACAACACTTTCAATAACGAAGTTCAATGCCAGTGCTCAGTCTGCTCTCTCGATGTCCAAGGATTTGTAGCAGTATCTGCCCAAACAGCACGAAGACATGCTGATAACGATCTTGTCAGACATTTTATGCAGACAGCTTCTTGTAAGTAATATATATATAATTTGTTCGCATTTCAAAGTGTAATTAAACATTTTAAAAAATATAGCATTGTCAGCTGAAGCAATTCAGATGGAGAATGACAATAACATGGAGATTGATGCCGAGGTCCATGATGTTGATGCTCATGTTAAATGTAAGTATAAAATTTTATTCAAATTGCATAATAAATTGCAGCCACTTGAATATTTACTTTTTTGCTCCAAAAAAAACAATGGAAAACTTACCTGTGTCTGTTACCAATTTTTGTTTATAGCTGAAAATGAAGATGAGGATATCATTGAGCTTGATACAATGGAAGGCTCTGAATATGAAGCTGAAGAATTTGAAGGTTAGTAAAAGTACAAGAAAAACATAGATATCATATATTAATATACAAAACCCAAATAGAACAATTCTCATCCTCCAACATGCCAGCGGATAACACCCATGCTTTCATTGCTGCCTTTGCCACCTTTTTCATATCAAAATATGTTGTAAACTCTGGAGGAGCAATTTTGATCAAGTTCCTCAATGAGGTTTTGGCGCACTTTGGCGAATCATTCCGTCTGCCATTGAGTTTGAGTGGTCTTTCCTCCATGACAGGATTCAACCAAGTCTGCAAAGGTGTCCAGCGCTACGTGGTGTGTGGCGAGTGCCACAAGACATACATGGAGTTTGACGGTGTTCCCCAGTGCTGCAACTTCAGAAGACTTTCTGGCGGTATATGTGGCGCCGATCTCTTCAAGCCTTCAAGAAACGTAGCACTGCCAAAGAAGGTGTATATGTACAACTCCTTAATTTCTGCCTTGTCCGTTCTCTTCTGTCGCCCTGGATTCAAAAGCAGTATCAATCACTGGAGACATAGACAGCAAGTTGCAGGCATGATGTTTGATGTCTATGATGGTGCCAAGTGGAGCAATCTGGAAGACAGCAATGGTCAGCAATTCGTGGCTCATGAACGATCAATCATGTTGACTCTAAACATCGATTGGTTTCAACCTTTTGATGGGGTTACTTACTCTTGTGGGGCAATCTACATGTCCATAAACAACTTGCCACGAGACGAACGATACAAGAAGGAGAACACCATTCTTGTTGGCCTCATGCCTGGCCCAAAAGAAGCCAAGACCAGTGAGATCAATCACTACCTCCGTCCTCTTGTTGCCGAGCTCCAATCCTTGTATGTGGGTGTGGTGATCCCTACTGTGCGCTGTCCTTCTGGTGCTCTTGTCCGTGCTGCTCTTTTCCTTGTTGCCTGCGACATTCCTGCTGCTTGCAAGACATGCGGATTCACGTCCCACATGAGCACCAATGCCTGCCACAAGTGCAATCGCCAGTTCTCCCATCTCCCAGGGAATGGCGGTGTTGATTATTCTGGTTTTGTCTTTTCCGAGTGGGTGCCTCGAACCGAAGCAGATAATCGTCGTGATGCCCTGGCCTGGAAGCGTGCATCGAGTGAGGCAGACCAAAAGAGGATGGAAAAGGAGAATGGAGTCCGCTGGTCGGAACTCCACAATCTTGAGTACTTTAATGTAGTCGAGTGCACCATCATTGACCCGATGCATAACCTCTTCTTGGGAACCTCGAAGCGAGTGATGGAGAAGTGGAGATCAGCTGGTCTGATCACCAACAGAGACTTGGCCGATATGCAACAAGAGGCTGACAATATGGTCCTTCCCCCAGATATGAGCACCCTCAAGAAGAAGATTGGCAAGGACTTCCCGTTCATGAAGGCTGATGAATGGAAGTCCTGGTGCCTGGTATACTCGCCTGTCCTCTTGAAAGACCGGTTGCCAAGGGACAATCTTGACAATTGGATGTGCTTCGTCAACGCCTGCCGATACTTGTCCAAGCCCAGCATATCAGAAGACGAGTTAGCCGAAGCCCATTTCTGTTTGGAGTTGTTTGGACAAGGATGTCAGAACTTGTATGGTGCAGATTTTATCTCACCTAACATGCATCTACATCTGCATCTTCATGAGACGATCGTCAACTTTGGGCCAGTATACGGCTATTGGGTTTTCAGCTTCGAGAGGTACAATGGTGTACTGAAGAACTACACGACGAACAAGAGAGACGGCTTTGAGGCCACGTTCATGCGAAAATATCTTGAGGACTCTTGCAAGGTTGATATTGCTTGTAGAATGATGGCCGTAATTGGAAATGCATCGTATATTGCATTGCTTTCTGAACTCGTCGAGTTTACTCCTCCTCCTGCTCCAATTGTCCATGCGTCCACTGCAACCACCACTGTCACCACCGCCCCATATTTCCAAGTTGCTTCTCCTAGGTTTGACCTAAAAGTCTTTCTTGATTCCGCGCAGTTCAGTACTGTCAACATCAAAGGCAATGAACCTCCTCCTTCGTCGGCCTTCCCACTTTCCCTAGGGCAATATGAACGAATGGTAGAAGAAGAGTATGAGCATCTTCTTGAGTTCTACAGAGACTCCTATGACGATGATTCTCTTCGCAGTTACCAGCAAGCTTCGTTCGGCAATGTCTTTGTCAACAATATGATCCAGAAGTTCCCATCGATCAACTTGCTTGGCCAGATATACAAAGGGAGCAATGGTGCAGTTCGCCGCGGGTCATATATACAGGCAATCTTCCAAGAGAACAATGACCGTGGTATAAGTGCCTTTACTGGTCAGATTCAGTATTTGTTTGTCAACTCGCTTGTGAATCCCCAGACTCTTCAACCTGACAATCATACCTTTGCTTATGTCAAATGGTATAGGTCATCTGGTCTGAACACAAGAAGTGATGAAGGGATAGAGTTGAATGAGTTTGCCTTTGCCCGAGGGGATTATCAAAATATCTTGCCAGTGCACCGAATCTTGCTGTCGGTTGCCATTGGTGAGCATACAACTGAGACAGGAAATGTTAAGATGATTGTTGCTCCTGTTCTTAGAAAAATATATGCTTAAAAATAAATATCTTTACCTATCCTTATCTCACAAAAGTATCTGCAGCAAAAGATAGCCAAAAAATATAAAACATAAAATAGATAGTTTATTCATTATTTATTGTCCACGCGGCCAATGGGACTGCTAAATCCTTTGGTACATCCTTTTGACGAACTACTCGGACGCGTTTCAAAATGGAGCTTCCCTTTTTCTTTAGTGACTGGGAAGCAAAATCATCAACAAGATCTATAAAAGTCTGGAGCTATTGAATATAATAAGGTGTATTAATAAAAGATATAGAATTTTAATATGAAAAACTATGCTAAAATAATTACCTCGTCACTTCTCCAGCTAGGGCGAAAGGCCTTTACCTTATCTTCTCCATCAGTCTCATCTTCAGACATGGTTTCCTTTTGGAGGGCATGGTCGCAATTTTTTCTGCCCATCTCTCTGTCAATCTGGTCTCTGTACTTGTTGTATGCCTTGATTCGGCGACGAAGAATCTGTATATTAAGTGTGTAAGAAAATAACAGTTTTATATTGATTAAAATATAAACTTACCGTAACAGTTCGCTGTCGTCTTCTGCATGCAAGTCTTTTTCTGTCTGCAGCCTCTGGGGTTCGCTGGCGCTGGCACACCTGGTTGACAAAATGGTTTTTTACCATTTTGGCAAGATCATTCAAAGGGATCGCCTTTCCTGCCTCTTGTCTTCCCAAGTAGGTGATCAGCCTTATGGCCAGTGCATTGTTATAGCTACTGTTGTAGTAGCTAGTCAAGGACCACCCTTGCTTGGCATCATTCTCCATTATCTTGACAGGGTTGTCACTGGTGAAGTTTGGGTGCTTGATATAGCCATTGATTAATTTCTATAAATTGGTTTTAGATACTCTTCTTATTGATTTTATGTCTAGTCAAGACTTACTGAGATCTTTGGATATCTCTTTCCAACAACATAGGGTTCCTCACCCCGAGGTACCAAACTGGCCACTGCAATCGTTCTTGCAGGAGTATTTCCACCAGACAAAATATCCTTGATGCTGATTTGGCCAGTGACAAGTCTATCAATGACCTTCTCAAGCTGCGAAATTGACGTCTTGCAATCACCCACTTCACTTGCAATTGTCTTGTTTTGATTTTCAAGAGAATCCATCTTGATATTTGCCGAGTTTAGCAAGCTATGGATTTCATTATCATCCTGGTAATTGGATGTCTCTTCTGCTGTTACAGTGGCCGAAGTAGATGCAGTGGTAAGTTCACTGTTCTGGACATTAGCCATAGCACTACGCATGATAGATGCATAGATAGGACTACTGGTAGAGATTTTGGAGATGTCAAAGTTGTTCATTTTCTATATGAATAAATGTTTAAATGACAATTATTAATATTTTATCTTTATGATATTATAATGTTTCTTACAAGTAAAGAAGTATAATGAACTGTTACTGATGTTTATTCTACAATATATAATCATATTTTACAATGACTTGCTTAAAACTAATTAGTGTCTTTTATTGATTAAATAAAGCGTCTAACTGTAAAATGAAAATCACGATTATATTATGTTTTTGGGATTATTGATTTTAGAGACCGCACTTTTTTTAGGGGTAAACCACCTTGGAACTCAAATTATTTTTTGTTCTTTCTCTTTTGCCTCTTGCTCTTATACACATACTGGTAATTATTTTATTCTTATTATTTTATGTAATTACTTAATAATTTTGGCATTATCTTTACAGATCATCAACAAGCTTCTTCTCTTTGGTCATTTTACATGGTTTAATAACATAAAATAATATTTGCTCAAAGCTTCTCTTTACTAATGACTTGATGCCTCCAGTCATCACGGCTTTGCATGTCACTCAATCTTGTAATCAAACATCATGGTAAGCTATTATATTATTACAAATTATATATATCTCTTTACTTATACATATATAACTATGTTCTATTCTCTATTAGATATATTAAGAATCTCATCCGCATGCCTGAACAAACAATCACACAGGTAAGAAAACCACTGATAATATAGTATATATGAATATCTAGAATACTAATAACTTTACAATTCTTAGACAATCTCAACTGACAGCTAATATGCTGAGATATTCTCATGAATCTATCAAGTAGTCTATCTACTCACGATATCAACATTGTAAGTACAACAGCAAATAATTTGATCCACTACGATTATTTAATTAATCTTTGCTCCTATTACTATTAAATAGCACCATTCTTCTCCAAGACAGTACCCAATATCTATCAGGTAGGAACTTGTTGGTCTTGCTAGATGCAAAATATCAAACAATACTCTAGAAATAGCATATATATTATTATTATATGATTAGAGCATTCATCTAGAAATATATATATTAAATAAATAAAAAATAAATAAAAAACAATTTATTTTTTAAAAATCAACAAATGAGGCTTGTATGTAAACGTATGATACGGTGCTTTTCAGTCTAAAAGACATTATTTCCCTTTGCTTTTCAGTCTAAAAGACATTATTTCCCTTTGCTTTTCAGTCTAAAGACATTATTTCCCTTTGATTTTCAGTCTAAAGACACTATTTCCCTTTGCTTTTCAGCCTAAAGAGATGAGTTACTGAGGTTAAAAGTAAAGGATATGAATAGATTGTAAATCGCGATATTGCGATTAGCTTTATATGGCACAAAATACAATAAATAATAGGCTTACTCAACACGAAATATAAAATAAACTAGACCTCTTTAATAACAGAAAAGTTGGGGGGTATCAAAGGTTTTTCAAGTGGAACTAAAGACCTATTTCTCTGATAGACCAGGCGTCATTCCCTATAGTATCATTCATATTTGTATGGTGGAGAAATATAGATTGAAATAACAATAAATCGATGATGGTACTTTAATACTACAGATATTTCTCCACCATAAAATCGTATACTTTTTCCAGTGTAATAAGCTCGGTTTATTTGATTGCTTCATTCTCTGACCACAATATTTTTATAGCAATAGGTGAAGACCAAAGGCCATCCAAGTCATAACAACATGTTGTTGGCATCGTGTATAGATTGAGTAAAAGGTTTGTACCATATACGTTTTATAATATTAAATAGTATTTGCTTTTGGTGTTTCTATATTATTATTATATATATTTTAATATTATTTGAAATAAATCGAAATTATAATAAAAAATAAACCATTATTTCAAATAAATGGCAGTAAAAAAAGAATGGGTGCTAGTATATAAAGTAATATAAAAGAGAGGCTATAGTATATAAAGAAACGATTTTGGTTGGGTAAAAAAACGGTAGCTGTGCCTATTCCTGCCTCATAACTACCCTTTTTTTTTGCACTAAAAAATGGTAACAGCTACCGAAATCGCCTTATACAGAGTCTTTACTACCGTTTTTTTTGGTGGGAAAAAACGGTAGTAATGCTACCAAAACGGTAGTTAGCTACCGTTTTTTCCGTCGTAGTGGTTGTCTGTTGTCTGTTTGTTTGTTTGTCTGTTTGTTTGTTTGTCTGTTTGTTTGTTTGTCCATTTGTCCGTTTGTCCATTTGTCCGTTTGTCCGTTGTCCGTTTACCTGTCCGTTTGCCTGTCCGTTTGCCTGTTTACTGTCTTTATCTATTTCAAGTCCTGTCTGATTGTCAAATTCTTCTTGTTGGATTGTCCTGAGCGAAATCACAAGAATACAATATATATTATTTATATATTCTGACCTGTTGCACCACACACCATAACTCAACACGCGTCATTATTGTACATCACCACAATTAATAGATTCCGTACATTGAAATGCTGGCTAGGGTTAGGGAATGGTACTAGGGTATGGGCTGTGTTTAGGGAATAGGGTTAGGGTATAGGGTTAGGGAATGGTACTAGGGTATGGGCTGTGTTTAGGGAATAGGGTTAGGGTATAGGGTTAGGGAATGGTACTAGGGTATGGGCTGTGTTTAGGGAATAGGGTTAGGGTATAGGGTTAGGGAATGGTACTAGGGTATGGGCTGTGTTTAGGGAATAGGGTTAGGGTATAGGGTTAGGGAATGGTACTAGGGTATGGGCTGTGTTTAGGGAATAGGGTTAGGGTATAGGGTTAGGGAATGGTACTAGGGTATGGGCTGTGTTTAGGGAATAGGGTTAGGGTATAGGGTTAGGGAATGGTACTAGGGTATGGGCTGTGTTTAGGGAATAGGGTTAGGGTATAGGGTTAGGGAATGGTACTAGGGTATGGGCTGTGTTTAGGGAATAGGGTTAGGGTATAGGGTTAGGGAATGGTACTAGGGTATGGGCTGTGTTTAGGGAATAGGGTTAGGGTATAGGGTTAGGGAATGGTACTAGGGTATGGGCTGTGTTTAGGGAATAGGGTTAGGGTATAGGGTTAGGGAATGGTACTAGGGTATGGGCTGTGTTTAGGGAATAGGGTTAGGGTATAGGGTTAGGGAATGGTACTAGGGTATGGGCTGTGTTTAGGGAATAGGGTTAGGGTATAGGGTTAGGGAATGGTACTAGGGTATGGGCTGTGTTTAGGGAATAGGGTTAGGGTATAGGGTTAGGGAATGGTACTAGGGTATGGGCTGTGTTTAGGGAATAGGGTTAGGGTATAGGGTTAGGGAATGGTACTAGGGTATGGGCTGTGTTTAGGGAATAGGGTTAGGGTATAGGGTTAGGGAATGGTACTAGGGTATGGGCTGTGTTTAGGGAATAGGGTTAGGGTATAGGGTTAGGGAATGGTACTAGGGTATGGGCTGTGTTTAGGGAATAGGGTTAGGGTATAGGGTTAGGGAATGGTACTAGGGTATGGGCTGTGTTTAGGGAATAGGGTTAGGGTATAGGGTTAGGGAATGGTACTAGGGTATGGGCTGTGTTTAGGGAATAGGGTTAGGGTATAGGGTTAGGGAATGGTACTAGGGTATGGGCTGTGTTTAGGGAATAGGGTTAGGGTATAGGGTTAGGGAATGGTACTAGGGTATGGGCTGTGTTTAGGGAATAGGGTTAGGGTATAGGGTTAGGGAATGGTACTAGGGTATGGGCTGTGTTTAGGGAATAGGGTTAGGGTATAGGGTTAGGGAATGGTACTAGGGTATGGGCTGTGTTTAGGGAATAGGGTTAGGGTATAGGGTTAGGGAATGGTACTAGGGTATGGGCTGTGTTTAGGGAATAGGGTTAGGGTATAGGGTTAGGGAATGGTACTAGGGTATGGGCTGTGTTTAGGGAATAGGGTTAGGGTATAGGGTTAGGGAATGGTACTAGGGTATGGGCTGTGTTTAGGGAATAGGGTTAGGGTATAGGGTTAGGGAATGGTACTAGGGTATGGGCTGTGTTTAGGGAATAGGGTTAGGGTATAGGGTTAGGGAATGGTACTAGGGTATGGGCTGTGTTTAGGGAATAGGGTTAGGGTATAGGGTTAGGGAATGGTACTAGGGTATGGGCTGTGTTTAGGGAATAGGGTTAGGGTATAGGGTTAGGGAATGGTACTAGGGTATGGGCTGTGTTTAGGGAATAGGGTTAGGGTATAGGGTTAGGGAATGGTACTAGGGTATGGGCTGTGTTTAGGGAATAGGGTTAGGGTATAGGGTTAGGGAATGGTACTAGGGTATGGGCTGTGTTTAGGGAATAGGGTTAGGGTATAGGGTTAGGGAATGGTACTAGGGTATGGGCTGTGTTTAGGGAATAGGGTTAGGGTATAGGGTTAGGGAATGGTACTAGGGTATGGGCTGTGTTTAGGGAATAGGGTTAGGGTATAGGGTTAGGGAATGGTACTAGGGTATGGGCTGTGTTTAGGGAATAGGGTTAGGGTATAGGGTTAGGGAATGGTACTAGGGTATGGGCTGTGTTTAGGGAATAGGGTTAGGGTATAGGGTTAGGGAATGGTACTAGGGTATGGGCTGTGTTTAGGGAATAGGGTTAGGGTATAGGGTTAGGGAATGGTACTAGGGTATGGGCTGTGTTTAGGGAATAGGGTTAGGGTATAGGGTTAGGGAATGGTACTAGGGTATGGGCTGTGTTTAGGGAATAGGGTTAGGGTATAGGGTTAGGGAATGGTACTAGGGTATGGGCTGTGTTTAGGGAATAGGGTTAGGGTATAGGGTTAGGGAATGGTACTAGGGTATGGGCTGTGTTTAGGGAATAGGGTTAGGGTATAGGGTTAGGGAATGGTACTAGGGTATGGGCTGTGTTTAGGGAATAGGGTTAGGGTATAGGGTTAGGGAATGGTACTAGGGTATGGGCTGTGTTTAGGGAATAGGGTTAGGGTATAGGGTTAGGGAATGGTACTAGGGTATGGGCTGTGTTTAGGGAATAGGGTTAGGGTATAGGGTTAGGGAATGGTACTAGGGTATGGGCTGTGTTTAGGGAATAGGGTTAGGGTATAGGGTTAGGGAATGGTACTAGGGTATGGGCTGTGTTTAGGGAATAGGGTTAGGGTATAGGGTTAGGGAATGGTACTAGGGTATGGGCTGTGTTTAGGGAATAGGGTTAGGGTATAGGGTTAGGGAATGGTACTAGGGTATGGGCTGTGTTTAGGGAATAGGGTTAGGGTATAGGGTTAGGGAATGGTACTAGGGTATGGGCTGTGTTTAGGGAATAGGGTTAGGGTATAGGGTTAGGGAATGGTACTAGGGTATGGGCTGTGTTTAGGGAATAGGGTTAGGGTATAGGGTTAGGGAATGGTACTAGGGTATGGGCTGTGTTTAGGGAATAGGGTTAGGGTATAGGGTTAGGGAATGGTACTAGGGTATGGGCTGTGTTTAGGGAATAGGGTTAGGGTATAGGGTTAGGGAATGGTACTAGGGTATGGGCTGTGTTTAGGGAATAGGGTTAGGGTATAGGGTTAGGGAATGGTACTAGGGTATGGGCTGTGTTTAGGGAATAGGGTTAGGGTATAGGGTTAGGGAATGGTACTAGGGTATGGGCTGTGTTTAGGGAATAGGGTTAGGGTATAGGGTTAGGGAATGGTACTAGGGTATGGGCTGTGTTTAGGGAATAGGGTTAGGGTATAGGGTTAGGGAATGGTACTAGGGTATGGGCTGTGTTTAGGGAATAGGGTTAGGGTATAGGGTTAGGGAATGGTACTAGGGTATGGGCTGTGTTTAGGGAATAGGGTTAGGGTATAGGGTTAGGGAATGGTACTAGGGTATGGGCTGTGTTTAGGGAATAGGGTTAGGGTATAGGGTTAGGGAATGGTACTAGGGTATGGGCTGTGTTTAGGGAATAGGGTTAGGGTATAGGGTTAGGGAATGGTACTAGGGTATGGGCTGTGTTTAGGGAATAGGGTTAGGGTATAGGGTTAGGGAATGGTACTAGGGTATGGGCTGTGTTTAGGGAATAGGGTTAGGGTATAGGGTTAGGGAATGGTACTAGGGTATGGGCTGTGTTTAGGGAATAGGGTTAGGGTATAGGGTTAGGGAATGGTACTAGGGTATGGGCTGTGTTTAGGGAATAGGGTTAGGGTATAGGGTTAGGGAATGGTACTAGGGTATGGGCTGTGTTTAGGGAATAGGGTTAGGGTATAGGGTTAGGGAATGGTACTAGGGTATGGGCTGTGTTTAGGGAATAGGGTTAGGGTATAGGGTTAGGGAATGGTACTAGGGTATGGGCTGTGTTTAGGGAATAGGGTTAGGGTATAGGGTTAGGGAATGGTACTAGGGTATGGGCTGTGTTTAGGGAATAGGGTTAGGGTATAGGGTTAGGGAATGGTACTAGGGTATGGGCTGTGTTTAGGGAATAGGGTTAGGGTATAGGGTTAGGGAATGGTACTAGGGTATGGGCTGTGTTTAGGGAATAGGGTTAGGGTATAGGGTTAGGGAATGGTACTAGGGTATGGGCTGTGTTTAGGGAATAGGGTTAGGGTATAGGGTTAGGGAATGGTACTAGGGTATGGGCTGTGTTTAGGGAATAGGGTTAGGGTATAGGGTTAGGGAATGGTACTAGGGTATGGGCTGTGTTTAGGGAATAGGGTTAGGGTATAGGGTTAGGGAATGGTACTAGGGTATGGGCTGTGTTTAGGGAATAGGGTTAGGGTATAGGGTTAGGGAATGGTACTAGGGTATGGGCTGTGTTTAGGGAATAGGGTTAGGGTATAGGGTTAGGGAATGGTACTAGGGTATGGGCTGTGTTTAGGGAATAGGGTTAGGGTATAGGGTTAGGGAATGGTACTAGGGTATGGGCTGTGTTTAGGGAATAGGGTTAGGGTATAGGGTTAGGGAATGGTACTAGGGTATGGGCTGTGTTTAGGGAATAGGGTTAGGGTATAGGGTTAGGGAATGGTACTAGGGTATGGGCTGTGTTTAGGGAATAGGGTTAGGGTATAGGGTTAGGGAATGGTACTAGGGTATGGGCTGTGTTTAGGGAATAGGGTTAGGGTATAGGGTTAGGGAATGGTACTAGGGTATGGGCTGTGTTTAGGGAATAGGGTTAGGGTATAGGGTTAGGGAATGGTACTAGGGTATGGGCTGTGTTTAGGGAATAGGGTTAGGGTATAGGGTTAGGGAATGGTACTAGGGTATGGGCTGTGTTTAGGGAATAGGGTTAGGGTATAGGGTTAGGGAATGGTACTAGGGTATGGGCTGTGTTTAGGGAATAGGGTTAGGGTATAGGGTTAGGGAATGGTACTAGGGTATGGGCTGTGTTTAGGGAATAGGGTTAGGGTATAGGGTTAGGGAATGGTACTAGGGTATGGGCTGTGTTTAGGGAATAGGGTTAGGGTATAGGGTTAGGGAATGGTACTAGGGTATGGGCTGTGTTTAGGGAATAGGGTTAGGGTATAGGGTTATGGGAATGGTATCACTAGGGTATGGGCTGGGTGTTTAGGGAATAGGGTTAGGGTATAGGGTTAGGGGAATGGTACTAGGGTATGGGCTGTGTTTAGGGAATAGGGTTAGGTATGTGTTAGGAATGGTACTAGGTGGCTGTGTTTAGGAATAGGTTAGTATAGGGTTAGGGAATGGTACTAGGGTAAGGGCTGTGTTTAGGGATATAGGGTTAGGTGTATAGGGTTAGGGAATGGTACTAGGGTATGGGCTGTGTTTAGGGGAATAGGGGTTAGGGTATAGGGTTAGGGAATGGGTGACTAGGGTATGGGCTGTGTTTAGGGAATAGGGTTAGGGTATAGGGTTAGGGAATGGTACTAGGGTATGGGCTGTGTTTAGGGAATAGGGTTAGGGTATAGGGTTAGGTTGAATGGTACTTTAGGGTATGGGGCTGTGTGTTTAGGTGTAATAGGGTTAGGGGTATAGGGTTAGGGGAATGTGGGTACTAGGGTATGGGTTGTGTTTAGGGAATAGGGTTAGGTATAGGGGGTTAGGGAATGGTACTAGGGTAGTGGGCTGTGTTTAGGGAATAGGGTTAGGGTATAGGGTTAGGGAATGGTACTTTAGGGTATGGGCTGGGTGTTTAGGGAATAGGGTTAGGGTATTAGGGTATTAGGGAATGGTAACATTTAGGGTATGGGCTGTGTTTAGGGAATAGGGTTAGGGTATAGGGTTAGGGAATGGTACTAGGGTATGGGCTGTGTTTAGGGAATAGGGTTAGGTATAGGGGTTAGGGGAATGGTACTAGGGTATGGGCTGTGTTTAGGGAATAGGGTTAGGGTATAGGGTTATTAGGGAATGGTACTAGGGTATGGGCTGTGTTTAGGGAATAGGGTTAGGTATAGGGTTAGGGGGAAATGGTACTAGGGTATGCAAGGGCTGTGTTTTAGGGAATAGGGTTAGGGTATAGGGTTAGGGAATGGTACTAGGGTATGTTGGTTGCTGTTTTTAGTGGAAATAGGGTTAGGGTATAGGGTTAGGGAATGGTACACTAGGGTATGGGGCTTTCTGTGTGCTTTAGGGAATAGGGGTTAGGGTATAGGGTTAGGGGGAATGGTACTAGGTATGGGGCTGTGTTTAGGGAATAGGGTTAGGGTATAGGGTTATAGGGAATGGTACTAGGGTATGGGCTGTGTTTAGGGAATAGGGTTAGGTATAGGGTTAGGGGAATGGTACTAGGGTATGGGCTGTGTTTAGGAATAGGGTTAGGTATAGGGTTAGG